>JANUWI010000008.1:0-1200000 GCA_025504975.1 Plenodomus lindquistii
TAACCCTAATCGGTTAACCAGAACTATGAATACCAACACGCTCCCCTCGGGCCAACATCTCTACAGATAAGCCCAGCGAACGATATCCTTTGCTTGCCGCCGGTCCCACTGTAAAACCGGTATTCTGAGACAAGCCCAGCGCTTATCTCGGAGGCAAGGCAGACTCATCGGGGGAATCCCCCCGAGGCGATGTATATAAACTGCTCTCCTGTCGCTCCTGACGAGTTTCTTTCTGTAGATCCAACAAGAAACGAAAAGTATCTCCTCACAAGAGATATTTAGAGTCTTCATTTTACAGAAAGAATAAAATCCAATCGAGTTCTTCTTCAGTGGCTTTGTCACTCTTTAACCCTAACCCTCCTCAACAACAACTCCTTTGGTCACCATGTCCGCTTCACCACACACCCCTCAACGAGGACAGCAGAACCGCGCCAGGGCGGGCCCCTCACCCCGCCAAGACGATATGGAGGTTGACTCGTCATCCGTTCCCGCTGAAACCCAATCCAGCGTCAATTCAGAATTGCATAACCGACGAATGGCCCTCGGGCTTGAAGTCGTTTCTGCCTTTCTGAAGAAAATCGTCAACTCGCGCAGCGTTGCACAACTGGTGTCTAGCGTTCCAGCCGTAGCACAGGACAGAACTCGAGTCAATCTTGACAACATTGTGCAAGCACACGTCAAGAAAGCGCTTGCAGTCTCCCTCCTCGCGGAATGGAGAGATTGCATCGCTAAAGAAAACTTCGACTCTATCCTGGAGCTTAAATCCCTCCGTGCTCCGTCCATTCAGGTCAGCAAGCTTGCTGAACACGGCGGCAGCATCCCGCGAAATTTCGATGAATCTCTCAAGGAAGCCAAAAAGCTGTCACTCACCCGCATGATCGAAATCAAGGACCTTGAGGTGCAATCCCTGACCGGTCTATGCAACCAGACACAGCAGGCGAATTTACTACACAGAAGCTGGTTACCCATCGCTCAGATGGAAGGGGTGAGCTTTGAGGCCTCGGCTATTCTGCTCGACCCCGCCTGCTCTCTGTCCCTGGTACAATCAGCCATATCAATTGGAGAGAACACTGCGCAGAAACAGATGAGCCTTCGGGCAAAGAAATCTAGCACAGTCAAAAGAGCACGAAGAGACGGGACAGCCGTCATGCCTACGGACTCCAAAAGTCTCGAAGTGTTCGTCAAAGAAATCGCGAAACGGCAAAGGCAGTCTGCCCAAGACAAGGCCAAAGCCAACAACAAAAAATCGGGAAAAGGTCGGAGAGGGGCTGGTCCCTCCAAGACCAAAAACCAGAAGAATCCCAACAAAATTGGGAAGAAGGACCGCCAACGAAAAAGCGGAAAACGCGGTTCTTCCTCCAGAAGGCAGCCCAAGAAGCCTTAGATGCACCGGCTCCCTTTGCATCAGGCAAGCTGCCTTTGGAGTTCTACCAACTCTCAAGTAACACTGCACAATATATGTACATCTGGCGCACATGGCCGTCTCATTGGTTTGAGACTCTCATGTCATGGAAACCAGGTGTACACAAACTCGATGGTGTCAGACTTCCCCCGGACATCGAGTACACCCTTAGTGTAAACTTGAAACACCTCTTCCCTATTCGATATTCGGAAAAGGTTGCTGAAGATTGGTTCGAGGAACTTTGCCGCAAGGCCAGACTCCTCACCTATTTTTGGAAAAAAGGTAACGATCAAGATGACGTTACCCCCGACTGGGCGAAATCAATCCCGTATCTCGCTTCCGGTTGGGACCCTGGCATTGACGACGACTGGTTTGCAGATGGTATTCTTGACGGGAGGAAGACTCTGCGTCATGCGCTCCATGAGCGATCTATACCCCGACGAGATGTAAAGGACGATGCTCTCTTTCATGTGACCGTCCATCCAAAAAACCTGCAAAGATGGCTGTCGGAAGCTCAGCTTCTGGCTTTCATCACCGACAAAAACCTGGGGATTGTCGTCGTCACTCGTGAATGGTACGAGGAACAAATCCAAGCCTTTTTGGATCTACCATCACCTTCAACAGCGCACCTCCCTCCCAGGGAGCGCCGTCCGCTGTTTGAGGTTCAGCATCAAGGAAAGGAAGCTTTTACCGATTTCTTCACGGGCTGCGTCAATGACCTGAACGGTAGAATGCTCAAGATGCCCAACGGCGAAGTTTTTCCGTTCCTTTCTTCAAAAAAGGTACAAAAATTCTGGCGTTCAGCGTATTCCAATACGACAATCCCTGTCTTCCATGGTATCCCAAAGATTCACAAAAATCCATGGAAGATTCGGCCAATAGTCCCTATGCATTCCTATGTGTTAGGACCGCTGGCCAGGATTCTGCACGCCCTTCTCTTACCGGTTCAACGATCTTTCCCATGGATATGTGAAAGCAGTCGGAATCTGTGTTCAGAAGTCGCAGATTTTAATAAGAGATTGGAAACTTCTCCACGTCTCCATTCTGGAGATGTGACGGGCATGTACACGAATATTCAATGGAGGTATTTTCGTGATGCCCTGCAGCTTATCTTATCTTCCGGCGACTGGTATGATGAGCAGACCAGGAACTGGATTTTAGACGCTGCCGAACGAATCTGGTTTAGCGCCTTGTTTCAGCTCGGACCATACTTGGTTAGTCAGACAGACGGAGTGCCAATGGGGCTACATTGCGCTCCAGTCTTTGCAAACCTTTTCATGGCCTTCTACGAACAAGGATTCATCAATGCGTCACCCTCTCTGTTTTACAGACGATACATTGATGATATCTTCGCCCTTGACCCTTCGGACGAAGCGCTAGATCGATTACGCGTCCCCGGACTTTCGATCCAATGGACGCATTCCGCCCACGAACTCCCGTTCCTCGACGTACGCTTCCACACGCACCCCGAGTCGGCGGAGGTGTGCTTCGCACCTTATCACAAGGCGCTTAGCCACCATCAATATATCCCATGGGCAAGCGCCCATCCCCTGTCGGTCAAGAAGGGGATGATCAAAGGCGAGCTCAGCCGGGTCCGCGCAATATGCTATAAGGAGTCATACTTTTTGACATGGAAGGCGACATTTTTGTCGTGGCTCCGAGCGCGCGGCTGGCCAAATCGGGTGTTACACTCCTGGGCACGGCAAGTCCAATGGCGATCTTACTTTCCCGGCTCCGGGCTGGAGAAAAGGGAAAGGACGAAAGCAATCATTGCCGTGTCCGAATATAACCCCGTATGGGATCAGGTTTCTTCGACCGCTATCTGGGAGAACATGAGGAAAGCATGGTTCCGTCATGGGCTTACGGACCTGCCATACCCACCAAATGTTCTTGTTGCCAAGAAACGCACAAAGTCCATGTGGGACTCTGTGCGAGCGGTAAATCGAAATATCCTTTTTAAGGAAATCGAAGAAATCGACATCGAGGATTTGTCGGTATCTGTGTCATCCTTAAGCACAGAAATGCCCTATCAGTCCCCTCGAGCTCTGACCTGAGCCTTGAGTTTCAAAGAAAGGCTGCTTCCTGCGTAATGCTTGAAGCCGTTGACACCCTTCTAGGAACCTCATACCACCTGAAGCCCGCCTGAAGTCTCCTCGCCTGTCAGCCGTGAATACTGAAGGGGTAACCCGGATGCTGAAGCGCATGGCGAAGGAACGGATAGGGGTGAATAGTGGTGTCTGGAACCTTTCCTGACCCTTGCTGTGTATCGCGACGCACTATGCCTAGCTTTCACACCTCAAGGAGCATCAACATGGCTGTCTTGAGAGGAACCTGGAAACTGGTTTGCCCCTTCTTAGTACCACACGAAACGTGCTAGTAGCTTCGGCGAAGACACAAAGTACTGTGCGAAGAGTCGGGAGATCATTTGCCCAATTCTCTTACAGCCATTTTGACGTTGGGGGAAGAAAGACAATTGGGGAAAGAACGAGAGGAGATTGGTAAGTCATTTCGGTGTTATTTCGATTAAGGTCGACCATTGCGGTTTCTGGAAACAGACGGAATAGGAGAAGGGCAAGCGCCAAGGCGCTAACCCTGACCCTAACCCTAATCGGTTAACCAGAACTATGAATACCAACACGCTCCCCTCGGGCCAACATCTCTACAGATAAGCCCAGCGAACGATATCCTTTGCTTGCCGCCGGTCCCACTGTAAAACCGGTATTCTGAGACAAGCCCAGCGCTTATCTCGGAGGCAAGGCAGACTCATCGGGGGAATCCCCCGAGGCGATGTATATAAACTGCTCTCCTGTCGCTCCTGACGAGTTTCTTTCTGTAGATCCAACAAGAAACGAAAAGTATCTCCTCACAAGAGATATTTAGAGTCTTCATTTTACAGAAAGAATAAAATCCAATCGAGTTCTTCTTCAGTGGCTTTGTCACTCTTTAACCCTAACCCTAACCCTAACCCTAACCCTAACCCTAACCCTAACCCTAACCCTAACCCTAACCCTAACCCTAACCTAGCCTATTTTCTTATTCTTCTTCTTCTTCTTACCCTAATATTATAGCATAGTAATAATCTAGTTTATCTATAAAACTTAGTATACTAGGTCTAAAAATAACGCGGGTAGTATAAAGTAGATTATTATAGCTAGCTTATTCTAATTTTTATACCTATATTATAAATCTATCTAGTTTACTAAACTAGATTACTATATATATATTATTAATATATACACCTATATTAAAAGCTATAGTTACTATTAGAATACCTATTTTAGTATCTATAAATTGTTATTATACAGCGTAACGTTTCTCTAAAGATATCTTTCTATAATATACTTTATATTCTAGGTTTTCTACTAGCTTTTCTACTATTTTAGTATATAGTAAATATACTAATATTTTTTTATAGTATACCTGCTATCTCTTTATATATACTACTATCTAAAATATTATTATACTTATTTATAGGCGCGCTATTATATATTTAATATTATATTTAATATTTACTCTAGTTATAGGCTTTTAGAATATTTAAACTTAGTCCTATATATATAATAGCTAATATACTTTATTTTTATTATTAACTAGTATAGTAGCAGATAGTAGTATTATAAACGTGCTAAACTTTACTATATTCTAAAAATAGAGTAGGTATAGTTAGTATTTGTAGTCTAGTAATAGTATATAGTAGAATTTATCTAATATAATCTGCTCTAATTATTCTAGTGCTTAGCATTAATTAACTATTATTATAAAATTTAGTTTTAATATATTTTTTAGTATAGTAAGTATAACCTGCGCTGTTTTATTAAAAGTTAGGCTGCTAAAGTAGAAATTAGTTATATACATTTTATTAAAATTTTTAATAATATCTATATAAAGCATAACTAGTAGTATAATAATAATTATCTACTTATATTCTACGCATATTAGAGGTAGTATAAACGCTAGACTTTTACTACTACTAGTTACTATAATGTGTAAAATAACTACTTAACTCTAAAGAATATTATCTAGAACTTTATATTACTTTTTTTAAAAAGCTACTTTAAAGCTATATTTATTCTAGAGAAGTGCGCGTAGGTTAAAAACGCTACGCTTTTAAATTTATACTAATAGTATATTCTATATATTACCTAGCTCTTTAATAATCTCTAACCTTTTTTTAATTAGATTAAAATTAAAATTGCTATACTAGCTAGTTAAAGTGTAAAAGTATACTTTTAGATTAGTAAAATTATATTAGAAAACTACTACAGTTATTAGAGAATAATATGCGTGTATAGTATTTAGTATATACCTAAACTATATCTCTCTAGCTTCTACCTCTACATTATTAATAATATTATTAACTTCTTTTAGTGTTAAAGCCTAGATTCTATAGTTAGACTTTTTCTAGTTAAGTTTCTAGCTAAATATAATAAATAGGTGTTATATAAAACTAGGTTTAATTGCTATACCTAGGTACCTTTCTATTACGTACTTTATTATTCCTATAAATAGAGTTAAGTTTTTAATTATCTCTCTATATTAATTTAACTATAGAAAGGAGCTATATACTTAGTAGTAATAGAGTGTATTTATATTATATAGTTTATTAATAAGTTAGTAGAAAGAGCAGACTAACTATTAATACTAGACTAAAAAATTTCTAATTTACTAAAAAAAGAATTAATATACTAGCTTTAGGCTTTTATTATAGTTATAACCTTTATAATATCTAGGCACAAGTGCAATATAGCTTTAGAAAAAGTAAATATTGCGTTTTTTTTCTAAAAAGGTGTTTTCTAGTTATAGGCTAAAAACTTTAGTAAGTTAGCTAGGCTGTTTACTTATAAAATATATAAGTAAAAATAGTATTTAAAGAAAGTATTACATATAATTACTGTATTACTTAATTTAGTTAAAAGTAGTAAAGTCTATTAAAACTAACTTTTTTAACTATTTCGCTGCAATAGCTACTATTATAAATTTTATAATAAATTAATTATATTTCTTTAATACTAGTTAGGTTAGTAAAAATAGAGAATAGCTTTAATCTTTATTAGATATATTATATTTAATATAATTCTAAAGCACTATAGAAAGCTTATATAGAGAATTTATAGTAGTAAATTAGAATAATAGCTCTTTTATATTATAGTATAAATGCTAAACTATACTAGTGTATTTTTTAAATATTATTAATACATTATATACTGTAATAGTATTACCTTTTTAATATATAAAGGTATTAAAAGTTTTACTATATTAAAACTAGCTAATATAGTACGCAGTTAAAATTATCTATAATATAAAAGTTAAATAGAAAGAGATAAGGTATTAGTAAACCTATATTTTAGTCTACTAGCTAATAGAGCGGTTATGCTTTTCTTTTTACTAGAAAAGCTCTCTAACTTATTATTATTCTATTACAAGTGCCTCTATTTTATTAATTATAGTTCTAACTTTGTTTAAAGGCTTAATATGTTCTAAAATAGAAATTAGAGATAGATTATAATATTCTAAAAAAAGCTAAAATTTCTAGTATACTGTAAAGTAGGCTATTTTTTTTATAGCTATAAAATTAGTTATAAAGTTATATACTACTTAGAATTTATCTTTTTTTAGATTAACTATAATAAAAGTAAAGGCAGTTACTAGAGTAAGTTTATTATTTTATCTAATACTAGTTTATTTAATTAGAAATATCTAGAAATTATAGTAGAGAGTTTTAAACTTATTTAACTCTAATTACTTATGCTTAGGTTTAACTTTAGATATTCTTTTATTAATATTTATAAAGTGTTAGTTAATAGTATTCTAGGTACTAATTTAGTAGAGTATATAGTAAAGTATTAGTAGTACTAGATTTCCTTTAGTTATAATTTAAAAGAAAAAGGTAAAAATGTTGCTAAAAGTATTACTATA
Source organism: Plenodomus lindquistii (assembly GCA_025504975.1). Classification (NCBI taxonomy): domain Eukaryota; kingdom Fungi; phylum Ascomycota; class Dothideomycetes; order Pleosporales; family Leptosphaeriaceae; genus Plenodomus; species Plenodomus lindquistii. Next base: position 7,319 of record JANUWI010000008.1, read on the forward strand.
GTAGTTATTAAATCCTTAGTAGTAAAAAAAAGGCATAGCTAGAATATAATTCTAATTCTTTTATATAACTTAGATTCTAGTCTATTATAATGTTTCTACTACTATATACTAATAGTATAATACTATACTTTTTACTATTTTACGTAAGTATAGAAGTTTAGCTAAAACTATATTTAGCTTTATATATTTATATACTATTTTCTAAAGTATTTCTACTACACATTTATAGAATTATATATATTTAAAGTATAGATTAGTAAAATAGTTAGACGCAGCTAGAGCTGTTTAATTACGTATTATAAAAAAGTGTATAAGCTTTATTTATCTAGCTATAAATTATACTTTAAGTCTAGTAATAGTAGCCTAGATAGTGTTTATGTGTAGAGACTCTAAAGTAGGTAGAGTACTAGGCGTGTATATATCTATTTCTCTATTACTATTATTTTTAATCTTTTACTTTTATTTAGTCTTTAGTATAAATACTTTAAATAGAGTTATAGCATAGCTATCCTTTACGCTAGTTTTAGTAAAGAATTGTTAACTAAAAGTAATTTTCTAATACTGTAACTACTATACCTGTATAGTAGAATATGTATATATTATATTTAGTAAGTATATATTATATACTATTTAGAGGTATACTTTTATATTATTAGTTATAGATATAATTCTAATAACTATATACTTGCATCTATTTTAGGCGCACTAAAGTATATTTTTATAGACTTTAAAGTTAGAGATAGCTAGATAGAGTTAGCCTAAAAGAAGCTAGATATCTATATATCTTTAGTAAAAGCTTTTTCTAGATTTATTAATAATTGCCTATAGTTTAGCGCGTTTAGTTATTATAGTATAGCTACTATATTTTATAGTAAAATAGTCTATAATACTAGCTAGATTTAGACAGTATTAATAGTATAGGTAGATAACTACTTTATATTAAGTATTAATTTAGATATATAATATAGTATACAAATTTATTATAGAATAAATTTAAAGCTTAGAGGTAAGTAGTAATAATTATAGTCTAGTTATAGTGTGCTATTAACTTAGGTATAAGTATACTAATTTTATAAAGTATTTTTTATAGGCTAAATTAGATTTAAACTAGCTTACTAGATTATAATTATAGTTTATTTTACTAAAGTATATAATATATACTGTGCTAGAGGGGATTTAGATTAGCTTATAGAATTGTAATTAGAGGAAAATAGGCTAAAATTATACTATATAGCCTAGTATAAGTAGATTACGTGTATACTAAGTAGCTATTCTCTACTAATTATTATAGTTTCTACGCGTTATTTCTTTTTTATATTTCTTTTTTACTTTTACTATACCTGCCTCTATTACGCTACTAATTATACTAGATAATATTTCTAAAAATTGTTAACAGCGCGACCTAGTTCTAATAGCGTATAAAGTTCTAAATAAAAAAAAGTATACTTTTTTTATAGAGGTACCTAATAATTATAAACTAATAAAGGTATTTTTTACTTTAATAATTAAAAACGCGTTATAATATATTTATAAATATATAAACTATTAGAAAGTATTTAAAGCTATACAGCACTTCTATAATAATCCTTTAGAAATTATTAAAAATGTAGATAATAATATAGAAGATGTTAATAAAAATACATTATCTAGAAAACGCTTATATAAAGAAAAGACTACAATGCAGACATAAAGAAGTTTAGTTAAAAAACTAAATAAAGCGCTTGTACAGACTATAGTAAGTAATAAAAACTAGGTTAAAGTATAGTTAAATTAAATAGTTATAATTAAGTAATAATAATATTAGAATTAGGTAAAGAGACTACTAGGTATTAGAGTAAATGTAGTAGTAAAGTTTATTAGTATAGATTTAGCTATTAGTATAATAGACTATATATAAAACTAGTATACTATAGCTACTATATAGTAGCAGTAAAATTTTTATAGAAAAAAGCTCTTCTAAAGTATAGCTATTATAAAGATAGGTGTTATAAACTTGTAGTTACTACCTAGTACTTAAAAAAAGTAGTAGCTTGTTTAGTTACAGCCTATATAGTTATAGATATAGCTTATAACTAAACTAAATAATCTAGAGGTTATTAATAAGCTTAGTTTAACAGCGTTTAAAACTAAAATATTTAAAAAAAAGTTTTTTAATGCCTAAAAAACTACTGTTAATAGTATTACAGATTATCTATAATATTACTAGAAAATAGACAAGTTATATAAAAAGTTTAGTTACTTTAAATTAGAAATCTAATAGAGGAAAATAAGTACTAGAATACGCAGTTATAAATATATAATAATAGTAAAAAAGTACTTATTTATAACTATATACTAAGCTAATCTAGAACATTTACTAACTAAAGATAATAATTCTAAATAATAGATTACGTTTAGCACGTATTTAGATTAGAGTAAGTAGTAGAATGTATTTAAATAGTACTTTAGCACTATTAGTATTTTTAGTATACTACTAAAAAATGCGAATAATTTTATTAAAAAGACTTTTTTATAAGCTTAGGTAGAATAGTAGGCTATAATAGTAAAGAAATATAATATAGATACGTAGGTAATAGTTTATAATATAAAGCTATTATTTTTAGCTTATATAGAGGAGTTAGAGCTACCTATAGAGTTTATATTTTTAGAAAAGCTAAATTATCTAGTTAGAACGCGTTTTTTAGCGCTATTTAAAAAGTAGGTTTCTAATCTATTTATATTATATTATACTAATATTAATAGGCTGTTATCTAATAGAGATAATAATACTATAGTGCTAGAGTTATAGTTAGTTATTATATATAAAGGCGTTAATAGGCATATTATAAAAAGGTAATAGGTAAAAAAGGGTTTAGTCTAAAAAAAGCTTCTAGCTTTTTTTAGACTAAACCCCTTTTATATAAGCATCTCGCAGTTAGTAAGCTCTATAATTTCTAATTTTAGTATAACTATTAGATTATAATTACGCACTTAGTCTATACGTACTTTAGGCTAAAACAGCTCTATTTATTAATTTTAGTAGCTATTTAATATTATAATTATATAATTAATATAGATTCTACGTATTTATTATTACGCTTTTTACTAGTAAACCTTTAAATACTAATACTTCTATAGATTCTAAGTTTTTTCTAAAACTTTAACGTAGGCGCTTAGGCTACATTTTTACTAATTACTAGCTATAATTAAAAATTCCATAGGTATTAGCTACTACTAAGTATCTATACTATAAAATACTTCTAAAATAGCTATAAATACACTAAGTATAGTACTATTACCTACTTTAGCTATAGTAGTAAAAAGTGTAGTACTACTTTAAACTTATTTTACTATAACTATAATTTATAATAGTAGATAACTATTATAATCTGCCTATCTATAATAAAGATATTTTAGTTCTATAATAGCCTATTTTAATACTATATTATTATAATCTCTAACTTTCTATCTAGCTATCTAGATATTATATACACGTAAACTAAAAGTAGTAATAAAAAGTAGTTTATAATATATAAGTTTTATTTAATCTACTTTATACTTTACTTTTTTTTATTTAACTATAGTCTATAGCTCTACTCTATCTACTTAGTTTAAAGTAATATTTACTCTAGCTTATTTTAAAAACTATTATTATAGTGCTATATAAAAAACACGCTTTACTATTTAAATATAATATTATTAATAAGCTATCTAAGCTAGACGCTAAATTACTTTTTTATTTTTATAACCTAGAATAGCTTTTTCTATAGCATTTACTCTACCTCTACTACTATATTCTATACTATTTTATAGAAATAACTAATATAGATAGGCTAGCTATATAAATAGAAAATAGTTTTATTTTTAAACTAGTACGTGTTATTTATATTATCTACTACTAGCGTAATAAATTTACTATACGCTAGTAAACTAAGCGCTTTACTTATAGAGCTATATAAACTATTAGATAGATACTTTTTTTTATACTATAAAAAGTATTTATAATTTTTATTAGTTTACTTATTATAGTATATAAATAAAAGTAGTTTTTTAATACTAAATACGTGTATATAGTACACTACGCTAGTAAATATATATAAATAGTTTTTTATAGTCTATAAATAGTTTATTTTAGCATTAATACTAAGTATAGTAATAAAATAAATAAGCCTACTATTAAATAGCTAGTTCTCTATTAAAGTAAAAATAAATAATACTAGTATATTTAGTAGCGTTTTTAATATAGCTTTATACTACGTGTTATTCTAGCTATTATTATTTAAATACTTCTATAGCTTCTACGCTAATACCTTTTACTTTCTAGTTTAGTAAAAAAGCTTACGCGTATTTTTTATTTAATTAGCTTTTTTTTAGTAAGTAAGTTAACACTATAGGCTAGTAATAATTAGAGAACTATTAAACTTCTAATTATCTATATTATTTTTATTTATCTTTTTATTATCTATTTTACTACTAGTTTTAGTATTTATTTTTTACACTTTTTTATTTACTATAATATATAGTAAGTAGTAAATAAATTTTACTATATAGCTTATATAGTAGGCCTAACTCTTTAGGTTTTATAGTTAAACTATAGATTACTAGTTAATTTTTTATTATTTTATATTTTTTAGCTACTACTTTATTTTGCGTGCTAGCGTAAATAGTTTTTAAATACTTTTTTTTACTAGTATTTTTATTAGTTTAGCTATGCGCTATAGCTTTATTTTACTTTAGTTAGATAACTAAGTCTAGTAGGTAAAATATATTAAATTTCTATTAGTAAAATACTCTAGCTAGCCTATTTATTTAAACTAGTCTATTTTATCTATTTTTATAATTTTATTTACTATAACCTACGCTTTGTTTTTTTTATATATTTAATCTACCTCTACTTTACTAGCTATTTATAGATAATATTAGCTACTTTATAAAAACTAAATAGAGTACTATTATTATTAGGTGCCTAGATAATAAAGTAGTACTATAGTCTACTAGTATAAAAAAAAGTCTTTATTTTAATCTATTTAAATAATAAATTTATATTACTTTTTTATACCTACTAGTACTTTTTTTTATAGTATTTTTATAGTATATTTTTACTAACTATAATAAAGCTAGCGCTGTACTTACTATTATACTAATATTTAAACGCGTCTAGTAACGTACTCCACAAGCGAGTGGCCGGCACAAGCGAGTGGCCGGGCTCTGCCAAGACCACACCAAAACGTACTCTTGCAACAGTACTGCACAACCAACAACAACAGTACGTAGAAATCGTAGTAAGCCAATCTATTCAGAAATACTTTCTACTTCTTGCTTGCACGTGCGCGCGTTGTGCCCACCCTCACCGCAGCGTCCACAGCGCCGTTGCGTGGGTTCGCCTCCCTCAGCGCGCACCCTCTTCGACGCCTTCTTCCCATCACCACGCGCCGCAAACTCCTTTAGAGTCGTCAAGCGTAGGCCCTCCTCGACCGTAAGGGTACCCTCCTTCTGTACCCGCTTCCTCTTGTGCGATTTACGTCGCGTGGCGGCCTCATTTGCTGCTCGAAGCTCAACGACTTCATTGCGCATCAACACCATCTGATGCGCCATCAACGCTGCGCCTTTGCTGAACTTTTCAAGCGCATCAACCATGGCAGTTGGCGAGCTATCCACATGCCTTCGAATCCTCTCTTCAAGGAGCTTCGATTGCGACCCAAATTGCAGGGTATTGCTTGGGGTCTGGGAGTGCCAGGGCTCATTGTTGACGGCGGGGGGTGACGGCGTACGCAGCTTGATGTCAAGGCCAGATATCACAGCCTCTGGGTCAAAGGGAACCAAGCCCGCGCCTCGAAAGCCTCCCTGGATATTGCTTTGAGTAATGGCAGCATTGAAAGCAGCAATAAAGCACGGCAAGAACTCGATCTTGGTGATGTGGTTGATCCGGTTGCGCATCAGATCCTCGGCTTGGCGGCCATACGCCTTCTTCAGAGGCGCAAAACAACCAACGTCAAGCGGCTGCAGGAGGTGCGACGAGTGGGGAGGCATGCAGAGGGTCATGATCTTGTGTTCCTTGCAGTACTGGTGGAACTCAAGCGAGTTGTGGCTCTCATGACCGTCGACTATGAGCAGACGTACTGTGCCAACAGTACGCTCTTTTGTGTGCTTGTCAAAGTGCTTTACCCAGTCTAGACCAAGCCCATTGTCTGTCCAGCCGTTCTCAGAGACTGCAAGAGCCCAGTCCCGAGGCAGGCTGGGCTCCTTGTACCAGGCAGAGAGGTGGTGCTTGCCGGCAAAGATGATGAAGGGAGGGATAGCCCACCCCATCGCGTTGATGCCCTGGATCACTGTAGTCCACTCCCGGTTGCCCTGCTGCACAGATTTTGGACGCCCTTGATAGTCGGCACCTGTGACAACTGCCCCAGTTGATATGACGCCCATCATGAAGCCTGTCTCGTCGAAGTTGTAGATGTCTTCGTCCTGGATGCCGTACTTGGCTTTGGTATTCTCTACAAGCCGGAACCAGTCACCGATAACCACTGGATCTTCGCAGAGGGCTCTCTTATAATCGTACTTGCGATTGAACTTCACTTTAAGCTCAGGGCGACGCTTAACGAAGTTTGCAGCCCAGTTCTTGCCAGTAGGGTTGCGGTGCCGGGCTTCAAGCAAAGAATCTGCCATATCTTTGACTGCAGCGAGCTGGGGCGGGAATCCTCTTGCAGCAAGGTCAAGCACATGCTTGACAATCACCTCCTCTTCAGTCTTAAGCAGGTTCATTGAATTAGGCTTGCAATCACGTCGTGGGGCAGTACCGGCGCGTCGTCGTCGTAGGGTCCTTTCTGCAACCTTGTAGACTGCAGCAGCCCTTGAAATAGTAAGTGTCGCGTCTTGTTGGATAGCCTGCAATGCAAGCTGTATTTGAGATTCAATTGAAGACTTTTTTACGTTGTTGCGTTGAGACATTGATGATAGTATGAAGTTTGGTGTGGTCTTGGCAGAGCCCGGCCACTCGCTTGTGCCGGCCACTCGCTTGTGGAGTACGTTAGCTATTCTAGCGCTAGAATAAATAGATTTAGTAGTAGTAGTAATTTTATATTTTACGCTACTATTATTTACTAGCGCTAGTAATATTTAATAACTATCTATTTTTTTTTATTTACTATAGTAGCGTGCTATTTTTATAGATATATATCTATATTCTATATCTCTATACTATATTTTTTATAGATAAGTATATAGTACTAATTTAAGTATAGAAGCTATTTAAATATATTATCTAGCGTAATAGTAATAAATTATAGTTAAACGCGTTACTATATAGTAGCTATAGTTAGTATTAATATTTATAATATAGTAGGTAACTATATATAGTTCTAGTAAAGCTTTATTACTTTAACTCTAAACGCTTTATAAAAGCGTTATAAAAGTAAATAAAAAATATAGATAGAGTAAATAGATACTACTAAGTAATATTTATATATAAAGTATTTTTATTCTAACACTAGTTACTAAATAGATTAGAAAGTTAAAGTAAAATAGATTGCTTTTTTTTTACAGCTTAATTTAGCTAGCGTATAGACGCGCTATACCTATTTTAGCCTAAATTTCTATAGATTAGGTCTAATCTATTATATTCTTTTAGCTAGATACTAGAATACGCAGTTATAAATATATAATAATAGTAAAAAAGTATTTATTTATAACTATATACTAAACTAATCTAAAACGTTTACTAACTAAAAATAATAATTCTAAGTAATAAATTACGTTTAGCACGTATTTAAATTAAAGTAAGTAGTAGAATATATTTAAATAGTACTTTAGTACTATTAGTATTTTTAGTATACTACTAAAAAGTATAAATAATTTTATTAAAAAGACTTTTTTATAAGCTTAAATAGAATAGTAGGCTATAATAGTAAAAGAATATAATATAAATATATAGATAATAGTTTATAATATAAAGCTATTATTTTTAGTTTATATAGAGAAGTTAGAGCTACCTATAAAGTTTATATTTTTAAAAAAACTAAATTATCTAGTTAGAACGCGTTTTTTAGCGCTATATAAAAAGTAAGTTTTTAATCTATTTATATTATATTATACTAACGTTAATAAACTATTATTTAATAAAAATAATAATACTATAGTACTAGAGTTAAAGTTAGTTATTATATATAAAGGCGTTAATAGGCATATTATAGAAAAGTAATAGATAAAAAAAAGTTTAGTTTAAAAAAAGCTAGAAGCTTTTTTTATATAAAACCCTCTCTATATAAATATTTTATAGTTAGTAAACTCTATAATTTTTAATTTTAGTATAACTATTAAATTATAATTACGTATTTAGTCTATACGTACTTTAGACTAAAATAGCTTTATTTATTAATTTTAGTAGCTATTTAATATTATAATTATATAACTAATATAGATTCTACGTATTTATTATTATACTTTTTAGTAGTAAACTTTTAAATACTAATACTTCTATAGATTCTAAGTTTTTTCTAAAACTTTAGCGTAAGCGCTTAGGCTACATTTTTATTAATTACTAGCTATAATTAAAAATTCTATAGGTATTAGAATATATATACTATTTTATAGTTAAAAATATAGTAATACTAAAGTAGAGCCTATATATATAATATATAATATAAAATAGGCTATATATATAGTACTAAACTATAATTAATTATTATAATAAATACGCTTTACTAATTAGATTTACTAGAATACTAGTATTATTTAAAATTAATAAAAAAGTATTAGATTTTAGTTTTATAGGCTACTACTAGTATATACTATATATTAATTACTACTCTATTTTTTTACTATTAACTTTATCCTTTTTATCTAAAACGTTATTAGTGTTACTATCTCTATAGCTTTTCTACTCTATTTTATTATCTAGAAAGCCTTTTTACTTTATTTTTTTATCTAACTTTTCTCTAACTAACTTTACCTACTACTTTTTAGTTTTATATTTATTAGAACGCTAGCTATAATATTCTTTTATTTTAGAATTATTATCTACTTTTTTTTTATATTTATACTCTTTTAACAGAACACCTAATTTATTAGTATTAATTAGGTTAATAAGTTTAGATAGCTTAGTAAATTTATATAACCTAAATATAATTAGTATATTACTATAATAATAAACTATAATAAATTTACTACTAATTTATATTTTATACTATTACTAATTTTTTATTTAATAGATTTTTTATAAACTATAGCTATTTATTTTTATTTTTCTAGCTATTAAATAAGTTATTATTTAACTAGATAAGTTTTTTCTAATAAGTATTATATATAATTTTCTATAAAGCACTACTAATACTAAATACCTAGAATCTAGTATAAAAGACTTCTAGTTTTTTAATACTATTACTAGAATTTTTAGGCTTTAAAATAGCGTTATTATATTTATAAATACTAATTTTATAATAAATATTATTTTATTTAGAATAGACTTTTAATAAAGTGTCTATAAGCTATTTTTTTATTATTTATAAATATAAATCTATTATAATAAACTATAATAATTTACTACTTAATTTACTTTTCTATTATATTTTAAAAAGCTTTTTTACTTTATTTTTAAAGTAGATTTTCTATTTTTTAGCTAATAGTAATAGAAAGTTAGGCTTTTTATTAAACTATTAATAAAAATTACTTTTTACGCTATAATCTACTATACTAGCGCTTTTAATAGCTTTACTTTTTTTATTAAAAAAAGTAGATTTTTTTTTTTACTAGACTATGTAGTAACTACTATTTAATTTACTTTTAAAAGTAACTTTATAGTTAGTAGGTCTACTTTTATAAAAACTACTTTAATTACGCTATACTAGAATATTATTAATTTTATTAGCTTTATATATATACCTCTATTTATATTAGTAAAAAGCTATAATAATATACTAGAATAAATACTTTAGTAAGTATAGCCTATTTATTATTATTAAAACTAGATAGTGCCTCTAGTTTAACTACTAGTAAAAGTTTTTTAGGTATAGTATTAGTATTAATAGGTTTAGGCTTTATATAGATAGCTTCTATAGTATTAAGTTTATTATTAAAGTATATAATAATCTAATAAATATAGTAAAAAAAAAAGTTTTAAAAAAGTAAATTATAGTTATTTTAGTAGAGTAAATAGTTATATAGACTTTAAAAAAACGCGTTATATACGTGTTTTATACTATATATCTATTTATTAATAAATACTAATATTACTAAAATAATCTATTAATAGTAATTTAAAATACTTCTATAATACCTATTTTACTATTAATAATAGTAGGTACTAAGTACACTACCTATAAATCTACTAGTAGTAAAAAGTCTAAAAAAAAACTACGTAGTAAAGCTAAAAAAAAAAAAAAAATAAAAAAAATAAACTATAATAGCTAATAGAAAAAAGCGCTATTTTAAGCCTAGTAGTAAGTTATTATAGTCTATTATTATATTACTATACTAATAATTAATAGCTATTACGCTTTATAAAATTAGGCACTACTAGAAAACTACTAAATTTTTTTTTAAAAAGTTATTTTTTTTCTATTTTATCTATAAAATTTACTAGCATATTTTTTTTAAAAAAAATAAATAGTAGCGTTTAGAAGCTATTAAAGCTTTTTAAAAAGCTACTAAAGTATTTTTTATTAAATATTTTAAAAGTATATACTCTATTTATAGTTATATATATATACGCTAATAAAAATAAACTATAATATAAATATAATTTATATAAAGTAAATTATAATTTAGGCTAAAAATTTATAACTAGTAAAGTATTACTATATAAAAATAGACTTTTAAAATATATATAGTTAAATTATTTTTATATAATACTAGAGATTTTACTAGTAAATTAACTATAATAGATATAAACTTTTTTCTAATTAACCTCTACTATAACTATAATTATTACCTATAATAATTAGATGTTTATAATACTATTAGATATAGTATAGTTAGTATTTTAAAATTAACTATTTTAAAAGTATAATATTATAATTACTTAGACCTAAGTATACTTATTTATATAAAATCTAACTCTAATTTTTAGTCTATAAAACCTAAGCCTTACTTTAACCTACTTAGTAGTTAAAAAAATAGAGTTATATAGCTAGATTAGAGTTAGATTTTATATAAACTAATCTAACTCTAACTCTAGTTCTATCTATTTACTAGCCTATATAAAAATATATAATTAAATAAAAAGTTAGAGTCTAGTAGTTTATTTTAATACCTAGTAATAGTTCTCTATAGATTATACTATACTAGATACCTCTAATATACTATATAAGTAAGTAGCTAGTATAAGTAAATAGCTAGAGCAATTCTATACTAAAAAATTAAAGAAAATTAAAAAATTATGTCTAGAACTAATACGTAGAATTCTATAAGATTTTAATACAATTATTCTATATATTATAGAAAGTAAGTTCTAGAATCTTAGAGGGCTAGGCCTAAAGGGGAAAGAGATATAAAGAAGTACGCTAAAATAATCTCTATATTTTATATTTATTTTTATAACTTCTTCCCCTTTAGGCCTAGCCTTCTAGTATTTTAAAACTAGAATATTTATATAGGTGTAGCTAAGGCCTAAAATTTATAGAATTTATTATAGCCTCTTTAAAAAGTTATTAAAGTGTAAAATTTGCGATTTTTAGTGTAAAATCGCTCCGGCCACTCGCTTGTGCTGGCTACTCGCTTGTGTAGTACGTTACGTATAGTTCTCTTTTTACTTATTCTCTAGTAGGAGATGGATGTTCTACATCTACTAGAACCACTCTCTAAAGAATACGCGACACTCGTTAATAATTACATTAGGACATTCAAGAGCAGCAAAATGGCCGCCATCGTCATATTCTGCTTTCAATCTTAGCTAAAACCTTTTGGTTAATATTGGGATTCATACCTCTATATCGCACCAGATTGCCGGTCTCACGTGTTGTCCTCTCTGTGCCCGGTCGTGTGTCATAGAGGAACGATGTGTACGCGAAAGGGACCCGGATCCTATTTTCTGGTCGCCTGTAGTACGACCCCCATTCGCCATGTTTGACATTTTCGTAGTAGGGTAGCATTGAAGTCATGATGCAATTGGTGAAGTGGTAGAGTGATGCCTGTGTCAAGATCATCCGATCCCATTCAGGGTCGATCGTTGTCCGAGGAGCTGCGGCTTCAAGGTACTTTTCGCCTATCCAACACATAATTCCCACAGGGTTGTCCATGAGTGCTACTCCGATGGTGTGTGGTCTTGTCCTCATACATATCGCATACCCCAGGTGGTTGTCGAGCCAATCGTCCTGTCGTTGCTTTACCAGAATCTCTCTCGGGCTGAGCTCTTCATCTGTGTTCAGAGAAGGCACAGGACAGAAGTTAAGGTGCACAGCCTTGCAGGCTGGATAGTTTGCACCAAGTTCTCGAGCCACGAAAGATCCCCAGTCGCCTGCTTGTACGCCATAGCTGAGATAACCCAGGTCCTGCATAAGGGCATCAAATAGCCGTGCAGTATCTTTCAGTGTCCAGCCGCGACGCGGCGGAGGAGATGACCAAAGAAAACCGGGCATACTAGGAGCTATGACATGAAAGGCTTGCGCGGTTTGGTCGTCTGGATCGGTGAGTTGATCTATAACCCGGTCAAACTCGAAAAATGACCCTGGCCATCCATGGACAAGTAGCAAAGGTATAGCATCTTGTCTGGACGATCGCACATGGACAAAGTGTAGTCTCAGCTTGTGCCCCTGGTCCTCAAGATCGGCCAAGAAGTGCTGATGACGATTCAAATGTTTCTGGACCTGATTCCAATCAAATGTTGAGATCCAATTCCTGTGCAACCTGTGAAACCAGTCGATAGGAGGACCTTCGAGCAATAATCCATATTAGTTCATGGAGTTCTGAGATTACATACATTTGAGGGGCACGCACCATAGGCGTCTCCCGCTTCGGGCACAATTGGGAGAATTGGTAGGCGTGTGCTCTCAATCTTCTCTTTCAGCCGAATGATCTCTTGTTGTGGAATGTCCACGGTGAATGGGTGTACTTTCACGGATCGAGACATAAATGCTATTGTCTAAACAACCGTGGGAAGTGCGAGCAGAGTCTGCGTAGTATATGTTCACTACTCGAACTCCTATAGGATTATCTAGCCAGCCGTCGAACGTCATGGCCTCTAGCAAACCGATGCCGTGTTGAACCTCGGCTGCACAATTCGCTGCTGGTGGGAGAGCGGCATGACCGGTTCGCTCTGTAGTTTCATTGGTCAGCATTCCGAACAACAACCGAACCCAAGGCTGCATTGTTCATCAAACTCGATATCTGGAAGCATGGCTTTCTCAAGATATGCTGGGACGTAAGCAGGCGCTTTATAGGTGGATTCGGATTGTACCGCGTGTTAGCGCGTCGATAGGCACGACACATGACCGTACATGGACAATTGTAGGTTCAAGTGTCTCACATACTTAGTGCCTGTTGCTTACACGACATTTGCACGTCAGGATGTACTCTCGTTTAAGTTTAAGGAATTGCTGCTTTAGATCTAGGCTATGTCAGCCTACTCGTTTGTAAAACTAAAGACAAGGGTGCCATCCAATGTGCAATTATCCTGTAGGTGCATATTTCCGCCGCCCAAGCCGCACGGGCACCAGGTAAAGGTGGCTGGCAGTAATCGCGGGGATGCGGCCTAGCATAGAAATTGCACAGTCCCGCCGCGCTATACTTTTTTTGAGCGCGTTAATAACTTCATCTTCTCTCAGTGTTAGATCGTGTCTGGATTACTCATGAGATAACATCGTGCATTTCCAGAGACCGTCTTGCTAGTTCAAGTACAAGCCTTACCTGAAACAGTATAGCCCATGGCGACGAAGACGTTACAGCAGCCAGGAATCTGTGCGATACTAGTCCTACAAGGACGTGTATCCACTTCACCCCACTCTATCATATCTAGTCACTAACACAGTAGGTAGATACATCAACAGCCCTGAGACGTTCTAACGATACGCTGGACGACAAACAGCCCATTATGACGAACCAAGATAAAGAGATTCGTATTAACAGCCACACAGTAGCCTTGCATCTCCGAGCTGACAAACGAGGTTTGTAAGCTGAGAAATGAACCTTTCCATCTGTGTATCCAGCCCTTAATAACAGCCCGCAAGCACCTGCTGCCGTTATTCCATACCTACTGTTCGACTGACTTCATCTACTACTGATCATCAATCTCCTTGCAACCATGTCTACCTCCATTGTTGTCCTCATCACAGGTGCCGGAAGAGGTTTGTGTTCAAAGCATCTCGAACACAGAATGTCATTGACCTGAACAGGTATCGGCAAAGGCTTGATTAAAGCTTACCTCCAACGCCCCAACCACACTGTGGTGGGGAGCGTCCGCGACAATACATCTTCCGCCTATGGGGAACTCAAGAAATTGTCTGCGGCTAAGGGTTCCCGCATAATCCTTGTCACAATCGATTCTTCGAAGCTTGAAGATCCTGCAGAGGCTGTCAAAGCGGCCGAGGAGGCTGGCATTGACCACATCGACATCGTTATCGCCAATGCAGGAACTTCACCTGCCCCTAGCCCGCTTGAAGCAGCCGACCTCAACGAGGTTGTCGATGCGTTCAAGGTGAACACCATGTCGCCCATCGCCCTCTACCAGGCCGCGAAGCCGCTGTTGGAGAAGTCCGCCAAGCCCATCTGGATTTCGATGAGCAGTGCGGCTGCCTCAATTGGGAACGCACCAGTTCACCAAGCCCACTGGCTTCTGGGCTATGGTATGTCCAAGGCCGCGATGAACTTCTTCACTATGGCCGTACACGGAGGACAACCCAACTTCATTGCCTACGCCATTCACCCTGGTCTTGTACAGACAGACCTTGGCAACACAGGTGCGAAGATGCAGGGAATGGATATCGCCCCCATTTCACTTGAGGACAGCTGCGCCAAGGTCATGGCTTCCGTACGTGCCACCAGCGATCAAAATGCTTCGCATCATAGTGCTAACAATTGGCCAGGCCGATAACGCCACTCGCGAGATGACTTCTGGCAAGTTCCTCGACATCATGACCGATGGAGAGTTCCCTTGGTAGACTGGGCATAGCAAATGTTTTCGGGCGTAAGGAATGATTCACAAGGTTCAGGTGGTGGCTTTTGTCATTGTTAAACAACAATTGGATTTGAATCCTATTGTTTTGCTTCCACGTGAAAACAATTCGACGTGACAACAATTATCTTGGCACAACCCATCTCATGACATTGACCAACCTCCCTAAGATCTATGCGACTACTATGAGATATGAAACAGGTAAAAAGAATTTATTCTGCTATGGATACCTACGTAGTGATACGTCATTCACCATACCCCACCTTCATGATCTCTCCCAGATGTGTCGGTTTCTTCTTGGCGTCACTTTGGCATTAACGTAGTCGCGCTGAAGTCTAAAGGCGGCCTCACCGTCTACTCGTCTAACAAAATCAAGAGCCTCGGCTTCAGCGCTGTGTCAGCCAGTGCCTTGTCCTCGGTGAGCAATTTCGGGGTGTGCGTCTTCGCGTTGTTGAGCGACAGGCTCGCCCTCCCGTAGACCACGGTGTCTACCTCCCGCATGCAACTCGATTATCTATTTGGGTGTGCACTATTAGATTACACAGGAAGTGTATTGCTGGAGCTAATAATGATCACGCACTACCTAGTGCAAGATATGAGGTTACAGAAGCAGGCGGAAGGGCAGGATGCGGAGATCTTGAACGATGGCTGTAGTAACATGAAAGGGGATATTAAGGGTGAAAAGCCAAATTCAATCATCTCCCTAAGTAGACCATAATTGTCATGTATTGATCATCTCACTGATACAACCCTCGTCGTTGCAGGCTTTACAAAGCAAATCTGAAGTCTACATGATCATCTTCACCAGGCTTATCGCTCGGGACTAATGCTGGGTGACCGTGTGCGCAACGCTTGCCACGCCTCTTGTTGTCAAGCTTACATCCAAACCACATGAACGTCGCGGCGAGAGCTCCCATACAGGCCAAACCAAGACCAGTGCTGAACCCCGTGCGGACTTTAGGTGCCTCCCTAAACAGGAAGACATTAGAGCTCACGAACGCGCCGGCGGTACCGAACTTGATGATGGTTGCAATGGCTACCGTTCTCTTGTATCCCCTTCCAGTGTTTCTGGTTACCCAGATGATGGAGATCGGCATGGCGAGATAAAATTCACAGGCAATGAAGAACATGCCCATGTAGCGTGCCATGGGGTTTACGGGATGCACAATCTCACAAACAATCCGGAGGCGAGCACAGCCCAGCCCAGCATGTAGAAGTAGTAACGACGTGCCAACCATTCGCTCGTGTATGCAAATATTACTGTGAACACTGCGCCCACGAGATATACGGGTATAGTATGGACCTGCGCCTGAGTAGCCGTATATCCACAGCCTTTCAAGATCGTCTGCTGGAAGTTCGAGAGAGAATTGGCATTCTCTGTGACCCCGAGATTCATTGCGACTCTAATCATCATCAGTAACCAATCGATTGAGATTGATCAGATCTTTACAAATTGCCCAGCCCATATCTTCCAGTCTTTCAGGAAGCACAGAGCTTTTTTCATTGTCATCTCTTTGTTCGCAACGTGGCCGCCATCGGCTGTGACTCGTGCGAGCATAAGAGCATTCTCTTCCGGAGAGAGGAACTTACAGTCCTCCGAAGAGGGTGGTACTGCTGGCCAGCAAGCGATGCTCACGAATATCGTGACGCAACCTTTCATGATGAAAAGCCTACCATACTGTTAGTTACTCTTGACTCAAAGGCAATATCTCGAAGCTTACCATCTCCAGGCACCGTATCCGGCAACGCCACCCATTTTCGCCAGCAAGGAAGACATAAACCTGTCGGTCACACCGGCAATGATACCAGCGGTAAGAAAGATGACATAGCGTGTGAAATACTCGGTATTGGTATAGTATGCGCCGATGAGATTTGCCGCCCGTGATCATGGAGGATGCACACACACCCTGAGCCAGTGATGATTCTCGAAGCCTACCCATATGAACAACGAGATCTACGATGAATTACTGCGACACTTACTACGATTGCAACGCTGCTTCTAATATGTCGGCTCTGGACTACCTTCAAGGGAAGAGGCTGGCTGGGGCTTGAGGATGCACTGGTTGTCGCCGCCAATGTAAACAGCTAGGATTTCGGCGTATCGACTGGGACTCTACCGATGAAAATCGGGTATGACTCATACTGCTTGCAACATTTATATACATGTCGACAACATATGGCTTTGGGATGCGAGTTGTCGATGTACATAAAACAGGCGGGAACATCAAGGAGGCCATAAGGGTAAGCTTAACCCACTCGCTACAATGCACCGTTGAAACGATTGCTCGATCTCGCTCACAGTATTTTCGGCTGACACTGTCATTCTACACTCTCACGAATGGCTTCAACAAGATGGCGTTCTTGGCCTTGTACTATCGTATCTTCCTAGTGAAGCGCTTTCGACAAGCTTGTGCGCTGCTGATGGTCACATCGATAGGATGGACCGTGCACGCTGGTTTGAGTGGCTTGTGCAAGATTATAAGTTCATTGTGGCCGTCCAGATGGCGCAGTCACCAACGGACGTGTCTTGGCCTGTATCAACAATATAGTAACGTGTTAGGAGCCTCACACGCGAGAACAGGACATCTCGAGACGATGGGCTCATATCTACTTGCGCATGTCCAAAGCAAAGGCAAACCGGAAATGTTTACTTCGGTAAGCCTAAGTGAGAGTCAAGAAGGCATCATGGATGTAGCGAAAACACAGATCAATGTTACGACCAAGCTAGTAGTGATGACTTGATCATCCAAGGTATCAGGGTCACGACCAACGTCCAGGTCGTCCGAAATTGATCATACGACGCATTAGTGCTATCGTAATATCTGTTGGATCATGTCAGCCCGGGCGGGTCTCAGGTCGATTGTGAAGTCCACGAATGACCTCTTGGACCACATGTAGACGTGCCCGAGCGGTCGAGAATCATACATTGTCTCGTGGCTGCATGAAAGATTCCGATAGCGAAAGTAACCTTCCCCACACGGAGATAAAAGCTCCGAATCGGCAGCATAAAACCGGACGTGACCCGAGTTATCTCACGGGTACACAAGGTGTCAACATCGCTGACGGGTCGCGATTTGCGAAGCAAGGCGACCAACGTCAGACCAACGCCGGCACATCTCCATTCCATGTCAATGCATCCCTCCAAGTGCATGTTCAATTACGCGACACGGCTGAAGTTAAATGCGATTCTGTCACATTTGCTTGTTAATAGCGGCTAAATCCGTCTTAATCATATACTCAGCACCGGTTCACTTGGCCTCCTCACCAAACGCAAACGATGTCGACCCCGTTCTTGAGCTCTGAGAAGCGTCCGAATATAGCAATCGTTGGTGGAGGCATCGCAGGATTGACCTTAACTATCGCACTTCTTACGCATGCTCCGACCCTCCCCATCACTCTGTATGAGTCCGCATCGGCGTTTGGAGAGATTGGCGCGGGTGTTGCCTTTGAACCTGTCAAGGTGCGGACAATGCAGCTTATTGATCCTCGCATTGAAACTGCCTTTGAAAAGCGCTCTCAAGGTGATCGGACACCTACAGATCCACCGATCTGGATAAGGATGCGTGTAGGTGACAAGAAGAAAGTTATTGATGGTAGTCAAAACGGTACAGTCACACGTACGGCCAGCGGCGGGACCATACAGCTTGACGAAGAAGTCTTCAATATACCATCTCGGGGAGGCGAACCGAGAGGTGGTGTCCATCGAGCACACTTTCTGGACGAATTGGTGAAGCTGATGCCAGATGGATTACGCCGTTTCGTAAGAAGCTTGTCAAGATCACAGAGGCAGAAGGCGGTTCAAGTCAGTCTACCTGATTGTTTTGATCATAATGTCTTGTTAACGACTTATTAGGCGATGCCGTCCTTCATTTCGCTGATGGCACAAGTGCAGTCCACAGCGCAGTGCTGGGTTGCGACGGGATCAAATCCAAAACACGTGCTATTGTGCTGGGCGACTCAGATGCGACATCTGCAGTATTCTCGGGAAAGTATGCGTATCGAGGTTTGATACCAATGACGAAGGCGGTGGAGATCATGGGACCGGTCGTTCCCAAGACTCCGCAAATGTATATGGAATACCATGGTCATGTGCTGACCTTTCCAATCGCCAATGGGACGATCATGAATGGTGAGATTGAGTCGCATGTCGGTGGTGTGCCTTGTTGACTTTTTTTCAGTCGTCGCGTTCTCGTCGCGACCAGAATGGACGAACGAGGAGTGGGTAGTGAAAACTTCACGAGAAGAGATGCGCGAGGAGTTCAAGCACTGGGGACCTACCGTACGATCGGTCATGGACAACTTGCAGAAGCCTGACATCTGGGCGCTGTTCGATCATCCACCAGCATCGACTTACTATCGGAGTGAACCCTTGATTTGCCTAGTAGGCGATGCCGCTCATGCCAGCACACCGTATCAGGCAGCGGGGGCGGGAATGTGTATCGAGGACGCGTACATTTTGAGCCAGCTGCTTTCGCAGTGTCGGTCAAAGGGCGATATGAAGAAGGCCTTCGCTGCGTATGAGACGGTGCGCAGGCCGCGAAGCCAGAAGCTTGTCGAAACAAGTAGGGAGGCCGGTATGCTCTGGGAATTCAAGGGGGAAGGCGTCGAAGATGATATAGACGCATTAGAAAGGAATGCTCTGGAGCGGATGGCTTGGATCTGGGATTATGATATTGGCGAGGACCTCGACAAGGCGAGAAACGCAATGGCGAGCTCGAGCTAGGCATTACCTAAACCTATCGGGTGGCACGTATATACGACGGCTGCGAATAGGCAGGCCGATGTTGCCTGGAAAATGCACAATGCGAAAGAACGAGATTTCATTGTGATACACCATCTTGCTTCGCGGATTATGGAGTCTCGCGAACTGTGTGGACTGAGGATACTTCGTATTACGGACCCCATCCATGGGCGGATTCAATTTAGGCGCATCCTTGGCACGACCCGACTGGCGCCGAGGAGCACGTCACGATTGGTCATCATCAATACTCATCAACGCGTACCTTGTTCAAATGGATGCATCAGCGACGCAACGTGCTACCAGACCTACCAAACCAAGCGTGACCTAACATTCCTCACAATGGCTTTAAATCGCAACGCCCAACGCGACATAATACCCGACGAGCACGCGCCGCTGCTTGGGGCCGCGAGAGTGCGGCGAGACTCTGATGCACGATCAACAAGTGGCGAGTCGCAAATCGACGAGCCCAAAGATGTATCCAGGAATCGGAACTATGCATGGAGAGCGTTCTGGATATTGGCCGCAATACTCCTCATCGCTGTATTCGTCAAGGGCTGGATTGACGCAGATGATGTGAATGTAAGTCTTCGATCGCAGTGGAGCTCGCCCTGATAAACCCAAAACTCATTCACAATGACAGTTCGATCTCAAGGGCGCGTTGAAACGCGCACTGGGTGGTGGTCTTAGCGGTGCCGCTGCAATGGTCCTGCAGGTTCTACTATTGATGCCAATACGCACGATCATGAATTACCAGTATCGTCATGGATCGTCCTTGACAGTCGCAACAAAGACGTTGTATGTTGATGGCGGTATCGGACGGTACTACCAGGGCATGGGCGCTGCTCTCTTCCAGGGTAACGGAAATCTTCAGTTATTCTATGGAACCGACTAACACTAGATTCATAGGACCAATTGCACGCTTTGGAGACACGGCGGCAAATGCCGGCATATTGGCCCTGCTCCAATCCAACGGATATCTCAAGCAACTCCCATCGCCCATCCAGACTATCTTTGCGTCACTATGCGCAGCTGCGTTCCGGATGGTTCTTACGCCCATTGATACGCTCAAGACTACCCTCCAAGCCCAGGGGTATCGTGGCTGGGCATTGTTACGAGATCGCATCAAGAGTGACGGAGTAGGCAGTCTTTGGTGGGGGAGTTTCGCGACTGCAGCCGCTACGTTTGTTGGTCACTATCCATGGTTTGCTGTCTACAACTTCCTCTCGGAAACTATTAACGAGCCATCCCGCCAACACCAGATCGGGTTGTGGTTACTTCGTGCTGCATTCATTGGGTTTTGCGCATCCGTCGCGTCAGATACCATCTCGAACTCATTACGAGTTGTCAAAACCTATCGCCAGGTCAACGATACAAGGATCTCATATACCGAGGCTGCGAAGCGTGTCATTCGGCAAGACGGCCGACTTGGCCTCTTTGGACGGGGCCTAAAGACCCGAATCATCGCAAATGGGCTGCAAGGACTCCTCTTCTCTATTCTTTGGAAGCTGTTCTTGAAAATCTGGGAGGATAAGACTGGGTGATGTGCTGCTACTCTTGGACGCGAGAGCGAACACGCATGCGCCTCGGTGCCCATCTGCGCCAATGTACGCTCTAGAGAGCATCTCCATAGTAGTTTGCGGGGCTGGATAGGCGACCCCAATTTCAATATCGTTTTGCGCATCTCTTCGCCGGCGCAGGTTGTTTCAAAAGCCAATTAGATAGGCGAATGTGCCTATCGGATGTACAGCTTTTCATGTAGTTCGACCTTACTAGCCTTGACTACTACGCACCAATGATTATCAGTGCAAGTCCGTCATCCCGACAACTGTATATTGCCAATAATGATGTTCACGCTTCTTCGGCACCAGATGCAGTTGCAGATGGGACCGTTTCCTCGGGACAGGCCCCGCTGTGTGGTTTAAATGGAAAAAGGTATACTTGTGAACAGATCTCTCCTCCCTCTGCCAGTGTATCGCCATCAGTCCTACATTCGCTGGCCCGGCCGCCATCTACGACTTCCTCTGATCAATCACAGCACAACTCTACCTTGCATCTGCATCATGAGGAGTGGGGAGAAAACGAATCTTGCTTCGTCAACCCCTTCGAACAGTTGGAAAGGATGGCTATGGGATACCGCCGGTGTCCCACCAGCGGAAAAGAAGTTCCTCCGCAAGCTAGACGCCACATTGCTGGTCTTCGGCTTCATGGGAATGTTCATCAAAGGTATCGACACAGCAAACGCTACAAATGCCTTCGTATCGGGCATGAAGGAGGATCTGGAGCTTTACGGAAACGAGTACAACTGGATTCATTTGGCCTGGATCATGGGTCATATCGTTGGCCAAATACCGTCGAACCTCATTTTGACTCGCGTCCCCGCGCACATGTGGATTCCCGCGCAAGAAATTTCATGGACGGCTTTCACCTTTGCTCTTGCTGGTGCAAACTCTTTTCCAGCACTGCTTGGCCTTCGATTCGCTGTCGGTCTTACTGAAGCGGGTTATTGGCCTGCACTCTACTATCTCCTTGGCTCGTGGTACAACAAGCGTAGGTTATCATTCTTTCTATGCAGCGACAGCAAGTGGTGTTTACATTGATAGGTGAGCTTGGAAAGCGCAGCGGCATCTTGCAGTCCGCCGCTTTTATTGCACCCATCATCAGCGGGCAACTACAAGCTGGAGTCTACAACGGCCTCAATGGTAAGGCTGGATTGGCGGGATGGAGATGGCTGTTCAGTTCGTTAACTGTCCTTGATAAGATTACATATTATTACTGACCGTTCCACCCAAGTTATCAATGGTATCATTTCAACCCCCATCGCTTTGGCGGCCTACTTCTTTCTTCCGGATACACCTGCGTGTGCGAAGCCAACTTGGGTGTTTTCGCAACGTGTCAGTATTTGCCTCTAAGATTATGAACTGACACTAAAAACTTCGTTACAGGAGATCCAGCTCGGCATAAATCGAATGGACCGCGCCGGTCGCAGACCAGAGGGAAATCCATATACATGGAAAATGATCGGCAGCTTTTTGCTAAGTTGGAAGACTCTCCTCTTCACTCTCGTCTTTGCCATGCAGTCATTCGTTATGCTGCCTCACACTTCCTTTATATTCTGGATGAAGGCGCATAACAAACCAAACCAACCTCCCGTCTACTCCGTGGCTCAGATCGTAAGTCAATTGATCCAAGGCAACTGGGTTATTTCACAGCACCGGCTGAACTTCCTAGAACCAATACCCGACTACAGCCAATGCTTTCATGGCCTTATGGTGCCTGATCTGCGTGTGGGTCTCGGATGGCCCAATGAAAGGCCGTCGATGGCCAATCATCTTATTCTCAAATATGGTCGCCGTAGTCATCTTCGTCCTTCTTGCCGCCACTCCAGTCATGGGCAAGTTCTCGCATCGCGCGCCGTTGTACATTGTGTCTACGACCGCTCCTGCTATGATACCATTGACAATGAGTTGGATGACGGAAATCCTGTCCGACAACGCTGAACAGCGTGCTTTTACTGCAGCTTCCATGAACACTCTCCAATGTAGGTCTCAAATCAATCCCGTAGGATATTATACTAACAACACCTACGTAGATGCGTTCTACGCCTGGGTCCCACTGGTCTGGTTCCAGCAGGTTCATCAACCGTTCGTGACGCCGGGCAATCGAGGTGCAGCTGTTGTGGCGGGGCTCAATATTGTCGCATTTTCTCTCATTGCCTTTCTCGCTCAACGAGATCGTCGTCGATTTTCACGGGCTGGCCTTAATAGGGTGTCGTCCATAACTCCTCTAACTTGTCCAACGGGAGACGGACCAAGAGATAGGCACAACTCCGGACCAGAGGTTGAGGCTCTGCCGGAAGTTGCTCAGTAGTGCCACAAATCTTACCTAGGTGAAATACTTGCCCACCATCTTGAAAAACGTCGATTTGGTCAAAACGATGATGAGGTTACGATTTGATTTAATTATTAAAGTATCTAGTTGCTGAATTCCATACAAGCCACTCCGTACCTCGCTGATTGCCTTGTTCTAGATTTCATTGACGTGGTCGCAATCATCAAGATGGGGTACTATCGCACTTCAGCACTTGTGTCAACTGGTGCACGTTCCGAATCCCACGCCTGGTCCCTTATCGCCACAGACAGCTCCTTGTACCCATCTCTGCAAGGCCAAAGCATCAGAGCGTGATCTTAGACATCAGCAGGGCATCGACTTCAGCGTCGACAGCGCCCCCACGCAGGTTACAAAATTGCCCGCTCAGCATCTGTTGTCCACTCGCTCATCTCGATAATAGCACGGAAACTTGTGAACAAGCCCTTGAGAAATGAGACAGGCATATCTCCTGACCAGCCGTATGGATTGCTCTCCCAGTGTCCGAGCAGAGTTGCGCGATACGGTACTGGATGCAGTAAATCGTCCTTGTACCATCCGATGAGACCGAGAAACCAACCAGTGTCCTACGCACAGCCCGCGTTGGCAGGGTCGACAATGAAGTCGCGCAGATGCTTCGCGTGGTGTGCGTTGAGTGGATCAGTCTTTCCTGCTTGTTCATGTTTTTGACGAAGACGTCTTTTAACGCGTTGGCCATCGCTATGGTGTGTGTCCTTGTAATGCTCTTGAAATCTTCGTACGTACGTCGAGAGTTTGACTAGTTGTGCGCGCTCCGCTTGTGAGGAAATCGATCTCGTTCTGGCGTAAGTTCCGGGCTTTATCTGGTCCATCGCGACGTTCAATTGATCGAAGTTGGCATCGAAGGTCATCGCAAGTATCTCCAGAATGTACAGACGAAGCTGATCTTTCATACAGGTGGCCTTTTGAGGCTCAGGTGGTCCCATTCTGTCGATGGTGGAAGATTCCACCGGACGGTCGTGTCGCCTTCCCATGAAGAAGATACCAGGAAATCTAGGTATACAGGTTGGGTGATCAGTCCTCGGTTGTACGATTGACGCCTCCGGTTCTATCGGGATGAAGCTAGGATAGAGTGAATATGGCGTGGGTGCATTATCTGAGGCGGCAACAACGGTAGGAAGAGTCGACGGCCGCGATGTTCTAGCTGTGTCACCATTGTTGCGGTGATATTCCAAACGGCCAAGAGGTCCCAGACTGAGAGTAAGCATTGGTATGGAATTTGCGAAAGTTGGGGTTGGTGTGAGTGGTGTCCAGAGCTTGTTTGGGACGTACCTGCGAAACTTTGGTACATATGTATAAGATCATGCGCAACTTAGCGTCTTCACAGCTAAGACTCCTTCAAATTTCGCAAGATAACACGTGTCTCCAGCTTGAATGATGATCTCTTGACGAGAGGTTTATTCTTTCACCTAGCTAAACTATCTACGTCTACATACCATGCGAAAGAATTCGGAAGACCGTATCGACATGAACTGATGTTCATCTTGTTGCATGCTTCGTCAACTTCAGAAATGTAACGTCTGAGCCGGCGTAGCTGAAAGTATATGAATGAGTCTCGGAATCGGACCAGATGGAGGAGAATGCGTGATCCGGGCCCAGATCAACCGTCAGCGCTTCTATGTGGTGACACGAGAGATGATGCTGATCGGCTCCTCAACAGGCTTTGAACCGGTCACGAGGTTCGAGACACATGTGTGGAGAGGCGTCTGCCATTTGTACAACGATTGTGCCGGCGACTCAAAATGGAGAGTTGGCTGGCAAGGTCTTTGAGAGAAGCCATGATCTGGCATGTCTTGAGAGCCCTCCAAGGACGCTGAGTAAGATGTCGCCGATGCGTATGCAGGCCGTATAAATAGCAACCAGTCCTGTTCTGGCCGCAAATGTATAGTTTGAAGACGTAGGAGAGGAATCATGACCTACGACAAAGGTACAGATACGTTTCGTGGGTGAACGTGTGGGATTCGACACTATGATGGCCGCCAGGGTATAGCTGGGCGACAAATGAGTGCTATGGTATCCTGTAATGGCTGCGCAAGTGTGCTGGAGCAAGGCATATCGGCTATCGTGTCCTATGATGGCCGTGTGAGGGTCGCAAATTGAGACTTGGGCGGGACCACATCCTGTAATGCCCGTATAATGATAGCGAGGCGAGGCAGAAGTGCGATCGTGTCCTATGATGGGTTTGCGAGCGTAGTAGGCCGAAGTAGGAGTATACGTGAACTGTATCCTTTGGCGGTTGTGCAAGTACGGTAGGGAGACGTGTGGGTGTAATTGTGTCTTCTAATGGCTGCGCGAGTAGAGCAGGATGAGACATGAGCGGTGCTACACACTATGATGGCTGCGTGGATGTACCAGTGTGAGACGCAGTTTCGATTGCATGCTGTGATGGATGTGCGAATGTACCAGAATGAGGCGTGAATACGATCGTGTGTTATCATGGCTACACATTGGTGGTGACAAGGTTGGTGGCCGACAAACACCCTTTTGTTGGCTTTGCGGTGTCCTCCGAATACTGTGTGTCGCTGAGGCGGACGTGAGGAGCTGAGCGTGTCCAAGATCAAACGGGTGTTATGAGCGCCGCTCTAAATGAATAAGAATAACCCCGTTTGCACCACTCCCTTTCAGCATGGGAGTGGCCCCGGGCCAAACCACAGGGAGGTGGGATGTGAGGCCCACAATTATATACGTCGTGATCATGTTGTAGTGTAGAGAGTATTGACATGAGATGTATCAATGTATCAGGTATGATGATGGTGTGAAGGAAGGAAGACAAGATGTGCTGTTAAACCATGAAATAACGAGATGATGGGATAAAGACATACCGGGATAAGATTAGAAGCCCAACTCAGGCTCAAAGGCTTCCAACATTGAAGCCCGGCCCTCCTCATCGGTGACCTGCGGCACCCATTCCGGGCCCAGCACCCTCTGCACAGTCTGGCGTGAAGCCAGTTCGGCCCGCCGTGCCAACCTGGCTTGATTATTGCCGATTCTGCCTCCCTGGCAGACACGACCCCCTTTCTCTCTCCGTCACTCTGGCCTCCCGACCAGCAATTTGCTCCACGAGCAACAGTGCATTCGCGTGCCGCTCGTCGATGATCATAGAGCGGGCGCTCTCCCCATCCAAAATACCCTTCACCACCTTAAAAACCACATTGGGCATGGCAGCCCCAATTTCTTTTGCGACCGCTTTCGCGTGCGCCCGTCTCGCCCCCTTCTGTCAGAATGGCTCCCAGTCGAGCCAACGGCAAATGTAGTCGAAAACGAGCACGAAGATAGGTATGCCGGTGCCAACGGCAAGACGGAAAACTACGGAATACCAATTTTGTACGTGAATTAGCTCCATTTTTAGCAATCTTCCATTAACAAGCGCACACGATGTCAGCATTTTCTTCCCAATGGATGTACAAAATTTAGCTTGACTAGGAGACAGATCGTCTCAGGACATAGGTACTGTATCGTGTGTCGATTTTGGCTGAAGAGAAAGGAAACAAACATGACAACCAGATTTCTGCTACATACAAAGGTGCACATCATGAGCAACTGCATCTGCGTTTTGCTGGTGCAAGGTGAGAATCATGACCCAGCCGAACAGCTGAGGAAGGAGTGCCACGTTCATCGCTACTACGCAGAGTTCGAGCAGGTGCGTCGCGTTGGCAACATCAAGTAGTGAGAGCATACTAAAAGAAGCATCGGGAGCATGGGTCCCCAAGCTGGGATATCATTCAGGCATACCTACCACAAGCCCTCCACACAAGAAGACACCTGTCGACACAAAGAGGCAGTGTATTTTGGATCTTCTCAGCACGCGCTGCTGTGCCCAATCCTACACCATCACGATTACTGAACACTGTAGACTTCTCAATCATATCCTCTCTCAAGATCCCGTCGACTGGCTGCGCCACCTTTTACGACCTAAAACGCCCGGTCGTCCTCGCGTTGTCTTAGCCTTTTGCTCCGTCTTCCCGCCGTCTTCTTCATCTCTGGTGCACACCCAGTTTATTGACCACTTCGCGCTCCCTGGGCTTGCGTGGCAAGATACTCGGCGTATTTACAGCAAAGCCTACAATTGTACAACTACAAGCGCAGCTGCAGGCATTGTGTCTTGCTGAATGGTGTACATTTTGTGTGCATAGCGGGGGCTCCGCCAATTCATTCGGCGTAATGGTTTGTTTGACTTTGATAGAGTCTATAGACTAGAGGCTAGTGGAAATTATATCCATATTAATTTAATCAAATTGCAGTGGTTTGTTAAATAGACAACGAATTGAGGTGCCAAGCAGTGAAGAGTGGCACTTACCACGCCTTAGAGAATTATTCCCCTTTTATACAACTTCATTCACATCTACCTCTGCACCCGCTATTACCTATTTTTGTTCTATTTCTCCTTTGCAACTACTAGCTCCATCGCGCTACAGCGCTCTCACGGGCGTGGTGTGTCTACACTTTCATTATGCCTCGTAATCTTCAATGTTGTAGAATTGTCTATAGAACCATGATATACAGCAGCGAGGAGGCAGTTAGCGCACGTATATACAGATGTGTAATATTCTCTACCACTCCTACACAACACACTTTACTCTTTGAAGACATGTCTATAAACATTCAAATCTTCTATGCTAACTATCTCACACAGAGCTATGCTTTGAATAATTACAAACTCCTTGATGGCACAACGTAGGAAGAAAAAAAAAAGAAATGCCACCTGACGAGAAGACAGCAGATGGCATCAATCTCGAATTGTGATTCAATCTTCACTCGTCACAAGAAGCTCTGAAGTTAATGTAGACGCTCTGTGCACATATATCTCATGTTTTCGATGTCTTACCAGAAACACGTGTCACGTGAGATTCGGCATCACCTACAGAGGAGGCCTCTTGTCTACCTTTACACCGACTCACCCGCCCGATGACCCAACTCTAGCCATCGGACTGCGGTCGGCAATTGTTTTGGCGTGGTTTTGGATTAGTATGTAGCTTGCATGGACCGTGGCAGGGGGGATGAAGATTGGCATGTGGAGAGAAACTGTAGGGAGAGAGGAATGGGGTTGTGATTAGTATAGATGGAGAATGATGCCCGAACATGAAGTCAGAGTCCCAGGGAGAACCCCCCCCCCCCCCATGTCAGAGACTGAGGTTGGACGGGCCTGGATGGGTATTTGCAGTGGTGCATGCTGGTCTTGCGGGTGCATGGGTATAGGGCTAGGGACAACTTTGCGATCTGCAGCTTATCAAGCCTCGATGGGGCATTTTTGGTTCGGGAGTAAGTGTCGCCGGAATGGCCGGCTGCCTGAGGTATCCTGGGCAATGTTGACCGATTGCAGGGCGTTTGTGAGCGCGTGGAGACTGTAAGATAAAGGCTATAGCGACCGAAAGAAGTAGGTTTCCCGTTGCGAGCTCAGCCTTGTCCAAAACCTCGACATGATTGACAGGCGTCAGGGGAATTGTGGGTGTGACTGCAAGCCGTTGTTGTCAGACGCGGTGTCGACATGGCTTAAAGGGCGTCATGCCATTGCAAAAGCGAGCATGACAATAGCCCGTGGTCAGAAAGTTCAAATTGTGGTTAGGGGGGAGTCCTTGAGACACAACCATGGTTCATGGATGCTAAATCGAGCGCGGGACGTGGGGTAATTGCAATGCAGTTGCGCAGGCAGGTAACATGGCGCCTTGTTGCGCACTTGGCGAAGGCGAGGTGAGTGGGCAGGGAAAGTCGGACTTTGTTTCAGCAACATGCACAGCGGTGTCGAGAGGGGGGTTGTGCGCTTGCATGCAGGCAGATTGAAAGGGTTCACAATAATTTACGTTTACAAATGGAGTGGACAAGGTGCGACACGACAACGACAACGACAACGACGACGACGACGACGACAGCGGCGGCGGCGGCAGTGGGTGCAAGGGTGGGATGGCCATGACTGGACATGCCGTGCCGAAGGGAGGTCCAGTCTCGATATGATGGACGGGGCATTGGTGGTGGACTTGCCGATCTCGGGGCACGGATGCCGACCGGGATGTTGGTGTTCGAGGCGCTCTGGCCCTGGTGGCACACGGCCATGGCCAAGACGGTTCCACGTACCGCATCGCAGGTCCGTGTCTCTGCAGCAGCCAAATGTGATTGTCATGATGAGAAAGTCGTGGCCACGGCAACGTCGCTCGTCTGGCCGGGCCGCGAGCACGACGTGGGCGGGCCGACGAGATGCAGAATGCAGAGAGGTGCGAGGGGCGGGCTTTTTTCGCTGGGCCCAAGACACGAGACAGGCTCATGGCTCTTTGCAGAGGCTGCAGTAGTCGGACCCGACAGTCTGGGTGCGAGTCTTGGGTGTGCGCCACGGACAACAACGAACACCCCGACGCTCGGGTGGTGCTGAGTCTGGCTTGCCTTTGCCAACAAGGAGCGGCGCCGAGCAGCGATCATGATGCGCGTGGGCGTTGCGCGATGCTGAGGGGCAAGGAAGAATACATGGTTTGGTGTCGTGGTGGTCTGGTCGCTGGCGTGCACTGGGCCACTGGCTGGCAGGTAGGGGCGGCTGCTGAGATACTTTGCACAGTAGTCTAGCACTCTAAAGTAGGTAGGGTAGCGTCGAGCAGAATGAAGCTGCAGCCCATGCTCTCTCTGCCCACCTACAGTAGGTGTAGGTGTACTGTGGGTGTCCTGTCTGTAGTCTGCTCGCCCATGGTACCGCCATCTCCAGTCGTGCTTCTCTTCCTCGGCGCCGTCCCAGTACCGTGATACCCATCACTCATGTGGCAGCGCTGTCTGGCAGGACGACCATGGTCCAGTGGCCACCGCATGTAGCCGCCGAGCGTCGCGCTCGCTGGCCCTGGTGGTTTGCGACATGCTGCAGGCCGCAATGCCTCTGTACGCGCCATTGGCCCGGGGAACCTCCCTGCAGGCCGATGGCTGCCATGGGCACGCTGCGAGCTCCCCTTGGCGCGACTCGACTGCGCGACCAGCAAAATCTCGCTCGTCCCCTCGACGGGCCTGGCGACGGACGCTTGATCTTGATCTGTTCTCTCCAAGCTCTTTGCCTCCTGATATCATGCTGCCCTGCTGAGACTCTTTCACGACTAACGGCCGATTGTTCCCTCCCTGACGACTGCACGGCCGCCGTTCCCTTCTGCCCCCCTCTTGTTGCTGCACGATACCCTCCCCCCGCCACTATTGTTGTCGTTTCCTGCGTGTTGCCCGTTGCCTCTGCTAAGCCCGACCGTCGATTGAGAACCCCCCAACGGCGTGCCTGTCTTGCTGCGCTGCACCGCGCCTCGCACCCACCTCCACATCCACGCCCGCGCCCATTCCTTCGCCCACTCACGCCCACCTACGCCCACGCCAACAGACTGCGCCGCTGCACCACAGCCAGCCCCCCCCCTCCCCCCTCCCCCTCCCCCGCCGCGGGTCCAATGGCCGCCCTCAAGAGCGACTCGGCGCCCCACGACGCAAAGCCCTCGTCTCCCCTTGCGCGGGTGATGCGCGAGTTTGAGGAGCTGGTGCGCAATTTCGAGGCGGGGCTGTTGCGCTCGCTGGCCGACCATGGCCATGGCTCGCCCGAGGCCATACGCAGCCAGGCCTGTCGACTGGCCATCACCGACCTCAGCAGCCGCTACACCCCAAAGTACATCCGTCGCTCGCTCAATGCCGCCGAGTCGGCGGGCAAGCGCCTCGAGGAGCAGCTGAGCAGCCTGTCGCTCGACACCGGCCGCTGCGACGACGACGACGACGGCCTGGCCGGTCTGCACAATGGCTACTTCCGCCTGTACTCGACCGAGCTGTTCGATCTGCTCGGTCAGCCCGCCGAGTTGCGCTTTGGCACCCTGCGCTTCCACAAACACCGCGCCGCCATGCGCGACACCACCCACCCCTCGTCACCCCACGACCACGACCACGACCACGACCCCGTCCAGTCCCCCTGGATCAACGTCGAACTCGCCCTCAACAACTCTTTCTACGTGGCCGATTCCATGGAGACGCTGCCCTACCACACCTTCCGCCTGCCCTCGGCCCCCTCGTTACAAAACCGGGGCATCCTCAGCAGGAAGCCCGAAGACAACGGCGCCTTCCCCGCCTACGATTCGTGGCTGCTCTTCACCTTCCTCGGCAACGGCTGCATAAAGCTCGAAGTCCCCATTGAGATGTGCGCCGACGTCTACGGCGGCCCACTCACCGGCCGCGAGAATCACGAGGTGCTGTTCTGGGGCTTCTTTGTCGACGACGACGACGTCGATGTCGCGTAGTCTCACTAGCCCCGGGAGATAACACGCCACATCCACGGAAATGTTTACGTTTGTTCTTAGTGTCTTCTGCTGGAGTTGGTAAACGGAAACGGGAAACGGGAGCTAGAACGGCTTAGGGCTTGGGCATATTGGGAGTTTTGGGGGCGTTTTTTCCCCCATGAAATCGATTGGATTTTCTGGACTGCACTGGACTGGACTGATCAAAGGAATGACTGCTATGCTTCCTCGGTCTGGATTGGATTTTGAACGAACTGGATGATTCTTATGGAGTCCTTTTACTTCATCTTTTCTATTTCGCCACATTTCTACACTGTTTGGGGTTGGGAAGCAAGACAGATCCCACCGCATTCGGCGTCCTTTGTCTCCCACCGCGCTGGGATGAGGAGAGCATCGCAATTTGGGACTGACCTTCATTTACATATTCATACTGCTATTGCAATTGGAAGGCCACTTTGTATAGACACAAGGTCCCACTCCTCTCATTTATCACAAAAAAGGGAAGAGGAAAGCAAACATATTGTAGAGGGTCACCATAGATAAGGTCACAATTTCACATGTTCTTGTTCATGTGCAACTCGAGTAATGGTAATGTCGACCAATCAAAACCCACGGGGAAGACTTTTCGCCGAAGTTCCCCCGACCACTTTGCAGTTTTCTCAACTACTACTACTAAACTTCACTCTCACACAAATCGTATTTCACGTGCCTAACTTCTTCCACGTGCGCCACACACACACACACACGCACACACACACACACACACACACACACACACACACACACACACACACACACACACACACACACACACACACACACACACACACACACACACACACACATCCAACTCATCATGGCATCAACCCGCCAAACCCGCAGCATGACCGCCTCCTCCACAACCACTACACCCTCCAAAGCCCTCCAGGAATTCCGCACACAAGAGAATCAAGACTCAGACGCTAGTGACTCTGAACCTGAACCTGAACCTGAACCTGAACTCGTGCGCAGTCAGCGTAACGAATCGCCTGAGAAAATTGAAGGAAAGCGCACTAAGAGTAAGAAGAAGAGGGAGCGGAGGAAGGTTGGGGCGTTGACGGATGGGTTGGGGGATCTTTTGGCGGGGGCGTTGAAGAGTGGGGAGGGGGAGGGGGAGGGGAGTGGTGTGAGTGCAGGAGCTCAGGCGAATGGGGATAGGGATGAGGTAATGGATGTTGAGGTTGAAGCTGCAGGGGTGGGAAAGAAGATGAGTATGTCACTTTTCATTCATTCCTATCTCCTTCAATTTTCAGATCATTTCTTCATTTTTTGTTTGTTTCATCTACCCATCCCATTAATCACATGTCATACGTCCGTCCACATCACTTTCCAAACAACCCACCATGCTTCCCCAACCTTTTACCAACATCCCCCAAGCAGCCCGACTAACCACACCACCCAGATAAACGCACGCGCCAAAACCTCCTCAAGATGGAAGCACGGCGCCAACAAAAACTCGCCAACAAGCAGCGCGAAATGATTCCAGAGCCAACTATTCATCAAGTATCACATCCAATGGCGAAGAGGCCGCTGGATGCAAAAAAGAAGGCAACGGATGCGCGGAGAGCGAGGAAAGAGAGGGCGAGGATGGTGAGGAAGGTGGGGGAGGGGGAGAGGATGGATTTAGGTTAGATGTCATTGGGTGGGGTGCGTAGTGGGAGAGAAAGATGGGGGTATTAATGAACTGACATGGAATGGAATGGATGGGTTGGCATGAAGTCTGATGAGTTGAGTGAGGTGATGTTGATGGGTGCGCAGGGCTGAGGTGAGTGTGTAGACCGACTGCTCCTTCCTTCTCATCTTCACAGCGAGTTTGCCAAGACGCTAGGGCAATTGGTGTCTACACTGCGATTCAATCTTGACCATGCAACCTCTTTTCTCGCAATTGTTGCGTAGTAGTCGGAAGAGTTGCAAGGTAAGTATCGTATCGTTGCTTCCATAAGAAATGCTAACATCCTCCTCACAGATTCATAAGTATAATGACGGACCGCCCACCCGCACGGGCGACCGCCTTAGCGGCCATGGCTTGACGTTTTGCACACCCCGATGCATACGTGCAGAATGTTCAACAGAAGCTCAGTTCTCTCTTCAAATCTGCTCGCCAGCGTGATACACCAGTCATTGAGATACCGCGGACTCGCATAGAGCTAAACCGCCAAAAAGCGATGAAGAAAAAGGCGAAGGGAAAGAGGAAGAAGTTCTCGAACAATTTGGGAAACATATCGTGGGATCAATACCACAATCATCTTCAAGAGCTACACGACGTGAGCTGCAGTGGTAGCAAAGAAAAAAGCGCTGTTGCTCAGGCCAAGCTTCAACTATGTCTCCAGTTGATACCAAGACAGAATAGCTATCACCTCGGCGCTCTATGTTGCGACTATTGCCGAGATGTTTCTGGGATCCAAGGAAAAGTCCCGGTTTCGAAACAACATAGAAAACATCGCTCGACCTGTCGCACCTTGATGAAAGATCTTCGGACCAAGGTGTTTGGAACAACAAGCCTTTCGCATAACGAAGTTCTCAACTTGAGTCAGCAATTGCGTGTGCAGATGCATGAGCTCGAAAACCTTCTACGAGACATGGGAATCAAGGGGCCGCAAGTCGACGCTCCAGCCGTGGTTGCTCCACAGATCGACGCCCAGGCATCGCGTTCACCATCCGAGACGACAATCACTGAGACCAACGTGAATGATATCCTGCCTGTCAAGCATGAGCGGGACGTTGCTACGCCAGCACCCACGACCATCAACTCGCAAAAACCAACCAAAGTAGAATCTAGCCCACTCGCAAGAGAAGACGCCCAAGAAGACCAAGACGTAGTGCGTCAGTTGATGAGAGGCCACGAGGCCGCCTGGGACCTTCACGAAGATACGATAACACAGCGCTACCTTTCTGAGGGTGTTCCGAAATCATTTGTTGAGACGAAGATAGTTGTCCAGAAACAAGGCTTTGCGCTCCAGGCGAGGAAGGAGATACACTTGCTTGAAGAGCAAGCCAGAGCGGCGATGATGGTTTCGCATCAAGGGCCTTATGGGATGAGTCCTGCTGATAACGACGCGGAGCATTCGTTGTGGGAGCTGTCTTCGACTGAGGTTTGGAAGTATTTCGAAGGCGGCATGAGTTGGAGCCAGACAGGGTGGACACCGGGGGGATTTCTCCGCATCACGACCAACACAATGGAGGCTGCCGAAGACACGGGGAAGTCTTCAATCATAGCAGACTTTGGCGATTGTGTCCTGGAAGCGAAGAATATCTTGCTGCCATCAAGAAGCTTAGCTGAGGCTCATGAACTCAAGGCTAGGAACCATCATGGTGGTGAGGAGATCCCTGTGACTCTGTAGTTTCTGGGTGGCGTGTATTTGCGCTTTTCGGTTCCGGTTTTGCCCTTGGTTCGTCACGATGCTGGGTGTCGGGTCATGTCTGTGGCTGGGATGACGGTCACGTTTACGGGCGTGTTGATCGGTGCCGTGGACTGAGAGCTAGTTTCAAAGCGCGTGTTTGACATTTGAGCGATGGAGGGATACGCAATCTGAGTGGAGAGCCAGTTGGTGAATGTAGGCAGCATCCGATTTGAATAACGATGAACGGTCCCACCTGGCTTAACTACTCAGTCGCGAAATTCCAGCTCGCAACATCCCTTAAATTGCAGATCCATCCGCCCCGACAGTGGGATTTCGCTTCACTCCAGCTACCCAAATGCATTCTTGCACGATTAAATGCTCTTTGCAATTTTTGTCATGCAATGATGTTTGTGCCAAAGGTTGAGCTGCACTACCGTCTCCGTTGACGCATAGATGTCTTGTGTCGTAGGCTGCATGCTCCATTTGCGTCACACGCGAGTTCTCGTCCATGAGGGTTTAACGAAAGTGATGGTCGTAGTCAAAACCCATATAACCATCCGCGCTTGTTAGAGCTTAGAATTAAGATGGTGGTGTATTACTTACCGGGTCGGGATTTGATTGAGGACAGAGGATCATTGCCTGGCCTCGAAGGGGGGCTAACTAGTCATGGCTTTCCTTGCCCCGCTGCGCCACCAACGATGACTAGGTATACATTGTGCCTACCACAGCTCAGCCCCCTTCTCTCAACCTCATGGTATGAATTCGTCCGGCCGCAGATCATCTAATTGCTACATATCACGACAGAGCCCTGAAGACGTGAATAGAACCGATTCCCGCTGTATCATCAATTGTTTTCGCGCAACTTCAATCATCTACCTACGTCTTATGCGCATAGATTGGAGTGGGCAGCAATCGATGCACATGGCCACCATATCGCAACGGCTTGCCTAATGTTCAATGTCTCTGCTCAAACGCAAATTCGCGGAAATCGAATCCCAACCTATACACCAGAAGCCTGCGTACAGGTACCAGCGCCTTGCGACGCCGGATGAGATCAGAGTTCTCGAACTATACCCTGCAGCGGCGCATTCTGATCCCCTCAAAGGGCGCATTTTCCACTTACAAAGACATGCACAACTTGCCGCATTGCAAGACAGGAAAACGTACGCTGCGGTGTCGTATGTTTGGGGTCCACCGGATTTCACGGAACTGCTGCTGCTTACGGATGACGCAAACCACATGCAGACATGCAGCCTTATGATAACACTCTCTGTGAGGGTACTTCTAGAATTCCTTCGGAGCGAAAGGAAATCGCGATTCCTCTGGATTGATGCAATCTCTCTGAACCAACAAAGCGAAGCAGAGAAGGCGCAGCAGATTCCCTTGATGGGCGAGATTTATAACCAGGCAAAGAAAGTGCATTTGTGGCTAGGAACGGGTGATGGTCAAGATTTATCAAGAGTTTTCGCCGGCTTCCGGTTGATGGGGCACACTCCAACACAAGATTCAGCGATTCTAAGTCTCGGAAGTCCCAACACGGTCATTGAGCAGATGGACATCTTCCTCGCCAATAGTTGGTTTACTCGACGGTGGACTCTGCAAGAAGTCGCCCTGGCACGACTTGCAATTGTGCGTTGTGGGAAGCACGAAATAGTTTATCCTGTTTTCGTGGCAGCATGCACGTATCTGCGTAAAAGCAACCCTGGTGTCGTCTTCTATGGTGCTGAGGTCATCAGTACACTGGTCCGACCGGAGACGGAACTGCTGGACTTAATCTGGATATTCTATCGATCAGCCTGCTCTGATCAAAGAGATAGACTTCCGTCGCTATATGGTTTGGCAAAACATGATGGACATCTGGAACTAAAGTATGGGAAGTCGCATACTGACCTGTACCGGCGCTACTCAGCGGCTCTCATGAACACAACGTCCCAGCACCGGCTACTGCAGCATTTGTTTAGTTTTGGGGCTTGCTCACCCTCGGACGGGACCGTCTTTCCATCGTGGGTACCGGATTGGTCTTTGATGCGCAAACCATCCATACCCCTTCTCATTATTAGTCCAAATGATGCGTCATACACGACTGGCTTACAGATTCCAACGTATCTTCAGGAGCTTCATTCCGAACTCGTTGGAGAAGGTCCTAGCATCTTTGAAGGTTGGCGTAACAGAATCAGGCCGTCGGGATCATTGGACCAGAAATCAGGAGATTATCAAGAGATCCTGGCCGGATGCAGGCCGTACACGACCTTCTCAACACCTTACTCCAAACATTACGGATCCGATCGCGATATATTACGTACTAAATGGGACAATCCACGGGTCGGCGCATACGGTGCAGAGGTGCTGGCTGTGTGCAGAATTGCGGAAGAGATCCCAAGAGCTGATGATCACTCCGCCGTTGCAAATGCCTTCCGCCCATTGATGCTTCTTTTCTCGGGCAATGAATCGCTTTGGTATAATCTCCCTCATCTATTTATCGAGATTCTTAATCATTACCACCCGAACGTGCTTCTGCACGTTGCTGATCACTATCAGACCGTTGCGATTGCTCTCGATAGTCTACGCGGCGACAACACTGATCCCGACTCTGAGAGAATACGTACCATGATACTCAATAGTGGCATCTCAGCTATGGACGCCTTCGATACAATTCTAGTGGCCATTTATAGCTTGATGCATGCGTATAATTTCGCCTTGGCCATAGTCGATCAACTCGGGCATACATTTCATCGTCACGGAGGTCGGGCGCGTCATATCATTCTAAGCCCAGCATATATCGATGTGGGAATGCTAGTCATTCCGTTAGAGAGCCGGTGCGGTGAGGGTGGAGAGTTCATTTCCTGGTCTCGAGCGGTTAGAAACATCGGGTCGTCTGGGTTCCTCGACCGCGGCAGTCAAAGTGGACTTTCGATCAGCAACATGCTGTTACTAAGACCATTTGATCACCAATATGATGCGGATTTAATGGCAGCCGTGACACAAGAGGATGTGCGTCGGGCATGCGGAAGTCGCGCCTTGGAAGACATCGAAAATGTTGTACATCCGAGGAGATGTACCTTGGTAGGCGCTTGTCTTGCCATAGACTTTGATTATCACACAAATTTCTCTGACCATGCTGAATTTGACGAGTGGGTGAAGGATCAGCAATCGAAAGCCAAGGTAGCGCGCCGATGGCCGCCCTTCACGATAGATATCTTGTGAACATACATCAAGTTCAATTTGAGTATAGAGCGCAACCTTTTCCCTATGATCTGCTGGTTTCTTAAGAAGATTGAAGCATGAATGACGTTATGTTCCAATGCACACTATTTCATCCAAGGCAGAGAATATAGGCCCAACCATCTCGTGCCACAGTGCACCCGATGCATTGGAAGGCAGAAGGACCATCTTGGACCGGAAATTTTACAAAGCTTTTTTCTAGAGCTACATGCTACTAGAGAACCATGATGAGCGATGACAAGACACGCAAACAACAAACGCACATGTACCCGGCTACACCGTATATTCCTTCGCCAGTGAACCCCAGGTGCTGACCATTCTCATAAGGTTATAATCGCAAAGCGCGTACCCAACATTCGATACCCTCACGACACAGTCAAGCTCTCCCAATCCTTCCCGAACCTCCAACCACCACCTCGAAGCCTATCACCGTTCATTCCAACGTCTCATACCCCTGCTAAACAATCAAACTGTCCATCGCCATCTCAAACCCTCCAACACACTCCCCAACCTCCCTCCCCATTTCCGCCAACGCGTCCCCCAAATCAAACTCCCAGTCCTCCCTATGCATCTCCAATTTCTCGCGAAACGCCCACTCCGTTATCATCAGATCGAAGCTCAACGCGGCCGTTAACTCCATCTCCTTTTCCAACTTCTCGATCACGGTATGGTTGAGCTTGAATTTCGTGCTGTTCAATTTGTCAATCTGGCTTTCGACCGCGATGGTCCGCGCGTTGAGGGAGGTTTGTTCGGCGGAGAGGTTGTGGAGGAGGTCTAGTGCTACGGAAATGACTGCGGGTTCTGGGGAGATGGACCCTTTGGGTGACTGCGTGGTGAGGAGGAGGTGGTGGTCGATGGTTGCGGTTGCGGTTGTGGGGCCCAACTCGTGGTGCGGGAGGAGTTGCGCGTGCGCGGTACTAGGTAGCGAGGATGTGTCTGAGTCTGATGAGTCTATGAGGTCGTAGCCTTGCATTGCGTTGTGGGGGCCGTCTAGCTGGATAGCAGGAATCTCATCATCCTCAACCTCGATGGTAGACTCATCTTGTACATCATCGGTAGCGGGCGCAGAGAGGGTATCATGGTTTGACAGCGCATCTGAAGGTGTCTCCAAATCATCCTCCTTCTTGTGCTGCTGTGCCGCTTCTAGGGGAGGTGTCATCTGACCTTGACACGTGAGATCTTGCGCAGTTGGCGGAGCTGGCGTCGTATCTCGCTGCTGTACATCCTGCTGCTTACGCTTCTCCTCGACTCTGGCCAGGTCCGTCCTCGCGAGTTTCTCCGCCCGTTTCTTTCTGTTCTTTTCGGCCTTACGAAGACGCTTGCCTTCATTTTTCCGTGCTGCTATACGACCAAGGTGCTCCGCCTGCCGTACCTCAGGCACCGGGGTGATTGCGGTATCGTTGTTGCGATGCTCTTCGATCGTAAGGCCATGCGCCTCGTGTACCATGCTGCGCTTTTGTTGCTTCTGTGGAGTTGGCGGTGGGCTCATGAGCTGGGAGCGGCCGAAGCCTTGATTGTTGTGCGCTTGAGACGATAGCATCGTGAGTGCAAAGATGGTGGATCGCTCAACTGCCGGCTCTTGAAAATGGTATGAGGGAGTATGGAAGAATCAAGAAAGACTGTAGGTGAGAGTATTAAGATATTGTGTGTTGCTATGGCTACGAGGTTAGGTGGGGTCAAAGCAAGAGGTGAAGGTGACCCCAGGTCACATACGGTGAGCCAAAAGTGTGGAAAGTAAAACATCTTATTACAATAGAACCTGCAACATGACTCTTATTATTACACTTTGATTTGAAGATTCCAAACTACTCATAGAATACAAGACACCTCACTTCGATGCTTTGTCGCCCAGGCGCATCTGCTGGTGTCTTGGGATCCGCAAATGCAGTATGTGGAGTTCCGACCGCAAGTCCTTTCTTGCCGTTTGGTCTGCCTTCGCCATGGCTGTCGAAGCACTTCAACAATAACACTTCCTCTGGTGTCATGTTGCTCTGGTAGTAAAACTTGTGGTTCTCATTTGGCGCGACTGCCATTGTTTCGCCCTTCACTTCGTAGCCCTCTGTTGACTTCGTGTCGATCTTGACCGGTGGAGCCTCCTTGCCGCGGTCATCTGCATCCATAGAATCTGCGCGCTTTGGATACAATAGATCTGAGGGAACAAAGTCTTCTGGTGATGTACTCCGCCAGTCGATGACTGCAAGTGGGTGGTCGGATGCGGGGTTCTCGATTGGTCGCCATACGTTGATGATCGAGTAACGGCCCTTGAGGAGTTCTTCCGCCTCTTCTGCGGGTACATGGCGGCGGACACGGATTTCGGTCGCTTTGGCAGTCTGATCGACGTGGACTTGTTGCACAGGTTGTCGGGGAGCATCTTTGACTCTTCGGCGGATAGTGTGGTCGAAAATGACAACTTTCTTAATACCCGGTATTTTGTCGCGGAGTAGACTCTCGACCTCTTGATAGTAACCTTCACGCACGGCCTTATCGTCGGTGAAAAGCTTTTCTTTCGCTGGATATTTCAATACTTGGAAGCCGGAGTTGTCTGTAGTGAACTCGTGTTCCCTTCCGCGGATGTCTGAGACTTGTCTTTCATGTCTTTTTTCGCCATAGTTGACGCCGCCACCATCCACCTTACCCCATGGCTTTCCTTCATACGACGAGGTGTCAATGTGAACGAAACTCGCAGTAGTCATTTGGTCGGTGTTGTGCTTCTGAGTTTGATGTGTGGAGTATGGTCGCGACGGCGGTGCATTTAAGTCTGCTCTTGATGTGGCCATGTACGATCCGCTGCTTAGAAATGCGGCATGACGCCATGTCGGGTGCCCGCCGACATGCTTGGGTTCTAACCAATCAGAAGCTGCTGCAGAAGCTTGAGGCCTCGACCTTGGTGTAGGAAATCGCGTGCTTGGTGGCAAATGTCGTCGGACAAGAGGGAACAAGTGTCGACTGACTGGTTGATAGGCTATTTGAGACATCAGTCTGGACGGGACGGCAATGGTATCAGTATCGTCAACGTGGTATTTGAAGGCTTCGTCATGTAGCTGTAAATCCGTAATTCAATTACGACCTCCGGCGTTTTAGTTTTAATTTTGGATTGCTTCCTGCACATTCGACTTCTTTGCCTTTGCTAAGCATAGATTGTCGTCAGGATTTCAAAGCGCTTCGGAGTGACCAATACTTGGAGATCGATGATTACGTTATCAGAGCGCACGAGAGAATGCAGATCCTAAAAGCTTCTCATTGGCCCAATGCTGTCCCCCGCCACCTGCATCCGCCGTGCTTACGCGCACAACATCTCTTCGGTCAGCATTTGGATCTCTATCAATTGCAACCGCGATGCCCCGATACGTCAGTGACGATGAAGAGCCTCTTGAGGACAAGACAGCAAGACTCACCCTAAAGAATAAGCGTACAGAACGCTTGAAGCGAAAGCAGACAACCCGGCAACAGAAGCGAGATGCCATCGTCAATATCACCAAACTCCCGACAGAACTGATTCTTGAGAGCCTTGAATATGTGCTGCCAAGCGACGTCCTGAGCTTCAGTTCGGTAAACCGACGGTTCCGTGATCTCGTCCGAACCAATGCTGGTATCCTCGGAGACGCAATCATAAGACTACGCTACAACATTCTCGCGCAATGTTTTCCAGTACCCAAGCTCTTGTCAGACATCCAGCCCCAAATTCAAGAACTCTTGACCACACCTGAGCGCCAGAAACAATTGAGTATTCATAACCGTCCATACCAGCATATCCAGTCACCCGATCCTCATCAGCTCTGCACGTGTCTTACGTGCATCTTGACGTGGAACAATCTTGGCCTGGTTCTAGACTTCGCTCATTGGCGAACCTACCTGGACAGCGGCACTCCAATCCCTATTGTACCTCGGGGTCAGAAAGAAGCCTGGAACGATGATTTGGTCGCCCGAAATGCGCGCATTGCCAGGAAGGCCGTGGACAATTCCTTGTGGCATGCGAACATTCTGGAGCGGCACCTCGAAAGTACTGTTCACGCCATTCGGCGCCACGGGAAGAACAAAGGCAATAAGAGGGTTCATGTTGCCATGACGGACGAAGATGCCGCCTCGGGTGCAGACGACTTTCTCTCGAAACATGGCCCGCTGAGTCTTGAGTTCCCATATCAGCGAGACGAGTATTACATGCTGTAAGATGATGTGAGCGAATCCCATAATCATCTGCTAACAAGCTTTGCAGTGAAGCGTACTTGCCGAATCGCTGGTGGAGAAAAAACGAGAGTCGATGGATCTACATAATCGCTGGCCAGCACGACCGTGATCTGGAACTTGTCCAGCGTTTTGCCAAAAAGTCATGAAACTCGTTCTTGATCAATGTCGGGATGTTGATACGGTCCTCCATCAACAACGCGCCTCTGCGGCACGCTTCTGAGGCCCAATACTGGGTGCTCATCTTTCTCAGATGCCAGGTCGTGGTCCTAATTATACTATGTCAAGTTGACGCACCTAAAACCGCGATGCGACGCCTAGTTTACACCGCTGTTGTTTGAAAACATACACACGAAGCCATGAGCGATGGAAGCCGAAGCCCTGTTCCCCTCCGAAGATTCACATGTCTTTGCTTGAGCATAGATAGTCCTAAGTGGCTTCTCAGTCTCTGGCAGACAGAGAATCCCATATCGGTGAACATCGGCAGGCTGCAGATGACGGCAATCTGCGATTAGCCATCATTCGAACAGACGATCGTAACGCTATTGCCGCTTTATTACCGCCACGGTCTACCCCTCAAACTGCAGCCACTGTTGCGTTCGGATTTGCCCAATTAACCGACGGCTAGGTAATACTGCGCTACCACATTGTGGAGTATCTTGGCCAATGCATAGGCTTGCTCGCCTTGGAATTTGACATCTAGGGCGTCTTTCGGTTTTCCTTCCGACGAGCCGTATACCTACGCCAAGACACCGCACATCTCTTCGATGACTCCTTTCAGTAACTGAGTCACCGGAATTTCTTTCCATATTCATAAAGATAGGCTGCCTACTCTGACACTCTTTCTGCAACCCACCGACCTTACGATGAGCGATAAGACTACCACAGAGAGAGATCAAGAGAAGGCGATAAGCATCGGAGAAAAGACCGAAAGCGACATCTCTGACGACATCGTTGCGACGAACGATGAGAATCTCCATTATCTGCCACCGATCG
This sequence comes from Plenodomus lindquistii, assembly GCA_025504975.1. Taxonomy (NCBI): domain Eukaryota; kingdom Fungi; phylum Ascomycota; class Dothideomycetes; order Pleosporales; family Leptosphaeriaceae; genus Plenodomus; species Plenodomus lindquistii. Next base: position 51,041 of record JANUWI010000008.1, read on the forward strand.
AGCTTTCAAGATCGGTATCGAAGCGCTCAGTTGTGCTTGCGCGCGTGGCCAGTCGCATCACAACACGCTCAGTAAAAGATCCTGGACCACCACCTGATGGCGGTGTCACAGCCTGGATTCAAGTGCTCTGCGCCTGGTTCGCTGTTCTCAACTCGTGGGGATTTGTCAACTCTTTTGGCGCTTTCCAACCCTATTATGAGGGTATACTGCCGGAGCCAGCGTCGACGATCTCCTGGATCGGATCCGTGCAAGCATGTCTCATGTTTTGCATAGGGATGTTCAGCGGCCGAGCATTAGACTATGGGTGGTTCAGGCCAACAGTCGCGTTGGGCATTTTCTTTCAACTTCTTGGAATTTTCACGATGAGCCTTGCGAAGAACTACTGGCAACTGCTGCTAACGCAAGGTTTGTGTACTGGCCTTGGTGGTGGTATCTTCTTCGTGCCTATCATGGGTCTTTGCTCGACGTACTTCTCATCGCATCGTGGTATGGCGCTTGGGATTGTTACGTCTGGCAACGCAGCTGGTGGTGTAATCTACCCAGTCGTTGTACGACAGCTATTACCAAAGGTTGGGTTTGGATGGACCGTTAGGGTGCTTGGCTTCATCAATGTCGCGAGTCTGGCGATCGTACTTGCGTTTATGAAGCCAAGGTTGCCTCCGCGCAAGACAGGACCACTAGTAGAATGGGCGGCTCTCAAAGACTATCCCTACTGCCTACACATTGTAGGCGTATGTTTTATTATGCCACCTGTTTATTGTGTATTTTACTACGTAAGTCAAATGCGCAATTATGTCCGCAGTACTGACGACGTTCATAGATCGCAACGTTTGCTCGCGATACCCTTGACATGCCGTACACGACCTCTCTCAACCTTGTCATCATCCTCAATGGTGTTGGAGTCCCCGCACGAATCTTACCAGGCTACATAGCTGATCGCTTCCTTGGTGTTCTCAACGTGCTCATAATCTGTCTATTCGGCAACATCATCCTCTTATATTGCTGGCTATCTATCAAGACTATTCCGACATACTACGCCTGGACCGTGTGCTATGGCATCTTCAGCGCAGCATGGCCATCACTCTTTCCAACAACTATCGCGGCCTACTCGCCAGACATCACGAAAACTGGAACCAGACTGGGTATGGCGTTCGCAGCTGTGGGACTATCGGCGCTTGTCGGAGGACCGATATCGGGGGCACTCTTGGAGGTTGGGGATGGTGATTACACGATACCAATTGTGTGGGCGGCTTCGAGTACGGCGGTTGGGACGGTACTTTGCATTGTCGCAAGGTGCATGAAGTTTGGGTGGAAGTTTGGGGCAAGGTGTTGAATAGCAAACCTCCTCGGTCTAGCTGATGAGCCGCACACTTTCTGTTAGCGACAAAAGCTACATTCTTGCCATATTTAATAACAAGCGCACGATACGTCTTGTGTACTTTTTCGATAATTACCGCGCTCAATTTTTCAGTAATGCACTTCAAGCGCTATTTTTGATGTATAATGTCACTCATATTCGCTACGCACCCAATCTTACTAACAATGCCAACGCTTGCGCGTGACAAAGGTAAGAATACACATATTTGCAGTGAATTGGTGGTTTCATTCGAGCGATGACCAAATATACTGAAGCTGCTTCTGCAGAGCGCCTACTTTTCACCCAGCGGATTCTGGCATGTTGATCACATCGCATGCTGATCGATTGGGTTCTGCTCTTGTACGTTGTGAAAAGCCGCTTCTTGATCATGTACCAGTTTCTGACTGCGCTTAGATCTCCACCTGACCTCAGATATGAGCTGGCTATCCTCCAAGAGGACTAGAGCGTCTGAGGGCGAGCCACTTCAAGTCAATCTGAATGAATCGCTGACCTTCAACACCAGCACGAAGTGGCGGGTTCATCAACAGCTGAAGCACCTCTACCGAATGATCATAATTCTTCGCATAGTTGGTCATGGTCTTCTCCACCGCTGTCAACAAGTGTTTCTCAAGTTCCGCAAACTCGCTAGCCCCACGGCGAAACATATCAGAAAATGTAGTGCCAGCAAAATTGATCCAGTCGTATACTGAATCTTCCATCAACTTGGCCGACTTCTCTCTCCTGCGAAGGGCGAACCCAATAGTGCCAGGAAGAGCATAGTAGTCCTTGTACTTCGCGGTCCAGAATCCTCGCTCACAACTCGACACGATCACCAGGCCATGTTGGGTCATTTATTCGTCGGCGTCCAAACACGGCGTAGTCATGTTGTACTGCGGACCAGTTGCATCCAGATACCACATCGCGGATCTGTCGAGAGACTGGACCGCGAAGAACTCGTGCATATCCAATGGCCGGCCCTTATGTAGGACTTGCGTTACTGGAATCGCAGCTTTGGACGGCTTCTTGAGGATGATTTGGACGGCTTTGATTGAGACCGGAAATTCTGAGGCTGTTAGCTTGTTTCTGTGCGACGATCGAGTATCTTACCTTTGAGCATCTTTACTAGGATATCGGGGAAGAAGACGACGTAGTCTGAACACTTCAAAGCGGCCAGTATAATGTTCTTCTTTACTGTGGAGTCCACCATGCTGTCAGGAAACTTCTTGACTACGTTTGGCATGTCGTTGGCGATACGGATGTACAAACGGTCTCCTTCAACAAAGCTCTCCAACTCCTCCAGCATGGTGTTCTCACGCCAGATGAAGAACAGCTTCTGGATAAGAGCTCCCGCCCTATGTACCACAAGCTCTAGATCATTCGCGCTGCAGTTCGTCTTGTGAGACTTCCAGTTGGCCTTTTGGCAGGCTGCGCTACAATAGTGAGCGTCTTTGCAGCAACTGCATTTGAGGGATGCGGGAGAGGCGCACGTAGCGCACGTAGCGCACTTCGAGGCGTCGGGCTCTGTTTCGTTATGCTGCATTATTGAAAGTTTGTAGTTCGGGTGCAGGGACGATCTGTCAGGAAGAAGGGCGAGCTTTGGTCGTTTCTCTGGAAGATTCTTGATGCTAGCGGGATGCGAACTCACCTTCACTTCTAATCTCGTCTGGCAGATGTGTGCTGGTAGATACAGTTAAGTGATACAATTTGGACGGCGCTTGTATGCCTTCATCTGATCATGTCATTATATGGGACCGATTCACTCATAGGCTTGGTATTTCAACGAGGTGAGCAGGCCAAGGATCAAGTGGACGTAGTGACAGCATGTAGCATGATTATGGTACTGGAGAGCGACGAGCACAGTGATGATAGGTTACAGTGAGACATGTGCTACGATGACAGCACCTGGCTAATCTATGATCAACACCATACCTCCCATCTGGATCCTGTAATCTCCTCGATCGGATGAAAATCAGGGTTAATTGCCGCGACCAGCATATACAACCCTCAAGCTCTTTCCAGGAAGTAACTAAATGCATGTACCCTCTATCCTACTCCGTAGCAAGGTTCTCAAGCAACTGAAAGAACCCATGGTTGACATGCAAAAGCATTTCCTCACTCCGACCAGGGTCCTTTCTGATGTACTCTTGAGACGCCTTGAACTTAGCGACGCAGTCATTATTAGCCATGTAATCCTTAACCGCATTTCTCATAGCCAGAAACAGTCCGTCTCTGTGTTGGTCGTACTCATCATCACTCATCGCGCGAATGCGTGTGAGGAGGACGCCGCTTTCACGTTCCCAAGCGAGGGCTGCGATGTGCATGTCCTTTGCGGCTTCACCTAGAACGCCATAGGTGAGGGTTGGATTTCCGGGGACCTGACTCATGGCTTGGAACAGTTGATGATGGGTCCCAGGAGGATAAGCTTTGTTGAACGTTGCGTCGAATTGCTTTTGGTACACTTCCCAATCCCAGAATGCCTGGTGAATGCCATACTGGGAGCCTGAAAAGTCGAAAACCCATTGTTTTTTGGTCTTCTTAGACGTGATAAGCAAGCCAGCGTGCTTGTAGTTCGGCCAATTTTCTGTCACAGTACCGTTGGGTGAGATAAGTCGTATCTTGCGCGGCACGGAATCCAGCGACAGAACGACCTCTTCGATTGCGATGTTCAGGCCTATTGTTTCACCAGAGTCAGAATATTGATCCCCGGTTTAGAATCCTGGAAATGACTGACCTTTCAGAAGACTCTCCACGAGCTCATGCATGAATGCGAACGGCTCGTTGCATTTCCAAGCGCAGAGTATAGCCATCTTCATGTGCTCGTTAGCCATGAGCTGTTGAGGAAATTCGACATAGTACGCCTTCTTGCGTTTTTCGTCTCCATCATAAAGCGTCCACATATGAGCCCCATCTTCCACCTTGATAATTGATGTATCGAATGTTTGTTCGCTGAAAGCGAAGTACGCCTGTTGAATCAATACGGCGATGCGCGCAAGTTTGTTCCTCAACTGTCTCTGGCGCGAGTTCCTTGCAAGCAGCTTTGTGACTCTTCCAGTCGACAGTCTGACAACTAATTCCACAGTACATCAATGTCTCGCAGTGGTTGCACTTCGTAGTCGCAGGCTCGTCGCACGCAGCGCAGCTAGAGTGAGGCTCGGACACCATGTCAACTCGGAGAATGCGAGGCCAACTGTGTCGAAGAGGATAATACCGCCACTTGGTGTGGTGTCGATGATAGTTGATGGGGGAGCTAGCTACGAGCGAATTTGATCTGCCAAACGATGTTGGGGCTAGCTTGAGCACGCACGAGACGAAGGTGAAGGTGAAGACACATTGTTTTGGCCATAGCGACAATCGGAAGGGGCAACATACCTATGGTAAGCTGTAAGACACTAGTATTAATCACCAAATTCACATGGCTACGACATATTCCGGGGTGAAGGGTTCATGGAAGACACTAATGCGGCGCACTTGTCCACGATAGTACCTTGTCAATGAGATACCTATGTAGAGTCTTCACAGGCTGACGGGATCCTCAAACCTTGCAAACAAACGATTGTATACTCTATGGTCTATACAGAACTTTCAAGGTCAGCGCAACATCGCGGTACTCATCTCCTGGCACTTGTATGGAGTTGTGGATCACGGCATGTACTATGCTCGCTGAACCCATTAAGCTCCATACGCACCATGGTTAATTCAATCCAATGTTCGGTCTTCTGGTGTTCTCCCGCAAGCGGCGTGGCTCAATTAGGCTCTACAGACCATCCACATATCTACGCAACCTAGCTTGACATCCGATTGCGCCAGCCTTGGTATTGACGCGGTGTTATGTTCAAGCAAGATTTTCGACCATCAAAATATCTCCGAGCTCTTGCTGTAAGCCTTCATCCTCTCTGCACGAGAGAAGGCCTTGACGAATTCTCGTGCAGACCTGTCCATACACTCAGGAAGGCTTGACACTGTGCCGGGTATGATCTCCTGACTGACCCAGGTCTCTGATCTGTGACAGCTCCATCTCATGCTCCTTCCCGCAATTCTCAGCGGCGTCGCCTATGCACACTACTGCTTCCACTAGAGAGACGATCGGGGCACATGGTACCCTTGAAGTGGCGAGCAAAGAGCTCATGCATGTGCGCTAATACATCCATGCACATGAATGTCAAGAGGAATTGTCTGCGTCGAGCACACGTCCAGCACACGTCCAGCGTTGAAGAAACGGTCTGGGAAATCCACGAACGTGTCGAAAGATAAGTTTGCGTCAACGACTCAGGCTGTCATTCTGGATAAGAACTTCTTCGAGAGGAGTGTTCCAAGTGTTCCGACGAATCGTGAGAAAGGCGCGATAGAGTATGTCTGCGACATGTGCGAGCTTGGCTTTTGTTGCCTTGCGCACCCGGCCAGGTGAACATGACGTACTTCTTGGCAATACTTGAACGCGAGGTGAAGGTAAGAAGCACCGCACACCCCAAAATCGCTCTAGCCCAGGTAATGCTCATCAGTAGGTAAAGTCGAATGGACGGGTAGTGATGAAAGGCCAACCAATCCCGTGCCATCAGTCTTCCACATCAGTCTTCCTAAACTATCACTCGACCCACCGTCCCATACCTATCAAGTCATCTTACAACAATTCTTCGCCTCCAATCAACGTCACCATGAAGCTCTTCGCCGTCTTCACCACCCTCGTCATGGCCATCGCCGTCACAGCCAAAGGCAGCCCCGGCAGCCCATGCTATCAGATCAAGAAGGACGGCACCTGCGTTCCATTCCCTCATAAGCGCTCCTTGGGCCTCACCAACTTCGCTACCCGCTGGACCAAGGTCGAATTTCCGCCCCAAGTCAAGGAAGACACCAACTAGGCCATTGGTAGCTTGAGGTAAGCTGCTACCGCACTCTCCATTTGTAGGATTTAGAACTGATGTTTGGTCCCACAGATGATAGGTAACGGCTCTGCGCTCTACGCTGGTGTTATACGTGGGTTCTGGGTCGGTCTTCGAAGAATCGCTGCCCTGAAGCATCTTTGATCTACTTCTCTCTCCTCGGACATGTTGATGACATGGGTTACTACAGAAGGAGTACCTGATCGAATTAAGCTTCAAGTTTCGGTGATTGCATGAGGCCGAACAAACGTGATCGTCTCTATATCAACCTTGAGTGTTGTGAAGCTTGGCAGTATTAAGATGGTATACTGTGCAATGCGTCTATTTCCAGTGACATTTACGAAGCTTGTGAACATAAGAAAGAGTAATGTGAGCTGCCCCCTTGAACCCCAGTGGGATAGTTGCAGACGCGTCTCTTATCGCCTGACTCATTCACTCCTGGAATAGTAGGAAAGGTAAGGTAAGACCCACATCAAAGATTGTACACACAGTGTTGCCTGCAATGCTAAAGCCAGATATGCATGAACAAAGAAAGGGGGAATGCGATTGTCACATGCAGAATCGAACGTCTGGCCAGATTGCCATCACATGACTCGTGGCTGTGACGTACCGAGCTGCGCCACTCGGGTGGCGAACTTCATCTCCTTAAAACCACCCTTTGAACTCCTCCCTTCTGCGCCGCAACCTTACCTCACAAGCCACACACATACACATTCACTCCTTTACACACTCAAACTACTTTCCAAGATGGACGAGGATCTCATCGCCTTCGCCTGCGTCATGGTGCTCTTCCTGGCCTTCCCGTTCATCACCGTACTCAGCATCACCGGCTGCGTCGCCTATGGCCGCACCAAGGCCTGGGATAAGGCGCGCAACCAGCGCGCTGTCTCCCTCGAGAGCCCTGAAACCAACCCTCTTGTGGAAAATGACGACGAGTCTGACTTCTACGACACGGACGACGAGACCGAACACAACGAGCGCAAGGCCGAGGAGGAAGCCGACAAGTTCCTCACCTTCAACCAGAAGTTCAGGAAGGAGTTTCGCAAGGTCTGGAGTGGCAAGGGCAAGGTTGATGTCATGAAGCAGAAGGAGCGTGAGGATCGCAGGAAGTTGGCCAAGGCGGTCGCCAGGGAGATGAACAGGATTGAGAGGCGCAGGGCCAGGGCTGCGGCTAGGGCGACAGAGTCCGAGGACTTGCCGCCTTACAAGAAGGCATAGATGTCGATTGCGCTGGATCGATAGGCTTGCATGGTTGAGGCAGCATTTGAGATGATTGTATCACCAATGCAGGCTATCGTGAAGGCGACGACATATCTCAGTTTGGCTAAAATTGATCCTTTAAAAGAAACTTCGTCATCCTTACTGTGTGCTGTAGATTCTTGTGAACTCATACTTCGCGATGGGATGGCTTTGCCCAAGTGCGCGCGGGGTGTCCCAGAATTGTGTCACGTGAAACTCCATGCCTTGCTGTTCCGTCGTCTCACACCACTTTGATACAGACTTTCACTAAAGTCCTCCACCCAACCTTCCCAAAACCGCATCCATCGATCACAGCACTAGAATCCACTAACTGTCAGCAACTAGTTTGCAGCCTACTAGCCTCCCTCCGCGCCAGGCTACGCCGCACTTACAAAGAGCGCCTGTGACGGTGGGCTGTTTTGGATCCTGGCGGCGTGATCAAAGCGCAGGGGAGCGAATGACGGATGTTTAGTCGAGTAATAGCGGCTCGGCGGCGGGTATGAGACGGTCCGCAAGAAAACGGTAGTCGATACTAATGAAGCGAAGGGTGGGGGCGGGGTTTAGGGGGTATCTGATGTTTCTGTGACATGTGAATCATTGAGCACTGCATGAGTTGTGACTATGAGATTCTTCGATTTTTCAGATCATCGCGCCTCGCTAAATACAGTCTTCAGATACGTAGCTCTATATTCAAGCAGAGTGAATACCTAATCCTCTACAATCGAAAGACACGCCAACTAAGATTCCCTCCCTGGCCTGCCCAACTCGAAGCTCTTCACCTATGGGTTCTGCGTGATGATTACTGGTTGATCAGAAGGCCTCGCTGTAGTATTCACTCGCACCCTCTCCAACGCGTTATTGAGGGCGTGACCGATAACCTTGCCGCAGGAGTTTCTACCAGACAGTCTCTCAACACGCGATTCAGTTGATCTGAGTATCCCTCCCCTGCAGGCGCTACCCCGAACTGATCTCTCCACCTTCTCGGCGTCCTCGTTAACCTGCAAAGTGCTACAATGTTTAGTGCGACCTGGTAAATATCAGCAGTTTTCGTCAACATCGCGCCTTCGGGGGTCTGAAAATCTTGCTGCTGTCTTAACGGCACACTTCTTCCGATACGATAATCCTCTCTCGAAGTGCCGGATCCGAAATCTGCCAGCACCACGCGCGCAAAGCCATGAGGACGATCCGGAACGCCAAGGATTACGTTGCTGGGCCAGATATCTCTATGCGTGATCCAGTTGTGAGTATCAAGATGGTCCGGTATGGCAGGCGTCCCACGATGCATGTGTAATAGCGCCTTCGTTAGCTCAGCCAAAACGTGCCATACAAACCCTTCCGAAAAGGGAATTTTGAGATTGATATGAGTAGTCAGCAGCGTCAAAAGAGTCCCATTTCGGTACCACTGCGTTATTAGGTAGGCCCTGTTGTTTCTCAAATCGAACTCGTAGTCCCAGTATCCAGAATATTCTTGCACCCTTGTAGAAATCGAATGTGGCTAATCTCTCGTTGTGCGAACATGTTGCGTATGTCTTGGGCAAGGAACTCCTTTCGAACGCCGTAAACTTGCTGATTATCCGAGAAGAATGTGACAAGTTGAAGCCCGGCGTTGCAACCACCTGCTGCTGTGATAGTGCGCAAGATGCGGTAGTTTATTCTGGCGGGTCTGCTCGTTCTAGTAGGTATGAGCTTATGTGGTTGGGGTTGGAACGTAGTGATCAGTCCTGCTCGTGAAGGAGGTCTTCATCCCTGGAGGTATGCAATAAACATGCTTCTGATCTTGCAAGTTGATAGTACGATGTATAGTCTGCTAACAACTGTGGTCGTTGGCATTTATAGGTCATAGATCGGCTAGACTGGTGTCACAAACTGTTCAAGACAGTGAGAGCTCTAGATACGGATGCCATCGCAAGACAACAGCTGGTCTGATAGTTCATGTCCCAGTTGGAATGTTAGCAAACAAATATCTTCTCCCACAACAGACCATGATTGGTAGCGACTCACGCGGAACTAGTCTGATATCACCGCCTCACGTTTCATGTCCAACATTAGATCTCCAACTACACCAGCTGTCTAACACAATATCGTAAAATAGTAATTGCCTGTCTCGCTCTCTCAATCCCTGGCAATTCGAACCCCCTCTAATTTCCTGCCTCTAACACTTTCTCCAACTCATATTCAGAATCTCCTTGAACGCCGCATCCGCCGATCCACCCTGCACATACCCATTCTTCTTCGTCGTCCCCGAATCAACCGTCGCACTCATGCTAAGCTGTATCGTCGCATCCTTCTTCTGACAAACACTCGCTTGTGTATCACTTAGCTCGTCATCTTCGTGCAACAGGTAGTCGTCGTCGAAGGGACCTGTAACCTTCTTTTGCACGTTTCCCTTTCTCTACTTCAGCTCAATTACCCATGCAGAATATTTAATTCACTTACCTTGCCGGGCATATCCAACCCTTTCTTATCGATCCACTTCCACCTGCTCACCAAACTCGCATTCACGCCCTTTTCTAACCACACGTAGCCGCGGAAGTCTGCACTGCTTATATCAAACGCCCAACCTGCATATTTCATGCCAATGTCAACTTTGCAGAGCGCACGTGTCTCCGTGTATATCGCTTTTGGTCCGTCGGCGGCGACGAATTTGTCGAAGATGATGGTCATGGCGCTGTTGTCGGCGGCGAGATTGACGGAGACGGAGCCTTTTTTGCAGCCGCTGCCTTCAACGTCGACGGTGATGGCGGAGACGGAGACGGCGCCTTTGGCGGGTCGCACTGGTGCTGCGGCGGGGATTGCAAGAGTAAAAGAATGATAAGAGATCATGAGGAAGAGAAGTGCAATGAACGAATGCATGGTTGGCGACCAAATTGAACGAGCGCGGTCGAAGGAGGGAAAAATACCGGGGGCAAGACTGTGCAGTGAGGCACAAGATGTACGTCGCGGGCGCGTCTATGTACCCGAGACTATCAACCTGGCCTCAATGCCCGTTCCCTCTCTGCGTATTTTTTCTCATGAACTTGACTCAGAATGGAGAGGTACCTTCGCCTCGTCGGGTCCCCACCACTCTGTCCAACAATAGCGCACACATCTTAGAGTGCACGACATGATCTCTTATACAGATGTGGATACATTGTCAGCCTGATTCTGACAGGTTCAAGAATATTGGCATTGCTAAAACGCTTTCCGGGCATCCTATGAGGCCCAAAATGGAATTTAGGATCCCAGATGACGGTTCCGAACGTGGTCGCGCGTTTAGCCTATGCAGTGTGATCTATTTCAGATCTGCCAAACAAATGTACCCTGCGCACATTGCCTGACTTATGCATTTAAATGCCCGGGAAATATGTCGAATGGTCTTCGAGAAGGATTCAGCCTCGCGAGGTCGGGAGCCGCATACAGGTCTTCTCTTGACAAGGTAGACATGTCACACCGGGTCAGCTAGCGACGAAGTCGTGTAGAGGTCTGCCACGACCAACTTCGATATGATAGAGATATCTTCACCTCCAAATGGAGATTTCGTTGAGAAGGGTCGTGCCATACCTGATTGAGATGTTACCCAAAGATCCTTCGGAATGGCCGTCACGTGATTCACCCCTTCGCGAACTTTATTACTCACGCTTTACGTCCATACATGTTGTGGCAGGCGATGAAAAAAGACGTAAAAGGCTTTTGAACCCAATTTCATCATGCTGAGTCGCGAGTCTTTCCATCTCTGCGTTTGCAGACTTAGCTGGTACCTGGCGGAATTCCATGTACGGGCAATGAACAGCTCTCAAATATCTCAATCCTTACTTGAGATACACTGACTCACCATGCGTTGTCTACGCCACTTATTTCGGGTACATTGTCCGTCTGGCCGAGTAGCATGTCGCATTCACCTCGTCCAAACTAGATGTGCCAAGCACGTGAGGAGGTCACCTTCACCTGGAGATACTGACATAAACCTGAAAAAAAATGAAACTCGGGACCTCCATCCCTCTCACACTCAAATCGGCCACTATGGATCCTGAATCGAAGCCAACCACGGGGTCTGCCGAAACCTGTCAAGTGTGCGACAAGCAAGCGACGAACAAATGCGGCGGATGCAAGTCGACTAAATCCGCCACTTTCTACTGTACCAAGGATTGCCAGAAGCAGGACTGGCCTTCCCATAAGAACGTGTGCAAGGATCGTGCCCTAGAATGCGCCCTCGAAAAGGCAACCGACATTGCTTTAGTCGCCTATCTCAAATTTCGCGAAAACACCTGGGACATCCCCATCGTTGATGTCACAGCGGAGGAAGATGCATTGACTATCCACCGCAACTTCGACAGCCCGCAGGACTACTTCGTTCCTTTCCCTCATCGCGTCTTCAACTCTGGCGTCAAAGAGGACGATGTTAGGAATGCGAATCAGGTGCTCTGCACCTTCGTTTGCGAAGAAGCACTTGCCTGGATGCACAACACCTTAGTTGCTCTACTTGACGGTATAGTTCCACCATTAATCTCAATGTCCGAAGCGTCTTTCTTACCCGCTCCAGGCCTCAAGGTCCGCATGGACGAAGTCAACGTGAAGCTAGTTAATATTCCGCGCAAAACCGTCATCGCCCACCCAACCGGATTCACGCATTCCAACTGGCCAGGACATTCTCACGACATCTTGCGCATCACATCTAAAATCACCGGTACGCAGTGGATCATGGATCTTAGCGGCGCTCAATACGGCATCTCCGCCGCCTTTTGGTCTTGGAACGATTACAGCGCGCAATATGTTCAGAGTATCGAGAACGTATACCCGCTCGGAACACACAAGCAGCAAAAGGCTATCGAAGCCAAGATCTGGGGCAACACCACACTCGATTGCGGCGTGGTTGGTGAAGTTGCAGCCGCCATGAACGCTGCCGTCAAGGTTTGGGAGAAGAAGCATAAGGTCAAGCTTGCAGATGTGATCAAATTGCCTGACGCGCAGTACCTCGAGATGGGAAAGAAGCTTACCGACCATATGAGTAAAGCCACCCAATCCTACATCAAAGGTCTCAACATCACTTCCAAGGTTCGCGCGATCCGCATGTATGAGCTCGATCCTGCGAACCGTGATTTCCGAGAGGCAAAGCGAGCAAAGGTTGTCAATGAGTTTTTGGCTTCTAGCGATACTTTGAAGAAGAAGGACAAGGAGGAGAAGGCACGGCGCTATCCTGAGTTCAACGACCCGGATTTTGACCCGGTGAAGTTCTTCAAAGACTTTGATAATAACATGGGCAGCACCACCATGCAGATCCTGGGAAGGGACGGCAGCGTTAAGACAGTCACCATCTGATTGACCGGGTTTTCAGAGCGATACAAAGTCTACGACTCTGATGGTCAATGCAATGGATGACTAGCGGAGAGATAGCGTCTCGGTTTATGTGCGGAAATAGCATTATCAGACGAGCTGTTTGGGGAGCTTTACTGAACTCTCATATCAGTGCTCGCCTAGATACTGTACGCAAGTCATTGCCCATAGAAACTTTGACACGAATTCAAAACCCAAAACTTCACAACTCACACCACATGCTGCCAAGCATCCATCCCCCCTCCCCTCTACCCCCTAAATCCGACTCCACCTCAACCCCACCGCCGCCCCTACAACCGGCAAAACACTAACCAACTCCCCCAACCCCGCAAACTCGGGCGGAATCCTCGCCTTCACAAACGCCCCCGCACCCAACAATACCGCAAACAAATTATACGTGAAGCTCCAGCCAAAATTAAACGCGACGCGATGCATGGCCTTGCGACTGACGTTGATAAGCACGAGGATGTTGCTGAGATGCGGCCGCACGAGGACCACGTCGGCGGCAGATTGCGCAATGTCGGTTCCCGTCGAGATGTGTACGCCTATACTGGCTTGGGCGAGGGACGGCGCATCGTTTGTGCCGTCGCCTATGAAGAGGACTGTGCGGGTTGTTGTGGTTTTTCGTTTGCGTTGACCGTCGGGTGAGGATGGGGGTAGCATAAGGGATTTGATGTAGGTTTGTTTGTCGGCGGGGGAGCAGCGAGAGAGGATGTTGTTGGGTGAAATGCCGAGTTGGGCGCCGATGGATTGGACGGCGCCGTCGTCGTCGCCGGAGAGAATGTGGGTTGTTATGCCGCGGGTGTGGAGGGTGGAGATGGTGGAGAGGGCATCTGGGCGGAGGGTGTCTCGTAGGCCGAAGACTGCGAGGAGCGTGGTTGAGCTGGTAAAGCAGAAGGTTGTGAGGCCGGCGGAGAGCATGGTGCGGACTTGGGGGTGGGATGATAGATCGAGCCAGCGAGAATTACCGGCTCGTAAGATTTGGCTGTTGAAAGTGCCTTCTACACCTTTTCCAGGAAGGACTTTGGTGTCGGTGATGGCTGTAGGGGAGACGCCGAGAGATTCGAGATGTGCTGCGACGGCTGCAGACACTGGGTGCTTAATGTTCGATAGCAGGCCTAGCAATATCGATTGAGTGACCTTTATGTCTTCGCCGAGGTAGTCCTTATCAACGACAGACAGCTCCCCAGTCGTGAGCGTGCCAGTTTTGTCGAACACAACATCCGTAGTTTTGTACGCCAACTCGATGCTCTCCGCTGACTTGAAGACTACGCCGCGTTTCGCCGCCACACCCGAAGCAATGACGATGACCATAGGTACCGCAAGGCCAATAGCGCAGGGACATGACACGATCAACACTGTAATGGCGTAGGTGATGGCTTCGATCGTTGCCTCAGACCCAGACTGATTACGCACAGCAACGCCAATAGCGACCCAGATGATGAAAGTTATGACCGTGAGAGCGACTACGACTGGGACGAAGTAGCTAGCCACCCGATCAGCGATTTCTTGGATCTTCGGCTTAGACAACTTCGCTTCATCCACCATGCAGGCGATCGTTGTAATCGTATTGTCGCCAGGTAATCGAGTCAAGCGCACAGTAAGCATCCCGCTCCCGTTGAGGGAGCCAGCGATGACATTCGACCCCTTCTGTTTATACACAGGAGTTGACTCGCCCGTGAGCATCGACTCGTCGATCTCTGAGACACCGGATATGACTGTACCATCGGTTGGAATGCGAGTATCTGGTGCGACTTTGAAAATGTCACCAAACTGTAGCAATCGAGCGTCGATTTCCTCCTCGGATCCTTTTTCGCCGACGATGATAGCGGTGGGTGTCTGTAACGAGCGAATGGAGATGGATTCCGCAGCTTTCTGACGTGCGAGGGAAGCAACCCATCTTCCCACCATGATGAGCGTGACCAGAAGCGTACTTGTTTCAAAGAATTCTCCCGTCGAAAGCGGATCGCCAGCTACCAGATACCCAAATGATACGACGGAGAATATATATGCAGCGCTGGTACTCAGTACAATGAGGAGGTCCATCTCAATCACCTTTGAGAAGATCAATGCTTTGAGTGCTTTCGGGTAGAACGGTCCAGCAATGACGACCTGAACGATTGTCGCTAGTGCAAGGGAAGCTGAGCCATACGCGATCTCGCGTTCAGGCAAAGGCGCCCATGACATGACAAGGACTGGAATGGTCAAGATTGCAGAGAGAAGGGTCATCAACATCATGTGACGGACATGTCTGCTCCCTGCATCGAGCGATGCATCAAGACTTAACGGCGCAAGACGCATCGACGCACCCCACTCACTGTTGAGTAAGTCCCTGGCCCCAATAATCTTCGGATCGAACTCAACACGAATTCCAGTCTTGTTCAGAGCCTTTACTTCCAACACGCCGTCCGGCCATTCTCCGTCGACCTTTTTCTTTGGATCCTCCTCGAGAATGAAGTCTAGACCACAGCCCTGGCTTGAGATCACTTCGCACTTGAACTCGGTGGTACGATGCAAGTGCTTGACAATGTCGTCCGGTGTAGCGGCGCTCTGGAAGATATCGAGCTCAACACGCGCCAGGACGAGACTGGTCTTAAGGTTTCTGACGTATGGAAGGGTACCAAGTGTGCGTTGGAGCTTGGTCTCACAGCCAGTACATGTCATACCGGACACACTGAAGTTGACATGTTGCAAATCTGTGGCTCCGCGCTCGAGATCAATGGGGTCGTATGGTTCGATCTCAGCAGTGGAGATTATGGGTTTTGTTTTCGATGTGCAGCACCCGGAGGAGGGCTTAGTGGCACAGCAATCGTCCTCGATGTCTGAACTGCAGCCCTTACTGACCTCCGTCTTCACAGCAACGCAATTCATCACATCGTCTTTCTCTCCTCCACAGCAGCCGTCTTTACAGGAATCCGTCATTATGCTTGATGCATCATCGCAGCAGCCAGCATTAGCGTCGCAACATCCAGACTTCGGTGCGTCATCCTTCGGTTCATCAACCACCGGTTTCGTTGTGCTATTGCAACCCTTCGCCGGTGAAGTGCTCGCGCAACACGATGTCTGAAGCTTGGAAATTGGAGGTGACCTTGAGGTGCAACAAGCGTCTTTCGTGGCACAGGTTTTCTCAATCTTCGCATCGCTCTTTGGTGAGCAGCAAGACCCCGCGGCTTTAGTCTGGATAGTCGTTGCTTTGGAGCCGCACTGTGTCGTCGCCGTGCTCGCCTCCTGTGCCGATGGCGAAGAGCAGCAACCCTTTGGCTCTACGTCTTCTTTGACTTTTGGAGAACAACATGAATCTGACCCATCCTTCGCAGTAAGTGTAAGATTGCACGCAGGTACTGGGGCAGAAGTGCAACAGCTTTCTGCGCATGCGTCGTCGTCTCCATCGTTCGACGCATGGGCCTCACTTTCACTCGCAACAACATCGTCTTTGTTTGCGCTCCAACCTGGGGCAACAGATTCCTGATTTCTGTTCGAGGTCGATCTGATACTTCTATTATCGGCGACTTGGTCGGCGACGGGCGCATTATTAGAACCACAGCAGCCTCCTCCGCAAGCCATGGTGATGTCGCGTGGATGTGACTGGGTGAATAAAATCTAACGAGACTCTTTGTACAGCTCGGAGTGACGCAAATTAAGCTCTTGATATACGTACAGGTTTGTGCAACGGTGAAGTTGGGTGGTTGCATATCGATATGTCACCGATTGTGTGCTTGGCATCCGCGATGGGAAAGAATCTCCACAAGGTATGCTGACACTGATCAAATACGCCTATTCGTGATTTAGACTTGCACTGGCCGTTATGGAGAGAAGTTTCGTGTACTGAGTCACACACATGTGTATGTACGATATGATAGTGATACGAAAACACTGAGATAATCTATGCACTGGACGAAAAGTGTCGAAATGGGGAGTCATGTGTTCGCACTACCAGATCTGCAAGATGCAGTCTCTAGGCGAGGTAGACATTTGCTTCATCTTGTTACACTGCAATTATCCAGCTCTAGAGTGAGCGATAATTGAACCACCCAGGTTCTTGATCCATGAACCTACCATTTCAATCCTGTGGTGTTCTCCCACGATTTCACTACGACTGAGTATCTGAGATAGTCGAACATGGACCTGTTGTAGAACGCGACACGACGCAGGATTTTCTCCACTCTTGTACGAATTTCCACCTCCGAATGATAACGCCTGTAATCCAAAGCTGTGAACAATGCGGACTGGATACGTTTATCACCAGTACAATCCTCGGCGCCCTGCATTGATTAGTGTATAAAAGAACGTTATTTCCTGTACATACTAGCACAACATCTCTTCTGCTGATGCTTTTGAGCAGTGACGAGATCATTTCGCTACAGCTCTTGTGATCATGCGGTAATTCCGCACGTGGATCGAAGAGAGAGTCTGAGACAACGGTGTGGCACTAAAGAAATCAGATAAGCAGTCTGGAAACCCGGCAAAGTAACGTACCGGTAGAGTATTGGTGAATATGAACCACATATTCAAGAGCTCCGGAAATGAATTCTGATTTGCGACGACCCAGGGTATCATTTCATACTCCATACGCTGCTTCAACTTGAGCGCGGGAAAAGCTTTCTTCAGACATGGCTTAAAGCTTCTCAACGCTTTGTGAAGCTGAGCCTTGGTACGGACCTCTGTCGTTCCATCAAGATTCTGAACACTGATCGACTTTACATGGTTAGATGTTGAACATTTGATCGAGGTCATACGACTCACATCGGCGATGACACGCTTGTTCAGATTGTCCATAATGAGTTCAACATATGCAGTCTTACTATCCAGATGCAGTACAACATTACCACACAAAAGGTCTAGAATTGGCGCATGGACCTCATACTGAGAAGACTGTTTCTTTGAGATAGCAGTCTCCCCAGCTGTGTATGCCAGCGCGGCAGCTCCAATATCCTGTAGTGCTTGATTGACACTACTACCAGCATCGTTGGTCACACTGACAAGATTTGCGCTTGGCCTGATATCTACCTGTTCAGTCGATAGGTGCCTGAAGGCGGCAGTGGTCTCCGTGAGGCCGTCTCGGTGTAATTGGGCCTGATCTTGCGCTGCTGCAGTACCCGCATTAGCACTAGTCTCAGGCTTGATTTCGGGTTGGCTTGGTACGCGTGTGCTGACTTTCTCAACGCGATCCTTCTTCCGAGACGGCTCTTCTGGCATCTTCTGTACTTCTTTGCCCTTCCGTCGTACATCGATGGGCGCGGGTGTAGCTGTACTGGTTTCACGACTGTATGTCGCTGCATCGATCTCGGCTCGATTCAACATGTTGCGGTCCCCTTCAAGCAGCTTGTTGAAGCTCTCAGCCCACTTCTCGTATTCGGCGTTTGGTGTGGCTGCGAGCATGTCTTCCATTTTATGTCGGAGCGCTTTGCGCTTCGCATTGGTACCAAGCCGCTGCCTGGCTAAGGGTAGGGCATGGAATGCGAAAAGATCCGATGCGCTTGAGAAAGCTTCAAGAGCTTGTGTGGTCATAAATGCCTTCGGGTCAATATCCCAGCTCCAAGAGGTAGAGATCTTGTTACTTCTAAGTAGGGGAGCTTTAGAAGATGCATTCGCAGTGGTATTTCTCGGTTGAGGGGCTGTGTTATCGATATCCACATCCATTGCGGCAATATCGTGAATTGCTTCCTGTTCTGTACTGCGCCCATGAACATTGCTCTTCTTCTTCTTCTCCTTGCGCGGTGGAGCTGATTCCTCACTTGAAGACTGCGCGGATTCGGAAGTAGTGCTAGCGGAGGAGTTGCTGGTGTGCATGTCTGACTCATCGCTGCGCTCAAGCGAGCTTTCTTCGATGGGTTCCCGCAGAGCGGCGCCATCTGAAAGGCGATGAGTGGATTCCTCTGGCACACGCTTCCGAATTCTGCCCAGACTATTCATTACTTCTCCCAAGATATCCTCTCCAAGTTTAGAGCCATGAAGACTGGCACTAGCGGCAACTATCGCCTCGACTCCGGCCTCCAGTTTCGTCGACGTGTCCATGTACTCTGCAAGCATCCATGTTACGCGGTGAGCCATCTCTGCTCGAAAGATCTGGACCATCTTGCGGATATTTTCCTCGGGTGCATTCTCCTCGTGCATATGCTGTTCGAGAACCTGTATTCCAAGTTGTTCCAGCACACCATCGGGGAAGCATATCTTGACCAGGCCCTGCACGGCCTTTTTGAAGACGTCGTTAGTGAGATCGGTAGCTGAAGAGATGACTTTAACTCTGAAGACCCAATCGTCCGCGGTGGGCAAGGAGGTACCAAGCTCGGGATTCCTGGGGAAGTACGGGTCTTGGTGCCCACGGAATACAGACTTGGCGCGGGATGCCTTTGCTTTGAAGGATTGCTGTTTGGAGGGGGCAGTGGCGGTGGAAGTCAATGATTGTCGTCGTACGCGTTTCGACAAGGTCGTCTGACTGGGGGATCGTGACTTCTGTGGCAATGTTAGCGGTGTTCAGCTCACCAAGTCAAACTCGGCCACTTACGCGCCGCTTCTTGGAGCCTGTTGCCATAATCAACAAGTGGGCGAAGAGCTTAGCTGGTGGTGGTGGTGAATGTTTAACGTTGCGAGTCGAGGGTTGTGGGCGGATCAACGCAGAGGCTTTGACAATGTACAACGATGGCGCGAGGGTCTGCAGCTAATGTCTTGGCTGAAGTGGACTGAGGTGAGGTGAAGGTGAAGTCGAGCAAACCTGGCTCACTCCGATGCACGAGCGACGAAGACGGTAACAAGATTGGATCCTATGCTAGGAAGATAGCAAAGAAGACAATGATGTCCAAGTGGTGTTGAAAAGCATACAAAGTATCCAAAAACTTGCACTGGATGTGATGTTGGTTGCAGGTGATGTCGGTGACTGGAGGTGGGGCAGGGCACATTGTCAGAGGAGCAAAACGTGAGAGGGCATCTCACTCAGTGGCGTGGCACACATGAGGAAGGAACATGTGCATGCTGACAGCAAGAGAAGGCACTGGGGGACATTTCCCGTTGCCTCTTCTGAGAATCCGTCTCGACTTGACGCGTCAACGCACTGACTGCCCCTCTTGGCCATAGTTTCTTGATTGGATCGATGTCTGGAATGTTTTCTCCAGACAGGCGCTCTAGGCCGTAGGATAACACGCGCAAGTGCTCGCGAGCTGTCTGAGACGGTGGATGGATGTCTTGTCCACAGGTAGAAGCATCGTCCGGAGTTAACGGAATTACTGGCGAGACGCGCTGTCGCGTGGCGGGCGTGCAGTGCGTCACTTGCCAATTGCCAGCGCAAGGAGCAAGAATAGTCACTACCAGACCACAATCCGGGAATAAGGCTTTGCACTGAATTCGCATTCATCGCGTACCGGTCTGGCGACTATGCAGGTGGTGTATGGGTATAAGCAAGTTATGGTGAAGTGAAGAGCTCGCCAAGAGTGCGGCCCGCGGGTGAACCTCCGCTGGGCTCCACCTTGGAACTTTCTTCGTCGACTTGTCGTGAACACGCTTCACGCTCACACTCGCGCGCACAACGCGCAATTCCTCTCTGGACAACATAACAACATACGGCGCCATGTCTCGAATGATGGGGCCGCCGACGCTGCCAGTTGCGCGTCCTGCCATGCGATTGACAGTCCAAGTTCTGCCACTGGCCGCCGAGCACGCACATGGCCCGTTGCGCGCGCAAGCCATGGCCGACATGAAGGGCAGGAAGTTTGCGCTGCCAGTCCAATTGCAACACACGTTTCGCCAAGTTTGGGATCAGATCGAGACGCGGTACAAGAAGAATTATCTGAGCCCCCAGCAAGCATCGTAAGTCGAGTCCACGACGATGCGCATATCAAGTGTTGATAAATTACAGCGCATTCACCATCTACAAGCTCCAGGATGCCTACGACTGCGACCTGGATGTCGACGACACGGTTGAGTCCATCTTCGCAGGCGAGACAGACCCGACCATGCGCATGATCAAAGTCGTGCCCTCGTTTACCCACCGCGACTTTTCCGTGCCCGTCACCTCCAACCTTCGCCCCGCCTCTGCACAAAAACGCGCACAAGGCGCCGTCGGAGAGCGCGCAAACAAGAGACGACGCATAGAGCAGTCGCAGCTCCACGACATACGCGAGGAGTCGAATCCGCTGCGCGACCAGCCAATGCCCACCACCGAGTCTGAGCACAGCGGAGAAGACACCTCAGACGACGCAATCAACGGTGCACACGCTCCGAACCGCTCATCGAGGTCACACACGGGAGGATCGCTGGTCTATGTCAACGGCGGCCAGACTGGAGAGGCTGAGTTTGGGCCCAGCGTCAAGGAAGAGTCCCCAGAGCTGGGACTCCCGCCTCGCCAACCCACCCCTGAAGTCGCAAGAGTGGCGCCTATTGTCCGAAAGCCGTCTGTAACTGCCCGGAAGGAGACACCGCGAAAGCCACGACCGAAGAAGGCTGTAGCGCGATCAAGTACGCCTCATCGATCCCTATCTGTAGTGCCACAGACACAAGAAAAGACACCAGTCCTAGAGACACAAGAAAAACCACCCCCCCCGCAAGATACCCTCCAACAAGTCGAAGACGTAACTCACAGCGACAATGCCCTTCCGCAGCCAGACGACGAACCGGAGCCATTGATCGATACAGCCACCGACGCTGCCATACTTCGATCACCAGAGTCAACGCCGTCGCAAAATCAGCATGTTTCCTCTCGAGAAGTGTCAAAACGAAGAGACATTTACGATGTACCAAGCTCTCCAGAGTTCGTTGCTCAGAAAACAAGGCCAAAAATGAAGATAGCAACATATGGCCGCTCACCCAAGGCGATACAGAATGAGGTCGACCTGATCAACAGCTCCCGGAGGCTCTCCGCACAAGCTCAGCAACGTACCCCTGCTCAAAGACGCCCTACTCGTACGCTGCTGGACAAGGCTCACGCATTCCGATTACCTCACAGTGACGAGATCGAGTCCACGCCGCAAGAAGAGGACGCTCTGAAAAGCTCAAATGGGCCACAGAACGGTGTTGCAACTCCAGCCAAAGCAACGCCAGTGAAAACTCCCAAGCCCGGTGATCTCAAGAGACCAACTGTGGCTCTACAGTCCATAGGCAAGCCTCTCAAGGCATCCCCAGCTAAAGGCTCTCCGCGAAGCATGGTGGGACCTGTGGATAAAGGCACACCGCACATCATTGACCCTGCAGTGCGAGCAAGAATAGAAAGTCCGCGACAGCAAACATCATCTCCGCTGGTTCCAAAACCCCAGGCTCCGCGTCAAAGCTCTGTTCGGTCCAGTGCAAGCGCGCAGTCATCACGTGCGCCAGAGTCTCCTTCGCTCAACCATCAGACGACCACTGCGGAGCCTGCGACGGCAACTGAAGAGGCGAGATCGATTGATAAAGTAGAGTCTTTCCACCCACGAACGGTCACGCCGACGATTGCCCGATTATCTACTCAACCCTCTGTATCCCGCGCTACGCCCCAGAAGACTCCTATACCCCTTCCCGCAAACGTGAGAACTACGCTATCCAAGAGTACGCCAACGCCGAGTAACGGCACAACAAGTGATGCAGAGGGCTTTAAGAAGCCTGCTCTCAAACAACACAGTTCGGCATCAGATAGTGCGACAAAATCACTTGCGCGGGGACCAGCAAAAGCGAAAGAGATTAAGATCACGGCAGGCCTAACGTCAGAAACACCCAAGAAGCGGGGTCGCCCGAAAAAGGAGCCTATTGCCAAACCTGCAGGCATCGAGAACACCCCAGCACCGAAGAAGCGTGGTCGTCCACCAAAGAGTGCCACAATTTCATCAGCAGCAGCACCAGAACCCGCTGCCAAATCTGACAGCGTTGAGCGTGCGCAAGTGGAGGCAGCAAACGGGACTTCTCCAAAGTCGAGCTCGCAGACTCAGCACAAAAGTGACGCCATTGTAATTTCAAGTGCTGAACCGGAATCTTCCGACTACGACGAGGAAGAAGAGGTATCTCAAGATGCGCCAGGACCAGCCACAAATGGCGTTAGCGCTCATGATGAACCGCAATCAAACGCTGGAGACCTTGCACGTCAACCACAAAGAGCATCCCAGGATGACGTGGAGCCTTCGGAGAGCAACGGGGAGCCTCAGGCCCCCGTACAGGAAGAGGTTTCGCGGAAATCGCCAGTCAACGGTGCGGAGTCTTCAGAACAGCCCAAAAGTACACAGAAGACAACACCCTGGAATACCGACTCTTGGAACTTTGGAAACATTGCTGCAGCTAACGGACCTGCAAAGGAACCCTTGAGCAACCAAGAAGCAAATGCACACATAACATCCTCTTCCCACGCATTGTGGAATGGCAATATGGAAATCACGCCTGAAAACGGCTCAGCCCGCGAAGAGGAAAACAAGTCACAGTCCGCCAGTCCCGCAGCATCAAATCGCTCCTCCCCAGCACTTACCCGTCGACCCGCGCGCTTCCTCAGCCACTCCCCCACACTCGAAGGCTCTGATGCTGAGGAAGATGAGTCCGAAGAAGCATCCGCCTCGCCCTCCAAAGCCACAACACCACAAGTTGCTGCTGCTGATGAGGCGAGCGACAGTGACAGCGACAGCGACAGCAACAGCGATTCCTCCTCCTCTTCCGAGTCCGACACCGAAATGCCAGACGCACCTCAATCCCAACCCCAACCATCTACCCAAAACCTCGCCTCCTCCCCACCACAACCCCTCACACAGGTCCCAAAATCAACCCCCATGGTCCCCGAAACAAGCCAGCCCACACCCTCTGAACCACGCACCTCGCAAATCTACCAAAAAACGCCCATCCCCTTACCACCGAGTAGTCAAATCCCGTCAACAGCCACACCCACCCTCGCTCGTCGCACCACTGCGAAACCTCCAGCATCAAAAACAAATACACCCCAAAGACCGCCCATACGACCGCACAACAGCCGGTTTAGCGGACTAAAAGATCAACTCGATGTTGTGAATCGGTTGACGAGTAAGAATGGCAAGATGGGTGCGCCGTTGGATGTAAGAACCATGGATTTGCAGAAGTTGGTAGCGCCGAAGAAGAAGCCTGTTGTTGGGGGGATTGGGGTTGGGTTGTTGGGGAGGGAAGAGAGTAGTGATGATGAGGAGGAGGAGAGTGAGAGTAGTAGTGATAGTGATTGAGGCTTGGGTGGCTGGTATAGTTGGGGGATGTCTGGAGGTGGGTTGGATGGATGGGATGGTGACGGAAGAGAATTCTGGAGTTGCGTATGTACATCGGGTACAATTGGTTTGATCAAATAATGGGTACGTACGTACACTCGCCATGTCTAGTCTAGTGCGAGATACATGTTTATGCATGCTTATATTATACCACGGGCAAAGCATGCCATAGCCATAGCGCACCAACCATGTACCACTTTCCAGCATCTTCTCAATCTTCTGACCCCTACCTAGTATCCGAATTGTGTTTGACACTCTACACTCTACACTTTTCCCCCCTTTGATCCCTCACATGTGCATTATCCGATTTTTTTTTTCTTTCCCAAAACCCTTTATAATTGTATAGTTGTATAGTTAGTTCGTGTTCATAAAGACGTTAAACATACCACCCCACCCGTTTACATCTATGCTAGACTGTTTGACTTTAACACTTGAATGGGGCCTAGAGTGTGGTTTACAGTACTATACTATCCTGGCTGTTCCTATACGTTTCCCTTCGAACAGGGGTTGAATTGAGCCAAGTAAAGTAGGACAAGTTAATTTGAGGTGAATTAAGGTAGCTCGAGTTGCGTTGAGTATTCAGGTAGGTAGATAGTGGAAATTAAAATGGCAAGGAGGCAGACAGTGATGATGTAGAGTAAAGTAGGTAGAGTAGAAGTAGTTTAGGATTTCCCCCTGGGTATGGTATGCGTGTGATATATTCTCACGCATTTAACAGACAGATAGACAGACACACGTACACACAAAGTGACCGAAGCGAAAGAAGTAGAGGGTGTAAATGGATAAATGAGTGAATACATTGTCATTTGCCATCACCATCGTTGTTGTCACTACATCCCCCCCATCCCATCCCATCCCAGTTCATCCTCTCATCTCATCTCATCCTCTCCACTCTCCAACCAACCAACCAACCCTACATACCTAGCATACGTCCACCGCATCGCATTGCACTATCCACCCAAATAAATCCCAAAGAAGAAAAAGAATTTGCAATTGCGCTTACTTGCGCCTATTGTGGCTCCGCTATTGGCAGACGAAACGCGAGGGGGTATGTGCAAGTTATCCAAGATCAAAATAAAGAAGAAAGGACGATCCACGCCAGACTAAAGAAGCACGATATGTGCTGGAAGAAGAAGAAGAAGAAGAAGAAGAAGGGGAAAGGCCCGGGGGGAATGTGGCAGACTCGCTTGCGAGGGAAGGCCAGGTCAGACATCTGATCCATTCCAGTCCAGTCCAGTCCAGTCCAAGCCCCCACCCCCACCCCATCGCAGAAACAACCAAAATTGGTATCCTCCATTCCCACCAACCGCCTCAAAAGTCGACACTTTGCTCCAATCAATCAAAAGCAGTCTCCTCACGAACCATCAACGGATTCCCCCTCGCACTCCCATCACCCATCCTTTGTCCCTGTCCCGCGCCATTATTCCCTCCATGTCTACCCATACCCATCAACAACATGCCCGACTCCCTTCTTCTTTGTCTCTGTTCCTTTACCGTGCCACTCTGTACAGCGCCGTTGAGACTGCCATAGCCGTCGGGTTGTTGGTACGGCTGTTGTTCGTAGGCTGGTGTGTCGTATGAGGGGCGCAGGGGGATGAAGCCACTGGGTGCGGGCTCGTAGGAGGGGGGTTGTGATTGCTGCTGCTGCTGCTGCTGCTGATATTGTTGGTATTGTTGTTGTTGTTGCTGCTGCTGGGGGTGTTGCAAAAGCTGTGGGGGTTGGGGTGGGGGGTAGTTGGGTGTGGAGCTGGGTTGGTAGGTGGGTCTGTCGAAACGTTGCTGGAATGTGGTTTCGTTGTAGGCGGGTGTGGGGAGGTCGGAAAACATTTGTCGGCGTGGTGAGCGGATCGCTTCGTCGCCGAGATGTGTTGTGCCGTTGCGGAGTTCGTGAATGGGGGAGCTTGCTTCGTCGAGGGCGGCGCCGAAGATGTCGGAGAAGTCGGTGAGAAAGAAGGATATCAGTGGCGCGGGGATGTTGAGGGTAGGTGCGAAGACGATGCCGACGTTGCGCACAGTCATCTTGTTGACGCTGGAGTTGTCGACAATCTCGATTAGGAAGGAGGACATTTGACGGAGAAGTTCAAAGTTTGCGTTGGGAAGCTTGTGTACGAGTACGTTGAAGGTTTGGACCTTCTTACTGCGTTCATCCATATCTGTCGTCATGTTAGCAGAGATTCGAGCACGATTCGAGCAAGACAAGACTTACCAAGAACCTTGAGGAAGTCAAGATGCAGTTCTCGTGTCAGAATAGAAGACGGCAGTTCCCTCAGGTACAACTTGAGCAACGACGCAACAGCATGGACATCGTAGTACTGGCCATCCAGCAGCTTGATATCTCCCTCAGTGTTGAAGCGATCTCTCAGTCCCTTGATCACAATGTTCGACCCACTAAGCCTGAAAATGCCCTCTTCGCTGGTTGCTCCCTTGGCTTTGAGATACTCCAAAGACCTGTAGACCACCGCTGGCAGCATAATGTTGACTCCAATAGGCTGTGAGAATTCAACAGCCTCTTGCAAGGGTATCCCAAATATGCTACGACTGCCGAGTTGTATTCGCTGCTGTTGTTGCTGTTGCTGTTGCTGTTGCTGCTGCTCTACAACAGGCTGTAATTGATTGCTAGACTGAACGGGCGCAAGATCTGATGAGCCGCCCCGACCTCTGAAGCCGAAGATGCTGCGTTTCTTGTCCTTCACAGTCGTAGGGCCGGCGTTCACTGTCAGCTTGTTTCCCCAAGTTTCCGAGTCACGAATGGGGGTTCCATTGCTCGGTGCTGAAATGGCAGGGTAGTGGCCAAGACTGTCTTGCGAAAACGATGCACTCTTGGGCGATCCCTTGGTCGGCTTTTGTCCCATCACATCCCGGTGGGCTGGTCCACGGATTGGTGCTTCTGCTGCCACAGTATCGTCGTAGCTGAGACCTTGCAATCGATCTGGCTTCTCGAATTCCGGACTTTCTCGTGGTTGGGATCGAAAGGAGTCCTGGCTGGGCTGATGCTTCTGCAGTCGGGCCACGGTAGGCACTTGTATCTCAATTGGAGATGAATCGTCCGGCATGTCCACATGTTGTAGGAGAGCATCCACCCACGCATCTCGCTCTTCGTCATTCTCTGCGCACAATACGTGTCGCACAAGACTTGAAGAGTCCTTGCGCTTTGGCTCCAAAATCAAAAAGGCATGGCGGTACTGGTTGTCTTCTGAGTCGTCTCGTCGTTGCGGTGATTGGCTCGACTGCTGTTGGGATTGCTTTCCAATTTGCGCATTGTTTAGCTTGATCGTGCCCAGATGCGCACCACCCTCGCTCTCATAATACCTAAACTCCGGTCCGTCAAGCACGAAAAATCTTGCTTTCCAGCCGCCAAAGTTTTTGCCACGCTTGGTGAGGTATCCTTCCTTCCTTTGTCGCATCTTGGGCATAGAGACGCTCGGACCCACAGTCGGCTCTGTGGCAGGAGCCAATCTATCCCCAGACTGCGCCCCAATGACATCGCTCGAGAGATACTCGCACACAATCTTTGCCGTCTGTTCGTTCATTGGAGTTTCGAGAACAGTGTCGAAGTACTGGTTCAGTGCTATCCGTCGAGCGTCTATTCTGGCAGGTGCATGGCCGCCAAACAAAGCCCGCTCAGGAAGTCGTCCCTGGAAATCGCACAAAGACTTGAGCTGCGTGTCCAAAGTCGGCAACGTGGCGATTGTCTTTTCTACACGCCATAACTGCTTGTTGTCGGAGCGAGCGTAGATGGCAAGAATGAAGACTGGGTCCTCCTCCCGTGGACTCGGTGCCAGCATACTAAGGCGGGACGGTCGCAGACGTGACGAGAAGACTTTGACTTCAATAGAAGGTAACGCATTGGGGGGCAGCAACAAGCCTGGATACTGCTCAGACTCTAGACCTCGGTAGACATGTTCAGCATCTGGGACTTCGTCAAAGGTGGGACTGCTGTTTGTTGAATCTGGACTAGGCTGAGCGCCAGGAACCCGGAGAAGACTTGACGATGCATTGTTGTTTGATCCTTTCGATGTCTGCGACTGGTACGACTGAGGTGTATACGGGCCAGTTTGATTTGGCTTCGGTAGCATCTGCGCTGCGTTTTGGGCGATGGCACTAGGCGACATGGGTGGAGATGCTAACGTCGATTTGGGATGTCTTGGCAACGGCGACCCAAGTGGTCTATCTGTGGGGCGGGGACTAGAGGGAAGGCCCGGACTCAACATGGGCGATCCGACGGATGCGACGCTCCGGTTTGCCATCATGGAGGTGTCTGAGTTTGTTGGACTTAGGAGGGCGTTGAGAGAGGTTGCTGGTGGATGGCGGGGCGACAGGGGAAGCCCAGTATATTGGCGGGGTGAAAGAGGGACCGCAGCCACGGCTTCTTGGTCGCTTACCGGGTCTTCTGCTGCGGGTGAGGTTACGTTGCTCTTGCTCCCGCTCTTCTGCTTCTTCGACTTGCTCCGAGCATCCTCCTCTTTCATATAGAGGGCTTCTCGGACACGGTCGTCCTCCTCACGCGTCTTCCGCCTCCCGCGCTGCTCGATAATGGGAATTTCATCCACTTCCAGAGTGTCATCGTAGTCGGAATCGGCACCGTCTCCGTGGACGGCCTGGTGGAGGTGTGCGCTGGTGGTCATGGGCTTGGACAAGTTGAGAGGCGCTGGTGGGGCCTTTCGTAATGGCGGTAGAGCCTTGCGCGGAGGTGTTTCGAAGCCGTCGCCGCCCAATACTGGTGTTGCCTGGGTCAGCGACAGTTGGGGCGCCTGTAGATGAGCGTCTGCATGCTCCGACGAGGGCTCGACAGTGCTTTGTGGTGGTGGAGTGGTGGGTTTTGCAGGTGGTTCCAGGATTTGAGGAGTCTGACGAAATTCTGACAAGGCAGCGTCAAGCCCAAGCCCCCTGCTCGCAGCCTGGAGAGGCTGCTCGTGGCAGTCTGCGGGCGAGTTGACATTGGAGGTGGGGTTCGAGGCGGTTTGTGTCTCGGAGGAGCGTGAGGGCGACTGAGCCAATTGCGAGTCGGGCACCAGACGTGGCGCAGGATGCTGTTGTGTCAGCGGGGAAGTCTTGTACTCGGCGGCGCGGTGGTCTGCCGTGCTGGCGGGGTCCTCTGGCCGCTCGCTCAGCGCGGGCGAGGGCGACTGGCTGTCTTCGCGCTCCACGGTCGAGGCGAAGGTGTCTGACCGCTGGAGGGCGCCCGGCCCTGGCGCCACCTGCTCGGCGTACTCCTTCATCTTGCGGCGGTAGCGGTCCTTGTCCTTGAGGGCGCGCTCCAGGTCCTTTTGCAGGCCAATGACCATGGCGCGCTGCTTCTCCACTAAGCGCCATAGCTGGGCATTGTGGTTGGCGGTGCTCTGCTTCTCCTTCCACATGGCCACGAGGGCGGCTTCGGGAGAGCCTGCCGCCGCGATCAGGCGCGACATGTCGGGGGGGTTGGCGGTGGTGGTGTCCTGCGACGACTTGGTCGAGTGGGCGGGCCGCATCTTGTTGTGCGAGGCGCTCGACGACAGCGACGAGGCGGCCGAATCTATCGAGGGGGTGCGCGCGCTCGGCCTGCTGGGGGGCGGAGGCATGGCCACGGCGGGCGGCGAGGGAGGGGAGAGGGCGGGCGACGAGGCGTGTCGGAGTTGGGCATACGCGGACGGCCGGGCGGGCTGCGAGGTTGAGGTTGTGGTTGTGGGCGTGGCCGTGGCCGTGGCCGTGCTGGAGGGCAGCGGCGTGGGCTTGGGCTGGCGCACGTGGGTGCTGGAGAGGGAGCGAGGAGGGTGGGAGAGCGAGTGGGCGTGGGCGTGGGCGTGGGCGTGGGCGTGGGCGTGGGTTGCGTGGTGCATTGCAGCGTCGGCCATGCTGGGGTCGCTCTCGATCTTGGGGCTTGATGCAGCTAGCGCTATATCATGTCGAGGGTACTGTATACTAGATGTGTATGTATTTATTACTATGCAGAGCACGCAACGAGAAATCAGCAGCACGCGCAGTGGGCAGTGGGCAGTGGGCAGTGGGCCCATGACAATGTCATGTCATGTCATTGTCAAAGAAGCCTCCCCAGGACGCGGTTGCTGCTCAATTGACTCGACCTGCCCCCCAGAGACAGCGCTCTCATAAGCCGCGAGTCTGCCCTTGGGGCCCTGTCAGGTTCGCTGGCGCTAGCCGTCAAATCGCCTGCACAGCGCACCGGCACCGCACCACGCGGCTACAGAGGAGAGGAACCTCCACATGGCTCTTGGGACGACTCACGACTCACGAGGCTAGGGCTAAGCCTGGAGCTAGAGCACTGTCAGGCACGCCGGCACAATCATTTGCCTGCTGAAACCTACGACGCCACTACATAGTAGGTTACCATCGCTTCTTCTTTCCATCCCAACTTGGCCTGCATGCCCTCCAACGTCTAATCCACTCCCGTCCAACTGTATATACTCTATGCATCCAACTCTCCATTCACACCGAGAGTCGAGACATGCGGCCCATGGCAAAGCGGATGGATGCATTGTCGGCCCAAGTCTCTCGAGCGCATTGTCCCCATGATCGCCTCCGCAATGCTGCATGCAGTAGGTGCACATCGAGATGAAACTCAAGCGACACATCCTGGGCCCAGTCTCGTAGCCGTGGGCGCCAACCACCCTCCCTGCGCCGCTCATTGGCCCTCCCGTCGTGGCGTGCGCACTCCGCTATCCGCGTCGTGTCTTCTCGCTGGTGGTGCCAACCAGGCTTACCACTCAACCCCCAGGGCTCTACACTGCTCTATTGGCTCAGCCCTCATGTGCCCAACACACCTTCGACCGTCTGATGGTGTGTCGAAATTTTCACTCAGTCGTCCAGCGCTGTGGTGCCGTGATTACGAACAGCCTGGCTGCTGCTGACAATGCTGTCGCAACCCGCTTTGTCGGGGGTCCATTGGTCGAGGCGTTGATAAGCATTTGGACTGCATGTCGTCGATCATCCAATGTGATTCGCACTGTGGACCTGCAGCCTGCACCTCGCTTGGCCACCGGCTCAATCTGCGATAGTCTTCGGAAACGCCATATGTCTCTGACATCGTACGACATTCGTTGCCACGTGATCACCGTCCGCTACAAGGAATGCTTTGCACTCTGCTGAAACACTGCTGTTCGAAGCGACGGGACGGGCAAATACAAAGCATACGAAGAAGCCTATGCAGGGGGCTGCGGACGGTTCCTTCGGCTAGCACGCAACCGTCATCGTGAACGGTGCGAGCATGCACTTCGGCCCTCCTTGCCAGGGGGAGATTGCGAGTGCGGGGAACGAGAAACACTCCTCTTGCTTTTTGGTTTGTATCGCCGTTCTGCAATACTAACATCGGGCGTACTACCGACGGATACCTGATACTCGTGTTCGAGATCCTTGAATCAAAAGTTGTCCATGAATATCAGGATCGTGTTCACACATGTCACACTCACGGAGGAATCAGCGATACGCAGGGAGAGTCTGAGGCAGAAGCGATCTGCAGAAATAGCACATGCTGCTTGTGGAGGACCTCGGGACCTTGCCGTGCTCGAATTGGGCTCATTGCAATTCATCAACCTGCGCACGTTGGTGAGACTTGTTGATCTATGTAAACTTTGATGGAGCGAAGATGCTGGCATTCAGAATGATTGACTATACAAGCGGTGGTCATAGCATCTCTTGCGTTCGATCATATCGTAACAGTTCCAGCAACGACTAATTGTGTGATCCAATTTAGACATCCGTCAGGTATGATCTACAATTTGAAACCACACTGTACGCCATTTCCACTCTGCTGAAGAATGATTCAGACCTTGGCTCAATGATCGTTCTCCTCGTTCTCACATGACCTTGTCGGGTACACAAGTGTCCTCTGCTTTTGACCATGTCAAATTGAGTTGTAGAAACATTGTCTTGAACTCCCTCCATGCTTGTATGCTGTACAGTATGGTACACCAACTGACTCTCATCCTCCCTACACCGACACCCGTCCAGTGCCACCACGCTCAATCTTGTTCAATCGTCGAGCGGTTGTAATCTAGCATACAATTAGCACAAGTCCATCCACCACGGACACCTATCCCAACATACCTGTGTTCTTGTCCTCTGTCCTCGAACCGGCAATCCCATGGCATGCCGCCTTCCTCTATACGTGCCCATATCCCTCAACCGTCCTATATCCTGCTGCACCTGCCGCCGCAGATCATTTTCAATCTTCATATTTGTGAGTTCTTCCGTCAATTCCAGCACCGTCGAGTTCTTCAGCGCCCCGACTTTCTGCCACGGATGGATGTAGAATTTGGCCATGATCTTTTGCGACACCTTGGGACCGATGCCGAAGAAGGACTCGAGGGAGCGCTGTGCACCAGACGCATTAGCTATTGTCGCGCAGTCGAATGCAATACCGGGCGCATACTTTGACGAGCGTCGCCTCAGTGAAGCTGAAACCGTTGATAAACACCTGGGGCGCACATTAGCTCTATCCTTGACGCTTTCCACTTGCCAGACTCACCATCTTTGCAGCCTCTCCTCTCAATCACCCGTTGCAGTTCCTAACCACACATCCAACGCCAAACACACGCTGCGGCGCGAAGAATCCCCCCATCGTCGGCTCTAACCCCAACACGGAAGGCGGTCTCGGCCGGCAAAACCATAGCTGCGACGCCCGCGCAACACTAAAACACCACGTTTCAACAGCTCCCCCTCTCCAACCCCCTCCCCCATTGCAACCTGTGCCAGGGGCTGTAAAAGGAAACTACTTATAACGACGTACGCCAGCTCCCCAAGGAGCGACACACCAACATCATGGCTTCTATTCAGCGATTGATGATCAGCTTTATGCTGATCTTGTCGTTTGCTTTTGTCTTCTTTGCTCAGGCTTCTGAGGCTACAAAGGGGCCTAAGATTACGCACAAGGTATGTCATGTTTAACAACTACGTCGACGAATGATTGGAAGAGCAATGGGGGCTAATTGGGTATAGGTGTACTTTGACATTACCCACGGTGATGAGGAGCTCGGCCGCGTGGTTATCGGGCTGTATGGCAAGACTGTGCCCAAGACTGCGGAGAACTTCCGGTATGGTGGCGTCTGGTTGTGGTGGATGTGGGGATGTTTGCTGATTGTGCGTGTAGGGCCCTTGCTACTGGCGAGAAGGGATTCGGATATCAGGGCTCGACTTTCCACCGCGTTATTAAGAACTTTATGATTCAAGGTGTACGTTCTCATCGTCCTATCCTCTGTACAATCGGCAGCAACTGACAAATGATTAGGGCGACTTCACAAATCACGATGGCACAGGTGGCAAGTCCATCTACGGCGCCAAGTTTCCCGACGAGAACTTCAAGCTCAAGCACACCCGCAAGGGCCTCATGTCCATGGCCAATAGTGGCCGTGACACCAATGGGCAGGTCATCCCCCTTCCTTACATCGCCCCCACCGCTCAAAACGTGTTACACGCTCCCACCCTTCTTACCCTTCCGCACCCCTTCTCACCTGGCAATGCGATTGCTAATATCATGTTCTTTACAGATCTCAATTCTTCATCACCACCGTTGTAACTAGCTGGCTCGACGGCAAGCATGTCGTCTTCGGCGAGGTCCTCGAAGGCTACGAAATCGTCGAGAAGATTGAAAACGTCCCCAAAGGCAGCGGCGACAAGCCTGTCAAGCCCGTCAAGATTGCCAAGAGCGGCGAGCTCGAGGTCCCCGCGGAAGGTATACACGCTGAACTCTGACTCGAGTATGCCGACGGCGTGCTCCGGGTGACGACGTAGCATACGCAAGGGAACGCTGGCTGATTTGTTCTTTCTGCGCTTCAAGATCTCTACGGTGTTGCGGAGCCGGCTACCCCCGGTGATAATCTCGACGTTACGGCTGGAACGAACAAGGAACAGGCTACTATCCAGTCGGAGTCGACAAAATCTTCCATTCCGGGACTGGCGGCTGCGGCTGTAACTACGGGATCTGCGGAGGGACTATCGCTTGGGCAAAAGGTGTTCTTTATTGGCTGTATTGCGGCGGTTTGCACGCTGTTTCTCAAGTCTAGAGGTAGTGGGAATGGGGTTGGAAAGAGCAGGAGCATGGCTTAGATGTTACGATGTACATGACATTGAAAATGAGAGACAAAAATTTGTGTTTATGAATTCGCCTGGCTCTGTGGTGGGATTGAGTGATGCTATGTAGTCTGTCGTGTATTCTTCAGGCTCACCTGTACAGATTGGTCGCCAGACGGAGTATCACCAGTAGCCATCATACGTACTTATCAGAGTAGATGACTGACCACGGCATGGGCTTGTTGCCATCATACGTATTTAAGTGTTGTGTGAGAGATTAGCAAGTTCTGATGCAGTGATGTCAGCACAGTGTATTATGATATCAGACACAGCATACGGTTTTGATGCTGTAGGCCACAGGGAGCACTATAATATTACGCATGATGCATCTTGCTCAAGTCGTAGCCCTAAAAGGTCTCCAGGATTACAAGATTGGGAGTGCTCTGTATGAGTACACTTTCATCATGCCACAGTGTAGTTCTCACTCCACACCCCCACGCTTAGAGGAGCCGCTAGGTGTCATCGTTTGTCTGCATGTGATACAGTCTTGGAAGATTGCCTGCTAAAGGTGTGGCAAACCTGGTGGCCAAGCACGAGGAGGCAATAGAACGGGCAGGTAACAGGATGCCGCTGCATTCAACTGCATTACACAACTGCACAGGCAACATGACGAGCCTATGACCAGGATCGAATCCAACAGAAATCGTTAGGCGTCTCACCGCCCACTCTCACCGACTCGCCACATTCGCAGCTGGCAAGCGAGAAAGTCCAGGGTCCAAGCGCCCGCGCTACTTTGCTCAGGGTGTTATCGCCCTAAAATTCTCAGTCCCTCCCCATCACCAACCCCCAAAAATCTCCTCAGTGTGCTTTTACACGATCCCACCTACTCATTCCCTGTGAAGTCCTTCCTTTTGGTCTTCACGCTTTTTCTCTTCTCGTTTTCTTCAGGACAGAGGCGTTCCCTTCTTTCCTGTCAAGACGAGTCTCAGGCGCGTTTCTGCCTTAGATTTCGAGTTTCGTCACCACGAAACCTGCCAGGCCTTGTCTGTCGCTCACCGTCGAGTCAGCCAGACACTAGACAGTAGTCGCCGACATATCGCACGATATCTCGCAGCATCACTCGAACAACACCAACACCTTCACTACGCTCAGCTCACGACACCACCTCCTCCATCATGGCTGAACAACTCGACATGGGTCGTCTGAACCTCAACGACTCGCAGCACGCTCCCAACGGCTTCAACGGCGAGCGCTCTGCCTACATTCCCCCTCATCTTCGTGGCCGCCCAGGTGGTGGCCCCGGTGGCCCCGCTCCCATGGATGGCCCGCCTCCCATGATGAACGGCGGCGGTCCTGGCATCGGCGGCAGTGCTTGGGGACCCGCTCCAGGGTAAGTCAACATGACATGCCAAAACCACTTCAGCAGCATACTAACGAAACACAGCCAAGGACCTCCCCAAAACCTCAATGGCGGCGGTCCTGGCGGCTGGGCCAACGCCCCCAACTTCACTCCCCGCGGTCGCGACGGTCCCCAGGGCGGCGGTGGATGGGGCGGTGCTCCTCAGGGCAGGTTCGACCCCGGCGCGTACGGCAAGCCCGGCGGTGGTGCTGGAGGCGGCGGCGCTGCTCGCGGCTCTGGTGATGGTCAGTGGAAGGATGGAAAGCACGTTCCTGGCCCCTCCAATCAGCGCCTCGAGCGTGATCTGTTCGGCATTCCCAACGACCCCTCCAAGCAGCAGACTGGTATCAACTTCGAGAAGTACGATGACATTCCCGTCGAGGCTTCCGGCCAGGGCGTTCCAGAACCCGTCACACGCTTCACAAATCCTCCTCTGGACGACCATCTCTTGAGCAACATCGAGCTCTCTGGCTACAAGGTCCCCACTCCTGTCCAGAAGTACTCTATTCCCATCGTCATGGGAGGCCGCGATCTCATGGCTTGTGCTCAGACTGGTTCCGGAAAGACTGGTGGTTTCCTCTTCCCCATTTTGGCCCAGAACTTCGTCAACGGACCCTCCCCTCCCCCTCAGGCACAGGCTGGTGGCTACGGACGCCAGCGCAAGGCTTACCCCACTTCCTTGGTCCTTGCCCCCACTCGTGAACTGGTTTCCCAGATTTTCGAGGAGGCCCGCAAGTTCGCCTACCGCTCATGGGTCCGCCCTTGTGTCGTCTACGGCGGTGCCGACATTGGCTCCCAGCTTCGCCAGATCGAGCGTGGCTGTGATCTTCTCGTCGCTACTCCCGGTCGTCTCGTCGACTTGATCGAGCGTGGCCGCATCTCCCTTGCCAACATCAAGTACCTCGTCCTCGATGAGGCTGATCGCATGTTGGACATGGGTTTCGAACCTCAGATTCGCCGTATCGTCGAGGGCGAGGACATGCCCCCCACGGCTGCCCGCCAGACGCTCATGTTTTCAGCCACCTTCCCCCGCGACATCCAGATGCTCGCCCGTGACTTCTTGAAGGAGTACATCTTCCTTTCTGTTGGTCGTGTCGGATCTACTTCTGAGAACATTACCCAGAAGATCGAGTACGTTGAGGATGGCGACAAGCGCTCCGTTCTTCTCGACATTCTTCACACTCACGGTGCTGGTCTCACCCTTATCTTCGTCGAGACCAAGCGCATGGCCGACTCTTTGTCCGACTTCTTGATTAACCAGGGCTTCCCTGCCACTTCTATTCACGGTGACCGCACTCAGCGTGAGCGTGAGAAGGCTCTTGAGATGTTCCGTAACGGTCGTTGCCCCATCTTGGTCGCCACGGCTGTTGCT
This sequence comes from Plenodomus lindquistii, assembly GCA_025504975.1. Classification (NCBI taxonomy): domain Eukaryota; kingdom Fungi; phylum Ascomycota; class Dothideomycetes; order Pleosporales; family Leptosphaeriaceae; genus Plenodomus; species Plenodomus lindquistii. Next base: position 87,762 of record JANUWI010000008.1, read on the forward strand.
GCGCGAGGTACGTTGACCATAATACACTTTGAGATACTCCCAACTAACGTACGATACCTGTAAAGGCCTGGACATTCCGAATGTCACCCATGTAGTGAACTATGATCTTCCCACTGACATCGACGATTACGTCCATCGTATTGGTCGTACCGGACGTGCTGGAAACACTGGTATTGCAACAGCATTCTTCAACCGCGGCAACCGCGGTGTTGTTCGCGACCTGCTTGACCTGCTCAAGGAGGCCAACCAGGAGGTGCCCAGCTTCCTCGAGTCCATTGCCCGCGAAGGCTCCGGCTTTGGTGGTGGTCGTGGAGGACGCGGAGGCGGCCGTGGCCGTGGGAGCGCTGCTACTCGCGATGTCCGTCGCATGGGCGGTGGCGGTGGCATGGGCGGCGGCGGCTGGGGTGGTGCTCCTCAGGGAGGCTACGGCGGCGGCTACGGTGGTGCCCCGGCTCCTGGTGGCTACGCTCCTCCCCCTGCTTCAGGAGGCTATGGAGGTGGCGGCGGCTACGGTGGAGGCTACGGCAACCCATCTGGCCCCGGCGGCAATTCATGGTGGTAAATACCACCCAGAACGCTTCACGATCAGGCCAGCCCAGGACTATATTTCCTCTGCTTCGATACCCTGGGACTTCGTGTCGCATTCTTTAACGGCCTACGTTTCCTTTCTTCTTATACACCATTCCAAACGACTCATGCGCTTCCTTTCTGGCTTCCATGGATCGATACGGAACTGCGGAATCTCATACCCCATTCAGCATATAGACAGCGACTGTTTCTGAGCGGATCTGCCTCTTTTCGAGCTCTACTTGCACAGGATACCCTTTCGACGCTTTTGTGTCGAGCTTGAGCCTTGATGGCAGGACCGCCCGCCTCTCCACGGATAGGCATGCATTACGAACACTTTATGTCTTCGCAACTTTGCTAAGCATGCTGCTTGGGGGACATTTTAGATCTCGTTATTCCGGGCTTCCACACGCGGACGGCCCCTTTCCCAGCGATTTCCCATCTACGATAAAAGCGATTCCTTTCCCCTGGTCAGACTTCTTTGGCAACAACGTCTTTCTTTGTCGTCCTCTTGTCCCGCGTTTCTCCACACGCGGAGGAACAGAGCGTGACTGGCTGTGCAGGACGACGAAAGAAGAAGTGTGCTAGTAATGACATGGCACAATCGACGGCGTTGATGAGGGTTGCCAAGTTGCACCCCAAACGCAATTCATGACGGAGGATACCCCGGTTCTTTGCGGTGACCATCATGTGGCTGTTCTTTGATGGCTGGCTCGGGCAGGCAGAGGCATCATGAAGAGTTGTTTACGGCTTTTTAGATACCCAAAGCGTCTTTTCGAGCATAGCCAGGGTGCGGAACTGCAGTGAATGACTTGGGCCAAGGGAATCTCATAAAAGCATAGTTTCGAGCATGTGATCCGTTAGATAGATTAGCATGGGCTGTGTATATGCATGGCTTGTGCGTTGAATGCATATGATTGATGCTTGCACTCTTCTTCATTGTGCTGTAAGGTCCTGATTGGTCTTGACTGATGTTGCGCGCATCTGGAGTCGTAACCATTACGCTTCGATGGAGAAACTCTGACTATACATGTACACTACTCTGTGCACGCCAGGCATATATGAGACGTCTAGTCATCAAGCAAATTAGACACTCAACGCTGCGACCTCTTCCTCGCTATACCATTCAAGAAGACGTTGGAAATGACCTTCTTGTACACGAACGGCGCAACATTGATCCTTGGCCGAGAAATTGGTGATGCAAGTCGCATGGGCTGGGGGGCTTATGCGCGTCCGACACCAAGGGATTCTTAGCGTCGTGAGCATGGACATGGCGCTTTCCGAGCGTCGCATGCAGTCTCAACCTATGACCACACATTCAATCAAAGACGAGGCGCCGAACCATTGATTCATTCGTCTCTTGACGCGACAATCGCCAAAAGGCTGAACCGAACCACCCAGATAGGCTTGCGATTTCTGAGTTGGTGTGATAGTCGGAGCGGATCCTCGTCTCTCGTCGCCATGGAAGACGCGCCGGCTGCACGCGCAGAAGAGCCCGACACGAGGAACAGCCTGCGACACATTCTCGCAGACCCGGCCATGGAAGACACGAAGCCATCGCCGTCACTCGCCAACACGCCTGCGCCCGAAGACAGCGAAGCGGGAGGCGATGCGCAGCTAGCGACAGACACGGATGCATCGAGGCCATACTATACCGCGACCACGACAACCACGCGGCGCAATGCAAATGGCAGTGTTTCGTCCGTCTACAGCGGCAACAAGATCAAGCACTTGAAAAAGGACGACGGCATCCCGCTGTGGCGCAAGGACATCCAGTACGACTTCCTCAAGCTCGTGTTTGAGGACGAGCAGCGCGTCTTCACCAAGCTGTCGGACAAGACGAGCGGCCACACGTTTGCCGACATCTACCTCGATGCCATGGCGGGCAGTAGCAAGTGCAGCAAGATCCTCAAGGACAAGCTGCTGACGGAGCGCCCGGCCGCCATCAACATGGCCATGGTGTGTCTGCTCGTCAACGTCGGGCGCATGAACACGACCCTCAACTGTAAGACGTCTCGAGAGCTGCACTTTGCGCCTGCTGACATGCCACAGTCTTTCCCGAGATGCGCGCACAACTACGAACCTACCATTCGATCCCCTCGCTCCAGGCCCACCAAGACCCAAACGCCTACAAACAACTCCAGGATGCGCCGCGGCTCAAGTCGATCCTCAAGGGCGCCACCGAAGACAAGGAGCAGCCCAGCACCATTGAAGAGATCATGGCGGCCACGGTCCCACGCACAAACCCCGTCAATCTCATCTTTGTCCTCTCGCAGTACGCCCCCAAGATCTCAGAACTCCACTTCTTCCCACCACGCGACTTCTTCGACCTCGTCATGCGCTCCAATCTTAGCAGCAAGAGCCGTGCCACCGCGTTTTTGTGGCTCATGTGGTGGTACCTCGAGAGCGACTTCTCCAAGGACGCCGCGGAGAAGAACCCTTTTGGCAATGGACAGCTGGGACCCGCCGACGATCCTGCTACGGCCGAGTTCCCAATCAAGTGTCCGCCGTTTGACATTTTGACGCCCGAACAGGAGGCGCTGGAGAATGTGGACACGCCTGAGGAGAAGGCATTTGGGGAGATCAAGCGTAAGGAGAGGACGGCGATTCTTGCTAGTGACATGGCGCCGGTCGTCACGGGGCCGAAGAGGACGAACAAGAAGGGTGAGGCTATCGCTTTCACATTGCTGTTAAAGGGCAGAACTGACGCCTAGCAGCATTTAACCAGAACCCCGTCTTCTCAGTTTTGGCAGACGATGGCGCTTCTACCCCTGGCAGAGATCGACAGTCGCCTTCCCACGGTTCGTCCCCCAATCCCGCACTCCCCACAATCCTCTCTCTCAAACTAACACCACAACCAGGCTCAGCACGCGGCCGCACCAAACTTGCCAAGTCGCTCGTTGAGCGCGACTACCCCTCCGACACTGACCGCACGCGCTCCGCCTCCCCCCCTGCTTCCGTCTACAACATGACGAGCAAGAAACCCGCCGCGACACCCAACATGCGCATCAACACGCTCCTCAACGACGACAACCACCCTTCTTCCTCGTCTCCCGCACCCAAAGGCCCCGGCCGTGGAAATTGGAGTCGCAGCCGCACATCAGGCATCCACCACCCCAGCAGCGCCGCGCGAACCTTCAAATCGCGCCTCGATGCCACCGCCTCGCAAGACGGTGCATCCCCCTCCACCAACGCCCCGACCTTCAACGGCCCCCACGGCTTCTACCTCCCACTCAACGGCTCGGATCCCTCGCACAAGCGCACCCGCCCACTGACCCAACACCAACTCGCCGTCGAACAATACCGCCGCCGCCGCGTCGACGTGATCCTCTCCCGCAGCCTACGCGCCGAATACGCAGCTGCAGCCCGACGGCGCCGCCATGCAAACCCCATTATGCTATCCTGGATACGCTGCAAAGGCATGCCAGATGGCTACGATACCGACGAGGAAAGTCACAACCAAAGCCGCTATTACGGCGATGAAGCGGGAATGGGGACTAAGACTCCGCCGCCTATGCCGGCTGGCCTTGTCCCGTTGGATTTTGGCGGCGAAGTTAACGATCATGGCGAGGAATCTTATTATCGGGCTAAGATGTTGGGGAGAGCGTTGAGGAGGGTGGAGAGGTGGGAGGGGAGGGGTGTGGGGAGGAGGAGGGGGAATGGAAAGGGTGGGGATGCGGATGGTGATGGAGATGCGGATGGGCAGGGGGGTTTGGAAGAGAGGGAACGCGAGGAGAGGATGGCGTTGAGGGAGGAGGAGAGCGAGAGTGAGGATGAGGTTATGGGGGATGTGGAGGATACGGTTTTGAGAGGGGAGGAGAGCGAGGATGAGGATGAGAGTGAGGATGAGAGGTGGGAGGGGGATGCGAGGGTTTTGCCGCCATTGGGGAGGTTGAGATGATTGAGAATGTGGATTGAAAGGGTTAGGTTAGGGTCGCAATGGCGTTTAGGGTCTGGCAATGGATACGAAATATGGGAGATGGGCATAAGAATTGGCGTATTCTTCACAGGCCGAGAATATCAGGTTATCATTGTAGAGTGTATTGTACATCAATCAACAGTTCAGTACTTAAAACTATGCAGGAACACGGAAATTCTGTTTAATTGCAAAGTATGCCATGTTACGGCAATGTTGGATATATATATATATATCTACATGCATGTAGTCTTCCAACATATACATGTCTCTTTGTACATTTTTATTAACATGAGATGAGGTGGGTAACTAGAGGGTGGGGAAGTGTGTAGTTAGTGATTTCGTAGTGTTCACTTAGAGACAGTGAGAGGAGAGAGGGAAGCGGGGGATGCTGTGTTGTGGAGGTAATGGTGGGTATGTATATGGTCGAAGATGTTAGTAGTCTACATTCTCCAAACCCCACACCCCATTTCGCTCCGCGTTCAAGCCGCCCGTCATGAAATGGTGTTGTAAAAGACAGTCGGATTTCACTAGCAGTCACTAGCAGCAACGGGTCTAGACGTCTCTGTAAGTCACGGCCACCTTTTTCCCTTCTCGTCTTCTTGGTGAGTTTGATGGTACGGTATAGTGGTGTGAGATGTTGCTTTGCTACCTTGGTTCTGCTAGACGACGTGGACATCTGGCTTTGTTCCCCTCTTAGTGATTGAAGGAAGTTTGGGAATATCACGAATGCGAACAATGTCCTTTTCAGGTCCTTGAGACCGTCACGTCATTTCGACTAGCTGACCGTCTTGTGAATACCTTCTAGGAAGCTATCCCGCATACCTTCCATTGGTTATATCCCCGTCTGCAGCTTCAAGAACCGCACACCGCAGTCCTGTAAGTCGTTGCGGTGTGCATATTTTGGTACGGTCAGCTTCCCCTGCTGTGCCACCCCTCCAGCCGTCGCAAAGAGGGGTAGACGAATGCAAAGGCAGGGATGCATCTTACGTCAGCTCAGCCCTGCGACCCAAGAGGCCTGCGACAATCCCTACATGAGTCGACGCCGCCACCGCTCTCGCCCGATATCGATATCGTGCCGCGTGTCTGGCTCGAATCTGGCTGCTGGTATTAAGGGCGACTGTGAGCTGAGACTGCAGCGGATGCAGCCAGATCCTGCGTTCGCTTCTCATCTCAGCTCCGAACGCAACTGCAACTGGGCGGATCGATTACTCGCTACTGTACCTACCGAGTTGAGTACCTAGGCCACCACACCCCCGTCATTGTCAGAATCGTATCGCACTGCACTCCACTCTGCTGAGTGTCAGCCACACATCGGTACTGTGCGCTTTTCCAGGCCTACGCCCCCAGATCGACACTCTTTCGACCCACTTGGTTTCGGTGGTGCTCGGCGCGGGCGGGCGTGAGCCACACACACACATGAAGTATGCCCAATGTAGGTAGGCCGTCGAAAGGGTGCAAGAATTGCCGGGATCGAAAGGTCAAGGTGAGTCAGCAGGGTTTCCATCTCTCCGTCTATCGCGGGGGCGACCTTGCTGATGGTTGGGTTTAGTGTGACCAGAAGCGACCATCGTGCTCGCAATGCCTTAGGGCGCAGAAAGAGTGTCATGGTTATCGTGATCCGTTGTCTTTGATGTTTAAGAATGAGAGTGTGGTTGTGGCGCGTAAGGCTGAGAGGCGGTATGAAGAGTTGGCCAGGGCGAAGGGAGAGAATAGGAGAAATAGGGAGACGGAAGTATCTTCCGTCGACAACGCGTATACTTTCGGACACGAAACTGAGTCGAGTCCTGGTGAATCGAACTCGGAGCTTACGCCATGGTCGCGGTATCCTATGCCAGAGAGTGTAATGAGGGTACTCGAACCGTCGATTGAGCAGCTAGCTCAGGGCTTCTTCATCGCCAACTACGTTGCTCAACCTGGACTCATTCCTAGGGGTCAGTTTGAGTGGGTCACAGAGCTTCTCTGCCGCGACGACGTGGATGAAGCATTGCGAGAAAGTGTCAATGCTGCAAGTCTCGCTGGCTTCGCAAATGCCTACAAAAATCCAGCGATCATGCGAAAGGCCCAAATAGCCTATGGTACCGCTCTCCGCTCCACAAACGCCTCCCTCCGTGTTCCAGAATTGGCTGTCAAAGACAGCGTCCTGGTGTCTGTCATTATGCTGGGCATGTATGAAAACATGATCTTCCGCGACAAGTGCTCCATCGAAGCATGGGCCAAACACGTCCGTGGCGCATGCATGCTCATCAACATGCGAGGTCCCGCACAATTTCGATCCAGTATCGGCCGCCGCGTCTTCCATCAATTCTATGGCAATGCCTTGCTCGTTGCGCTGGAGACGGGCACTACGGTGCCTGAGGGGCTGAAGGACCTGTACGAAAGCTTGCGGCCAAGTAGCGACTACGAAGTCCATGGTCGCCAGTGGACGACGAGAATCGTGGAAGTCATGTCAGACGCGATCAATCTGAATCAAGACCGCGTATCGGGTCCCCAGGCAATGCTCGACCGCGCCCTCCAAATCGATCGCGAACTTGAAGAAGTCAAATCGTTAATGCCGAGTATCTGGCACTACGAAACAGTCCACCTGAATCGACCTTCGCCCTTCCTCTGCGGAAACTGCTACAGCGTCTACATTGACCCCTGGATCGCGCAAATGTGGAATCACCTCCGCAGCAGCCGCATGTACCTCTACAAAGCCGTTCGCGAAAACATCCGCAAAGGGTGCGAAGACTACGACCCCCCCATCTTCAGCCCCGCAGAAGTGCTCCCGCAGAAACTCCGCGCAGAACAAGTCATGCGTGCCACCATTCACGGCATCATAGCCTCTGTCCCGCAAATCACAGGTATGATTCCTTTCCCGGCTGTAAGCGATTGCCAAAAGTTCATGGCCAAGTCACCGTCTGCGCCTGAAGTGCGATGTGCACCGCATCCGCCTCTTCAACCGCCCGGCACATTTATAGATCGGGCAAAGAGCCCTGGTATGATGCATTTGATTTGGCCGTTGTATGCGGCGGGACAGAGCGATATGGCAACGCGGGAGATGAGGGAATGGTGTATTATGGTATTGCAGTTTTTAGCGAGGAGTCTTGGGACGAGACAGGCTGTTGTGCTGGCGGAGGAGTTGAAGCAGACGCAGAAGGTGGGGAGGAGGACGGGGAGTGTGACGGATATTCTAGAGGAGATGGATTTCTTTTTTGATAAGGGACCGATTCCGCAGAATGGATGAGAGATGGCTTTGCATTACTGGTTTTGCTTTAAGAGATTGTGATGAGATGTGCGAGATACTGGGTCGAGGGCGCTGATCTTCTTGGGGCTGGGGTTGGTCACACTTTACTACTCGTACAGTGAGGTTGAAGTCACCGCACATGCGCTTTCCACTCTTGATATAATTGCTTCCTTCTGGCTCGCCACTTTTCAGAAATTGCAGTCGTTGCCTCTTTCTCTATATTATCAAGTAAAACATGCCGCTCTTGTTAAATCGCGTGGTTCTACGATTCTTATCTTGCCACGACACCCACCCGTCGCCGCCAGCCCGTCATCCACCATTGTCCATAATCCGCCCATCCGCTACCCGTACTTGACTGGCGGCACTCTCAAAACATTGTAGCGCACCCTTCTACCCTATAGCACTTTTATCACTACCCAGCGAAAATGACCGCAGCAATGGCCACCACCAACACCATAGCCGCAGGCACTTCCCCAGTCAACACCGTAGCCACAGTCACCTCCCCAATCAACAACATCGCCACACAAACCAGCGCCGCAATCAGTACCGTCGCCAAAAACGCCAACGCTACCGTGAAAAAGACCATCAACAACATCAATACGAAGGTCAACGTCGCGATCGCAAAGAACAAAGCGAATTCTGCGACACAGGGCAAGCCGTGGAAGACGAGCTTTTGGGCGTGCTGTGTACCGTGGGATTTGTGTGAGTTTGGAAAGATCTGGCGTTGATTGTGTCGGCTGATAGTCTTGTGTAGGTTTTCTCGCGACCTTTTGTCCCTGTTTCGTGTTTGGGAAGACGTGGCATCGTGTCGAGAATGGGGGGGATATGACTACGTATGGACCTTTCAATCTTGATGTAAGGCATCTCGCTCTTTCCTTCCAGCGCTACACAGCAATAGCCAGATGACAGACGCGGGCCAGCCACCACATTCCCTGCCGTCTCGCCAATCTTCAGACTCGAAGCGCTGACATCTTTCAGTGCTCCCTCTATTGTCTCTCTACTTGCTTTCTCTGCATGACACCCATCTACCAAGCCATCGCAATCAACACCCTGCGCATGAAGCTTAATCTCGAAGGTTCCGTCGTCGAAGACTTCCTGAAAGCATTTTGCTGTCCATGCTGCGCACTCATGCAATCTGAAAAGGAGGCAAAGGTAGTACTCGGAGCAAAGCGCAGTGGTATGGATGGCATAACAGAGCACCCATATGCCGCTGGCGCTGGTGAGAAAATGATCATGGCGCCGCAGGGAACAGCAGCGGCAGGTCCAACACGACTCAATCGTATTTCAGAGGAGGCGTCGAGGAGCAGGGCAGGATCCAATGCGACAGTCTCACATGACAATGCCAGCGAGATTACCGCTGTGAATCCGTCAACTATTGTGGAACCTTCGTCCAAGCTCGTCCAAACTGATGGTGCGGCTGAGGCAACAGTCGTACAAGTATACGAATCCACGGACTCAGAGGTCAGACTTCAGATTGACGGTTCGAATGAGACGCCAGCCGCACATGTGGGGAGGACCAAGAATGCCGCGCCGCACTTGTCGATAGCGGAAAGTGCACTACAACCCTTGTGGGAAGAGATAGACCTCTGCGAAAAGTGTCCGAACTGTACTGGTACAAAGTGAGTTGGCAAGTTGGGCACAGTGGGTGGCTGATTGGATGCAGTGTTGGAAAGAGGTGGATTGGCGTTACGCATACTCTCCTAGTTTCGTACTCTTTGCTAGTTTTGATGTTGTTTGAAGCGTTTAGCGATACCCTAGATACTCTGCATTAGTTCTCATTCTTCGTTCGATCGCCATGGTTTGTCGTCGTGACGCAATCGATGTACTTACAGGTTGACCCACCAATTGAGTCAATGTCAAGTGACTTTTTGTGTAGGTTATGGTTTACAAGAAGCTGATGCATCTAAGCTGCCCCTTTTCTCCATTAAGAATCAAGTCGATTTGCATTGGTATCATTACATCTAGCGAATGACCGTATATCTGAACTTATATTATCCACTCACGACATTTCATCCCGGGTATACAATTTCCCCAAATCCGACTACAATTCTCCCTTTAACAAGTTTACCAGACTTGCCAAACCCTTTCCCCACTCCTTGTCCTCGTTCCAGTCTACCTCTCTCTCCTACACCACTCTACGGCGCAATGGTATACGCATTCCCATACGCATTGTTACCCCCCGCATTCGCATGTCCATTCTCATACGCATGCGTCCCATTTACCCCATTCACCCCATTCGTAACCACATCGTCGCCATCATAATGCAAGCGCAGACTAGTAGGTATAGGACTCTCCTTGGAACTAGCATCCAAATAATGCCTCATCGTGATACCAGCGAGCTTGTGTTCCGTCGTGGTAAACCGACCCTGTTTACCCGGTGCACGCCTCACATTCTTGAGCTTAAACACCTCGCGCAGTGTCGCCGCGAGCGAAGGACCGACCAACCGTGCGCCAAAGCAAAAGTGCAACCCGTGACCAAGCAGCGTGTAGTCCTTGAACGGACGATGTGGATTTAATATCTCCGGGTTTGGAAACGCAACGGGGTCCATTGCAGCAATCGACGTGGCAATGAGGATGGTATGGCCCTTCTTTATGGACACGGGGCCGCGCGCGCCATCCTGAACAGTAATATCGCGTGTTGCTACGCGAGGAAGACCAGGGACAACGCCGACGTGACGCATACCTTCGTAGACGAAGCCTTGGAGCTCGCGGTCCGAGGCAGCGGGATCCATGTGTGCGAGCTCAACGATGCGGTCTTTGTACTGCTTGTACTCGGGCTTGAGGTACAGGTCGATTAGCAGACTGGCCTGTTGAGTCAGGTTTCCAGCAACGGGGGCACCCATGCCGATACAGTCGCCTACGTTGTCGCCGATGGGAAGCTTGGTGGCGGCAAGCGCTTTGTAGATGCGGTCTGCGTGTGGGCCGACTTCGAAGGCGCTGCCTTTGGCCATCCAGTCGACGAGGCCTTCCATACGGCCAGTTTGCGTTTTGAGATGGGTTTCGAAGATTTGGCGGAGGGGTGCGGCGGCTTTGGTGGCGCCTTCGCGGAGCTTCCATTCGTTTTGCGGCATGATGTTGAAGGATTGGTACATGAAGAGGACTAGGTACGCGGTGAATGCTTCGTAGATTGAGAGTAGGCCCTTGGGTTGCTCTTGTGTCTTTATCGGTAAGGCAAAGCGCTCTGCGAGCCACAGGATGGGTGTGATGTTTGTGACGTCGCGGACAATGTCGATGCTCATGCGGCCCTTGGCACCCTTGAGACTGTTCTTCTTGATGAGTTTGGCCACGTTGGTGCTGAAGAAGGTGTTGATGTTTGCTTCAAAGCCTTCTTCAAAGAAGATTTTGTGCAGGGTGTTGGACCGCTCGTCGTGCTTCTTTTGCTCGTCCCATCCTATCATAAAGTCGTGGCCGGCGGTGCATTGGCGGATGGCAGCTTGGTACATGACTATGAAGCTTTCGCGGTCCTCGAAGACGGCTTTGCATCCTGCTTGTGTACGGATACTGACAATGGTATTGTCATTTGCCGGACGCTTCAGGTCGTATTTGTCAAGTACTTTGTTGCCCGTAAGTATGCCCTTGGCTGCTTCCGGGGTGTAAAACGGTAGTAGGGCGTAAGGTGATGTGCCTGTGAAGCCGCCTGGAAGTCCTTGGAAGAGGAGCTTGGGGAAGACACCTCCATATGCGCCGGGTGTGGTGTCTGCAAGGAGTGCCGCCCCCCACTGAGTCAAAGTGTTACTGTTGAAGTCATAGCTGAGGAAACGATCGCCACGGACTAGAGCGACGGCGTCGTCCAAGATACCTCTTCCGGTAGTCTGGCCAGGGCAGACACCGCTACCTGCCATGGCGGGCTTGGTGCACTCAGCCATCAAGCCAGGATACAGTTCCATATTCTCCATGTGCCCATAGAGAAGCTCGGCCGCTCTCGCAGTCTCCTTGTCAGAACACCAGTCCTCGAACGTTTCGTAAGGCTTCAAGTTCAAGTACCTGCGGAACTCGTTGAGTGTGCAGACATTGAACATCTCACGGGCCTGCAGCTGACCCATAAGATCAACAACCTTCAAGCTAGCAGGCGTGCCGTGAGCGCCAAAAGCGTGGGCTGGTTCTTCAGTGCAGGACTTGATGAGCTCAGCAAGCTGGTCGTCGCGGAACTTGCCATCGGCATCGCGCTTGAGGCCACCAAACTCCCACTTTTGAGGCAACTGCTCCTTCAACAGATGACCATAGTGCTTCATGACGTCGTGAAACGTTTCGATTGTTACATCGTCGATGTTGGTAATCTCGGGCTTCACAGATTGAATGATCTGTTTCATCCAGAGATCGTCTGCCGCGCTCAAAGCGGCATGCCAGTGGTATAGGACCGCGAATTCGACGGAAACGTGGCTACCAGTTCCACGCTCAACGCGGGTTCCACCTTGTTTGATCTCTTTGCCAAGGTCAAGAGACCACTCGGAGTTGGCACGAGGGGTGTTCAAAATCGCAGCAACGTAGTCGCGTAGCACGACGGAAGCGAAGAAGCCGACATTGATGTTACGCGTGATCTGGAAGATGTCCTCGTCTTGCCTATCCAATGGTCAGCTTGGTTTGCAGTGCCATGGACTATTTGGTACCGACCACAACTGCTCCTCCTTGTTTAAAGTTTCCCAAGGCTTGTACTTGCCGTCTTCGTTGACAGAAAGCAGAGACTCGGCGACATGGTTGTGGTTCCGAGAAAACATGAGTAGTACAGCGACGACACCTGGAGGCATCATCATGATGCGTTCTGATGCAATGGAGTCGTTAAAAATCAAGCCATTATGACGTGTCCGCACGCGCTTTTGCTCTTCCTCTGTGTTCCCGTATAATGTGCTGAGATCGACATAACTCGACGTCTCGTTGATCCAAGGATTCGTGCGAGAGGTCTGAAAACACTCGTGAATGACAATGGTTGCGAAAGAGAAGAAAAGCCTGTTCAGGCCAGATGGATGAGGACGGAAGGGTCCGTTACGCTTTAGGAGTGCTTCGTACACGTCCTCGACGTCGGGCAGGTTAGGACCTAACCTGATCAGCTACGCCAGACAAATTTGAGGAAAACACCCACCTTTCGGCTTCGAAGGAGGCACATTGCGCGCATATGGTGATCCTGCTTTGCCCATTTCAGGGTTATGTGGGTTGTTGCCACCGCCATCATGCCTTCTGTAACGTGCAGAAGGTCCTGCGTGGGTAGGCGTGGGATGTGGCAGATCATTCCAAAGCATGGTAATGAAACCATCAGAGATCTTAGCGCTAAGGCCGCTGTTTGGAGGTAAACCCTGAAGCATCTCGACGCCCTGCTCGAGCAAAAGGTCCTTGTCGTCGAGAGGCTCTCCAGAGGCTAATGTTGTCACAGCTTCGAGCGCGAATTTGGCATTCTTCATGCCCATCCCCTTGAGATCGTTCATGATAGTGGTCTTCTGGAAGAATCAAGTCAAACTCAAGCTCGCACACAATCTGCAATTGCAATGCATACCTCATTGTTCTTGAGACCACTCGACGCTTCTGCTGACCGGCCATCGCTGGCTGCGGTCGGCTTTTTCCTGATCGTTCCAAGCAATGATCGCAACGTACTAGGCATGTTGACAAATAATGAAGGGAACTGTACGACAGCTTATTCTGAGGGATATCGCCGAGTAAAGTACCTGCACGGCTCGAATGCAAGACTGCCACGGCTGAGCTCAGGAAGCTAGGTTTCCGAATCGAAACACATGCTCCTGCCCATCAGCCACGCTTCAGGAACCACAAGTCGGAACTAATGGCATTACCATGATTATTGGCCGCTGCGATGCAGCGATCAGCACTGACGGTCATCGAATCATGCTCCTAGGCGACCCACTCAGCGCCTGTGGACCTTTGACTGCATCCACAGGGCACATGTACTGTGAAGGGTTCGCCGAGACATACGAGTGCTTCCATTACGTCGATCACTATTGGTGCTCGTCAATCGGTTGTAGCGCAACACGTTACACTGAACGGTCCATGCTCGCTAAATGTAGCTGTAGAAGGTATAGACAGCAAAGCGCGACATGCCAAGATCGATTCTGCTATGATGGAGAGCGGGAGGCATAAACTTGTGAAACTTATCAATTTCGCCTGATTCCACATGGTGCTCAATCTGTGTGTCGTGAAGCATAGCGCTTGGGAAATGAGTAGAGGCGACACAGGCGCTTGTGAATGCTGCCGTACCCGGACATCCGCAGAGACAGCACAACAGGACTCCTGAAGGATCTGACCAATCTTTTTTGAGAACGTTCACAAGCAAGTCACTGCCAGAGCTGGTAGCGCTGCACTCGGTAAAACGATTGACAGCATACACAGCGTGTGAGATCCGCTCGGGCGGAGCGTGTCCGGCTGCTCTTGCACGCATGGTTCCTCAACGAATTGGATAATCAAGTAGGTGATCAGCGGCCCGATTCAGCTGAGGTAGAGTCACTGCATGTCACACTGCCGAGTGAACATAGTTCGGCGGGAGGCTGCATCCGCTCGGAAAAATCTCATTGGTGGCGGCCGCTACAGCCAAACGTGCCTGTTACGGACTCGCCCACAAATTAGGTCGACGTGGCAGTGAGAGCGTGACGCATTGTCGCAATTCGCGATGTCAGAGCCGGAACAGTCCAGGATCAGGGATCGATGGAATGAGGGAGGTTAGGTTCGGAACGATAAGCGAAGAGATTAAGTTGGTTGGATATCGGACGGTCCCGCTTTTGATCATAGCAAGGTCGCCATCCTGGGCGACGTCGCCGACCTGAAGGCAGCGACTTCATGAAGCACAGGTGCCGATGCGGCGTCCCGCATGATCGATCATCAATGCAGTAGTGTTCAACATCATAGCAGAGACCAATGGCGAGCTTCACACTTGTAACCCCAGTGTGAGGTTACTGGACAATCACTCCACGCGTCGTCTAGTCACCATCCTGCATGGCTAGTTCAGGATGGCCCTCATGTGTCGTGACTCGAATCAGACGACGGGAAATCGGGGTGGTTGTCAGTCCCCGGGGACTGCACCGCTCTTTGACGACTTGTATCGCTTGGTTACTTGGGCGGACATGTCCAAGCGCGATCGACGTCAAACCTAAACCTCAGACGGACCGAGTAGGATAGTGGCTTGCGACCAATTGGTGTACATACAACACGGAGCAACTAGTACACGTACATGAGCAACAGCACTGTCCATTGCTGGCGCCAGACCGCAACCTTCGTGCACTCTCTGCACAGTCGCCACAATTACATGCAAATTGCCGGCGCGTCTCGGTTGCCATTTGGAGAGTGATCAGCACTGTAGCAGGCAAAGCATGCGACACACTTCGCTAGTTGTACATGAAAGGCCAGAGCAGAGATACGCCACTGACACAAGATGCTTTCCCTTCGCGGACGGTGCACTCTTCGCCTGTTGCACTTCTTGTTGGCTTTGCCGCATCGTCAACACTCCAACCGACCTTGCTTCTCTCTAGCATAACAAACTATCCACATGGCTTCAGAACATACAGAGCAAGCGCGCCTTTCGGCTCCTGCACCGCAGGTTCGTACGCCGTCTCCTCGGAGCGACAATATGGGCGGATATGGAGGGCCAATCGCGCCTGGCCGGACGCATGTACCGAAGAAGTTTGTACTTTGTTTCGACGGCACTGGCAACAAGTTTTCTGGTACCGATGCAGACAGCAATATCCTCAAAGTCTATCGTATGCTTGATCGTAATGGCGACGACCAATACCATTACTACCAGCCTGGCATCGGTACCTACGTTACTCGAGCTAATGGCTCCATGACCCGGACAAGTCGTCTAGAGAAGTTCCAGTCATGGTATGCGAAAGCGAAGGACAGCGCAGTCGGTAAGACCTGCCCATCACACTGTGGCATGAAGTTCTGACTGATTGATGTAGGCACATCTTTTGATCAACATGTCATGGCCGGCTATCGGTTTTTGATGCGTTATTACACACCCGGAGATGACATCTACTTCTTTGGGTTTTCTCGTGGCGCTTACACAGCCCGTTTCCTTGCCGAAATGTTGGATCATGTCGGTCTATTATCCGTGAGGGACTCAATGGCTTCGAAATGCTAAGTATCTGGCTAATGAATAATAGGCCGGTAACGAAGAGATGTGTCAGTTCGCCTGGAAGTAAGTACAAAATCATCGCGCTTGTCATTCAAGAACTGACGAACTCTTGAGGACTTTCCAAAAATGGCAATGCCGACTGCCCGAAGACAAAGATACCGATCGTAAGCCAGGTGAGAAGTCGGCAAAACAGAAGCAGCTCGAGTTCATGTGTGCTTTTCGCGAGACCTTCAGTCGCCCAGTAAAACCTATTCGATTCCTTGGTCTCTTCGACACCGTCAACAGCGTTCCAGCCTTCGAGAATGCATGGATGCAGCGTAGCAAATTCCCCTATACCGCTCGCAGCAGTGCTCGAGTGATTCGGCACGCAGTCGCGATCGACGAACGCCGAGCGAAGTTCCGACAAGATTTGATCTCACAGGAGAAGCCAGATACAGCAACCCTCTATAAGCGTCATCATAAGCACCATCACTTGAAGAACATTGCCCATGGTGGTGAGGGAAATGAAGCAAGAGGTCGATCTGACGATGGCGCTCACTTTCCACCAATCCGCTTCAGCAACTCGCACGAAACCTCTGGAATCCGCGGCCTCAGTCCTGGATATAACACAAGTCATGAATCAATCGTTCCCTCTATTATGTCGCTGAATGTTGGAGAGACCTGGGGTTCGGAGGAGGAGGAAGGTGACCAGGACATACAGGAAGTGTGGTTTCCTGGTTGCCATGCAGTAAGTTGATGATTAATGAAATACTCGGCAGCTCAGGCTAATGTAGCCCAGGACATCGGTGGCGGCTGGCCTCTTGGTGACGACCACGCGGCACTAAGTCATGTCCCCCTTGTGTGGATGGTCAGAGAGGCTCAGAAAGCAGGTCTCGAATTTGATGATGAGAAGCTCGAAGCTCTGCACTGCTGCTACGAAGATCCTCTAAGTCATGAGGGCGGGCAGCAAGCGAATGTGCCAAGGATTGAAATCCAGCCTGCGCCGACGCTGACGAGTGTGACTAACGGGACAGTCAATGGGGCACCAACAAGTAGCACGGCAGCAATTACATGGACCGACGACGACAATATTCTCAGCCATCATCGCGAATACCCGGATACCCCGTTCCACAAGCATCTACACAGCGCTGCGACGCAAGGCCGTATTCACGATGTCCTCCAGTTCAACAATGGCGCTGGTCACGCAGGTGTCATTTCTTGGAACATCATGGAGTACCTGCCATTCCGCCGAATGGACCTGCAAGAAGATAGTACCTGGAAAGCGATCAGGTGGCCATTGCCCAAGGGCGAGACACGTGACATTCCCGCCACCGCCGTCATTCACTGCAGTGTGATTAAGCGCATGCTCGCAGATCCGACATACCGACCCGGCAATCTGATCGTAGGTGGTGGGGGAAGAGGAGTGCGTCATGCGCCAACGGAATTGGGCATGGGTAAGTGGGTTGTCTCATGTGAAGAGGGTCATCATGTCGGTGAGTGCTTCGTGCGAAAGGAGCCGCCGAAGCGAACGAAGACAGCGGAGCTGGAGAAGGAGCCTGTAAAGCAGCCCTAGATTGAGTGGGAGATTGTCGCGAGATGGTAGAAATCGTAATCCCCTTTCCTATTACCTACCACTACTATCTTATCCGCTCTCAAGGTGAAGGAGCGCACCTTCGCGTTTGCAGCTAGTGAAACGCGTCGACAGCTAGCTGGGGTCTTTACACTGACTCACCTTCTTTTCTCTGTGAACAAAACTTCAACACTCAACTTTCCACTTCTCACACCTTCAGTCTGGAGCAGCTTTCAACCACGGGTCCCCTACCATGAAGTGGTACCTGCTCTTCTTGTTCCTCTTGGCCCGGTGCGTTGAAGGACTACTATCAATCCCCTCTTTCAGCAATGAGCCTGCCCTTATCGAAATTGAAGAAGCATTCAACAACGCATCTGCACACCTAAATCACTTACACGCTCGGGCTTTTGTCGCATTCGATCCTAACGACGTTGCTAGCCAGGCCGCGTGGGAGACAGCCGTGACAAACGGTGATCGCCTCAGCTGTTTGATGCGCCGGACTGACATTGACGCCGGTAAGGTATTGCGGGATACTCGTACCCCTCCGTCAGCTGAGAGCAGAATCGAGAAACATGATCTTAATCAAAAAAGGACGGAATTCCTGAACAAGTGGGGCTGGCATGAGTTCCCGAAGTCAGATAGTCTCACTAGATTTCGCACATACTGGCGCTGGCAGGATCCGATGAGATTCATGGTGGGAGAGAATTCACGCCAAAACCATCTCATCTCAGCTCGCCTGGGACATGCCGATCCCAACGCAGGCCTTCCTCTGGAATCTCAGCATTATAATGGACCAGATAATAACTTCTATTGGGTATGTCCTATGCCTACGTTGGCTGTACCAGTACCGCACGAAAAGCATTAACAGTTTGTAGTACACGGGAGCTCATCTCACCTTCGTAATCAACCGTGCTGCAGGATGTGGGTCAATTCGCATGTTGCTTTATGTCATTGATACTCATGAACTATAGATATCTTTGTCGCGGGATCCAGCAACATGAAGACCTCATTTGAGAAGCTTCAAAAGTATACGCCGACCACAGCAGACCTTCCCGAAGTACGATTCGTATCTGATCTCCTGTGGCTATATTGGGCCGGTGGGTATATGAGTCATTCGGCATACATACTCAAGTACATTTGCCTCCCCCAGATTACGAGTCGGAGTAGTCGACAGATGATTGCATCCGCCTTCCGAAACCGTGGTGTCGGTGCCGACATCCCTCTCTGGCCTGGTGTAGAATTCAACCGAGATGATGAAGCGGGCAAAGCATTGATAGGTACGAAGTATCACTTGAATCAACCGTACATTGTGCTATGTAACCATGCTGATGATTGCCTTAGGCTCACTTGGCATGGCTTACGCGCATTTACTCTTCACTCACAAGGGAACCCTCGGCTTGAAGCATATCCGAGCGGTCCAAGTCTTCCGGGACAAAGGCGCTGAATGGTACCCACAAGTAATCCTTCACGTCGAAAACGTTCCCGCTCAGCTTCTCATACCGCAGGAGCTCCCAGACTGGCAGCCAGGACCACAAGACGCTCAAGTAGCTGCGCACCTCCCAGAAGCTCGTTCTATGAATGGTCCGAGTTCATATCAGCGCGACGCTAACGGGAACTACTTCCGGGTCCACGAGCTGAGCCTGGAGTAATCGTCTTCACTAGGCAATTTCACAGACAACGGTCTGATAATGAAGACATTGGACAATGGAGGAACCTCGATACCGTTGGTCACACTTGACGCTGAGTTGGTCCAGTTGAAGGTCCTCGGGCTTTGTGTTTTCTCGATTGCGTGCGGCCTGTAGACGATTTTTAATCTTCGAGACAAACACCGTTTGTATCGGTCCACTCCTGATACCTGTTGATTACCGCTGTGGTTCATGAACTTCTAGACTATATATTGTACGATAGTCATGACGTTTGACAGCCAGGATCCCTGAACTTGAAGCCTGTTGCATAGATGTGGTTTATGATGTGTTTTTTCCGCCACGAGAAGAGAGATCAAACAAACAAGGGCATGTTCAAAGTGTCTGACTTGATCTCTTACCACTTCGCATAATAAAGAACAGCAAAGACAGATCGACCTTTCACGAACAGCTTGAACCAGCGAGAGCTTTACTATAGTACGGAACCCTCCTCAGACTTTCCCTGCGACAAAGGTCGCCGCCGCCGGCGCATCCTGCTGATAGTTCAAATGCGCAGCAGTAATCGAAGTTCCACCCTCGCAGATATTATCACCAGTGTGGCAGATAGTCCTAGTCTTAGACGCCGCGATGCTTCCGAAAGACTGGCCACGCTTGGGATCCCCGAAAACAACCACTATGAAGAGTCAGCTTTCCAAAATATGAACCGCCAAACATGATTGAACGTACCAGCAGCTACTCTTGCAGCATTTGCTGCGGAGATGCGCTGCGCGGCATTATGCACGAGCTGAGCACCTTGACTGTACCCCGCAAGCACGATCTTGGTTGATGGGCACCTAGTCGCAGCGGTGGAGATCAGGTTCGTCATGGTGGTGCTACCCGTTGGGTCACCACCCTGGAGGAATCCAGACACGCTGGCGGAGTATGTGACACCTTGGATAGCGAGCTGACCTGTCCCTCCGAGACGACTGGAAAGGTTGTTGAAGAATAGGGGGCCGACGGCTCGGGAATCCCCAACATTGCCAGCTTGGCTGGTGCCACGGGCGTAGATAACGGTCACGGGACGACAGGCAGTGCCATCGGTGAGTTGGTTGTCTGAAGTTGATAAGCACACCTACACCACAAGGCATGAATAGAGATGACCTACATGTGCTGCCAGAATACTGGCGCTTAGTAAGACCTTGAGGCTCGGGAAGAGTCAGGAAGTACTCTTCAGGCGTGAGGTCAGTGTTGGCCAGATCGGTGATGTCAAAAGACTTGGTGGACTCTGTTGGGAGAGCAAGTACTTCGATTGTCAGTAGAACCAGGGACAGTAGGGTGGATGTTGAGAACTTCATTTTGATGTCCGTGAGAAGCAATACAGACAATCAACTTGAGCAGGAAATACCATTCTCAGAGTGACCCAAGGTCAGTATTTATCCTTCTTCCTCAAGACTTCCAGCTCTTACCGAGGCTCAAGAGCTGCGTTGTACCTGATCAACATGTTTGCCGGGGTCGTTATCGATCAACACCTGGGTGCAGACCGATCATGCTGTAGTAGGACAAAGTTCTCACCAATCCCTTGAGGGCAAGCATATTAGCACGAGTCTCTCAGCTTTCAAAGCGCAGCGCGGGGTAGAGAGGCCTATGGTGATTGCTTTGCCCAGAGCTCCTAGCGTTTTGCTCCTGCCATATACAATGCCCAATTCCGTTCGACTGTTGGCGACTCATGCAAGATAAACATTCAAGTGCCAGAATGAGTGGGGATGCTGCGGTTGTGCTAGTCGGCTGCAGATCATATTCACTTGCTACCGACTTTCGTCAAATCGCGGGCCTACGATCATGAAAACGTGTACTTGGCGCATCGAACGCATGGGGAAATATATACATACGGAGACGTAGACTCGGCTTTGTCATGATCCACCAGCCTATCTCAGATGCAGCGCCGGCATTGGGATGATCCTCCTTCTTGTTGGGGTTAGACCTCCCGTAAGATATCTGGGGATCGAAAATCCTTGAACCAGACTTTCCTTGGATAAGTAAAGCACACAGAGGGCAGGATTTTCAAAACTGCTACGAAAGGCCCAGATAGAGTCCAATTGGATCATCATAGTGCTACGCATGTTTACAGTTCACAGCATTCCAACATGCTGTCCTCTCGGAGTTACTAGCTGTTCTTGTGGTAATGTGTTTCTATGTGATCTTCAAGGGGATAGTTGCTAAATATCCGCAGGTATTCTCAAGCGTAGTCCTCCAATGCCCGTGACCGCTGCGGTGAAATATGCATGTGGCCTGCAAGCGCGTCGAGTGTCTCATAGGGGAAACGACCCTGTAGCCCTAGGTCACCATATGTTTTGCAGACATACAAATACACCCCCACAAGCACATCTCCTACATGCTTTGAATAACCTACTGGAACCTCCTCCGCTCTTTTGACGAGGCCCAGTAGTGCGTAGACTCGATCGTGAGGATCCACGCATTCATTGGCGCTGTACCGTTCCAGGCAGTGTTCCAGTCGCCGATTGTAACGGTTATGTATACTATCCCATAGGAGATATAGAGCTGGGCCGTAAACCTTCTTCTCTAAAGTTTCCAGATTCGAGCGGCTGCATCTTTCCATTACTGAAAAGTCTAGCCATACTTCTCCACACAGGACGAGAACCTGACGAGCAAGCAACACCTCCTGTATGACCCATAGGCGCTTGAAATAACTTTGATTCAGTAGAACAGACAGGCTGTACATAGACTGCTGGCTCGTTGGCTTACCGTGCGCTCCTGAGTGGGAAGGTTTTGTATCGGGGAATGAGGATAACCTGATGATTCCTTACCATTGAGTTTGCAAAACACACGGCGGCAGTTCTTAGGCTATCATTACAGCCGAGCCACGATATGACGTAACAAGTCTTTTGATAGATGCTGGACATATGCCTTACAGTATGGCTACGTTCGTCCAGGATCGATTGATCGATACATATTTGATCTGGAAAAAATGTCAGGGACTATGTGGTTTGACGACCTGTGGAGGCTTTGGCGTTTTATTACCTATCCAGATGTACCAGCCTAGACTGTTCCCTGGGCTTCCGTGAAAATACCATAGGAAATCATATAAAATCCTATTAACCGCGAATGCCTTCCCGTCAATGAATATATCCTGTTTCGAACTTTGGTCGCTGCCCCACTTGTATGATAATGCTAAGTATGATGGACGTAGACTCAAATACGTGGTAGAGATTCGACATTTTGGGTAATGTTAAAAGTGGCCCCATTCAGGAGGGTTGATTCGGAGCAAGCGTATTTGGTCTGTACTGGTGTCCAGCCCTTAATGGCGAAAACTTTCGTTGGTCACAGTCTCCGCCCGGTAGTCGATTTGTTCCTCGCATGTGGGAGATTGAGATCCATGCATCATTTCTTGAGGTATGTTGTTATAGTGACGTGGCAGATCATGGTCGTCTCCGTCAGGAGGAAATGGAGTCTTTTCCTGTGTAATTCCTCGCTACATGTAGCGATCAGCCTAGAGAAGGCGGGCACTCATGTAATCAGCTACTTAGGAACCGCGAAGTCCTTTGAAAAAATGCGGAAGCCACAGGTGCTAAGTATTGAGAAATGCGCCCAGGCAACAACGAGCACTACACAGGGGCTGAGCTGACAATGCATGCGGGGTAGGTCAGCCGCACTGGTTGCCTTGAACGCCGCCAACCGAGTGATTTTTTGTACCCAGCTCGCCTTCGGAGATCCTTTGATTATTGTGACGTGCCGTGTAACTCTGCAAGGTAACCACTGACCTAGAGGTAACATTTGCTTCCTGGATAATTGGTCACCCATCTTGTACATCTGTCCCGTATGTTTGAGGGAATGTAGGAGATATTGTTGTAGCAGCAATGCGTAGATTACGTGTCGTGTCCAGGTGCATCTTCAGGAATCTTTCAATAGCTCTTCGCGGATCCTTAGGTGCGTGTCATCGCAAAGAGCAACTGTGCGAGTTATTTCGCGATCACAACCTTGTTCCAGCGGCGCCAAATATCGCAACGGGATTGCTTCAACGGTCATCTGCCGTTATGGTACATGTTTCAGAGGCCGGTACGTAGGCTTTGGCTCTTGCGCCTCGGACAGTATTGGAAATAAGTACTGGAACACATGAATTGGTGTCTCAGAAACCCGCTGCAACGAGTATGCAGACCACCGGCAATCACGACTATCAAGATCGGTCTCCAGAAAGGACTGTTGAAGCGTAAGATGTATACCTACGGTGGCCTACACCGACTTCAATGTACGCCTGGACCGCGTGGGTCGATAATGCGAGAAGGCAAAACTTGAGTTAGGCGCTCGACGCCACGCCGTCACCAACGTCCTCATCTTTGCATCGGCTCCCAACGCGCCACAGTATGGAGTGACCCCACCTGAGCGTGATGCACATGGAGTTTTCGAGTAAGAGCTCCCGGGAATGATCCGCGTCTGACTTTCATCCCCATATCATGCGGCTGTTCGAGGGATCTGTGGTACTTTCGACCTTGTCGCGAACTTGGTTGTGCCTAGGGCTCACAGCTGCGAAACCTGCCCCTAAAGTCAGCACAACCCATGGACGGCACATGAACATGCGACTTACCCCACTTTGCGCCGCGGGGAGACCCTGATTGTCGTCATCATTAGCCCTTACAAAGACAACCCTGCTCTTGGCGCACATATGATGTTTGTTGAGCTGGAATCTCCATGGGGTCGAACGGCACGTGGGGCGGAGATGGCCAAGCCGCTAAAGAAACAAGCCGACCCAAGACACCGCCGCGGTGAAACAAGCCTCGACATGTCGATCTAGGGTGAATGTATCTAAGGATCATTAGAAAGTCCCGCGAAGACACCATGTGCTAGCGACAGAAGGCAAGAAGTCTCACCTGTGCTGCAAATCACGTCTACTACGACGCTGAGCCTTGAGAATGAAAGCCTCCCTACGCCGGTACGGTCAGCATGTGCCCTCGCGCTGATCATTTACCCATAAAGGTTACACCGTACGACTTTCTCCACGAACTAGACCGCTAGCCTATTCTTAGCTCAACCGGTCACTACGCCACCCCAGCTTTCGTCAAAGGGACCCTGTGTCACTATGGTGGGGATCCTCCGTAAGAATCAGTACATAAAGCCAGAGCGCTGACCGCTTTCTTCTGACCGTGTGTCAATCTTCAGTTCTTCCGCCGGAGATTTCTATCATGGCTACTAAAGACGTATATAGCGACAAGGATCGCATTGAGCATCATGATACGTACGTTAGTTCAATTCGTGATATTGGGAAAGACTGACACCAAGCAGTGCCTCTGAAGAGCGTGGAGTCATGAAGACTGAACATAGTGTCTCTGCAAAGTGGGTGACGCAAACAGTCTTACCCAAGATATATGCTAATTGTTCACCTTAGGATTCAGAATCCTCTCATACACATGACCGAAGCTGAGATGCTTCGAGATGTCGACGCATTCGCAAAGGAAAACGACTTCGAAGAGCATCTCCCTCTTCTACGGAAGGCCGCTCTTGTCGCTCGCGACCCTGTGAACATGGATAAGGTCCCCGGGATTACTCAGGAAGAGACAGACTCCATCTCCAACGAAGTTCTACACAAATGGCGTCAGCCAAGGATTCTTTACTTCACGATCATTCTCTGCTCGGTGGGTGCTGCAGTTCAAGGATGGGACCAGACTGGATCAAACGGGGCCAATCTCTCTTTCCCAGATGCGCTTGGGATTCCCAACTCGGAAATGGTCAACGGCGCTATCAATCCCAATGCGGCGCGTAATCAGTGGCTACAAGGATTGATCAATGCGGGACCCTACATTGCGTCTGCGTTCTTGTAAGTTAGACTTGTCACGAAATCTAAGCAAGACAACTGATCTCGTTGAAGTGGATGCTGGATATCTGACCCACTCAACAACCTTTTTGGACGTCGTGGCTGCATCTTCATCTCTGCCATCTTCTGCGCACTGTCGCCCATTGGATCGGCAGTCTCTCAAAGTAAGCACTTGTACCACTTACACATATGACTCGAGTCCTGACAAAGTCTTCAGCTTGGGAACAACTCTTCATTACCCGTCTCCTTTTAGGTATCGGTATGGGATGCAAGGGCGCCTCTATTCCCATCTTCGCAGCCGAGAATGCTCGTAAGTACCAAGATCTAACCATGTCTTCCAGTCTTACTAAATGAACTCAGCTGCAAGTATTCGTGGTGCCCTCGTCATGACCTGGCAACTTTGGACAGCATTCGGTATCTTCCTAGGAACTGTTGCCAACCTGGCCGTCAAGGACACGGGCAAAATTTCCTGGCGTCTGCAATTTGGGTCTGCTCTGATCCCAGCACTTCCTTTACTTGTTGGTGTCTTCTTCTGCCCCGAGTCTCCTCGCTGGTACATCAAGAAAGGCAAGTATTCGCAGGCATTTAAATCCTTGAGACGACTTCGCAACAACGATATTCAAGCTGCGCGCGATTTGTATTACATCCACTCCCAGCTACGTGTGGAGAATAGCTTGATTTCTATCAAGACAAACTTCTTCACACGGTTCATCCAACTTTTTACAGTCCCTCGACTTCGCAGGGCGACGGTCGCGTCAGGTGTGGTCATGATTGCGCAGCAGATGTGCGGAAGTAGGTCTCACAAACCTTTACATTACGAACCAGACTAATTTCAAGCAGTCAACATCATCGCTTTCTACTCCAGCACTATTTTTGAGGCCGCTGGAGCGAGCGTTACCAAGTCCCTGATCGCATCGATGGGATTCGGCTTGGTTAACTTTGTCTTTGCATTCCCTGCACTCTGGACGATCGACACATTCGGTCGCCGAACGCTGCTTTTGTTCACATTCCCACAGATGGCGTGGACATTGCTCGCGGCCGGTCTTTGCTACCTCATCCCTCAAAGTAGTTCTGCTCATCTCGGTCTCGTGGCTCTCTTCGTCTACCTGTTCGGTGCGTGGTACTCCCCCGGAGAAGGACCAGTACCTTTCACCTACAGCGCCGAAGTCTTCCCACTCTCCCACCGCGAAGTCGGCATGTCTTGGGCTGTAGCGACGTGTCTCTTCTGGGCCGCTGTCCTATCGATCACCTTCCCACGCATGCTGAGTGCCATGACACCGACAGGCGCCTTTGGATTCTACGCAGGACTGAACCTTATCGCTCTATGTCTCATTTTCCTTTTCGTGCCCGAGACTAAGCAGCGTACGCTCGAGGAACTGGACTACATCTTCGCCATCCCCACACGGAAGTTTATTAGCCACCAATGCGGCACTGTGCTGCCATGGTGGATCAAAACTTTCATTATGCGCAAGAAAATTGGACCTTGCCCGTCGCTGATTAGCTTTGAGGGCGGTGGTGAGAATGATCAGGCTCTCGGTGAGCAGGTGCGCAAGGCTAGTTTGGCAGGACAGGGTGGTGAGGAGAGGAGATCGAGTGTTACTGATAAGGCGAGAAGTGCGGCTTAGGCGTCGTCCAGACCATAGTTGGGAAGCAGTAGGGTAATGCGTGAAATCATGCTCACCAATAAAGATCATGCTAATCGACACACTTTGGCATTCAGATTCAAGTCTTTTAGGGTTCCAGGCTCCAAACGTTGTCTCCTCAGCTCTTAGGTACTTGACTTGACTTGGCAACGCAGTGGCTTCCATTAGCACTGATCGTCACGCATGGTCAATATGCCGCAGCTAAGTGATGGGGTAGCGGAAATACCCTCTGAACCTTGTGTCCTACATGGGAACTGTGACGAAGTTGAACACGAGCGTGTCTCGAGGCAAAGTATTCCGCTGCCCCTTTGCTTATTTTTACTCTTGACTACATTCTCAACACGAAACGGCGTTGCTATCGCACTATTGCATAATTTCCGCCGTACTCCGTTCTGCAATAAGAGACAAGCCACATCTCGTACACAGCGTGCAATCGTCTACCCAGATTTTATAATCTACCCGCCCCACCAATCACATCACAAGCCTATCCCCAAAACCCTCCGCATATATACTCTCTACCACGCAAACTATGGCAAGCCGCACATGCATTACGCTAGTTTGCTCTGTCTCTAGAAGAGACTACAAAACGCCACATGTCTCCGCCACGCGATCCGTTTGGTCGGCTCCATCCCGCTTCCCCCGACCTTGGGCCAACGCATTCTGCAAGTGACAAGTGACGTGCCTACACCGTATGGCGTGGATTCCGCAAGCCACACAGGGTCCCGACTCCCCAGACATGTGTAAGCGAGGCTACTTCTAGAAAATTTGAACTAAAGATGAGCTACTGTGCGCTTTGCTTCGTGCACTGCGCTGCAAAATGCATTGCCACGTAGACATGGTGTACGGCAACTCAGTCCTGATGCATTCGAGCACACCCTCAAAACGTGGGTAATGAAGCGTGTTTAAGTTTGAAAATTGAGAGGAGTGTGGAAGACTGAGGGGCCGGAGTGGCGGCAGTGAGTTTGTCTGGATTCCGGGACATTGCCGATTCTATTGAATATTCTACGGTAGATCTACTAGTTTTTAGATATAAGCATTCGGTTCGGCTTGCTTCCCTGTCTAAGATTAACATATTGTCAGTTTTGTTGTTGACTAGGCTAGCACGTTCATTGGTCAAACTTAACAAAAGGCAAGTCTCCGGAGTTGACTACCTCCTGTAGAAAGATCTACCAGTTCAGGATCTCTAGCGTAGGGAAAGGTTCGAACGGGTCTTATCTCCGTGCGTGCTCTGTGGTTGATAGGCTGGCTGCCTGCTTGATCAGAAGCGTTAGTGTTGAGAGTACAGAGTGTCTCTCTACGCATCACTAGTGGTATTCAAATGTCTTACTGAAGCTGGATATCCTGGCTGGATATTCCGGATAAACACAATGTTTAGTAATTCAGTGCAACAGTAGTCTAGAGGGGCATTCGGGCCGAAGCGAGCAGATCGCAACGCGACTGAGGTATAGGGGAAGGTGAGCCGAAGATGGAACAGGTACGCGTGCAAATGCCTCGGTGATAGTGCTGCACTCACTCATGATCGCGGGGCGTCTGCGAACACTCGTAAAAGTAAATTATTGAGTATGTTGTTTCGGCTCATGTTAAGGTATCGAGCATTAAGTATACAAAGGAAA
Organism: Plenodomus lindquistii; assembly: GCA_025504975.1. NCBI lineage: Eukaryota > Fungi > Ascomycota > Dothideomycetes > Pleosporales > Leptosphaeriaceae > Plenodomus > Plenodomus lindquistii. Next base: position 115,790 of record JANUWI010000008.1, read on the forward strand.
TCTGTGAAGAATTTGCGACAAAATACTACGCGCAATGACGCTGGGTTGCTCCATAGGAAAAGGGGATATAATCATGTGGTATACCAAAACTCCAAGAATGCAAGGGAACCGTTCCTTAAAACGGCTATGCGGTGGGTAGAATCGCACTCGATGCCTGACTGCAACTGTCGTCGTGGTCGCTGTCTTCCGATCTCATGTCGTCCTTATCGAGCGCCGCGCCGATCCAGCGCCAGTCAGATATAGAGAAACTTCGCCTGCTTCATCATATGAGCACAATGTCTCTCCATATAGCCGAGAGGGGATGTTTACCTACTGCCGAGCCCCGACTTTCTGCGCGGCGTTGGGGAACAGCAACGCAAGACCTTCTTCCCAACCACGTTCGGTGACAATGTCGATTACAGCTCGACCAGTCTCATCGGTGAGCTGAAGGTCAACAGGACCACCCATGTCAATGAGCAGCTTGAGGATCTCTGCGTCGCCGTTCTCGACAGCTTGGAGAATGGCGTTCCAGCCACGGTGCATCTTGTTAATTTCGGCACCGCGAGTAAGGAGCATCTGAAGGATCTCGGTGTCACCAGTATAGCGGCGAAGGGCCTTGACGAGCGGGAGATGCTCTCCAGGGGCGTTGGGATCAGCATTTGCTTCATCGAGCAGGTAGCGGACGAGGTCTTTACGCTCCTCACGGATAGCTGTGGTAAGCGGAGAGAAGACGCCACAATTCTTGTCTTCAACGCTGACGCCAGCTGCAAGGAGAAGCTTGATGCTTTCGAGCTGGTTGGCAACCACGGCCATCTCAACGACTCCACGGAATGCACGCGGATTGGGCGTGGAGGCAAGGAGCTTCTTCAAGATTGCAGGTCGCTTGACGGCCATACACAGAGGCCAGTCTTGGCCCCTGATGGCAGGATCAGCACCTCGGGAGAGAAGAATATCAACGAGTTCGCCACGATCGTCACGAATCGCAGTAGTGAGGGCAGTGAAACCTTCCGATGTGCGGTCATTGGGGCTGACACCCTGATCAAGGAGGTACACCAGAACATCCTTATTGTTAAACTTGACGGCAGTCTCAATGATTCCCTTGGGCTTGTGGAGGTCTGCACCAGCAGCAACAAGCTGGGGGAGGAATTGGGTACGCTTGTGGGTGATACACTTGAACGCCGGGTATTCCGCAGCGTTGAAGTTAGGGTCTGCGCCATTCGCCAGGAGGTAAGTGACAATGTCGGCGCTGTTGTCACGGATCGCTGAGCACAGCGGTGTGTAGACGCCGTCCTTCCTGAGATTGGGAGACACGCCATTGGCGATGAGAACTTTGATGGACTCGAGCTTCTTCAAGCTGGCTGCCAGTTCCATTACACCAGGTGCCTTCTTGGTATCAGCGCCGCGTTCCAGAAGAAGCTGGAGCGCCTTAGGGTGGTAAGTCGAGGGCCAAAGTGGATGTTTAGGTCCTGGTAAATTGGGGTTGGCTCCGTGATCAAGAAGTACGGTCATGAGGTCGACGCGATTTGTCTGGATCGCCTGGAAGAGTGCAGTTGTTCCTTCTCCGTTCTTCGCATTTGCATCACCACCCGATTCCAGAAGCATGTCTACAACCCTCGGTGATGTAGTCTTGTTCATAGCGGAGATAAGCGCAGTTGATCCGTTCTCCATCACGAAATCAGGATTGCCCCCGTGGGCAAGGTACAACTGTACAAACTCAACGTAGTTATTGATCGCAGCCATAGACAGGGGTGACTCTGAATCTGGGCCGGCAGACAAGTTAGGGTCAGCACCATGCTTGAGGAGTGTCTTCGCAGATTCAAGGCTCTGCGAGCGAGTGACGGCGTACAGTGGCGTCACACCTTCACGGTCGAATCCATTGGCATCAGCGCCATATCGAAGCAACAAGGTGATGCTCTCGACATCCAGGTTTTCTGCTGCGATGCGTAGCATGGCAGCTTCCATGTGTGCTTCTGCCTTCGCGCCACCGTCGAGTAATTGCTCGAGAACGCGATGCCTCCGCTGCTCAACGGCGTTCACAAGAGCTCCCTTGCCGCCAACGTTCTTGGATCCTCCGCTCTGACGCGGTGCCCAGGCGCCCGTAGGCGATTCCACCTTGTATGAGTTGTGGGTTTGAGCGTCGTCGTTGTAACGGTCAACCACGTTGACGTTAAGGCGTTGCAACTTGTCCTCGAGTGTGGGCGAGCGAGTGTTGTGCATACGCATATCACCATAGCCCGAATCCTCGTGGAACGCGATGTTCTGCTGGTACATGGTGTCCCTAGTGGAGTCGCTCGAACTGGCACTTCTCCAGTTCTTGTGTAGGTCAACAATGCCTGGAGATATTTCCTCCTGTCTGTGATGCATATCGCTGTGATAAGACTGCTCATCACGATGGAGCTGGTTAAGAGACGGCCTGTTCAGAGAATGCACATCCGAGTGGTGAGAATGTTGTTTCATAGGCGGTACAGGGGGCAAGTCCGACGTGGGAGCGGAGTGAATTGATGGAAGGCTTTTCGCCGAGCTGGGGTCGAGACGCTCCAAGGCAGCGATCAGGCCTGCGTATCCAATTCCCATGGAAGCATCTGCTCGAGCGTCGCCGAGTGTCCATCTGAACATTGCCGAGTTAACTTTCAGGGAATCGCGACTTCTTGTCAGTGTGTGTCGCATCTTGTCGACGTCTGTGTCGGCGAACATCATGCGAAACTTCATGCCGAAGCCACCCTTGTGGTTTTCCTTGTCGACAACTGAAGATCATGTTAGCAGTGCCGCGATCCCAATGTAGTGCACCTGCTTCAGTATGAAGATAGACGTACATTTGTTAACCATTTGACTGAGGACAGAGAACTCCTCGTTGACTTGGCGTACACGCCTATCAAGCTCTTGAGACACCTCAACAGGGAATCCGGATCTTGACTTAGCAGCTTCTGTGAGGCCAGCTTCGATCGACCAGAGAACTTGGCAGAGGTCTATAAACTCTGCAGAGAGAGCCTGAAATCCATGAATAGGGTTTTTGGCGGTGCTGAGGTACTCGAGCATACGAATCGCGATGGTATTACCCTGAGCATTCACTCGGGAGCATAGCTCGACTGACGATTCTTTCCTGGCAGGCGCCATCTTCGAGGTAAGCCAAGTGGACAAGAGACTGAGGGAATGCGAAACACTCCAGATGAGTGGGCTATGGCAGGTACTTTACACTGAGCTCCAGGGCCCTGACTAGGAAAGCCCTTTGTCCCACTCTATGTACCATGGGAAACCAACCCGTCAGTCCGCTCTAGCCCACGGCGAGCTGCGAGTCACTGGCCCGCAGTTCTCCAATTCGTATGGTTCCTTAGCGTCTACCTCCTCGTAAGAGGGTTTGGTCGACTTGCAACAAGGTTTGCGCTATCGCTCGCTCCGAGCTTCGCGCTAGCATCTGTACAGCCACCTACCGCGTCTCAATCTGGGTAGACCCCAGTCAGTTGGGATCCTGACAGCTCTTTTTCCACGTGCGTGACAATGCTTTAGTGTATACTAATACTCAAACGGCTCGAAAAGCTACCGCACGAGATGCGGCCCAGTGCTGGGGGAACATTGCTCAACAATTATTGGACTAACTCAGCACAAGACGCCGTCTAGAAGCCAATCAAATAGTGTTGCAACAACGAAATCCTTATAGAATTTCGCTTTGGTGTCTCCAACACTAGCGGGCTATCACACGGCTCAGACTCCCTGCGACATCTTCCACGGCTAGCGTTGCACGAACCTATTAGGGCTGATTCCACATGGTACATGAGTCTTCCATACGCGCTCGGCAGATAACGGTGCGCTGAGAGTCGAGACACGCTGCGAACCCCTTGTTGGGCGAAGGTCACTTCGCTATTTGGGCAGAGGACCGAGAAGACAAGAGTTTTTGACCGTTGCCGCCGCGCTGTTGTGCGTTGTCCAACGGGCATGGACGTGTGCCCTAAGAGCCAAGGCCATGTGTTCGAGCAACGCTGACGCATGAGAAAACGCCAAACGAGTAGAGGAATCTAACGGCTAACTGGCAATCGCATTGCCGATCGATCGAGAAAAGGTTCCATGCGAAGTTGCATGAAGTATGGTGCACAAAGTTGTATTCTACATACGGCAGAGAGCCCAATTGTCAATCTTGTGGGTCGCAGGTCCGACGGTAATGTGCGAATTGTCTGCGTGCAATCGAATTTGGGACTAGTACAAGCAGATCCTCTTCCCCGCATGTTGAAAGTCAGCTGTCATGTACCATGTTTTAGGGGCTCATACCCATGTATGAATCTTGTGGCTTTGATGTCTCTCCCCTTGCAAAAATCCTTTGCCCCTGGCTGCCCGGCAGGGACACCAGCGAGGCGAAGCCTGCGTCGCAAGCGGGACCAAATTCCGACCTATCGAACTCTCCGCTTCGCACTAGGAATGTAGATGCGAGCAGCAGCCTTGGTCGCCAATCGCACGAAGTGGACCTCCAACATTACGATGAAGTCAGCATAACCAATGTAGAGGTGCCACAGGTTGGGTCGCCGAGCACCATGATTCTAGCCTGGGCTAGTGTGGCTTTGGGGCCAGCGAATTTTTGGCAGCGGTTGGCGCGCATGGCTTATCCACAAATTAGCCAAGCATAAGAAAAAATAGGTAAGCAGAGTAAAGCCACGGTAATTCTCCGCATCCTGAATCTCGATCCGATTCCTGGGTCGTCGCAGAGCTGACAAAAACGCCTCTTCCCTTCGCGTCCATACTATTGGAATTTAAGCCATCCGCGGAGTGGTAGCAATTACACGCCATCTGAATTTGTTGCACGGGCTGGTTCTGGAGCAGCCTTCGGCGTACTGCTGTCAATGCTAGTCTTCGCGATGGCGTTTCTTCGGCCCCAGAACCGAATCTTGTTGCCAGCAGGACTCATTCTAGAATTCGTATTTCTTCTGTAGTATAGGGGTCTTCTGGGAGACCAACATGCCACGAGCCTGATCGTACCATATGTAGTAAGTAGATTGTCCGACCCACTTTTACAACAGTTGATGTACGGATGGAAACGGATTGGATTTTGACGTAGGCCGGAAGCATGGATCCACGTTTGCACACTGAATTGTCACTAACTCCATGTCGCAATCCCCTCCCCGATAGCCGATGCGGATCATTAGATTTTGAGGCATGGTCATCCTGATCGTCAGGAAAGGATCATGTATCTACACATACTCCTAGGCGTACGATTGGAGAAAAAGCACAATGCGTACACAAATCGTTGAACCATGTAAGGGGCAGTACGTGGCCACCGCATCAAAATGGTGGCGGGAAACCTCAGCCATGATGCCGTCTACAAGTCAAGCATAAGGAAGTATTGGGCTTACCTCTCACTGGACTTTCATTCACAGTACATCGAGAATCCGCCGCTTCAACCGTGACTTTCTTCGAGTTTGAGATGTAGCTGATGCGTGGAGTACAATTCACGAAAAGCACGCAACATCAGGTGATTTCTTGGCATAGGATATCGCGCTAATCTAGCGCTGCCCATGCGCATATCCACCATTGAACGTACTCTGCCTTGGCTCGCCTTCACGTCACCATACCTTGACGACGGTCGCGATGCTTACCAATTCTGAGCGCGATTCCATGCCCGCAGACATAGCCAACTTCAATGTTTCCGATCTGGTGAAAACGCCTCACAATGCACACCTTTACCAAGAAGTCCAAACCCTGAAGAAGCTCATCAGCGAGCTGGTGGACTATCAGCTGGCTCACCCGAAGATCGCAAAACCGAGATCTCGCGAGGAACTCGATGGCGACCAGACTGCGAAGCGAGACATTGAGAAGAAAGAGAAATACATCCGCGCGCAACTATCCATTATCAAATCGCTGTATCGCCAGAGTGTGTTAAAAGTACGCGAGGAAAAGGCAAAAACATCGGACGACCGAGGAATCAACGATGCTCTGATACTGGGTCTGCACAATCTGAAGTATGAGGAGCAGTCTCTACGATCTGAGATTTCGGCTGCGCAAAACTACGAGTACGTTCTCTCCACTCCACCCTGATTTCGCTGCTTACATTGCCGAGTCACAAATACATGAAGCTCCCCCTCATCTCAGTGGAAGCATTCCTCGAGGAGTTTCCAGAACACAAAGACGCGAGCGAACAAGATCTCATGACGGCGCGCATCGACCACGAATATCAAGTCCGGGTCAGGCTGGAAGAACGACGACAGGAGAAGCTGAAGCAGAAGCAGAAGCTCATTGCGGAAGTCAAGAAGGGCAAGGACGATCTCACCAAGCTGGATACAATGGTAGAGAAATTCATTGAGGCTGCAGAGCCTATCAAGAAGGTTCTAGCCACGGAGTAGGCACATACATCCTCACGCGGTAGTCCCAGTACTACCCTGGTCAGGTAGCAGCGACCAAGGATGAATGCTAGCCAGTGCTTCAAGTACTCGGCCAAGTGTTGTGGAAGGCGCTGGCGTTACCAGCAGCCAGAACTTGCGCTAATGATCGATCCATCTGAGCGTGTGGAGACAAGGTCTGCCGGAGGTGACACCTGCAACTGGTCATCTTACAATAGAACCACGGGCGCAAAGGCTTTTCGTGAAGGCGTGCCATCTGCACAGCTCTACATCACGATGACAGGTCGCTATCAGGAGGCAGCTTTGAGCAACGACGCTAACGGTTTTGGCGCATTATACCCAAATTTATTAATAGGAAATCATAAACTTGGAGATTGTGGATACGATAATTCCGTCTTACTACCACGCATTTCCGGATCCTACGCAAACATACTTTCTGTTAAGTTGGGATGAACGTGAACATGAACGTGAACATGCTGCAGGTGCACAGAATTGTGGGTCGGACCCTGATGGCTGACGTTATCGTACTCTATCTTAGTGCCTCGGGCATGCGATCATACTTTCGCGTTCGCGTCCTCCGACAATACCAAGTCCCCTCTCTACAAATAAGCCCACCGTGGCATCACGCTCATGGCTTCCTTCGAGGGTCGCGTAGACGTCGTGAGCGTGAAACCACCCACGCCAGCCAAGTCCATCCCTCCGGATGGGCCGACAATTTCACTGGACGCCAATGATGCCTCGGATAACTTTCGCGCCTTCCAATCTCTACTCGCTCCACTCGAGGCTCAACACAAGGGGGGTGATCGCGCGAAGAAAAGACGGAAGATCTCGAATGGAACAGCCGTTCCCGTTCATCAAAATGACGCCGACGTTACTGAGAGTGTGCTTTTAGCCAAAGTGACACTGGACTTGGTCAGTTGCGAATCTTCCTTTCGCACTGCTTGATCACTGACATTACCTTAGGATTCTCCCGGCCTGCCGAGCGATGGAGAAGGTTCGAGCACGCCACTCTTTGCGACGAACTCTGTCACTGTGTCACTGGAACGGTTTCAGATTAGCCATCAGGCGCCGAACGCCTTCCGTATCCTTCTTCGAAACCTTAGCACTGACTCAAGCGTTGAAGTCACCGCTACCGCTGAGCCTTCCTTGGTCGAGTCGATAAAACCGCATCTGGCAACCGCCGCTTCTGTATCTTTAAAGAAACAAGGCGTTCGAGCGGTCTTCTGCCATACTCGAATTTCTTCGCACACATCAGGTGGCAACCATAACAGGCTTGAGGTGGAGCTGAGATGGGTCTTGGGGATATCGGTCGTGGAAAGTCCAGGTGTTCGTGCGCACTACATGAAGGAGGATCTGCAAATTCTGTCAAAGTACTTGCGAGACGAGCGTGTTGACGGGAGCCCAGAGTGGGCGCTTGCTGATTTCTATGATGCGGTTCACGTACCACCGTCAGACTTGGAGGTCTCGCCCCGCATCGAACAAAGTCTCGCCGAAACCACTCTATATCCATTCCAACAGAGAGCAGTCGATTGGCTGCTGCGCCGTGAAGGTATGGCATTCTCGTCCAAAGATGTGCTTGAGCCCTTCAGCGAATCATCACCGCCCACATCCTTCAGATCGACCCAAGACGTGGCAGGGAGACAATGTTATGTTAGTCAGCTTCGCGGCAAGGTCGTCGTCGACCTTGACGAAGCCAAGGACGATGTTCTCCAGGGACTCAGAGGCGGCATACTAGCGGAAGAGATGGGTCTGGGCAAAACCGTCGAGCTGATAGCTCTCATCACTCACCACAAGCGTGATCTACCACAAGATGACGTCTTCGATATATACACTGGTGTCTCGGTCAAACCAAGCGGTGCTACGCTCATCATCACACCACCATCCATTCTCGAGCAATGGATTGGTGAATTGCATACACATGCACCGGAGCTCAAAGTTCTGCATTACACCGGTATACCTCCGCCCTCCGCGCCAAAGAGAGAGCATGCAGCTGCTACGGTCGAGAATTTGATGCGATACGATGTAGTCTTGACCACATACGCTGTGCTTTCCAGAGAAATCCATCATGCGACACCACCACCAGATCGATCCTTACGCCATGAGCGACGTCATGAGCGCCGTGCTAGCCCGCTTGTTGGTATCTCGTGGTGGAGGGTTTGTCTCGATGAAGCCCAGATGATTGAGAGCGGCGTCAGCCAGGCGGCCAAGGTTGCACGAATCATTCCGCGCTGCAATGCTTGGGCTGTGTCAGGAACACCACTTCGTAAAGATGTACAGGACTTGTTCGGACTCCTTCTTTTCTTGAGATGCGATTACTTCGCCAACAAGAGTGCGGTGTGGAACAACATGGACAAGGCGTCGTTCCGGGCCATCTTCCAGCAGATTGCTCTGCGACACAGCAAAGACAAGATCCGCAACGAGCTTTCACTGCCTCCTCAAAAGCGTATCGTCATTACCGTACCATTCACGGCAATTGAAGATCAGCATTACACCGAGCTGATGCGTCAGATGTGCGATGCTTGCTTCCTCACCTCGGAGGGGCTCCCTTTGTATGAGGACCGAGATACAAGTGATCCCATGGTCATTGATCGCATGCGAGAGTGGCTAGTCCGGCTACGGCAGACATGCCTGCACGCCAATGTTGGTCGCAAGAACAGAAGAGCCCTAGGTGCCAGGAATGGGGCTCTGCGAACCGTACACGAAGTTCTCGAGGTCATGATTGAGCAGAACGATACATCCTGGAAGTCCGAAGCTCGAGAGATGATTTTGAACAAGATCAAATCAGGTCATGTCACGGCATTCGCTGGCAACATTGAAGAGCGAGCACGGCAGGCATTGGTCATATACGAGGAGGCGTTGATCGACACGCAAAGCTATGTGGAGACATGCAGAGCAGAATTACTTGCTGAGCAACAGAGGTTAGGCAAGCCCACCTTGGAAAAGTCCGATACCGTCGGAGCCGTCAATGACGAGTCCGATGATGATACGGAGAAGGATGGTGAGGATCTAGGTCGTATACTCGTTATTCGAAAATCTATACGGTCATTCCTGGAAGTCGAGCATGCTTGCAGGTTCTTCATTGCCACGACGTACCATCAGATCAAAGAGAAAGAAGGCCTCGCCAACCCCAACTCCGAAGAGTACCACAGATGCGGGAAGCTTGAGAGTTCGTGGTACGAGCAGGCAAAAGCCATCAGACGTGAACTCTTGAAAGAGTCTAAGGGCCGGGCCCGGCAACAAATGGCTAGAGTTGAGTCTCGCAAACCCTTCCGCCAGATTACCAACATCGACGATCTGCCGGGGCTGGGGGGTATTGAGGCACGAAAATCCCTTGAGATGATGGACAATATCAGCGATTTCTTGAATGTGCAGGCGAAGCAAATCCAGATCTGGCGCATGAAGATCGTGGACATCCTACTGTTGCCTCTGCTCGACGATGATGACGACAAAGAGATTAAAGGAGACGAATACGATGACTCACTGAAGGCCCAAGACGAGCTTTACGTATACATCATGGCCCTGCGTACTCTCATCGCTGATCGTAATGCAGCTGTGAATGGCCTGCAGGATGAGCTTGTGGAGCATGAAATGAAGGCTGCAGAGAAGCAAGCGAAAGGGAAAGGCTTCAACAGTGTCGATCTTGGACACGCTCCTGAGCTCGTTATTGAGGTTGCAAATATTCGACGGAAGCTACAAGCAGATCGAAATGGAAGCTCGTTGAAGGGTGTGATCTATGGTATACGTTCATTGATTACCGGCCTGCAATGGAGAGCGGAGAGTGGTGACGCTCGAGCGACAGCAGAACTAGACGTCAATCAGAAGTACCTCACCCGAATCCAAGCAATTTCTACCGAGCAAGCAAAGATCATCGCCGATCTCGAGAAAGAACAAGACATGTTCCGCAGTGCCATGAATCAACGTTTGGAATACTACCGTCAATTCCAACACATCTCCGACACCGTCGCTAAATGGAAAGACGATCTTGACGAAACTTTCGACAAAGCTGAGTTCGCCAAGTACGAATCACTGCACAAGAAGAAACGCGAAATCGTCGCCGGCCTCAAGACGAAGCACACGTACCTCACCCACCTGCGCACCGAAAACCAAACCGAAGCAAAACCCGAATGCATCATCTGCCAAGACGTTATTGAAATTGGCGTGCTCACAACCTGCGGCCACAAGTACTGCAAAGAGTGCATCAACACGTGGTGGCATCAACACCGTACCTGTCCGCTATGCAAGAAAAAGCTCACATCCAGCAACTTCAAAGACATCAGCTTTAAACCCACAGAGATCAAAGCACAAGAAGAAGAGTCCCATACCCTACCACACACAAACACAAATACTGCAAGTTCCTCAACGTCTGCTACGGCAGCATCAACGCCCGTAAACAAAGTAGATAGTATCTACTCATCCATCAGCTCGAGCATGTTAAAAGACATCAAGTCCATCGACCTCACCACATCCTACGGCACAAAAATCGACTCCTTGGCACGACACCTCCTCTACCTCCGCTCCATCTCCCCCGGCACAAAATCCATCATCTTCTCCCAATTCAGCGATTTCCTCAGCGTCCTCCGCAGCGCGCTCCGCACCTTTGGCATCTCCGCAACCTCCATCACCGAACGCGACGGCATCGCGCGTTTCAAGTCTGATGCTAGTATTGAAGCATTCTTGCTCGATGCAAAGAGCGATAGTAGCGGGCTGAACCTAGTCAACGCGACATTTGTGTTTCTCTGCGAACCGCTGATTAATCCTGCGTTGGAATTGCAGGCTGTGGCGCGTGTGCATCGGATTGGGCAGAATCGGGCGACGACTGTGTGTATGTATCTCGTTGGGGATACAGTGGAAGAGGCGATTTATGAAATTAGTGTTAAGAGGAGGCTGGAGCATATGGGTTCTTCTTCTTCTTCTGCTCTGCGAAGAGGAGGAGGAGGAGGAGGCGGCGGGAGTGCGGCGCAGCCAGATGAGCAGGGTGACATTCAACATGGTGGTGGTGTCAAGGAGGAAACGCTCGATGAAGCTAATTCAAAGGAACTCCGCGATTCTTCGGTCAAACAGCTACTTGGGAAAAAGGGAGAGGGCGAAGTCGTCAAGGAAAATGATCTTTGGAGGTGTTTGTTTGGGAAGCCGAGGGGGGTGAAGAAGGCGTCTGTGTTGGAGGGCGAGGTGGGGAGGATGTTGAGGGCGGATGCGGCGGAGGAGAGGGCTGCTGCAGCAGTGGAAGGGAGGGTTTGAGCGTGGATGGTTAGGTACTGATGGATCATGAGTGATGATATACCCTGGATGGAGATGTGAATTGGGAATATGGGATGGAGGATAGGATACCGTCTACGAGATAAGAGATACGAATATGAACGCGCACACGTACACGCACATGAACTGAGCTTTCTTCGGCAATGCAAAGTATGTTGACTGATGTGCTATTTTTCAACAGTAAACGAAATATATAAAAAGAGTGAGGCAGGCCTGCCTGTAGTGGTGGTATCATAACTAAATCAAACTCAAAATATCAACGCTAGTCCCTCCCACAACAGAAAAGAAAATAAATGCATGCAAGCAGTAGTAGAAGTAGAAGACTCCGCCAAGATTCAACAAACCCAATTTAACCACAGCCCCTTCCATCTCCTCTACCTCATTCCTAGATTCTTCCTATATACGAGTCCCCCCACTCGCACCCCAAGCCCTAACCTCCCCCCTCCCCTGCTCATCAAACCCCGCCCGCTCCATAAGTTTCGTAAACGTGGTATCACTCGTATTCCGATGTTCCCTCATTGCCGGAAACTTTGGTGGTTCGAGAAAGCCCGGCGCAGGCATAAGGACATCAATGGTCTCTGTGCTATTGAGGCGGCTTGGGTCTGGCCGCTGCGGCTGCAGTTGTTGTTGCGGTGTGTAGCGGCGGGAAGACGAGGGCGTGCGGCGGGGGGAAGAGTGTATGCGCTTTGGTTTTTGGGCTGGGGTGGCGTAGGGATCTCGTTTTGGGTTTCCTGCGCGGATGGCGGGGGCGGCGCCGTAGGGGTGGATGGGAGCTGGTGTGGAGGGGAGGCCGGGGCTGGTGTTGAAGCCGAAGTTTAGTTTGGGGGTGCGGTCCCACATGCTTTTTATTCGGGGGGTGAGGCCGTGAATGTTGTTGTTGTTGTTGTTTTTGTTCTCCTGCATGCCCCGTACGATGCGGTCGGTGGAGTTTGGACTGGGTTGCGCGGAGGAGGAACCGCGGCGCATGAAGTCTGTGCGCGCGGCGTGCAAGGGGTCGTAGATGGGATCGCTGATTTGGCGCGCAACGTGACCAAAGTCGCCGGAATACCGCGATTTGGATTGTGAGTCGCGGCGTTTGCGGATCAGCCAGAGGAGGGCGAGGGTGCTGAGGGCGCCGATGACCAGGCCAGGGAAGAGACCGGCGGCGAAGGACTTGCCGTCGAAAGATTGTTGGCTGGAGGTGTTTGCTGGTGGTAAACAGCCAGAGGTTTGGGAGGCGGAGGCTGGGGTTGTAGATGAGGGTGTTGGGCGGGATGTTGATGTTGGTGACGTGGTTGCAGAGGGGGTCGTGGTGTCCTTGGTGCACATACCGCCGTTGCATGTGTATCCTATGGGACAGCACTTGTCGCCGCATTTTGGAAGCTCGATGTCTGTTGTGTCTGAGAGGTGCATTTGATTATCGGGATGGAGGGTTGCGTTGAGCTGGTTGATATCGCATGTGATGGTCTGGATGAATGCGCAATCTTGTCCTGTAGGACAGCAGATGACAGACTGTACGGTCGCGCTGTTGAGAGACATGCACTTTGTGTCTTTCGGGCAGCAGAATGACGAGGGGAATGTCGAGCCACATTGTTGCAGTGCGTCGTTGCCTCCACATGTCGCAGCTTGTCGAGGGAAGAGGCTTGAGGCATGTACTGAGGCGACTGCTGAGACTGCGAGGTAAAGGATTGATATCCTGGATAAGCGTGGAGACGGTCGTGAAGAAGTCATGATGTGTGTAGAAGGAGATGCGAGACTGTGAAATGTAGACTTTTGACTGATGTTGTATAGACTTGAAAGGTCGGACCAGCAGACCTTGAGACGAATGGAAGGAGAGTTATTAGATGGTAGAAACAGAAGGACCGTGAGGAAACAAAAAACGGGCAGCGAAACAATAACAGACTGAAGAGACTAGAAGAGCTACACCGCTGCTGCGACCGCGGGCATATCTACCTTGGAGATTTAGACCTGGCAAGTGAGGTCGAGGCGGGCTCGTTGGGCAGTGCCACAACCACCCATCTGGCGGCCCATGGTCTGCAAATAGCGCAGTTGAGCCGCCGAGTGGACATGCGGTGTCGTATGGGTGCTGTACGCTCGCACTAGACGGGTAACAGCAGCAGGTGACTCTGGCGAACGGGTGGCTATGCACTGGCGGGCAGTCGAGTGGATGAAACGTGACGCAGGCGCTTGCGTGTCTGGCCTGGCGTGGGCTGCTGGGCGAGGGCGCGTCGTGATTGGGCAGTCCATGGCTAGCGCGCATCTCGGACATGGGAAAAAGATGAGTTTGGGGGACAGCGACGACAGCGACAGCGACAGCACATTGCCGGCGCTCCGACCAAGCCGCACACATGACGATACTGCGCTGTCTGGCCCGGCGGCCGCATGCCTTGCAGACGCTCGCGGGGGCTTCGAGGGTATGTTGCGACTGTAGATGTGGTGGTGGTATTATTGACGCTGGCATAGAGACTGCCCATACCAGCCCTCGCCCGCAACACATACACGGTCCCGGCCCTCGACAACCACGCCGACCTCGAGAAGAATGGCATTCCCGGGCTGCTGTCCGCCAATGGCTTCAAGACAGCCTACACCGACTACCACCAGCACGTGATTGACGAGCTCAACGAGTCGACAGTGGGTATGCAGCGACCATGGTGGCAATTGGGACATGGTGGCGACAGAAACTGACCGCTCTGCGCTACAGGCACCCCATATGAGAACCAGGACGCCAAATCCCTCGTCATCGACTTTGCCCGCGACCCCACCAAGGCCTATGCCTTCAACGTCGCCAGCATGGCCTGGAACAACCACTTCTTCTTCCGCGGCATCAACACAAACCCCGACGTGCAGTCGCGGCCCTCGGAAGACCTCGAGGCGCAGATCAACAAGGACTTCTCCTCGAGAGACACGCTGCGTGAAACATTCCTCACAACCGCCGAAGCCATGTTCGGCCCCGGCTTCGTCTGGCTGGTGCAGACCAACGACACCTCCATTGGCAGCCTGCGCATCGTGCCCACATATCTCGCCGGTTCGCCACTGTCAGGCGCCCACTACCGGCGCCAGTCACACGACTTGAACACCCACAACGCCGAATCATATCAAGACTTGAACAAAGTCGGCTCGTTTGGCAAGGCCGCACAGCTACAGCCCCAGGGGCCCAAAAAGCCGCTGGGTGGCATCGAGGTGGTGCCACTCATGTGTGTAAACACATGGGAGCATGTATGGCTGCATGATTACGGCGTCAAGGGAAAGAGAATGTACCTTGAGAACTGGTGGGAGAGGATCAACTGGGACATGGTCAGGCAGTATATGCCGCATACAGCAAGGAAACCTCGTACCAGAGAGCAGTTCATCTACGAAGTATAGAGCATTGAACAGACATGTAGGAATATGTGTACAAGACGCCCATTTAGGCTAACACGACCGATATTGGGTTTTGTCAATGAAACATTGCGTCCCACAGCCTGGTCGTGGCCCCATGTGTATTTGGCAGTGTCCATGCAGTGTATCAATCTCAACGTCCATTCGTCTGAAGTATTGGCAAGATACTTTGGAGTGCAGCGCTTGACGGCTCTTGCCTGTGGTCGCTGCCCAAACATACTTGCTCTTTCCTTGGCGACCGGAGCTCTAATCGCACCACCCTCGCTCTACAACCACAACACACCATCATGCAATATGTGCCAACCTCGCAACTCTCGCATCAACCTTCTCCGCCACTCACGGTATACCGCACATGGCTGTGGCGTCCAGTGCCTCTAGCCTTGGCCTTTCGAGGTTGCCCAGCGTCGTGGCACCCAAACCCCAGTTGAGAGTCATCTGACCGGAAGTTTGGCCACCAAGAACTATCGAATCGTGACTAGATCTCGGCACGAACATTCTAGCAACGTGCTCGCGTCTTGCAGGGGCACTACGATGTTTGCTTGTACTGACCGCGGACTCCTTTTGCACGGAACCAGGCTGAGATCGTAATCGTCGCACATCTCAGCTGTTCACCGGATGCGCATTCATGGTGGTGGTAAGCACATAACTTTGATCAAGACTCAAGGCAGACTCTTGACACAACAAAACTACTCGTGCGGTCAGCTTGAGCCTCACGAACCCATCAGGTGGCCAACTACGTCCGCATAGCCGGCGTCATCTGTGCCACACCATTGGCGTCGTCTTTTAGGCTCTTGTTGAATACGCAATACTGGATACTACGGTCATCGAGCATGGCCAATGCGGAACTGTACGGAGTCGGGAGGCAACAGTCACATGGTCGAATGAGGCGAGTGTACAATGTACGCTTCAAAGCGAACTCAACACATCAAACACGGCAGTCGTGAGACGTCTCCTCGATATACTCATGATTCACAACACAGCATCGCCTCGGTGCAGCACATGGGTCTGCAGTGATTTTCGGCGTGCAGGGGGATCTGCTTCGGTTCAACAGTCTGGGTTCTCACCTGCAGCTCGCCTCGCGCCTATCCAATCGCGTATCGACTAAAACTCCGCATTGAACGTCCCGGTCAACGTTGCCCTGCATTGGCGGCATGATGCGCATGGTATGACCTCACACCGGCGCGAGGAACACACATCGAACAATTTAGATACATTTCGGGTGTTTCCATTCCCGCCTCCACTTTTGATCCCTTCACTATTTCTTATTTCAACTTCTTTGGGGATTTCTGGCATGCAGACATGATGACTGTACTTGCAGCAATTTTGCCAGTGGTTGCGAGAAGTTCGAGTCTTGCGTTAGAGATCTATCGAGTCGCGGCTAGCTCGCAGGAGACTGCAAGGGACTTGGTCAAGACTGCGAGAATTGTTAACCAATTTGCTTCAAATTTAAAGCAGATTGGGACAATTATCAAAGAAGATGATCGTTTGCCATCTCACGAGGTATGTCTGCTCTTTCCATCATTGTTGATCCGTTCATTCTTCACCAATGCACGGCTATCCTTGCAAGAAATCGGAAAATTTGGGCATTTGCCACAAACAGCCATTTGGGACATCGATCAGTCTATAGAAAGCTGTCGTTCAGTTCATTCGTAAACAGCAGACCTCAAGTCCATGCTGACATTCTATGTAGGCTATTGAGGTCCTGGAAGACGTGACCGATCAAGCCCAAAGCATACTCGATGGAATCGAGTCCGCCACAGCTGCAGTGGAAAGCGAGCAAGAGGAACACAGATATGCCGACTCATCATCGAATGGCAATTTCTCACGACAGGGCTCGACAGCTAGCACCAGGCTGAGCTATCTTTCAGCACATCTCGAAGCGCTCTGTGCAACATTGTCCGTGCAGCTCCAAGCACTTTTCACAGCACAAAGCATCATGTGGTCAAAGTGGGTGAAGTCCAAAACTCTTTTCGTTGTTGCATTTCATTTTCAACCTTCAATTGCGCACGTTCTGTCGCTGTGGCAAGACGGCGCATTGATTTGGAAGATGAAAACAGTCCTACATCATGTTTGCAGGACCATGGGCTGACAGTGCTACAGGCTCCGCCCAACAATCTCACCTCAACAGGCCAACAAAGCTGTTGCAAACGAGAAACTACAGTTACAGGCCTTGATTATAGAACAGCAGATATTGATATTAACTGCGATCAAGATATCCCAGGAAGGTGCTACGACTGGTGGTAGTTTTCTGATGGAAGGCGATAGCTCACAAAGCCTCGTTCCTAGCGAACACAAGATTATGCCGGGCCCAACCCAGTTGCATCGCTACCAACATCAATACATCATAAGCCTCGACATGACATCATCCAATGAGGCTGGATGGCTACCAGCAGTGTCCAGCATCACATCGTCACAGTCAGAACATCTGCTACAGCGATGGACCAGCCTGCCTAAGTTTGATGACCGCGTGCTTGAAGCGGAGCGCGAGCTAGAAAAGAAGAAGCGTCAAGAGAAGCAAGCTACAGTAGAGTCTGGCAGCGAAGATGAAGACGGTTCACCCACAAAATTGGCTGGAGGTGGTGCGAGACGGAGACGGTCCGGGAGTGTGCAGCCACTATTCATGGATGCTAACGCACCTTCTGCCGAGAAGAAGTATGGCCCTACAGCACCTCTGTCTCCAACAGAGTCTTCATATAGCTCACGCAAATCATCCACATTGAATGGGTCCACAACATCATCGCCTCGAACAAGTATTGAAAGCCTTCCCGTCGAAGCGGCAGCGGCAGTCGAAGCAAAGGAAGAGGATGATGAAGTCGACCTAGAGATACCTTGGACGCTATGTTCACGAAAGTACTATTGGAAATTCATCGACGCAAAGCAGGTTCACAGTAATACCGATCATCCACCATCAATGGCTTTCTTGGAGCGCAATAGCTGGACTGAGATTCTTGCAAGTTGGGTGTGCAAGGAAGCCATTAGAGAGGCTGGGTTTAAATACACGCCAGTACAGAAGGATCGGAAAGATGGCAGGCGAACCAAGTTTGAGACGTTGTTCCTGATTGAGAAGCCGTTGCAATTCGATCAAGTCAAGCACCTTGTCGAGCGTACGGTCGAGATTTACAGGCGAGATGCACCACCCACACCCCCTACACCACAAACCAAACGCACATCATCCAGCCGACCCCCACCACCAAGGTCGACTGGCATCGACCGCGAGAGGACACCAAAGCCCCGCGACACACATCCTCCGCTCGATCGCTCTAGCACCGCGTTCCTCGCACCACTCCAAGGCCCACCGTCTCTCACTCGCTCGACCTCAAACCCAGGACCCAATTTTCCTCCCCCACCACCACGGACCTCAAACCTGCAGATCCCCATCTCACCCGGTCCGTACAACTCTCAACCACCGCCTCGACCACGATCACCAGGATACCCAACACAACCTCAACAGCAACCTGGCTATTCCAATGCACCGGCTCCATATTCATACCAGCCTAACAGCTTCAACACTACACTCTCCTCTTCCCTTCCGCAATATCCCCCGCCGCCACCTCCACCTCACCAACAACAACAGCAACAACCACAACCACAGTACCTAAACCCAAACAACAACATCTCCCAATCTTCATACCGGCAAAAATATTCATATCCCCACCCATCATCTCAGCAGAGCAGCCGCTATCGCTACGACGACACCACGACATCTGAATCTGAATCTGGTGATAGGGATAGAGATAGAGACAGAGAGCGGAGAAGACGGTCAAGGGATCGACGGGGGTATAAGGAGTATGCGGGTGATTATGGGGATGAACGGGAAAGGGAGAGGGAGAGGGAGAGGGAAAGGAAGAAGAGGGGCAGGACGAGTAAGGCTGCGGGGGCGTTGTTGGGGGTTGGAGGGTTGACGGCGTTATTGGATGGGTTGGGTGGGATTTAAGAGTAGTGAGTGAGTGAGTGAGTGAGTGAGTGAAATGGAAGGATGGGTGGGGTGTAGATGGAGAAAGGGATGTGTGTGTAGTGTAGGGAAGTAGCAATTCAGTATCCTGAGACAAGAGTCAAGTTAGAGAGATTCATGTCTTGTAATAATGATTGATATTATTAATGGAAGAAGAAAAAAAATGAAATTCGTATGGTAATTCGCTTTATATCCAGGAAGAGTCACAGTCACCATCAAAGGGATAAAAAGTGCAAAATTAGAGTAGAAGTAGTCATGAAAAGAACCGATCAAGCCCTCTTCTTCCCCTTCCCACTCTTCCGCTTCCTTTCCCCGTCTTTACTCGTCCTCCCACTTGCACCTCCACCACTAATCCCCGTACCAACACCCACCCCCTGATCTACACCATCAACACCAAGTCCAAACACCGGACTCGCCTCCCCACTCCCCGCCATCTCCGCGAACCCGCCGCCCCCACCACCACTCTCCCCGGGACTACTCCTCGGCAACGAAACAGGCGCAACAGGACCCGTCACCGGCACGGGAACCCGTCTCGGCACACTCGTCCAACTCGCCTCACTCGCACCACCTCCACTAACCCTCCTCACATACTGCGGCTGCGAAGTCGTAGACTCAGGCGACGCCAAAGGCGGAGAAAATTTCTGCGCCGGACTAAAAGCCTGATACTGGTACATTTCTACTGGGAACGGAATGCCGCGGGCTGCTTGCTGTGTTGCAGTAGCCAGACCTTGGGCTTCGAGTTGGCGTTCGCGGGCGTAGGCTTGTTGGCGGGCGGTGAGGGAGGGGAGGGAGGGGTGTTGTGGTGGGGAGTCTGGGAGGATGGGGCCGGGGGAGGGGGGCCGGTACGTGTGTTCTGAGCCCGGGAAGGCGCCGAGGACGTCGCGGGGTGGTGGTGGGGATGTTGGGGTTGGGGTTGAGGTTGGGTTTTGTGAGCCGTGGGGTGGTGTGTGGCGTGGTGAGAGTTGGGTTTGTGGTAGTTGGGGGTGGGTACCGGATGTTGAGCGGGATGTTGGGCGGGACGAGGGCTGGGAGCGTAGTTCACGGATGGTGTCGCGGGGCAAATTCCCCGTGTAGGAGTTGATTGGAGCGAAGACGGGGTGGCCGTCGGGGCCGGGGACTATGAAGCCGGGGGATGTTTGGGCTGGCGGGTGGCTCGATATGCTGGATGATGTTGAGACGCGTTTTCGATGGCTGGACTTTTCTTTATCACGCTCCTTGTCTTTTTTGGACTTGGTGCTGAAGATTGAAGAGCGCTTTTCTTTCTTGGAGCGGGAGGAGGAATGGGCATGTTTAGTTTGGACGCCGCCTGCTACGCTTGCCGTGTCGTTGAGGGAGGAGTCTGTGGGCTGAGAAACGGGCTGGGGACGCGCTGCAGGCGTCCTAGAACCGTGAAGTTTTGACTGGTATGCGTCGAGTTCCTCTGGGCTGAGTTGAACGTCGTCATTGCCTGCCGCTCTTGCTATGCGAATCTTGTCGAGAACGCGCTGGAATAACATTTCTTCGTAGTCCTCTGGAGATAGCACTTCGCCCGAGTCCTCGTAGTAGCCCTCGTCTTCATCTGGATGTCCATGATACGGATCATCAAACGCCGAAGCCCTCCGTTCCCACGCGCGAATATCCATATCATTAAAGTATAATTCATCTGGGCTAAGGCCTGAAGTGTTCAAAATCTGCTGACCAGTACGATCTCCCTGAGCGCCGTTCTTTTCGTCATCGGTATCCAACTCCTGAAATCTATGCACATCAATCTCGCCCTCGTAGTACCTCCCAACACCCGATGAGCCCCCTGGTGGTCTTCCCCAGAGGGGCGAAGTGTGTGGAGTTCGCGGCCGACCACCTAGACCGCCTCCTCGGAAAAAGCTGACTCGATGGGCTTATCCATGAATGCGGCATGGCCCAGGACAGTGACACCGGAGGCTCCGATGAGCCAAAGAACGGTGGTGAAAGGTGAGGCCCAAAGGCCCAGGGGAACAGCAATGACGAAGAGAGTAGTGTAGAGTTGCGAGGTGGTAGCGCGCCAGGTGCCGAGCTCAAGGTCGTTGCCCTGGAGCTTGCCGATTCCAAACATGCCTCCTACGACGAGGACGATGACGAAGAGCAGCATCAGGTTGGTGAGCAGGGAGTAGATGCTAAGCATGACGAAGACGGCGGCATAGTTGCTGGAGAAATAGCCCAGGTTGTAGTTGACGCGGCTCTGGACTTCGCCAAAGTTGGCGGGCTTGGACACGCGCTTGAAGTCGAAGAACTCGGAGATGGGGCGCAGGTTGGCGAATCGCGAGGAGACGGACGTGTTGCTGAGGCCGTCGAAGCGTCCGCTGAGGTTCATGCGCGACGTCAGGGCGTCGATGGGGATGCTGAAGCGAGACATGATGTTGGCGGGTGCTGGGGGAGTTGCCGTCTGGGGAGCTGGCTGTAGTTGTGGTTGGTCGGGCTGGATGAGAGTTTCGTGTTGCGCTTCACGTTCTGCGGGGGAGGTCATGGTCAGCTGGGAGTGGGCAAGGAAGCAGGCAACGATGGCAGTGTCCTTGGTGAAGCGATGGGTGACAGCGATGTGTCCTTTTGGTGGTGGGCAGGTGGACAGAAGAGAGGGTATAAGGATAATGGCAGCCTTACCGATGTCGCTAGAGTCGCGCAGTGTGGGCGAGCTGACGCGTCTTCCTGGAGAGCCGAGGACGGTGGTGCAGGTGCAAGAGCGTGTGGTGTGGTGGCAGTGAATGCGCTGCCTGTCCCCTGCTAACTTTTGTTGGGTCAGTCTGGTTCAAGCGCGCAAGGGTCGGGCTAGCCGAGTCTCACATGGCGGCGTGGGCGTGGGCGTTGGTAGAGGCCACCTTGAGCATTTGGCCCTGAGCCACTCCAAAGCAGGACGGAGAATAGTCCAAGCGAATAGCGCTCCCGGGGAGGGCCATTGCCTCTCTTTTTATCCTGCGCTGCCGGCAACACTCTCGCTGTGCTGCATGCTCGCCCGTCACATATTGATTGGGCCACGTTCAACTGCTCCCGCACTATTGACGACAGGTTGCACCAACCTGCAGCCTCCCTGAGCGACCACCACCAGAGTCGATCCGCCCACTTCCTGGCACCCGTCCGCCCAACCATGAGGTCCCACGCCCTGCTCGCCCTGGTCCTCTGCATCTTTGCGGCCTGCGCAGCTGCCTGGAACAAAGAGGGTATGTTGTTCGTCCATGCGACGGTTCAATTGCATCTCGTTTCTTGAGCTTGTTTGTTGCTGCTTTGGCACACATGTCTCTCCAGCCATACACACAACTTCACAACCACCCACAACACGTTACTAACAGCCATACCAGACCATGAAATCTTCCGCCTCCGCGACGAAGTCGCCAAAGCAGAAGGCTCCAACGTCACCTTCTACGACCTCCTCGGCGTCAAGCCCTCAGCCTCGCAAGACGAGCTCACAAAAGCCTACCGCAAGAAGTCGCGCGAACTGCACCCCGACAAGGCCCGTCAAGTCTTCGTCGCAAACTATGCTAAAACAAAGGCCAAGAAGGGCAGCTCGCCCGGCGTAAAAGTCTCCAAGGGGCCCTCGAAAAAGGAAATCGACGCCCATCTCAAAAAAGTCACAAACAGCTACCAGCGCCTCTCCGTCGTCGCAAACATCCTCAAGGGCCCCGAGCGCGAACGCTATGATCACTTCCTGAGGAACGGCTTCCCTGCCTGGAGGGGCTCGGGATACTACTACGAGCGTTTCCGCCCCGGTCTTGGATCCGTCATTGTCGGTCTCCTACTCGTCTTCGGCGGCGGCTTCCACTACTTTGCCCTCATCATGGGCTGGCGCCGTCGCAAGGAGTTTGTCCAACGCTACATCAGGCATGCGCGCAAGACGGCCTGGGGCGACGAGACGGCCATTCAGGGTATCCCCGGTGTAGACGCCGCGCCTGCTGTCAATGCCTTCCCTGCTGATGAAAGTCCCGACGACACACCCGACGAGAACGTCCCGGAAATGATGCCCCGTAATCGTCGCGAGAAACGCGCAATGGAGAAAGAAGACAAGAAAAAGGGCAAGAAGGTCCTCCCCACGCGCAAAGTCCGCACCGCTGATGTTAGCGCACCAATCGAACCTCAACTCACCTCCGGTCCTCAAGGAGCCAAGAAGCACATCGTTGCCGAGAACGGAAAGGTGCTCATCGTCGACTCAGTGGGTAACGTATTCCTCGAGGAAGAAACAGAGGAAGGCATGAAGGGTGAATTCTTGTTAGATGTAAGTGGACCAACCACCTCCAACCCCCGTCATTACACTTGAATATACTAACCACGCCCATCACCAGCCCGAAGAAGAACCCAAACCCACAATCTACGACACCCTCCTCTTCAAGCTCCCCAAATTCGCATACAACCAAACCGCCGGCCGCATCCTTAACAAACCCCAACTTCTCTCTGAGCCCCTCATCGATTCATCAGAGTTGCCAGAGCAAGAAGCTGCGATCCAGAATGCCACGGCGCAGAACCTGAACGGCGAGGCGAGGAAACGGAAGGCGATTGCTAAGAAGGCGAGGTAGAATTTTCTTTTACCGCTGGTTTGAAGCAATCACTGTGTTGCCGTTTCACCATCCATCTACACGGATGCAGGCTGTGAGAACGACGGACGGCATATACCTCGGGTTGGAAAGAAAAGCATAGAAGCCCCCCCCTTTTTTTTTTTTTGCCGGCGGTTTTAGGGTGCGATGTACGATAGATAGACGAGTGAGTTTTGTTCAAAATGAGATTGAGACAAAGACATAGTAGAGTCTGTCGATGCCACATTCTAGAAAAACCCCCTTTGTCACTTATCCATGTCGGAATTCCATAGCTAGTGGTGGACCTTGACCCTGCTCTCAGTGCTTAGGGGTAACCAAACACTGATTTAAACCTTCCAACCCTGAAACAATGTTTTTAACCCTGTGGTGAGATGGGAAGCAAGGTGGGTGTACTGTATTACTCTTTTTTTTCTTTTTTTCTACAAAAACTCTAAATGCAGTCATGTTTTCGGTACTTTGTACTAGAATTCCAGTTTTTCCCAAGGCGTTTAGGTATGGATAAGTCCTGTACATATATACATACATACATACATACATACATACATACATACATACATACATACATACATACATACATACATACATACATACATATATACATATGCCCTGCGTGCGCTCTTATCTGCAGAAAACATGGGCCCATGGCATGGCATGGCATGCATCATGTCAGGTTCGGGCCGGTTGAATCTAACTGAACATACATATGTACCATACATGCATACACTGAACGTTGCCAGCTGTACTTTCTCACTCTTTACACATGCCACGCTGGCCAACGGCTTACGGTTTACGCTCTTGCATGAATGCATTGATTCGTACACCGACACATGTCAAGTATGCAACGAATACCGCATCTTCAAATTTTCAATCTTCAATCTTCAACCTTGATTCATTACACCAACACCCCTCTCACACCACCCACCACCACCCACTCCTTCTGCTAATATTTACAATCCACAAACCAAGAAGAAGAAGAAATGCAAACAAAGCTACTTACAATAAACATGCACACGTACTCTGACCATCCCCAGTCCCCAAAACGCCGCTAATGCACCATGTGCTTCCCAGTTTAACGCCTTGCCTTGCCTTGCCTTGCCTTGCGAATCATTCGATGAGGTACCGGTACCGGGTCCCCTCACCCAACCACCCACCTTCTTTGGCGCTGGTACCACAGTACACCAACGCACAACGATAATTCAACCATGCAGCGACCCGACTCCGTACAACGTGCGAAGGAAGATAATGCATACCCAGAGCGTCGGTGCGTGACGCAGAGTAACAAGAAATAAACGAGGTAGATGTTACTTCCCTCGCACCACGCACCACGCACTTCAAGTCTTCCCATCCCGTTCCCGCGACAGAATCTCATACTTGCCCCACCCTCTGCTCTTCCCAATCTTCTTCATAATCCCACTCATGCGCTCCAATCTCTTGCGCCCTTGCCTCAGGCCACCCTCAAATCTCCGCACACCACGCAGACGTTTGGAAACAGCCCTCACACTTCCAGCCTCAAGATCCTTCTAAAACCTCTCTCGTGGGCCCGACCCATGATTCTCAAACAAATCTTCGAGGTACGCGCTCGGTGCGCGGCCGCCCGTCGAACTACCGCCTGGTACATTGAGAGAGAGACTGCTCATGTCCCCTTGGCTTTCTCCACCGTGTCCGTACACAGGACTCCTCGCGTACCCGCCTGCGCCACCGTGACTACCCAGCGTCGCAACACTATTGCGATTATACGCCGACAGACCTTCCCTCGAGGGCGGAGCACGCGGGT
Organism: Plenodomus lindquistii; assembly: GCA_025504975.1. Classification (NCBI taxonomy): domain Eukaryota; kingdom Fungi; phylum Ascomycota; class Dothideomycetes; order Pleosporales; family Leptosphaeriaceae; genus Plenodomus; species Plenodomus lindquistii. The sequence continues at coordinate 140,960 of JANUWI010000008.1, forward strand.
ATCCTCCTCGGGATGGTGGTAGCGATGGAGATTCCGGAGGAGAGATACCGGAGCGCGCTGAGAAGCGGTTCCCCGGTGTGGACAAGTTATGCGCAGAGAGGTTGTTGGACGACCCGCCACCGACGTGTGTCATGGGGGACCCAGCGGCCGGGGCAGCGGTACCAGAAGCGTAGTAGCCCGCGGGGAGGTAGTTCGAAGAGCGATTTCCAGCGGCAATGACGGAGTCGCGGAGCGCTGCTGCACCACCTGCAGCACCTGCGGTAGGAGAGAAGAACAGGTGGGATGTTGAGCGTGCGGGCGAGCCGCCGGGTTGGTGGGCGAAAGGCTTTGGAGTCTTTGCGGTGCCGACGGGGGCTGCAGAGAGGTGGTCGAGCGACATGGTCGAGTTGGCGCCGACCACGTTGTACATGCCACGTTTCTTCCCTGGGACCGCAGACATGGCTTTCATGTCGGATAGATTCTGCGCCATGGCTGCGCGCTGAACGGAGCGGTGCAATGACCATGCTACCATGCCGCGCCATGCGAGGACGGCGGCACCGAAGAAGGCGAGGATCGCGCCCACACAGATGAAGACGGTGCCGTCGGGTAGGTCGGACTTTTGCATAAAGGGTGCGTTGGCGGTGTTTGGGACTTTTTGCTCGGGGACACCAACACCGGCGAGTGTTGGAAGGCCTACGAGGCCGCCTGCTCTCGACGAGGTGACGGTTGGAAAAGCATTGTTGTCGGATTGGGCGGCAGTCGTCGAGGCTTGTGTTGGTTCGGCATCGGTGGCAGATGTTTGTGCTGATGTTTGTGCTGATGTGGTTTGCTCGGCGCTCGAGGTTGCTGTCTCTCCTGGTCCGTCGGGTTGGGACAATGTCGACAGGTCAGGCAGGCCGTTGTCCTGGGCCACAACGGCAGTGGCGGCGACGAGCAGCAGGCCTGCGAGGCCTACCGAGGGTCGCATCTCGGAATAAAGTACGTGAGCGAAGGTCGCTATGGAAATTCGCAGTGGGGCGCTGGCGACGTGGAGGGTGCAAGTGCAGGTGCAGGTCAGGGGACGAATGCGGGTGAAGGGTTCCACTCGGAAATCTCAGGGTTCAGCGGCCCAAGCGGATGGGAAAATTGGGCGAAAAGGGAACAAGAAGGTTCAGTGATTACACAGTATGTGGGTATCGCTAGGGGTGGCAGTGTAAAAACGAATGACGGGGGAAGGAAACGCGGAGACGGAAAAGGGCCTATGTGTACGATGGAGTGTGCGCGTGTGGTTGCGGAGAGGGACGGGGCAACGCCAGGGGCCGACTGTCGCGAGAAAGCCCTGCGCCCGCCGCTTGGCTTTGTATTTGGATGCAGCCTAGCGAGAGCGATCGGAATGAAGATGACGAATACGAGTTTGAGGGGAACGACGGGATAGGACTGAATGAACAATTGCGTGTTGATGGCGCTTTGAGTGTAGCTACAGCGATGGGACTGCGCCGTTGCTGTGTGGGAATGATGCCATCAGCGATGGATGTTGTCTACCAGGATGCCATCCCCCCGTCAGCCTGTCGCGCACGTCAACAGCGCGATCACGCCTGTCATTTGCGACCCTGCATCGAATCGCTGCTGCTATTCCTGGACCTGCGTGAGGCGCTGCTGCCGGCTTAGCGTGGATCGGTGGTGCCTTCCCGTTTCGCCGATTGAAATCTTGGCGTTTGTCTCGTTTGCTCCACCAAAAAGTTCTGGCTATCGATTGCGAGCTGTGAGAGAACCAGACACACATCCAAAGACAACAACATAAACCGCATTCATGGGTGTAGCAAAGCGGACCCGCAAGTTTGGGCAGATGAAGAGGCTCATCGGTATGCTTTTCTCACCCCCTCTTAGCCACCGAAGCTGGTATTAATGCTCCTAGGCCAACGCGATGCCAGACTGTATGCGACGATGCGCCTTCCCAAACACCCCCCCACCTTCCCGACTAACCCACGCTTCCCAGAAAAAAGAACCAAATGGCCGGTGAAATAGAAGCCGCAAAGAAGAAGCAAGAAGAGTCTGCAAAGCGCGAAATGTACGTCCCCTCCTCCCAACCCATACCATACCACACCATCCGCCTACCACTCAGCACAGCGCATAACAGCTAACACGCCTCCAGCCCCCAAGTCCCCTCAGCCCTCTTCTTCCAAGCCAACACCGCCCTCGGCCCCCCCTACTCCGTCCTCGTAGACACAAACTTCCTCTCGCACACAGTGCACGCAAAACTCGAGCTCGACAAGGCCCTCATGGACCTACTCTACGCCAAAGCCACGCCCATAATAACATCCTGCGTCATGGCCGAGCTGGAAAAACTAGGGCCCAAGTACCGCATCGCGCTGAGGATAGCTAGGGACGAACGATGGGAACGGCTAAAGTGTGATCACAAGGGTACGTATGCTGATGATTGTATTACCGAGAGAGTGCAGAAACATAGGATTTATCTGGTTGCGACCAATGATAGGGATTTGAAGAGGAGGATCAGGAAGATTCCGGGTGTGCCTATTGTTAGTGTGGCAAAGGGGAAGTATGTTATTGAGAGATTGCCTGATGTGCCTGATTCTCGCTGAGAGGAGGATGGGATCGCGGACGTGAGGGGGAAATGGGGAAGGCGGGTGCTGCTGGGTTATATTGCATAGCGAGGGCGTTTATTGGGGCTCGTAAGGGATAGTCGGGCTATGATATTCTGAGCATTTTACGTTGATAGTTGTGGAAGAACTGTAACAGTGAGACCGAGAATCGGCTCTGATTTGGTGAAGTCGATAATAGTGCAATGGGGATGCATGGCATGTTAACCTTATACAGGGGTTACCCCGGCCAGGCTTTGAAAGGTCATGTAGCCTGGTAAAATCATTCATTTGCTCGTCGAGCAAGTGGGGCTAAGTTTTTCATTGTGAGATATCTAGACATGGCAAGTCACGGTCTCAGAGGCGTCTCATCTGGCGAATTTTTGTTTGTATGGAAGTATCCGGTTTTAGGGTAGATGACAGACTGTCATCATGCCCCCAGCAGCTTCAGTAATGAAGCTCTGTTAAATATGCATAGTGTAAAGCATTCTGCAGACCTCATCCACGAGCCGTCTTACGATATTCCATCATCGAATGGTTAGGCTTGACTTAGTTGATCTTCTTGAGCTCGACCTCGCTGCATCCAAATTAGCTGCTGACTTCAAAAGGTGCATGATCCAGAGCGCAACATACAAGATGAGGTCCGAGTGAGGAGGGATCAGACCGGGGAACGCCCTATTGACAACAAGTTAGCGAGTAATTCTTCACAGTAGCCTCATCGGCTAGACCCAGCAAGCAAGCAACGTACTGAGCGCCATAAGCAAAGTCACTAGTAATATCCAACCTCGCCTTCTCGCCAAGCTTCATCTGCACAACACCCTCATCCCATCCTAAACATCTCATTAGCACAAAAATTACCACCAAGCGCGCGTACCGCGGCTATAATGCAAAAGCGTACCCTTGATGACACGTCCAACGCCAATAGCAGTCTGGAACGGTCCACGGCCAGTCGTAGAATCGAACTGCTTGCCCTTCTCCTCCGCCTGGCCAGCCGTCTTCAACCAGCCGGTATACTCCATCGTAACAGTGTCGCCTTTCTGCGGGGACGGGCCGTTGCCCTCTGAGAGAATGGTCTTTTGGACACCCATTGTGGATCGGGAGATGCTGAAGAGGCGATTTGTGGTTTGAGTGATGCGTTGGGGTTTGAGGAAGGTTCGCATGGGAAGTTTTGTGGGTGGGAGGAAGAGTAGAGCTTTGGTGGGATGAGAGGCGGTGGAGGGGTAGGTAATGTTAGCTTAGTGAGATGGTGGGGTAGCTTCGCGTGCTCAGCCACCACACTTATGCAAGGGCAAGGTGATCAGGGCGGGATGGAGGGGTGGTTATCCAATGGACGGGATGGGATTGTGCTTAGTAGAGATGTTAAGGTGGGTTGGAGTGCATGTGTGTGGGGATTGCGTGATGAATGGTACGTCAGCATTTGCTTTGCTTGAAACAGCCTTGTGAATGAGCTACGGCACGATTTTGAGCATACAGAAGATGCATGTCCTATGTGTTTTCATGCTTGGAGACTTGCATGATACTGCCATTACTCGCTCAATTTGAAGACACACTGGGCAGTAGTGCCGTGGTACGGCACGGAGGTAGCAGTATGTACCTTGAGTCGCATTTTACCACACATTTGGGGATTGCAGACTCTGAGGCTCCGACGGCCGTAACTGGGGTATTCCTCAGTAATCATGAATTTACGGCTCCCTGGAGACTGAACCAGGAAAGCGATTCCAAAACGCCATGCCATGCGGAGAGGAGATATTGTACACCCAGCTTATTTATACATCACAGTGCCGAATAGTTCATCCAAACCAAGACTTATTTTTCCTCGCTTCTTTCCTTGCGGCTTGCTGTACCAGTATGTCAGCTCCGTGTGTGCAATTCGGGGGATATGAGACAGGCATCGAAGAGGATAGAGTAGGAGGATCGCTTCGAAGGATGTGTAGGCTGGGTGACGTACCCATTGTTCTTTACAGTCTCGATAAGCTCTGAGCATTTGTTAGCATTTGACCAGTCCTACGTGCACACTCAAATGGCTATACTTACTGGAAGAAATCAGAGCACATTGCTCTTTCGCCGCCGTTCCGCTTCAGACACCGAATGCTCTTGTCTGCAGCTTCTTGACATGGGTCGAAGTACTCGCTATACGCTTTGCTACATCAAGGTGTTAAACCAGTCCCGAATCTTGTTGCGCGTGCATGGAGTGACGTACTTGTCGAATCTACTCGCTTTGGGCCCAGTCCATTCATCGGCTTTCGATGGTGTCGCCGCGGGCGCAGAAGATGGCTGTTTGTCGCTCATGGTCGCACCCAATTGTGGAGATTTCGAGGATCAAAAGGATGCTCGAGGCCTGAGGTATCAGTCAATGGTGATGGCACGTACAGCTTTGCGCCTCTGGTGTTGGACTATTCGACGGACAATGACGAGGTGCGCTATCGATAGCATTCGACATGCGCTACGCCATTCGCCAATCATACTCAAAGGCCGAGACCAACCCAACTGCTTCCAAACAACAACACAACACTTTCAGGGCCATAAAGCTAGGATTGGCACGAGTCTGACCTCAAGTGAGCAGATTGTCCACGGCCTTTGTTCTCTCTCACCACTGTCGCGTGAGGCAGCATCGTTCTTAACCTCCACTCCAACCAGGTCTGCTTTGCCAACGCCAGTACACGGGTGATCGACGACAACCACGCTTCCCCACGCGCAGCCCTGGGCACCCTTCCCCAAAATTGCGATTCGTCTCGAGAATCTAGGTCATTCGATTCGTGGGGTCTCTGAACCGACCATTCGTCTAGACCCCACCTACAAGCGCGAGAGTGGCTTTGTCCAACTAAGCTTCATCCGTGTTTACGGGTCTTGATAGCCTGGAGCTTGAAGACTAGAAGATTAGAAGATTTCCGTGAGCGGTAATTGATCGTTGTTCCTGGGTAGACGGGAGCCTGTGGGTCTGTGCTCAAAGCAACGGTCGTCTGATGGCTCAGAGGTGAATTGAACACAGGTGAAGTTGGTCAAGGGATGTGTTGGAGTGGGCGAATGTTGGATACCAAATGCTGATTATCGAAAGGGACAGGAGAAACATATGTGAGAGATTGAGGTTTCATCACGCTCTAAGCCAGGATGTGTTGGTGGCAATGTCCCTATCGTCGGCTTCAACCTCCGTCCCCACTTCGTTTGGCAGCAATAGTGGTCAATTTCGAAAGGCGTAATCCTCTCGATCGTGAAGGTTTCGGCCCCTCTTCAATGCTATCCATGGAACCAGCTTGATGGCTTCTGGACCAACTCGATCCGGAGAATATATGCTCGTTGCCATTGACAGGCGGCACGCGGCATCATGGGCCCAGAAGACGAAAGACCATATATGACTGACGGATCCAATTGGATTTCTGAGTTTCAACCCAGCAGGTTTCGCTCAATCAAACTCATACTTCGCTATCAATTCATTCTACACAGCATGTCCGTTGTGGGTGCCCTCCCGATGTCTCGAGCCTCCGTAATCAATGGTAAAACGCTCAATGTTGGTGAGAACAGACCCCGGATCATTGCAAGCAGAGGTATGTAGCCTACCTCTACCTTATTTCTTCACGGCTCGAAGGGCGTCTCGCCTACTGCTCTACTCTCCAATCAATAGACTGGTACAACGTGCCACCCTGATTTTCTTCCCTGTATCCGCCTTCAATATTGTACATTCACAGTTCTTGCCGGTCTCTTTTTCCCAGCACCTTCTGTCCGTCGTTTATTAGTCGAGTTCCCAATGCTGTCTTAGCGATGTTGGACGTCGTTCAGGGTAAGAGAGCCTGAATTGTGCTACAATAGCTTGTTTATACGTAGGCACGGAGCGGTCTCTACGATGTTCGTGGTCTTGTCTTACTCAGAGTGCTTGTATGAAGAGACTGAAACATCCTCCCTAATTTGTCTCCAAGTTGCCTCTTTAGCATAACCGTCAACAGTACAACATTTGTCTCCAAGTTGCCTCTTTGGCATAACCGTCAGCAGTGCAACACTCACTCGGGTCACAAGCTCCCCCTCTCGTGGTCAATTCATTGTACACTGGCTAACACGTCAACTCCTCAAGTTCCCCGTTCAGAAAAAATGGCTTCTGTCCCGAGTCAATCTTGCCTGGATCAAGTCGCTGCCCTGGAGGCCAGCATATCCACCCAGGACACTCCAATCTTTGATCCGAACCTACACTTAGTCTTTGAGCATACCCCGGAAGTCCTTACCATGCAGGAACTGGGCTTTGCTCCTGACCTTGGCGTTTCTCCGGTCGCGGTATCGCAAGCTTTCCCACTCTTTTCGCCCGAAGCCATCCGCATTATGCGTGCTGAGATTGCAAAGCCCGAGGTCACGACAAACCACCTTTTCAGCAGTAACATTGCCGCTGCTCAGCTTCGCGGCTACGCTCGGGACCATGCCCCGTTTACATATGCCGCATGGAACCACCCTGCCACTGTTGCTGCAGTGTCAAGAACCGCAGGCATTGATCTCATTCCTTGGGGCGACTATGAGATTGCACACATCAATCTCTCCGTTAAGTCTGAGGAGGAGGCCAAGTCTGAGCTCGCAGCCTACAATGGCAAGGGACCCAAGCGCATGCACTCTGACGAAGGTATCGACATGTCGTCTGCAGACAATATGAACGAGAACAAGCCTATCGTTGGCTGGCACACCGATGCCTATCCCTTTGTCTGCGTCCTCATGATGTCTGACTGCACGGATATGATTGGCGGCGAGACTGCTCTTCGCACTGGCACAGGAGATATCCTCCGCGTTCGCGGGCCAACAGAGGGCAATGCCGTGGTCCTTCAAGGCCGGTACATTATGCATCAAGCTCTGCGCGCTCTTGGCGCCAAAGAGCGCATCACTGCAGTTACCTCGTGGCGCCCACGGTCAGCATTCGTCAAGGATGATACGTCACTTCGCACTGTGCGGCCTGTGTCAGATTTGTCTGAGCTATACTACAACTTCGCAGAGTACCGCCTCGATGTCATGGAGCAGCGCATTCGTGCTGCGCGTGAGGACATGTGTTGCTGTCGCGAGGGTGGGCAAAAGTTCAACACTGCTGGGCATAAGGCTTTTCTTACGGAGTCTGTGGCTTTCCTACAGCATACGGATCGGGAGATTGTGGATATGGATTCAGTCCGCAAGGGCTCAATTGAGACGGTCAATATTCCTGATGTTGTTGTTGTTGCTGGAGAGGCGGTTGCAAAGCGCGCTCGGATTGATTAGGTGGTTCTGGTCGTACAGTCTTGGCTGTGTAGTCAGTCTTTGCTCATGACTGTTCCATGCTTGTAGACGAAGTACTCTAGGCGCAGGATACAGACAATCCACAGTATTTACTCCACCAAAGAATCCACATGGACGATTCGTGGCTGTCTAAACATGGAAATGGAAATGGAGATGAAACAGAGGTGGCATGGCCTGAACCTCTAGTTGGAAGTGCTCCAGCAGCTCTCGGCCAAATGCTGGCAGAGCATGACGAGGGTGCACTCGCACGGGTCGTGTGCTATCTCTGTATAAAACGGTAGTCGTCCAATTGGAGGTCCTGGCGGGCAGTAATTGGAGCAAAATGATCAGCACTGAAGCGCGGTGATTGGCACGGGGGCAGGTGAGGCGCGTAGCGTGAAATGGGACCGTGATGGGAAGCAGCGAAGGGTGACGGCGGGAAATGCGGGTACAATTCTCCGGCGCTTGCAAGGCAAGTGCGGCCAACGTAGTGACTACTGGGCCGTGGATGCAGCTTTCATGCACGGCGACTGCCAACAACGGCCCTCTGTCTCTCTCGCGTGTGGGGGCAAAAGTCCCGTATGAGCAGTTGGCTGCATCCGCCCATCCCCCTTGTGCGCAGCTGGCTGTCTGTCACCGCGTCTGTTCATGTTGTTTGCCCGGCATGGATTCCAGAGAGTCGCCGACCCCGCCTGCTGCTGCCACCGCTCGCCCCAAGAACTCGCGCGACGTGCTCGCCAGAAGCTCGTCATCGTCCATGACCCAGACCCAGACCCAGCCCCAGAACCAGAACGGCGCCCAGTCCTCTGCCACCATGGCCTCGAGCTCACGGGCGACGCGAGCACACACACCCACCGCCAGCCGCTCCACGTCCAAACTCGTCGACGATGCCAAACAGCGCCCGACCAGCAGAGACAGCCTCAAGGCCAAGATGCTGAAGAAGGAGGAGCTGCCCCAGCCGAGCAAATCAGACATGGTGAGACTGCCACCACCACCATCGCCGCCTGTTCTACAGAGGACCGCCAACGACAGACTACTAACACTGCACAGCAACTCAAGGCGCTCAAGACCGAGTTTGACAGCCTTCGCTCACACCTCACATGCAAAATATGCGACCGCCTCCTCTACCAGCCCTACACCATCTCCTGCGGCCATACCTACTGCTACACAGTAAGACTAAACGTAGCAACTGCGCCTGACAGACCGCTAACACGAACCAGTGTCTCTGCACGTGGTTCACCAGCAACAAGGCTCGCAAGACATGTCCCGACTGCCGCATTGTCGTCAAGGAACTACCCGCCCCCGCCTATGTTGTGAGTGCTTACTAACATCATCTCACCACATCGGTCTGACATGTGACTAGATTCGAGACATGACCGGTGTCTTCATCGCTCGGGCCGAACTACTACCGCCGGGAGAGACCGTCGAAGAACACAAGAAATGGCAGAAAGACGAAGCCGAGGCTGTGCAACTGGACAAGGACAATACCGACGCTCGCGATGGCGGCCTATTCAAGGGCTGCTTCAAGCCGCACCCCCATCACGGCCGAGGCCCGTCACTACAAGTCGTTCGTGATCAAGAAGACGGCGTAGATCGATGTCCAGTCTGCACGTGGGAGCTTGAAGATGGCGGATGTACACAATGCGGGCTCATCTTCGACGAGACCGGCGAGGTCTCATGGGGCGACAGCTTCACGGGTTTCAGTGACATGGACGAAATGTCGGAACACGACACCGAAGGTCTCGACGCCATGGACATGGAGGACGCAGACTACGACGGCTTTGACGAAGCCATGGACGGATGGGGCGCATATCCTCCCGACCAAAACTCATTCATGATGCGTCGCTTTCTCGAAGGCGCCATTCCTGGCGCAGCAGCTTTTGCTCGAAGAAGACCCATGACACACAGCGAGGCGGGCAGTAGACATTCATACACCCAGAGCGTCATGTCAGACGTCTACGGTGATGAGATGGACACCCTACAAGAAGAGGACGAGGAAGAGGAAGAGGACTCCTCCATGAACGACTTCATTGATGATGAAGAGATCGCAGCGTCCAGCTCAGCAAGCGCCGAATCGTCAACACCTGGCCCAGAGCCTCAGCCGTCTAGTCAACGGGCTCGGGCATCGAACAGAGTCCGTCGCATAGTAGAGTCCGAAACCTCGTCCACCATCTCAAGTGTAATCGAAGAGGAAGACGAGGACGAAGAGGACCAAGGCCCTGTGCGCAGGGGGCTCAGAAACGCTTCACAGGCACGCACACTCAATAGAGCGAACGGTTCCAGATCTTCACATGGAGCTTCATCGGTAGCGTCAACAGATGCTTCTACCGAAGACCTTGACGAAGATGAGCAGTCTTTGCTACGGGAAGAGGGGTGGATGAGACAGAGGGACGACGATGAAATGGGAGAAGAAGACGAAGATGATAGTGATGGAGGAAGAACGACCGTTGGGTGGGAGCCGCTCGCGAATTCAAATGACAGAAGCCGAATGGGCGGTTCTCTAACACCTACTGCAGATCCTCCTCGGCCTAGCGCCCCGATCCGCCCGCCTTCACGAACCGGCAACGTTCGAGTAATTGACACTTCGCGTGGTCTCCGACGGCGGTCGTCTGTACTCTCCTCAGCAACCGCTAACTACGAAGATGGTGAGGCTGATGATGACGACTCCGATCAGGATGGGGACCTCGACATGGCTATGAACGCTCTTCGAACACGCCGTTCGAGAGCGCAGTTGCGAGGTGCTGCTTTCTCGAATCCTGTTGCTCGTTTCACGAATGCCGGGGCTGGACAGGCTGGCGCAGCGAACGAGCTTGACACTGACGAAAATTCGGACAACTCGCAGGCTGGAGGCCGTCGGAGGAACCCGCGTACTCAGCATCGAGAGTACGACCCACGCATCAGCTGGATGTTTGCTGCCCATCAACAAGCTCTTCAGCAACATCACATGCAGGATGTTCTCATTGACGTTGAGTCTCGCTCTATCACTCCGCTGGCTCGGCCTAGGACTCGCAATCGAAATCGAACAAGTCCAGCGCAGACGTACTCACCCTTTATGGCTCCAGCTCGTCTACGTACACCACTCATGGAAGACAATCAAGCGATCAGACCAGGTTCACGAGGGCCTCTATCACCCCCCAGGCGGACCGCAATGTCTCCAGCTCAGTTTGCAGTGATCAGTACCGGAAATCCCAGCCGATTTGAGCGCGCCCCATCTGCAAGCTCAAACAGCAACGCTTCAACAGTCATGACGCCCGCTGGTTCGACGACGTCCTCTCAAAACTCCATTGACGACATAGCGCAAGTTCAAGCCTCAGCAGCTTTAGACATGATCGATCGCCCGCAGAGCCGTGTTGGTGGTCCCCGTCCCCCATCTGCAAACAGTCGACGCAACTCGGCAGGATTCTCGCCTGTAAATCCACCATTCCCTCATGCCGCTATGGGGCTGCACGTTCAAGGCTCAGCTCTACCTCCTTTCCAGGCGCGTGGTGGCAACCCTTGGGCTGCATATGTCCAAGCACGTAATCTACGCAGTCGCAACTCGCGCCAAGTCCTTCGCGAACAGTCCTCTGTGGCTACTCTCAGGCCTGTCAGCTCCCGCGTCAATCTACGGGATCCTGTCAATCCGCCTCAGAGCATGAGACCTCAAGTGTCACGAATCAACCTACGCCCACAGCCCTCAAGACGTCAGCTTAACAACCAGTCGTCTACGCGAACACTCCGTGCAAGTGAGCACGCCAGACCACCACCATCACCGACCCAGGAAGTTCAAGCCCAGAATCAACCTACTGCTCGCCCCCTCCGCCAAACCACTCTCACTCCCGATGAACGCGACACGAGAGCCCGCGAACTTGTTGAGACACGCCGCCGCGCAATTGTACCTCCGGTGAACAACGCCCCGGCCCGCACCAACCCTTTTACCCAAGGTTTCCAGCGCCCTGGCAACCCCATCGCCTCAACCATCATCCAGCAACCACCAGCTCCGCAACACGTCCGCAGCAACTCAAACGAGTCTGCGCAGTCTACCAATTCTTCTGGTACCACCCAAGGTGCACCCACGTCCCCGGCGCTTGGGAGGAGGAGAAGCAATCGCAACATGATGAACGCGCCGCCTCCTGGCGTGTTGGTGCCCGTGCAGAGCCAGCAATACGTACAGCCACCGCAGGCATATACGAATAGCTATTACCGACCGAGACAGGGGCAGATGACTGCACAGGGTGTATACGAGGGTCCTCTGAACAGGGAGACTAGGGCCCCAAACCCTATGATGGCTGGGCCGCTGATCTAGGAGACGGTGTGTGAGGTTCAGAGGGGTGTAGTCAGTGGGACGAGGCGATGAATACGTAGCTTTTCTTTTCCCCTCTCTTATCTGTTTTGTGTTAGGGAAGGAGCATTTTGGACTCGAGTATGGATTTCCTGTTTTTCTCCTTTGAATGAAGTCTGAGCACGGAGAGGGAAAAGACATGAGTTTACGACATGACATCGTACCATACTACATCACAGTTTTTTTGTCCCCTTTTTGTTCCGTTTCAATCGTCTGGTTTTTCATAACAAGCGGCATTTGCAAATGATGGGATTGAGGAAAGCGTTTTTGTAGCATTTTTTTTTTTTTTCGTTTTGGCGTTGATTTTTTGTTTTGGGTTGGGACAGGTCAGGTCGGCTTGGGGCGGTTATACCACGCATGGCAGGTTAGGCGAGCAGATGATATCTCTTTAGCAGTGAATGAATGATGAATGGACGAATGATATGGTGGTTTAGTTTGGTTTCTCTACAGTTGAATTGTTCATCGTGATTATTTTGGACACTAAACAGACAACTTACTTGTGTTTTACAAACAAATTTCACCCGATTCAATCTCACGTTTAAACAATGACAGTAGCAAGGGTTCTGTTCTCACAGGAACTCAAAAGGACGCAGGATGGCGATGGACCTTTTTTTTTTTTTTTTTTTTCTCACTGCGCTAGCTGAGTACCTACGAGCGAGTGAGTATTCATTAGGTTGAATTCGTTTGTTTGTTTTTACTCCCTCCCGCCCTCCCTCCCTCCCTCCATGCTTTATATATGGACTTGTTCCATCATGGCGGGTATGATACTGTATGTACCCAGATTACGCAGACTAGGTAGTAGGGGGGGGGCGCATTTTTGTGCAACGAATGCTTATTTGTGGCTGAGATAGATGATGGGTGGGGCGTGGGGCGTATTGGTGCTTATTTTACTTACAATACTCTACTCTACTCCTATCTGTGCATACCATATGTATGTAGTACAGTGCAGTACAATGGGTGGGTCAGACCAACTGCCACAGTAGGGAGCGGAGAAACAAGTTCCGTGCTGTTTAGAGTACTCCTACTGTTGGCCTGGTTCGAAATACGAGATATGTAGATCTACCCGTCGATCCCCAAGACCATTTGAAACGAGTTGGTATGTAAATCTTTTCCCTTTGTTTGAATTTCGCGTACTTGCATGCACGCACGCACTCATTAGCATCCACAAAAAAACAACACAATATCATTGATTATGCAGCATAATCCTGTACAAAGATTGTCCATATTTGATGTATGTAACTCTCTTATCTTTGATCGCTCCTCGTCTCCTGGCGATCATGTTCAATTTGACTCGGTATGACGTTCCTTATCGGATACCAAGTTATGTCATGTGATTTCTCTCTCCTCTCATGTAGCACATGTACTCCAAGACACCCTGGGCACCGATGAAGCCTCATCAAGATGCCTGAACAATTTGCTTTCCGTATTCCGGACGTAAGCGTATCCGACGCTCGTCAGCCATGCTCGGTAAAATGTTGTATACTTCACGAAAAGTTTAGGTTCCGTTTTCGTTTTCCCCCTGGACAACAAACCGGAAGCCGATAGCCAACGTAAGCATGCATAGAAGCAAGGAGCGAGTGAGAATCCATCGCCTCCAGACCCAGACGAAAAACGTCCAGGCCCCAAAACATTGAACGGGGTTAAGCATGCGGAGAGCCGCCAACGTGAGACGCGGGAAAAGGGCCGTGATCGACATTCCCTCGACTCGGAATGTTGTATAGAGATAATAAGGGTACAACAAGGAGATGACTATGCGAGTCGTAGCCAACAGTGTACGTGCATGCTGCTGTGCGATAAGGGTGTGGTGGTGCTGAATTGAACGCTAATGGTACATGGCAAATCTGACGCCTCATCTGTCAGTCAGATGTTACTATTGGTGGCACAGAAGTCAGCTACTGCAGGGGCACACAGAGCAGGTACGACGGGGTTGCTTACCGGAGATGTTCAAGCAAAGGTCGAATTCATGGCGTCTAGTCCATGTAGAAGTCGCCCTTTAGAATGCGTTCCTGCATGGCGTCTGGGACCTTGGGTTGCTTGGGCATCTCACGAGCGGGCGGCTCCATGATAGTGACGCTCTTGGCTCGCTGATGACTAACGCCATTGGGGCTCATGAGGCCAGGCGGGGGCCCGGAGATGGAGCCTCGCTCGGCTCGGGTGCGTAGATTGTCCGCAAAATTGTAGCCTTCGCCTGTTGAAGACGATGTTAGCGAGTAGTCCTCAAAGATGACTTCGGGCTGCTCGGTGATGGTGGAAGGCCACAGGTGTGAAATGGACAGGGATCGCCGCGAAGTGCCACAAGGGGACAAAGGGTGCAGAAGTGATGATGCAGAGGGCAGAGACTGCGACAATGAAGACAGACCTCGACCTCGGCCAGTCGGGGGAGAGGAGGCTTTATGGATGGAGGGTCTACCATTTGGGTTCCCAACACTTGCGCCGCCCTGCCTGACATCGCGCAGAGCACGAGCTCCAAAGCTCAACCGTCGGGCAAAGGGCGTGGCGGGGTTGCTGCCTGTAGCAGGTGTGGAAGGGGCGTAGTCGTCTTCGAAAGGGTTCTCGTCTACTGAGCCAGAGTTGGCACTGGAAATGCTCTCGGTGCGAGCGCGGGGGTTGGTGAAGGGAGACGTTTGGCCGGGCGAAGCCGAGAGGCCAATGGTGGTGAGGGAGAGCCGTCGCCGTTGGGCATTGACAGCAGCGGAAGTGATGGGACCTGAGTAGGACTGCGAGCCCGCGGGTTGGCCTACATAGCTGTTGGAGCGGCCAAAGAGGTCGTGGAATGTCTGGCCGGTGACAGAGGCTCGTCGACGGTCGGTAGCACCTGGGGATTGGAGGGGTGGTGAGTTGCTGCCGTTGGACATGTTGGGGGGTGTCGTCGAGGGTGGAGTAGTCGTTGTGTGAAGAGTGTGGTCGGTATGGTCAGGTGGTGTCGAGTAAGTTGGGAGAGAAGAAGCAGGGAGAGGGCGGGACGTTTGATATGTGTCTAGCGCGCACGGACGCGGCTCCCCCTCTGTCACGACTAGTAGTCGGTGTCGGCGTCAATGGGTGGGTGGGTGCTCGCAAAGTGCAGTACGTCAGCGGGTTTGCGATGGCGTGACAAGCGAACGAGGCAGAGTCTCAGGGAAGGCGCGCCTGCTGGGTCGACGGTGTAACGCGAGGCTGCAGCAGAGAAAGGTGGGAACAGCGTCGTCGTCAGGAGGTGCGAGGGCAGCAATGGACGCAGCAGCAATATAACACGAGCTGGGAGCAGCGCGAAGCGGATGCCAACCAGCGGATCAGCTCTTGGGAGGGCAGGGGCTAGGCCGTGACGGAGCGTAGCGTGCTTTCCCCGCAATACGACCTAGATAGGAACAAAGCACGCACCATGTGGATAACACGCCCGCCGCCCCTCCAACCCCATCCAACCACACCCAACGCCCATCTCGAGCATCGCCACGCTAACCCCGCACTCACGCCAGCCCGGCCCACCCTCACGCTGCCATCACCCGCCGTGAGCATCGCCACCGCGACACCGAGCCCGCTTGGCACAAGCTTGGTCGAGGTTCCATGCACCTGTCTCCTCTCTTGCAAAGGTTCACTTCCCATGTTAGCTAGGTCTATCACAGCGCACCATGACATCGCTATCAGACACACCCGCTTGATATCACCCATACGTACTTGCTTTTCCTTCCCGTCCCCCCTCCCCATGTCACGGCTGCAGCGTCGTGCAACCACCATCTGCCCACATCTCGTTTGTGTGCCAGGTTTCGGGTGACCTGTCTCTTCGGGGCGCTGCGGATCTTACACACGCACTGTTTCGTCTCATACATAGATATCGCTTACCACCGACCCAGTGCGGGGCATAAGCCCATCTCAACCCAAAGAGCAACGACCAACCATCTCACACCAGTCTTTGATAGAAACTTTATTTATGCGACGCTCCAGACTGTGTCTGAGACTGCCTCTAGCCGTTGTACCAGACCTTTGGGTTGCGCTCTCCTGACAAACAATATTTCCGCGTGCAGATACAACTAATCGCTGGATGAAAGAATGTCAGCTCGTTTCATTCGTAAAAACAGCAACGAGCAAAATACTGCATGCACAATGCCAGCGGCTGGAGCACCCGGCCACTGACATGTTGCGATGACTGAGTCTTTGTGCGACATGTCCAACAACATCCCTTGTGATTGGTAGTCCCCTCCACACACCGATACTAACGAATGGCTGGCCTTGCACATGTTTCTCAATGTCCGGCTCGCACATACAGAGAGCCCCGGCTTTCACGCCGACAAATGCTGTTCAAAGTCGTGAGATTCGGCATTGATGTGTGCACTGCCAATCACGATAAGAAGCTCAGCGTGCAGTAAGCAGAGCTTCGTGAAGGTCCGACTGTACACGCGCCTGGGTCCGCTTTCGTGCATCTCGGGTCCATTTCCGCAAGCCGTCGGCCGACATCTCCAGCCCCGACACGTCAACTCTCGGCACTCTTTGAGCGTGGTGAATCGGTTTGATTACATTGGTACGGTCTGCGACTCGCTCTGATTGTTTGTGACCAACCCCGCTCTACGTAGGTTAGCCGAAGGAGCTGCGAGCACCTTACCCATCTATCCACGTGGTGAATTGGTTGATCAAATGAAGTGGTTCATCAGACAGGAACAAGTGTTTGCATAGTAATGGTATGTACAAGGAGTGTAAAGAAGTGAAGGCGATCCAAACAGTAAAGCAGATTACCTCCCACGCATGTCGCTATCAGGTGAACAAAACAATCAAACAAAGCCAAACGCTATATCAAAAGAGAAGAGAGAGTAGAAGCCTCGAATCAGGCCAAGAAAAAAGAGGACCACTAGGTACGGCGAGCCTGTTGAAGACAGGGTTCGAAAGAAAATGGGTATAGTCGGCCTAGGGAAGAGAAGAGAAGAGTATATGCGCGAGACGAAAAGATCAAGAAACGAGTAAGAAACAAAGCTTGTGCGGTCAAGATGGATACTAGAAGGAGAGACAAAAGTGACGACGCTGTAAAGGAACGAGAAGAATCAAAGGGGCCGCCAACGCCAAGAGTAAACCAAGGAAGGAAAGTATCGGACACGCGCGTGAGCAGTCATTCCGTCATGGGCTGCACGATGGCGGTGATCGTGACTAGGATGGCATACTCCTCTTAGATCGTCCTTCACGAACTTCAGAGGCCGCTCTCTTCCGCTTCTCGAAGATGACCCTGCGGAAGGCACTCGTGTATTCGGCAGGCGTTTCCGGACAGGCCAACTTCTGCTCAATGCCTTGAAGAGTCTCCCAGTGGTTTCGAGTGACGTCCTCCTGGGGCAGAGAACCGAGTGCGTCAATGACGAATAGTGGTGTCCCCGTGGAAGACGCGCCGATGAGCGCGACAAACAGGTTGTTTTGCATCGGATCCGTCGGTTTCTCTGTGCCCCATTCGCTGTCCTCGTATGCATCCTTGTTGCGATCTGTAACTCGATCCAGGATCGTGACCAAGGCTGCGGCTGCCTTTGCAGCCATTTCTCTTGTTTCCGCACCAGAGTCGATGTGCTTCTGGTAGAATTCATCAATATCTTTTACCAGTGCAGTGAGCTTGTTGGCGCAACTGATGACGTCGAATTTCAGATCCGCTGCGGTGGCATTAACTGGGCCATCCCTTACGTACTTGTCTAGGGCGTCGAAATGCTGATTGATACGATTTTCAATCTTTCGGAAGTACACACGGGCCTGGAAGTCTGGGTCGATGATCTTTTGAGCGTCCAGGAAGAGACCTGGATTCCGAGATGCGTGTTGAGTGAAGAGGTCAGCAAACTCTTGAAACTTCTTTGATACCTCTGATGTGAGAGGCGACTCTGGGCATTTAAACTCTCCGGGAAGGGCGTCTTGAGGCTCGAAGACTGACAACATCGTAGTGACTGCATCGTGCATCTCGTCTTCATCTTCTGGCAGGTCGTCCTCCTGGAAAGCCCAGTCGAGATCGCTTGCAATGATTCCCAGACCCTTGGCCTCGAGTAGCTCTGCTGGCTTGACATCTGCAATGGTCGATCCATCCGTGGATAAGTCGAAAGGCTGGTCATGCAATTGCTCCGGGCTAGTCGAGGCTGAGATGATTTGATCGCCGACCCAGTATATGTGCTTGACTAAACTTAGCTCGCTGTTGGAGTGGAATGAAGATTTGCGTACCTTGCAAGCCAGACCTTGTTCATTAGCACCACAAGTACACTTTGGCTTGCCCAGCTTGCCCCCCATAGCGACGGTTATGTCATCGTCAATGTGAAAGTACTTGGTGGGTTCACCGTCTGGGCTGTCGTCACCATCAGCCACTGCGCAGTACTTGATGCGGATATCGTTGTCCTCAAGCCCGTGCTTGGCTCTTCTGCGCAAGTCCGTGTTGAAGGTCGATACGTTGTACTGCAAATTGTTTGTCGATATGACCAGAGAGGGTACTGGGGAGACAGGTGATGGTGATTCGATGGAGGGGAGAGGATAGTCATGAACCAGGTCCGGAAGGGTGTGGAGGGACTGAGGGCTGGTCCTGGCTGCCTTTGCAGCTCCGGCTCGAGTCGTGACCATGGCCTCCCCAATTGAGAGTCGTGAGAACTGCTCTGCTGACATGGAGATCTAAAAAGCTGAGATGCTCCTGGACACCTAACGCCCACGAAGGAGCTATATATCAACCAACATCGCCGGCTCCACGCCACAACCTTGGTTCCTCCATCAGGCACCACAAGTCGACCATCTTACTGAGGGCGCTTAGGGAATGGGCCTTCCGCGCCGTAGAGCGTTGAGGCGTCTGAAGCGGATGTGGCTGTTCAGGGAGGAACCGATGGTGCACAAGATCAGTGCCGCATGTCTGCCTAGCTGCCTGGAGCTAGTGTGAAGGATGTCAGGGCGTCGTGTGAAAGTCCAAAGTTGCATATACATCCAACTGGCGTTAGTGCCTCAGTGGGACGTAAGGCACAGTCGCTGATAATGTTGCTTTTAGTTGGAATTATCCCCAACTGTGCACCAATGGTACCTGGTTGACCGTCGTAAAGTCCGTGGGTCCTGTTTGACAAGGAGTGGGCTTGACCCGAATTGGCAATTAAGGGGCTTAGCATTATCCGAGTCCAGCAGATTATGGTCTTTTACCGCCGTGGCCTGGGCATAAATGCCGCTAAATACCTCAACCCACCTATCGTGAGTTGCCTGGAGGGCCAAGTTGGGGTGATACTGCAATGCGCAGCTCTTTATCACCGCAGCTGGAGCGAGGCTCGTGATCGATGGTGCAGCCTGAAAGCTGTTCAATGCAAGACCCGACAATGCGGCCATGGGGCCTTGTGCGGCTGTCGCGACTGGTGCAGTGCACTCAATGACCGAGATACAGGCACGAAGTTGAGGTAGTAAGCGGAGCGCCATTCCGAAGGGTAATGGTCGTAAGTGTGGAGTAAAGGTTAGCATGTTCAACTCAGCCTCGCCTGCGGCGTTCCGCAAGCATCTTCTGAACCCTGCAATCACCTATCGTTAGCGAGGGTCCAAACTGATATAAGGCTGACTGGCTGAAAGAAGTACCACCCTCCTGCGCAAGCTTCTACCAACATGAGCATAGATTATGCGTGGCACCCCTCGAGCGTAGAATTTTGACAGAGAGTGCCTTGGGCCTCTTGTGAACGACCTGCATACAAGACTCGAAGGTTCAGCCCAGCCCCAGCTTGTCACTGCGCCCTCACCGTATCCAAGAATAAAGACACGCGGACTGGCTTGAGACCACACAGCAGGCCTTCTCCTCGTCATAGTCATGCTCAAGTCTACGGTCACCCAGCTCGAGATGAGTCGTGCGCTACCAATTCGCGACCGTGCTGATTTCAGTTTGCGCACCGACTTCAGGTACACATCCCTGGCACGATGCACACACGGCTTGAGTCGTTCACAGCGCAGACATTATCCTTGGAACGTTCCGCCATGTCCGAAGCGACATCTGAAGGATGCAGACTACTGTGATGCAACAGCTTTCTTGCAGTTTCCTCAGGTTCGTGCGGTCGACCACTCACACGCGACCTGTAACCGCCGATCTGGAAACCGACCACCACACTCACAAGGCAAACAGCCCCATCTGGAAACACGTGTGATTAGAGAGCCATGTTTCGAAACATGGGCCGCGACTCGGCCGCGTTATTGTACATTCTTGATGAAGAGGGCGTCTGAGCCGGAAGGCCACGGTAAAGCCGTGAGGGAAGACCAGCTTCCGCATCCGATGAAACATGAACTCCAAATCTGAAGCAGCCCCATATGTGACTACACTATTGTTTCACCATGAAACCCGGTCATCTTCATGGTAAGGAAAGTCTCTAAGGTAATGCCATGCTGGAGAGCCTCGGGCAAATCGCTGTGACAAATGGAGGCCGACTCTGCGTGTAGGTCAGCCCACAGGGTTCCTTTCATTCATCGTACCTACGTAACTCATACCTGCTACCTGTAACATCATTCTGTAAAGAATTCGCCAGTGAACTCTGCCTGAAATGCTGCTCTCTTCTCCTGCCTGTCTCTATAATATATCTCATGTTTATACCTCCCCATGGGAGTCCGGAAAGGGAATCATTTGTATCAATCGCCTCGGGTTTTGGGGACATGTACGAATTACCCGCGTTGCGTTGGTTCTCGGCTTGACGTTCGGTTTCCTCTTGGTGTTCTTTTGTCTTGTCTCCTACTATCACGTTAGCAGATCCTGGATCGCCTTGGCTACACACGAGGTGTTCGTACGAAATCGTCTCTGGGCCAGCTTGTTCTGGATCTTCCGTCGCTCATTCGGATCGATCACATGGGACCATTGATCTGCTTCGGCCCTCGAAATTGTTCTCCCCGTGCTTCCACGGTGTTCGTCTGAGGGTCTCGCCTGCCGAGACGTAGACTCTTGATCTTGGGACATGGATGCTCTCAAAAGTGTGGCACGCGCAGTAAAAAACCAGCCAGTGTACGTTGTAGACCATGTAAAGAGCTAGGGTCGATGATTTTCGGTTTCGCACTGGAGTTTTGCGTGCCGGGACGAGCCGTACGTGATAGCTCGTTATCAACCTGGAGCCCATCGACAATTCTGTGGTTGAAAGCTGTCGTGTTGTTTTCAAGCCCTCATCCCGGGTTTCGTTCAGCTCTCCTTCAGGACGACAGTCGATGTACGGGTAAGGAATGTTGGATAAGACAAAGGTAGAATCGAACGGGAGGATGGCACGCATTCAGGCGTGCGTTAGCCCTATATGCTTGTGCTGCACGAAGCCCTATACAACTTATTGTGGCAGCCTAACACCAGCCGCAAACGCAAAATGCATACCAGGAACGAGAATGAAGAAAAGGGACAAGACACCTAGCCGAATACTGTAGCTGAGTCTTTACTAAACGCAGTGGAGCCTCTCATCCCGAAGTCTAGTCGCTGCGGTCGAACTATGACACAGGAGGGCAATGGTTGAGACCGAAGACGAGAAGGGATCACCACGGGCCGCCGATAATTCCGACGGCTCATCTAAGAGGACGACCAGATCGAGGACAAAAGACACTGAGTCAGAAGAGTTCAATCGGCGTTTCCGCATGCTGAAGCACAGGGCGAAATTGTGACATTAGTCCAGCAGATGAACAGGCACCAGGATGAAGTAATGGTTCGCAACACCTATTGAACCATAGGTTGTAGCAAAGAGTATGCTAAACACAGAATGGGGCTGGAGAGTAGGTCCGTGATTTGATCGGATCGCATGCCCCAAGGGATCTCACTGGGATGAGTAGTACCTGCATCTACCGCTACCTGTTAACCGGTGAAAGGACTCGGAAAGGCCGCACGACTGTAGCCTTACCGTTGGGCTGAAGCAGGACATGATTGATGAGAATACCCTGGCAACGGCGTCTTCAACTCACGGGCGAAAGGTGGCAGTGTCAACGCCCCTGATCTGGATGAGTAGAGTATGAGTGATGACGTATTAGACAAGCAGCAGATACGAGACTATTGTGCTTCGCCTACAACTGTCATTCAGACATGTAGCCTCACAGTGTGCAGCTTTGGTGCGGCCACGGGCGACAGTTTCGGCGGTCGCGACCACTACCTATGGAGCTTGCTGTGATGGTTGCCAGTGATCAACAAGACGGCAGATAATTCGGGCGATGAGATTAGGCAACCGCAAGACCGGACGGGGAAGCGTGGTTCAAGCCTGATCTTGGTGTTGTGGATGGGAGTGATGGGGCATTGGAGTTGCGGTCTCGAAAAGTCATCCTAGTCCGAATAAGAGACACTGCATGGTGCGAAGAGCCCTTTCATTGGCGCTGCCACAGCCTGCTGAATGCCGATTGGCTGTTGAGCAGTGGCTGTGCAGTCCCCAGTGAACTTTTGACCGCCAAACATGTCCACTCTGCCAATGTAGCCATGGAGTGTTCGTGACGCAGGACATCAGCATGACGCAAACGTCTTGCAGGAAACGGCCTCTACGCTCTTCCCCCTTGTTGTGGCAGGACAGTACGCATGCCAGGGACGGACCGCTTGCTCTCGTCTCATTGAAGAAAGATCGCTAAGCCCGACTGTGCGAATAAGAGGATTTTTGCTGTGCTTCAGCCGCATCTCGGCCTGGTCGCATCGATACCGTTGTGGGCATATTGCATGCTGGAAAGTATACAGCGCATGTACCTGCGTCCGCGTCGAAACGCACAACGAATATGGGATGCGACAAGGCGGCAATGGCCAGTAACAGGGAGAAGTCCAACCTGTCAACCAGCTGGTCATTGGGCACCATTCTCGGTGTCTCGGTATTTGGAAGCCAGCAACGGCTGCAGCGCGATGGTCTTGCTACGGCCCTACGACAATCTCACACAAATCGCGAGAGTCGAACATGGGATGTTTGTCATAAAAATAGTCCTACACATCTAAAGGATGGCAATGCGTAGGGTGGAGTAGACACGGTCCTGCTAAAAACCTATTTCAATCTGCCACTAGAAGGAATGTTGCTTCGAGGCCATGGAGAACTGAACCAAGAAGCAGGCAATCGTGGGAAAGCACATACACAGCGTACTTTGCGCATCCTTTCGAACGACAAAACATGAAGCGTTCATGATTGGAAAGGTGCACGCAAGCAGCACAGTGTTGACGTGACGGAGAGCTGGAGGCTGAGAGCTCTACGGTTTTGTGGCCGGAAGAAAATTGAGATTCCGCTCGGACCTCGTCTTTGTCAGCATGCGCGCCGTCAAATTCGAGCTGAGCTGCCGCGGCCTTCTGTTTTCTTCTTTACACACAATCATACAAATGGACGATTAATCAACGGCCACAACGGAAACCTACCTTGTGGTTGTCATATTTGCGTCTTAGAGAAACTCATTGGCACTTTTAGGCTTTTTGCTTCGATTTCTATGTTGCTTGAAGCCACCTGCGTGACCGGACATACCTACCTTGATGAGATGGAACAGTCTTGGTACAAGAGCCCCATATGAATGCTGCGAGACTCGTATCACTATCACTGTTGAGAGACACTCACCAAAAAACGGTGTCATTGTCTGACTGAAGTCATCATAACTGTTGGTCGCTGTCATTAACACAGCATACTAAGCACAAGGTCGAAAGTTCTCAAAAACGACGTGTATTTTCTTGGAGTAGGCTTGAACATCATGGTGTTAAGGTAAGATGGGGACGTAATAGATACGAGCTGCTTCGTGCCGTCGTGCGCACTGCGGGAGTATGTGGTCCGAATCATCGGTGGCTTTCACGCTTGGACAATCACAGCAGTGGCCTTGGGCTCGCAAGCCAGCTTCAGCAACAAGGGTATCAAATCAGTGTCAACGGTTTGAGGGCATTTGCGCTGCCCAGGAGAGGTTACAGGACCTGTCGGACATGGGCGGAGCTGTTTATAGATCAAACCGGCTCAAGGTTCTAGAAATCTGGAGCTTGCGGGATGCCATGTGCCATGTGCCATGTGTGTGCTGTGGAACGGGTCGCATTACTCGTCATCGCGCCCGAACTAGGGACCCTTCAAGTCCCCTTTCTGCGCGCATGCTCTACATACTTACTTTCTCGGCTCTATCATGGACACATTCCTACTTGGATAATTGACACCGCACCGCCCAGGCAACTACCCGACGTTCCTTGAGCCTCCGCGAACAGACCCCGCGTGCGCCCTCGTGCACGTTCGCCGCTCCTTAAAGCCACACCCCGTGCGATCCGTCCTCCGTCCCCAAGACCATGGCGTCCGCGCTGAACAAACGCCAGCAGGCGCGCAACGAGCGTACCTTGCAGGACCTAATCAAGAGTGTGCCTGGAAATGGCACGTGTGCTGATTGCGGCACGAGAAACCCAGGTGTGTTCTGCGCCTAGCCTTGCATGCCTATGCCGTCTACTAAGTCTTTTTCACAGGATGGGCGAGCTGGAGCGTGAGTCCTCTCCCAGAAAAGAATGAGGCTTTGTGCCATACCAATCTCCCCTCCGACCCCTTCGAATCGCGCCTTTCAGACTGACGCCCGTTCTAGTTGGGCATCTTCCTGTGCATGCGATGTGCGGCCCTACACCGCAAGCTGGGGACACACATATCCAAAGTCAAATCCTTGAGTATGGACAAGTGGGACAATGCGCAAGTCGATGTAAGCAGGCTGGAACAAACGGAGCAGAAGGAACTCAGAGTTGATGAATGTCTAGAACATGAAGCGCATTGGGAATGCCGAATCGAACAAGACCTACAACCCACGCAACGTCAAGCCCCAGATACCCATCGACATCGACGAGGTGGATAGCGCGATGGAACGCTACATACGGCAGAAGTATGAACAGCGCGTATACATGAATAATGTGCGACTGGGCGGACAACAGAATACCGGCAGTACCAGTTCAGAAGACAGGCCGCCGCCATTGCCTCCGAAGCCCACTGGTAGATTTGGATTCGGCTTGCGAAAAGCTGCAACATCCCCGCGAGATCTTACTCCGCCAGTGTCGCCTGGCATCGGCGGCTTTGAACACGACACCTCCCCACCAAGAGTGAACAAACCATCCAGAGTTTTTGGTTCCAACGTTCATACCTCAGGAGATGGATTGGATTCGAAACTGGCTACGCTACGCGACATGGGCTTTCCAGATGAGAGACGCAACTCTACAGTGCTCAAGGGACTCAATGGCAACTTGGATCGAACCGTAGAGGCTTTGATTAGATTGGGTGAGCAAAACAATCTAAGATCGACAGGGGGCACACCTACGCCATCCGTCCAATCTGCTGCGAACGGACTCAGCTTCCAGAGAACAAGCACTGCGCCCGCGGCTGTCTCCACGAACCCATTCGATGCGCTGGATGCCCCCGCTGCACAACAGCAACAGGCCGCGGCAGCCCAAAATCAGCAAGCAAATTCATCCAATTCGTACAATCCATTCTTACAGCAAGCGACACAAGCACCTGTTCAGCAACAAAGCTATCCTCAGCAACAGCAGCAAAATCTTTATCAGCAGAATCCTTGGGTCCAACAACAGCAAAGCCTCGAGCAGACATTCCAGGGCATGCAATTGACCAACCAGCAACCTCAGCAGTCTCAGCAACCCCAACAACCCCAACAACCTTTATTTCCTAATCGTACCGGAGGATATGGCCCAGCCCAGCCATCCCCATACGCTCAAACGAACCCATTTCAACAGTCGTTCACGCCTCCGCCAATGCCTCAGATACCCGAGCAATACAGCTCATTCATGCCACCCCAAACGCAATATCAGTCGATGTCCTCGCCTTCGAGTCCAGGAAATCCCTTCCTCAGATCCTCCAAAAGTCAAGTCTTCGCACCTATGCACTCGAACTCGAACCCATATGGGCAGTCCGCTTTTCAGCAACAGCAACCTCAGGCGCAGCAACAGCTGCAACAACCATTCACCCAACAGCCCAGTCAACAGCCCAGTCAACAGCAACCTTTCCAACAGCAAAACCCTCAGCAACAGCAATTCCAGCCGCAGCAATTGCCTCAGCAGCAACCAAACCCATGGGCAACGCAGCAGCAGACCCAGTTGCCCACTCCTCCAGCGTCGAACCCTTGGCAGAGTCAACAGCAAAGCTTCCAGCCCCAGCAAACTGGGCATCAAACTCAACAGCCAAGCTATGCAACACAGCCAAAGAGTTTCCAAGATCAACAGCAAACCTTTCAAAGTCAGCAGCAGGCCTACCAACAGCAAAGCTCTAATCCTTTTGATAAGAAGTCTATATTGTCACTGTACAATCAACCACAGCCTGCACAGCAGCAGTCCACGCAACAAGTTCAACCGTTGAACCCGTCTGCATCGGCACCGATGACAGCTTCTGGGCACATGAATCCATTCGGTCCAGCCCCAGGAGCTAAGCCATTGTCAGCTGCTCAGACGCCCGGTGTGCGGCATGTCAGCAACGAAAGTGTGGATTTCTCGGGTTTGATGGGCGGCAGACATTCCCCAGATGCCTTTTCAGGGTTGAGCTCGAGCTTCAGACGTTGAGCTAGAGCAGGATGCGTGGCTTGCCGGTGGGGATGGCCCTCGGGGGGCTATAGTTTTGGGTTGAAGAGAGGCCTTGGGTATGCAATAGGAGATGGATTGGATCTAGAGGAGGTGATCATATCTCCTGTTTGATAAGAGAGGCCACGAAGCGCATAGCCCGATACCTTAATTGACATTTTCGTTTCTTGAAGCTGTTTGAGCTGCATCACGCCCGTGCCATCAATGTATTGATTCTGCCAACTCATTCTTCCCAACTTTGAAGCAGTCCACGCAAACATGGCGTCCGGCGTCAGCCGTCCCACATTCAACAGACAACCAATGTGCCGTGCCCACCGTGCCACCGACGCCGTCTCTCGTGTGTGCTCGACAGCCAATGATGATTTCGCCGCTGTGTGTTCATGCAGAACATCACACAGGTACCTGCTTGCGTCTCGGCCCAAAAGTCGAGGCTGGGCCTGCAAGGGTCCCGCCCAAGCTGCAGCACCAAAGGGCGGTCTGTTAGTGTCGTGCCTAGCAGCTTCACGACGATCATCCTGGCGTGAGAGCTCCACAAGTTCGCTCGGCACATCGTTCTTTTATTGAGATTGAAGGCCACCCCATCCGTGCTGAAGTCTCCAAGTCGGTGTGTTCCCGTTGCACACGTCCCTTCTCCCCGCACCAGATCGAGGCCAAGTTAGACGACACCTTGACGACACCTTCAGCTAAAGGTAGGTTTGCAGATCGACGACTCTCGCGACGGAACGATTAGGCCCAAGGCGAGTAGAAAGTGGCGACTGGCAAGGAGCAGGCTGGCTAGACGTTGCTTGAAGC
This sequence comes from Plenodomus lindquistii, assembly GCA_025504975.1. Lineage (NCBI taxonomy): Eukaryota > Fungi > Ascomycota > Dothideomycetes > Pleosporales > Leptosphaeriaceae > Plenodomus > Plenodomus lindquistii. Next base: position 168,255 of record JANUWI010000008.1, read on the forward strand.
CCAATTCGACCCACTCTTGACCGGACGACGTGTGCGACCAGGCCTTAGGAGTCATATCTACGGTGCGCTGCGCTGTTAGGCTTGCTTCCTCTACACACTCACACACACAACAGCACGAATAGCTTTGCGCCAACACACCCCTCGACGGCGCTGAAGAGCTTTTATACCTGCGAATGCGCTGGGCATCACGATATACACACACGCACCGCATCCCCGCCTCCACGACTCGCGCGCACGCATCTCGAGATCCCACAGCATACAAGCCACCCCTTTCAAGCGCTCTAGTTCCCAAACCCACGCTTGACAGCTCCCACGCGTCCTACAACACATCTTATCTCTACCCCACACCCACCGCAACCGCCACCATGGGCTCCAACAGCTGGAACCCCTTCGCCTCCCCCTCGTCGCGTCGCAACTCGCCCACGCGCCGCAGCGGCTACGCCCGCTCCTACGCCGGGTCCTCGTACAGCGGCACCTCGCGCCACCACAGCTCGACATCGCGGTACAAGCGGTCCCCCCGCGACGGCTACCTAACGCACCTGTACAAGAAATTCCAGCACTTTCTGCGAGAAATCTGGCGCTATGCGCAGCGGCACCCGTACAAGGTCTTCTTCGCCGTCATCATGCCGCTCGTCAGCGGCGGCGTGTTGCATAAACTAGCAAAGCAGTTTGGCATCACATTGCCTGATTTCGGGGGCGGCAGGGCAAACACAACGTCCACGTCAAGAGGCAGATATGCGGGCTCCGGCCACTCGAATACGTACTACGACAACCCCAACTACAGCACCGGCGCTGGGGGCTACTACGGCAGCTCCGGCTACGACTCGTATTCTGCGCCGCGGGGCCAGGCCAACGGCGGCGGAGGCATGATGAGCGGACTCGGCAACATTGATATGCAGAGCGTGGCGGGAGGTATCGGTGGACTAGCTAACTTGGCGAGTATGGCGTCCAAGTTCATGTAAACGATGAGGGGCAGAAAGGTGACTTTTAGTGTTAGGAACGGCGGAGAATGTAGTAACGATTGTGAGAGTTGCTGGGAACTTGACAAGCTGGGGTCGTGGCGGGATGGGTGGTTGGTGACAATCACAGAGCCCGGGGCAGGGAGAGTGGGATGGAATGAGGTATGGCGAGGTGGCAAGACCTAGGGAGAAAAGTTGGAGTTTGGTGGCAGAGACGGGGCGGACCATGGCATGAGCTACAGTGTTGCGTACGCTGTTCTTGGCTTCGTTTGGCTATGAGTGAGCTTTATTTGCGCGGGTTCACTTGTATATTGTTTTCTTGGACTCTCTTTCAGTACAGTTTTGAGCTTCTGACTTACGATTAGAGATATCCCCCCGCCTGCTTCTGAGAGGTTGGTCCTCAGAAGTGGCATGGCGTTTCGAGTGGTTTTGGTTTGGTTTGGTTTCAGTATATAGCTGTCAGCCCTTGACAGAGTGAGCAAGAGAGAGAGAGAGAGAGAGAGAGAGAGAGAGATAAAAAATGGTTGTTCCTATCTAGATCCAAGTAGTAAAGTAATCGTGAACCGTCCATCGTGAAGCCTCATTAGGGTATCTCATTCATACACCCATTCCCAACCCAACCCGTCCCATCCTCGCTGCCATGAACCTACCCACGACCAATACCTAGCCCGACACAACATTAGCAAACACCTTTGCCGCAAGCCCACTCAACAACCTCGCCTTATCCGCCTGCGGCATCTCCTGAAACACACTATACACACTCTTCCCCTTCGTATCCCTCACAGCCCCCAACCTATTCCCCGCCACCGCCCCCGCAACCATCCCCGGGAAATTCGCAACAATAAACCCCATAGCCCCACCACTCAAACCTCCAACCACCGACCAGAATTTCCCCGTAGGACTCGCATCCTTATCCGCCATCCCCTCCTCCCGCAACATCTCCTCGAATATCCCGCCAAACTGCTCGTCGCTAAACTTGTTGTGGCTCTCCTCCGTCGTGCCAGCAGGCGCGCTGCCAAAGCCAAATGCCGACCAGGGGAATCCCCCTGCGAATCCGCCGCCGCCACCAGCGGCATTTGGAATCTCCTCGTCAAATTCGGAGTCGGGGGTCGCGGTACTGCCGGTGAAGCTGTTGTATGTGCGGGCGGCGTCGTAGTCGCGGCGGCGTGTGGTGTCGGAGAGGGTGTAGTATGCGTCGTTGATTTGCTGGAAGCGTTTTGTACGGGCGGCGCGTTCGGGGGAGTCGGAGGGGACGCGGTCGGGGTGGTGTTTTAGCGCTGCTCTGTTGGTTGTGTTAGAAACGTGGTTCGGGTGGCGGATGGAGGGGAGGGCTGGGGTAGTATCAGGGGCGTACTTTTTGTAGGCATCGCGGATTTGCTGTGGGCTGGCTTTGGAGTCGACTTCGAGGACCTTGTCTGTGTGTGTAGATTAACATTTGTGATGCGATTGCTGGCTGGGGCAGCGTACAGTAGTCTGCTGGGGGCGCTGTGGCATGTTAGCTGGGGCACAATTGAGGAGTAAATCCATGACTGCATACCCATATTGAAGGTTGATGTATGGCTCGGGGATTATATCAGGGAGGTTTGCGTATTCAAGGGTAGCTGGAGTCGGATACAGAGTATATCTAGGAAGAAACTTGTGGTGACATGGCGGGTTTGCGACCTGGACGCGGCTGATTGGGCGATGACGTACACGCGAGCTATCGCCAATGTGGCTTCACGTTTGCACGTGAATCTTTACGACAGACTCACACTGGTGTTGGTCCTGTAACTGGATACCGCTTACAAAGAGTGAAGCGTAGTAGGTGATTGAATTCTATGCAACGTAGTTTTGCTGCAGCTCCTTATTCTCGAATTGGGCCTCCTCGAGGTCCTTCTACGAAGCTTACATAGGGCTCCAGCGTAAGCGACTACCTACAGCAAGATCACCAATAGCTTATTCGTTTCAATCACGCTCTGATACGATCATGTAGTAGACAGAAACGCAATACTATATCGCAATCACACTCGAATCATGCAGCCGTCAACACGATGCTGCCCCCAACCAATCCACTCGCCTTTGCCTCCACAACAATCTCCCCCTTCGCACCAGCCTCACTTCTCACAATCGCAAGCGCAAGTCCACTAAACGCCTTGCGACTCGTAGAAGGAAATGGCGTAGTATCTGTCGGATCCCCATTGTCCGTGCTAACAATATCACCCGGCCCAGACGCAATCGAGAAATCAATGGTGTTGTTTGCTTGCGGTACCGGATTTCCAGCCTCATCCACAACCGCAACAGTGATGAAAGAAAGATCGTAGCCATCGCCAGAGATGCTGGTACGATCAGCCGTGACGTTGAGAGACGCAGCCATACCAGCCGTCTGGTGCGATGCAGTCGCCCACTCCGCACCATCTCTGTATGCTACAACGCGAACAGATCCCGGGGTGTACGTTGCATTATCCCAACGAAGTCTGTAGTCGTATTGACCCTTTTTCTTACGGCCTAGACTTACATCATTGACGAAGACTTCAGCCTCATCCCCAGATGTGAAGACATGGATTGGCGTCACCTGCCCTACACGATCTGGCCAGCTCCAGTGGGGCAATAGATGTGCCATGGGAAGATCCGGACGCCAGCGCGATTGATACAAATAGTACCTATCCTTCTTGAAGCCAGCGAGATCAATGATGCCAAAGTACGAACTACGACTCGAGTTGTCGTACGGCGTCGGCTCGCCGATGTAATCCCATCCTGTCCATACGAACTCACCAGCAACATATGGATGTCTGTCTTGAGCCGCGAAGACCTTATCTGGTGAAGCGGCCCAGCTGGGTGCGTATAAGTCGTACGCGCTCACGTAATTGTTTACATCATCGGCGCCGTCACCTGGAGCGCCGCCGACTACCGCGCTATTGTTTCTGGTAACGGGGAAGAGGTAAGTACCGCGCGAACTGAGCGTTGATGCTGACTCGGTGCTCCAGATCATCTTGTTGGGGAATGCAGATTTGAAGCCAGGGAACGTGCTGGTGTATGAGTTTCCTCTACCTTCTCCTTGGTAGTTTAGACCGATGATGTCGATGACATTGGCTAATCCAGTGGAAGGACCGGCGTTGTTCATCCCTACCGTCACCAACCTGGTGGAGTCTTCTTCATGTGTAATATCTTGTAGCATCCTTCCGGTCGCAGTTCCGGTCGAATTTGACTGTTCGGCCAACTCATTACCGATACTCCATGAGATGATAGATGGATGATTGCGATCACGACGCAGCCAGGATCGCAGATCAGGCTCGTGCCACTCGGGGAAGATACGATGGAAGTCGTTATCGACCTTTGCGTAGTTCCACGTGTCGAAGATCTCATCCATGACCAAAAGCCCCATTCTATCGGCTAGGTCAAGATACTCTGGTGCGGGTGGATTGTGGGATGTCCTGAGTGCGTTGTTGCCCATCTCTTGGAGCATTTCGATCTGGCGTTCGGCTGCTCTGGTGTTGAATGCGGCTCCTAGAGAGCCAAGGTCGTGATGATTGCAGGAGCCTTGGATACGAACAGGCTCTCCGTTGATATGAACCCCTGTGTCGGCATCATATACCACCGAGCGAATGCCAAAGGGAGTCTCGTAGGTATCTATTGCGGTACCGTTGGTCGAAAGTGTGGTAATGATCACATACTCATTAGGCTTTTGAGTAGGCGGAGGTCCCCATAATTTAGGATTGGAAATTGTGACGGTGCCATTAAGGCTTTTCTTGGTAGTTCCAGATACGAGAACACTTCCTGCTGGGAATTTGGCAACTGCACTGCCCGTCGCTTTTCTGCTGGCAGCCTCCAGCTCGAAAACTTCGGATGACACCTCGACCACCTGGGAGCTGTTACCCTTGTGCTCCACATCAACGACTAAATGAACTACGGCCGCGTCTGCAGAAACATTAGGCGTAGTAACATAAGTTCCATAATGGCCAACATGCACAGGATCGACCGTAACAAGCCAGACATTACGGTAGATGCCAGCGCCAGGGTACCAGCGTGATGAATCTAGGGCATTATCGAGGCGAATGGCAAGAATGTTTTCACCAGCCTTCGCATACGGAGTAAGATCCAGACGAAACGAATTGTAACCAAACGGCCAACCGCCAACAAGTTGGCCATTCAGCCATACTGCAGCGTACGCCATGGCACCATCGACATCCAGGAAGATCGTCCTACCAGTCTCAAAGAGCGCAGAGTCGAGTGAAAGCGTCTTGCGGTACCATCCCACACCATTGATGGGTAGACGGCCCAAACCTCCCTCCACCCCAGGGGCGTCGAATGTTCCTGAGATGGCCCAGTCATGGGGTAGGTTGACTTGTGTCCAAGTCATATCATCGAAACTGGATTGAACGTAGCTAACATTGGCGCCTGGGGATGGGCCAACAGGCCGCTCGTACTTTGGTTGCAGAAGGAATTCGTTTGCTGCCGGCAGAATCCATGGTTTTAGTGAATCGTAGCTTAGTGAGTCGGGGTTCGAAGTGAAGCGTGAGAAGCGCCAGTTTGCGTTGAGAGAGGTGCGTGAACGACCTGCTGCTATATCTCGGGATCTTCGGATTGCGTGCGCTGTTGCGGTGTTCAGATGCAGTGACATCAACAAGGCGAAGAGTAGGGGGCTGATCATGCTGAATCTCAGATGATGCAATGACATCTTGAGAGTTCCGACTGACGAAGTTGAACAGGCGTTCCACGGGGAGTCTTCATCGACTCAAGTATTGAATATGTACGCTTCTACAGACGATGCAGCTGGTACAATTATAATGTACTCCATCATTGTCTACCAGCATCTTTTTAGCACTTCTGATCAGTGTACCTCGGGCCATTGCTCCCCGCTCGCAAAGTGACTTCCCACGCACATCGGAGACTTTGCTACCAGCGTCAACACTCGCAGCACAATTGTGCCGCCGCCCATTGCTACGCCGTCGTCGAGACTAACCGCTTAGGGTAATTTGTGGATGCTATAAGACTGCTCCTAATATGCAGAGTGCGGGGAGGCTTGCTTGGCTTCGCTTGGTAACTCAACGGTGGTAGGGATGCTCGATGATCATTGATTGTGATTGCGCGGTAGGAGAGCCTCATCCAGAAACTGATCCGATGCTATACATCACAGGTGCATAAGAATTGCTATGCGACGGATGACGACAGCAGGTGTTAAAAAGTGAAAATGACTCTGAAAGACTACAGTAGGGTCGCCCATTGCTCGATCAGAAGATACAAGGAGTAAGGGAATGAGATCTTGAAGCTCTAGTCCATCGAGAACTGTTAGGTCCCACAGCATGAGCTCAGTGTAGACTGGTTTCTGGGAGCAAACCAGATAAGAACTCGCGAATTTTCTTGTCAATGTTGCTCGCAAAAGTGAATAAAATTTGATATACGAGCAGTTAGTACACTGAAAGACCGTGAACAACTGAATCAGTAACATCAGGCCGCGAGGCATGGTGTGAGCCATACAACGCGAGCTTTCAGTGTTTCCACGAGACCCATGCATTGTCAATGGTTGTATGGACCTTGCATCAGGTGATTATCGCTGCATGGCGGGAAAAGAATGACGAAACTCCCTGAAGATCTAGCAGATGCCCAAGCAGTATCGTCTGCGTCGGGGTCACCTTAATAATTGACAGATTGTGATTTGGGCTATACGATCAGACACCTTGCTCCTTCTACAAAACCTGTCCAACCCCCATTGTTGCATCCTTTATGTCCTCGTTCTTCGCCAGGATTTCATCGCCAACGCTGGCATCACTGCCCACTTAATTATCATCAATTCCCATGACTGGTCTCGCCGTAGCAGCAGGCTGCTTCTCTATATCTTGCGAATTGTCCTCAAGCACTTCACCACTTAACAACTGAGGATTCATGAGCCTCGGGTGCTTCTTGTCCCTAACATCCAGCACACCCAGCACATCTCCACAATCAGTCACAGGAATAGCATCTTGTGCACCCGACCAAGCACCGAGCCCCAGCGCTTCATTAGCAAGACGCTGAAGCTGAAGAGGGGAACCAGAGTTCCATTCCCCCTGTGCGTAGGTGATGGGCGAAGTATCGCTTTTTCCATGGGTCCTGAGCCAGTCGATGGCGTACGCAACATTCTCGATAAAGAAGCCGAAGAGTATGAATGCGCCACCAAGACACAGGACGATGCAGAGGCCCAGCACGCTAAATGAGTAGTGGCCAGGGCTTCTGATCATTTGCCTGCCACAGACTGCCTGGTATGCTGCGGCAGGTGCACAGCCGGCGATGATGTCACCGTTGATATTGTAGTCGGCGTCTCTCTCCCAAAGCAGATCGCCAGTCGCAGTCTCAACCAGAGCAGCTTGTAGTGACGCAAGATTTGCTTGGAAGATGAATTCCATCTCTGTCTGCCATCGGTCATCTGGGATGTGATCTGCCTGTACAGGACCTTCGATCGAGTATTGTGTTTGTAGTGTGGGCAGGCCTGGGAGCCTATAAAACATGTCTGGATCGAAGACCTCCTCTGCGGCCAGAAACCTGAGAGCCCCTTGGACCTGCGCACGCTCGTTGTCGTTGGTCCAAATCGTCGCTAAAGATTCGTGAAGTAGTACTTCTTGGAAGGACGAGACGCATTTTGATCCAGCAGGCAGTCTCGGATTGCAGATGTAGGTATGTGTAGCGCAACCCACAGGGCTGGCAGGCTCGTCGGCGATGTAGAAGTCGTTCTGCTCTTCAGAACCCGTGTATTGATTCAACGGCATTGATGCCGCAAACCAGGGGTCTTTGTTAGGTTCACCGACCGCAGGATAGAGAATACCTGATGCGTCTAGAAAAAGCATGGAGCTTTGAGCTTCCGGAAAGCCTCGCGAGAGAAGCAGAGGTCTGAAATTTTCCACATTGGGACGTTCTGATACTACACTACATGTATGTGAGTGGGTGTTGAGATGGTGGGGAGTGCTGTAGACCTACCCATATTTGTAGCCAACTAGTAATTAGCGCTTTGAACTATCAAGCCTGCCTTCTTTGGTGATGTTGTAAAGCGGCACTTGCCAAGTGAAGAACGTGTCTGCTTCAAGCGCTGGCTGTGGCTCTGTTGCGTTCTCAGGACCTTGATAGTAGTACTGAATTACTTCCCTCTCTTCCCTTGTGGTGGTACTCTTGAAGCCTTCGGTGGCAAGTGGTGCACACTGTCGCAATTGACGAAGGTGAAACTTGGGACCGCCGTTGACTGAGAGCAGAGGCGGAACGTCAGCAAAGATTTCTTCTAGTCGGAGTTGACGAGATTAATCACATACTACCAAGATCTGTGTCGCTCATGAGGTATCCCATGTCCAAGATGAGATTGCTGGTACTGGACTTGCATAGCGCCTGGTCGAATGGACACGCTCCACCTCCTTGCTTTGTGTATGGCAGGGTGCCTTTGACATAGGTGCGACACTTCTCGGATCGAGCGTCGGTACCATAACATTGAAGGGCATAGGTTAGATACTCGGTGTACTTCTTGAAACGATAGATATTGAGTGGCGCTTGTGCGTAGCCGCTCGCTCCCACAGCATAGTCATCGTACTCTGGTACAAGTGTTCCACATTGCCGACCAGTCAGCAAGACCTCTCTAGTAGATATTGACGTGACGTGAGACGATAGTATACCTAGGGAGATGTCAGCGGGGTATTTCCTCAAAGACCTATGTGGCAGCTACCAGCAGCGGTGAAAGCAAGGGACAGCACAACCGACAGGCCTATGACTGGTGCAAGTCTGACAGCGCTGCGTCTTGCACGGGAGCCTTTCTATGCTAAACTGGCTTGGAACAGTTCCCATGCTCCTGAGTGTGCCGAACCGGAGTTGCGTAGGACGACTTGGCGTTGGTGATACAAGCCGTCTGGACCGCTGCTTGATGAGAAATTGTGATGCAGTAAGAAGCGTACAATGTTCCAACAGCCTGAACCAGCGAGACCCACGTAGAGGGCGAGAAAGGCAATCAGTACTGCTCCTGCTTGGCGATTAAGTGTAAGTGTGGCGCCATAAATGGAACCACGGGCACGGTGAGTCCATAATCCCGTGTACACATCGTAATCTGACGATTGCTCAAATAGTCGACTCATAGCTTCTGGGTCGAGTAAAGGATAAAGAGGTTCAAGCCTGCCAACAGCGAGGCATTCTGCGTCTTATGTGACGATAGCACTTCAGCTCAGTGTGATGGAGGTTATGCAAACCACGGAGCGTGCATGATCCAGCCTCGTTAGTCCATTCAGCCCTACATGCTCCATTGGTCAAACCCCAAAGCTTGCCATATTGGAGATACTAGGGGCTTCGAGCTGCGTAGCCAGGATACATGAAGTTCAGAATCGAGTTGCGGTGTGTAGCATCAATCAAGCTCCGAACAATTTGCGTAATAGAAGAGAAAAGGAGCAGATTGCAGTTGAGCGGTATGAATGAAAGGTGGAATACGACGCCTCGATCCATTCTGATGCTTGGGAAATCAACCCTGGATATTCTGCAAACGCCTCTGGTTGCCACATTGGTCGCATAGCTGTGAAGATGTGCGCTGGTCATCTTGGCACTTGTTGTGCAAAGAGCGCAGGCCCTTTGGATCTGCCTACTGAGTCCCGATCTCGGAATGGAAGCTGGCTATCAGCAGCAAGTAGAATGATGCTTGACAGTCGTTGTCAGATAAGAGCAGCCTTGCTACGCGATACTTGGTTTTGGGGGGTTTGTGGTTGACCAAGAGGAGAGGCTTCACGGGAAGGGTAGCGGGGGCGGCTCGTAGCGTGCAAGAGCACAGACGCTGGGTGCTCAGCTCAATCGAGCGGAGACGGAACACGACAAACCTAGAACCATGCGAGGCCTCCTTGTCATGATTAACCGCAAATCACCACTCCAATGAGTTCTTCTCGGGGTTGTGTACGTTTGACAAAGACAGCATGGTCCCCAGAACCACTACCCCCACTAGTTGCCGCAGACCCACCTTCCCGCTCAGGAAATACGGCAGGGAGTGACATCACGACTACTATTCGTGCCTGCAATATGCAGGCCCTATGGCTGCATACGGAACGCTACACTGGATTTTGATAGCTTTGTAGACACAAAAGTTCTGGTATGTCCTTTTCATCCAATCTTCTCTGCCACACGCGTGCTGCAATTCATCACTCCAGTCGTCGCCAATTGCTCACAGCACCTCGCAGTCTACTACATACAGCCCTCATCAACCACCCCTCAATCCATACTACCCCGCCATATACAATGGCTAGCCAAAAGCTCACCATCTCGACAACGTTGTCGCTCGCAACCTCCAAGTACAAGATTCCGCAAATTGGCTTCGGCGTTTACCAATCACCCCCTGAAGTATGCGTCGCGTCTTGTAAGACTGCGCTCGAAGGCGGCTACCGCCACATCGATACCGCGCAATACTACGAGAACGAGACTGAAGTCGGCCGCGCTCTTAAAGAGTCCAAGGTTCCGCGCGAGGAAGTCTACATCACCACGAAGATTCTTTTCGCCGGTGAGGACGCAGACTCCACATATGCGAAGCTCGTGGAGAGCGTGGAGAAGCTCGTGGGCAAGGACGGATATGTGGATTTGTTCTTGATTCATAGCCCGAACTTTGGACCTGAGAAGAGGAAGCTCATGTGGAACGCGCTTGAGAAGCTGAAGGGTGAGGGCAAGACGAGGGATATTGGGGTTAGCAATTACGGGGTTGGACATATCAAGGAGATTGCCTCGATAGCTACGTCGGAAAAGGTACCTGCTGTGAACCAGATTGAGGTATGTAGCCCCCGATTCCCGCTTCCCCCCTCTCCCCAACATCGATGGTATTATATCGTTGTCTAACAACCGCCTACACAGCTCCATCCCTGGTGCCAACAACGCACCGCAGTCAAATACTGCCAGGACAACAACATCGTAATCGAAGCCTACTGCCCCATCGTGCGCAACCAAAAGGCCTCGGACCCAACTCTCACCAGCATCGCCAAGAAACACAACGTCGAGCCAAACCAAGTCCTCATCCGATGGAGTCTACAAAAGGGCTTTGTACCGCTGCCTAAGAGCGATACACCAAGCAGAATCGCAAAGAATGCAGATGTATACGGGTTTGAGCTGGACAAGGAGGATATGGAGAAGTTGGATGGATTGGATGAAGGTGACAAGGGTGCAATTGTGCAGGCCGTTAGCAATGAGTAAGGGACCTTGTTATCGTAACTGAGATGGTTGGAAGGCTTTATCCAAACAAAAGTATGCGCTTAGATACCATACATCGCCGTGAAAAGAGACTGGCATGATCGTGCTCCAACCTGCCCCTGCCCCGCTCCCGAATTTCCCCCCGCCCCACCATCCATCCCACCACGCGCACACACAAAAACTCCCAAAATTCAATCAAACACCCTCCTGACCCACCTCCTAACCCATTACTCCTGTCCTAATACATATCGACTGCGCATATAAACCCTCCAAATCCGATCCGCCCCATCAAAATAAAATTGGTTTTGTAGTGTAAGTTTCACACTGCAGCTTGAATACCCAGCAGCCCGCTAATCTACAAATAGGTAGCGGTTATCACTCCAGATTCTGATTCTGGTAACCCCGGTTCGAGTCCGGGCAAGACCTCTGAGTTTCTTGATTTGGAAAAGGAATTTGATTTTTGTTGTCGAGGTGTTTTGCTCGCTCTCTTTGATTTTTTTTAATCTTGGAGTTTTTGGTGCAGGTAGGTAGGTAGGTAGGTAAGTGTAGGCATTGATTGGTGTTTGTCCTCAATAGTAGAGGGAGACGTTACTCTAGTAGTGTGTAATAATGTTTAGATTATGTTCTTCGTCTTGGTCTAGTTATATACATACACATACACCTCGTGCTCTACATTACTTGAAGCTTAGGTAGTTCTCGTACACCTCGCCTTCATACCACCAGCCGTAGACCTTCCAACAGCACCCTATCAAGCACACAAATGGAACGTAGTGCAAGGCTGCGCAGTACCGTTCGGCATGCCGCCTGGTATCATAAAAAAAAGAACATACACGCTAACAAGAAAATGCTGTTCATGCAGGGGAAAAAAAGGGGGGGATCCAAGAATTGCAGACGAACGAAGGTGAAAAGAAGGATCAGCAGAAGAACTTGTACACCTTCTTCCACTTTGGCCACTTGCGCTTCTCTTCCCGCTCCTCTTCGATTAGGGCCTGGATGTTGAGTTCCCGGATGCCGGTCACAAGATCCATGTTATGTGATCGTACCATGGGCGTGCGAAACCAGAACTTGTATGGTAGGTAGAAGGCGATGGTGACTGGAAGTGCGAGATAGACACTGAAGAAGCGTTGCAGACGCCCAGACGTGCTGAGCTCATCCATATCGATTGGCGCAACGGAAACGTAAAATTGCGCGACTAGGACGAGGCAGTTGAGGAAGAGCCCGACGTAGGATCCGATGATACCGGGTTGCGAGCGGAAGGCCAGTTCGTCGAGGCTGTGGCCTTGAACTTTCCAACCTTGACGGAAGCGGATGTGCGCAAGACAGATCGAGAGCCATGTGAAAATTGCAGAGAGTGCAGAGAGCGCGAGGAGCCAATTGAAGGCTTGATCCTGGAGTTCGCGCTTTGCACCGGCGAGAAAGGCGAGCAAGCCGAGGGAAGAGGCGAACGCGATGGAGACTAGAGGGCGACCTTGACGATCAATGTAGGCAAAGATGCGAGGAGCCTGGTGTTGCTCCGCGAGCGCGGCGAGTGTACGCGAGGAGCCGTAGATGGATGAGTTGCCGACTGAGAGGACGGCGATCATGATGACGGCATTGAATACGGATGGGAGACCCTCGATTCCCGCATTTTTGATGGCGATGACAAAGGGGGAGGCGACGATGTCGGCACTGTTGCTGTTTTGGAGGAGTCTAGGGTCATTGTAGGGAACGAGGACACCGACGATGGTTAGAGAGACGATGTAGAAGAGCGAAATTCGCCAGAAGACCTGCTTCACGGCTGTGGGTAGCGATTTGCGAGGGTTGGCTGTTTCGGCTGCTGCGAGTCCGACGAGCTCGGTTCCGGAGAAGGCGAATGCTGCATTGACAAACACACTGCACAGCCCCTTGAAGCCATTATTGAAGGCACCGGGGTCACGCCAGAATTTGCCTCCAATGTAGCCGCCCTCTGGACCCCCGCCAATGTTGATAATAATTCCGAGTATTATGAAGCCAATGACTGCGGTGATTTTGATAATGGAAAAGACAAATTCGGCTTCACCGTATCCCTTGACACTGCATATCGTTAGTTGTGTCCATTAGACTGAGAGATAGTGTGTACTTGCCCGAATAAATTGATAATGATGATTAGCACGAGGAATACGGCGACCCATGCGTTGTTGTTGACCGATCCGTGGTTCCAATACTCGATGGTAAAAGTTGCGGCGACGATCTCGAGTGGTAGCACTACCAACCATTGCAGAGCGTAATTCCATCCCATGGCAAAACCCCACGCTGGGTCGAGAAAGCGTGTGGAATAGGCCGAGAAGGATCCGGCTACGGGGAAAAGTACCGCCATCTCGCCGAGTGCATGCACTGTGCAGTACAACATGACACCGACGAGACAGTAGGCGATGACCAAGGACGCTGGACCTCCGTTTGCCAATGCTTGCCCTGAGCCGACGAAGAGACCAGTACCTGGCAGCAATCAGTACGGTGGATCGACCGGCCAAAAGCCACGTGCCGGGAACGTACCGATGGAGCCTCCGATAGCAATCATCTGCAAATGGCGACCTTTGAGCCTCCGCGCAAGTGGTGAATTGGCTGTGTTGGCGGCAGCGCCTTCGACGTCGTAAACTTTGCCATCGGCGCCCATGCTGCCCTTGGGCGTCATGGCAAAATTCGGATCCCGTTTGAAGCTCTCAATGACACGACGGCCAATGCCTTCGCGGTACCGTGATGATTCGCCATAGTAGTCTGAATTTTGCGACTGTCTCCCAAAGCTCTTTTCAGTGCCATACATGTCGTCGTCGATGGTCATGATTTCGTCGAGGGCGCGGCGGGGGCACCGCTGATGTTAAGCGCAGGCGCAGGTGGCTAGCAAAGGACTGCAGTGGGTCTGCAGGCCGTCGGCCGGAAGTGCAGTCGTGGGCGGGTGTGGTGGTGGGTGGTGAAGGGCCTTTTGGGAAGGGGAGGTCTTGTGTATGGGTTGCTGGCGTCCTCAAGCCTCGGGGCGGTTGGGCGCAGGCGGTTCTTGAGCGCGAGCTCCACGGAGAAGGCGTCAGGGTCGAGGTCGCGCCCAGACGGTCGGGTAAGTGACAGTGGGTGAGGGCGGCGGGCCTAGCACAATGGAGGGATGAGTAGGCGCCGGGGGGTGGTGACAGCATCAGGCCTAGCCGGGCGCATCTTTATCGCAGGCGGCGCGGCTGCTTATTGGATCTAATGCTGGTCGCAGCGACAGCATCCCGCACATTTGAATGCCAATGCGTTGGATGGCGAACGTCGTGCGAGACGGTGCTGCGACTCGCGCCCACGCGGCGCCCTGGCCCAGAGGGGGCTCGCAGTGTCACTGTGCGCAAGCCCTTGGTGGGGCATGTCATTCACAGTGCTTTCCACGACGGCGCAGTCCGACGGCGACATTGCCTGCGCCCACGGCCCACGGCCCACGGCACGGCCAACTGTCACCGTGTGTTGCGAATCGGTGTGGATAAACGGTTTTTGCTTGGTGTGCCGACGCGATGGCAGATGGCAGGCTCGGCCTCGACACCGGTGGCGCTTGCCATTCGTTCGTCTTCTGGAAGGATGCAAGCACGGCCTTTTCTTATCAATCGGGCGATAGTCCTCCCGCCATCCAGGCCTGGCATCAAATTCAAATGGCGGGCGAGTTGCTCACGAGACATGCGCTGCCCAATGGCCCGTGGCTTGTCTGGCCAGTTGTTCCCTTCAATGCAACTCGAACAGCATACCACAGTAAGTATCAGGTCATGGCTCTGCTGTATTGGCTGGCCTCGAATACGAATCTGCAATCTGCAATCTGCCTCCAGCCTGTAGCCAACGCTACCGTATACCTCGCATGGTCATCTCAACAGTGGTACACCACTCTCAACGGCTAGACCCTCGACAGGCGGCAAATCAAAGCCTGCAGTCACCATCACCGTGCCGCAATATCAGCAGCCGCGTCGTCGACTTTCAAAACGGCCGGTAAGACGGGTAAATCATGTCGCGTCTCACTGATTCCTCGCGCCTGAATAGCCTCCTACACTTTGCTCCTGCCAGCTGCAGGGGCAGACCACGGAGCCTCTAATTTGACTCCATCTTCACCAAGCACGCTATGCAGGTACAGTCACCAACCCGCCATCACAACGCTCCAGACGCGTCCAAAACAAGTCGGCCAATGCAGCGCATACGGTGCCGCGAATCCATAACATAACAATGTTGGTGTTTTCTCGCCAACAGCACACTCCTGCCCTGCCCAAGCCGCTGGGTTCGCCTGACGCCATGTGCAACCACCGGCACTCTGACGAGCCACTGCATGAACACAAGTTCGCTCATTACGGTCCAGGCCGCATCTGTGCGACACTCGCTCATACGCCCAACTGGCCCTTGTACAGCCTCTTGTCGAGTCCAACATGTCACCATTACTATCGTTGTCTCACATCTCATTTCCCCCCTATCACTCTCAATCTTGGACCAGAGTTCAATCACGATGGGCGGAAATAGCCTGGCATGAACCCACATGTACTGCATGTCACTGCCTGCCCACATGGGTTAGGCCACAAAAACGCCTCAACGCATCGCAGACCCCTCCACTCGTCCGCTTGCGACACCACAGCAGAGCGCAGCCGATAGCGAAGGCGCCATGATGTCGCCACGGTCAATTCTACGCGATAGCCTTCTACCTCTTTGGCTTTTTGTTTCTAGCCCTCTTCTACGGTATCGCAAAAGCTCTGCACAGTCCACGCCTCAATTGCACGATCAAGTCATCCCCCCAATTTTTACCGTCACAGCGCCTTGCGCCATCCTTCGCACAGATGCAGATTACCGAAAAAAGCAATACCACCAATCCACTTTACCCCACAGATCCTCCAAGCCAACAACTGCGCATTGTGCGAGACATTGACTTTGCTTTTGCGTTGCAAGCATACACACCATACTCTGCAGCTACTTAACCTCGTACTTGACGCGACGTCTCACAACAGAACAGTCTTCTTACTCTCGAACCTGAAGGGATTTCATACATCCAGCGCGTCATGTAAAGTCTACTTCCGCGGCACCATCAGCAACCACACCGCATATTCATTCCTGAACCCCGTCTCGCGGACCACAAGACGCGTGGCACGCACATGGCACCTGTGCGCAAGGGCGAACCGAGCGCTGGCAAAGTTTCGCCCACGCAGTCTAATTCTAGTAATCATTGTCGAAAAGGTGTGGAGGTTGAATGTCACCGCCGCAGTACGGTAGGTAGGTCCATCCGGCCAACCCTCACCATCAAGAATATCCCGTGTCGGTTTGTAATTCCGTCTACTACACTTGACGGCCTTGATAATCTACCTAGATACTCGGGTACCGGCGCAGGCCAGCGCATCGGGTTCGTCATGCCGGCAGTAGAGTAAACGCAGGACTAATACCCACGGCTCTGCTTATCTACTTCTCGCCTCGCTGCTGCAACTAAAACGCGCGAGAGATCGGAGAGATTCAAGCAGAGATCTGGATTGTACTACGTTACGCCACTTGCGCATGCATCTAACCCCCCCCCCTACCCATCCTCTTCCGGTGCCATCGGGTTCTCGTTTGGGATACTTGCTTTTCTGGTCCTTGGGGTTGCAGCCGCAGTGGTGTGTTGTTTGACTGTACTTTGTTGTGCACACGGTAACGGTAACGGCAAGTGCGAGGGTGGGCGGGCGGAAGGGGGAAGGGGGGAAGGGGAAGATGTGTACCGAGTACCACTATCCCTACTGATTCAGATCCTCCGTGATGTCGTATGCACGTGGTGTTGTGCGCTGGATTGTCTCAGCTGGGTATGTGAGGCTGGTGGTGTTGCGATAGGGTAGGTAGGTATGTGACCACGCGATGTATTGGATGACCGTGTTATGGGGGTGGCGGAAAGGATGCAGGCAATAGTGTAGCGAGCATATACATATTTAGTCATGTACAAATGAGACATTTGTGCTGCCCTGGCGTAGATATAAGAGTAGCCACTTAAGTCTACCCCTACGTACGAAGAGCGGTGGCGTATGTAGTATGGTAGCCACATATCTACATCACCCCATTATAGTCCACAAACCAGAATCATGCCCCACTGTTTGTGAACGGTACGTACAACTAGACAGCTCTCGCATGGAGTCGAGGATGCCTGGTCAAAGTAAAGATGTGCGATTGAACGTTCAGGTTGTAATCTGCGACCCAGCACGACACACCAAGTCCACCCCATCCCAGCCCACAGTACAAACCCATCACACTTGCCATTCCTCTCCGATGAATCCGTAAACTACACTCCTACCCCTCATGCCCATCACACCATTCCTACAATCCTTTTGCACAAACACAACCAACCCAGCACGCAACCAAAAAAACGGACACAAGTGCTACAAACAAAAAAGTGATGTAATCTACGTATATACTTGTGCCATAACAAAGAGGTATCCTAACGAAAAAACATAAAAAAAAAATGTTGTCCAAAGGTAAGAAGGAAACCGAAGATTGAGCGCTATGTATGCGTCAAAAGTGGCGGGTGGATGAGGGTGAGTGGTCTATGTAAGAATAGGGATGTGTATGGACAGGTGGGGGAGAAATTGGGTGGGTGGGTGGGAAGATGAGGAAGGATATGGGTGGGTAAGAAAAAGAAGAAGTAAGAAGTAAGAAGTAAAAACGCAACGAAAAATACTCCCAAGGGCTAAAGAAGAAATAGTAGAAAGGAAGAAGAAAGAAAAAAAAGAAGAGAAACAAGAAAAAAAAACGCCCATCATGCTCATACAACAAACACTCAGATCAGCACCAAAAAAACACACCCACAATCCATATGCACCATCATCTCGCAAAAAAATAAAAATCGCCAAAACAAATCCTCAAGTCCCCCGCTCAATCATCAAACTCTCATTATACAAGCCCCCCCCCCCTTTCCCCCGTCTCCTTCCCCCCTTCTCCAAAACACCACACCACACATCTCACGTCTTCACCCCCGGACTCCCCAACGCCGCCCCCTCCTCCTCAACAACCTCCTCCCCCACCCCCAACGCAACTCTAAAATCCACCACTTCAACCTCCTCCTCCTCCTCCCCCTCATCTTCCTCCGTAATCCCCAAAATCTCTCCGCTACGTCTCCCCTGCACACTCGTCGCCCGACTCCCCGTCTCGCCACCACCGGAGCGACTTCTCCACGCGGCGCCTGGGCCCGCATTCGCCGATGAAGAAGTACTCACGCTAAGCATTGGTCCTTTGAAGGGGGAGCGTTTCCTCTTTGCGAATACCAACCCGGGAGATTGCGGTGCGATGGACGATGTGGTGCCGAATGCGGCTGTGGATTCTGTGGGGAAGCCTTGCCTTACGAGGCGGATGTTAGACGGGAAGGTCGAGGATGTAGGTGTAGCGGGGAGTACTTTGACGCTTGCGTGCGGGCTCTTGGGGACGCGCGAGGTGTTGGGGCCAGAGGTGCTGGTCGAGGGTGACACGATGCTGATGGAGGATGTGGAGGATGCTTTGGAATGCGTGTGTTGGTGGTGTGGCATGGAGCGGATGGAGGATACGCTGCTTGATGTTGATTTACGACCGCGTAGACCGCCGGAACTGCGGCGGTAGGAGGAGCGTGGGGTGAGGGGGGCGGGGGACGCGGAGAGGCGACGGACGCTGCCTGAGCCGTGGGTTGAGACGCGTGAGCGGGGCTGGTGCTGGTGTGATGTTGTTGGGGAGAGGGTGTTGGTGTGTACGGAGCTTCTGTTTGCTGTGCTTAGTCTTTTCAAGTCTCCATTTCCTCGCTCGTTGCCTCCGCTTTTGGTACTACCGTTTCCTGACATCTTGGGCGAACGGCCGCCGCTGCTGGCTTTTGAGTGGGGGCTTCGCGCGCGTTTACTGGTTTCTTTGATCCAGTTTCGTAGCGACATGAGGTGGTTGATGAATGGTTGTTTGCGTCGTCGGTTCTTGGGCACGAAGCCGTTGGGGGAGAGGAGGTCGGGGTTTGTGGATACGGTTTGGAGCATTGTGGAGCGGGATCTGCGGCGCTCGAGGTCCTTTGCTGGGAGTGGGGGGCGCGAGGAGGAGTTTGAGGTGCGGGAGCGGTGGGAGGAGATTGAGGGGAGGGGTTTGTCGGAGGAAGGGAGGGGAGGTGTGGTCATGGAGCTGGATTCGGGGAGGTCGGGGAGGTCGGGTACGCCTGGGGATCGTTGTTAGTTGCGTGGAAAGAGATGGAGGAGGAGGAGGAGGAGAAGAAGAAGAAGGGAGAGGGGCATACTGTGCATACTCCTGCGATTCATAGTCCGCCCGCGACTTTTGGGGGTGACACTGTGTCCAGATGAAGGGAGTCCATCTTCATCAATCTCCTTGATCGTCGGCGCCATCTTCTCCAACGCACTACTAGCCGCGCTCAATCTTCTTAAACTCTTTGCTTCAGCCTCTCTTTCCTTTCTCTTCCGTTCCCGCCTCTTCGCTTTCCGTTCCTCCTTTTCAAGCAGCAATGCCCACCACCCAGCCAACGAGTCACACCGCTGTGCCAACACATTCTCAATCACCATATCAATATCCACGCCTGCCGCCCTCATCCGCTGTAGCACCTCCTTCTCCAACTCTGTCGAAAACGGCGGAGGCTGCTGCAACTTGAGCGTCTCCTGCTGCCGGGGCGCATGTTCGCTCAACCACGGATTCTGCAGTATATCCGCGAGCGTCGGTCTCAGAATCGGTCGTTTCGACAGGAGTGCCGAGCAAAGCTCTTTTGCCTGTGCAGGGAAGTGCTCCGGGTATTTCGGCTCCTCCTTGAGGATCTTGGTCTTTGTAACAATCTCGTCGTCGTCGTCGAAGGGTAGCTCGCCCACCAGCAGCGCATACAGTATAATGCCCAAACTCCAAACGTCCACCTTTTCACCCGCGTACTTTTCTCCCTTTAACATCTCAGGCGCACTGTAGCACACGGTCCCACACCATGTCTGCAGATAGTTCGACTTCCCCTCGTACTCCCTCGTGAACCCAAAATCGACAAGTTTGACGTCGCCGTGTTTATCCAGCAAGATGTTCTCAAGCTTAAGATCGCGGTGCACGCACGACTTGTTGTGCACGTACGACACGGCGCCGACGAGTTGTGTGAAGATGCGCTGGACTTTCGGGGGTTCGAGAGCACCTTTTGCGAGGAGGTAGTTGTAGAGTTCGTCGCCGGGACAGTACTCGAGGGCGAGCCAGACGAGCTCTTCGGTGACTATGACTTCGTAGAGGCGGGCGATGTGCGGGTGGATGAACTGGCGGTGGTGGTGGATTTCGCGGGCGAGGTTTGCATCATCCTTTTTCGCGGATTTGAGGACGACCTGGTGGAGGACTTTGAATCAGCTTCCTTCCCTGCTGACATGTCTTGTCCAAGCCAATCGCAAAAGGACTGGGGACAAACGTACCTTGGACCCATTGCTCAGTTTATGCGAAGCAAGATATACCTTGCCAAAGCTACCCTTTCCTATAAGTTTGCCCAGCTGATAATTCCCTACATTCTTCAAGTCGGCGGCCGCGAACTCACTATTCTCCAAGTCAGTATAACAAACGCCCACTCGGCAATGCAGCCCACGCATGCGCGCAACCACCCATCATGCGTCCATCCGGCATACAAAGGAAAAGGAGACGGGCAACTTACTCGAGTAACTGCTTATACGAGTTCGCAAGCTGCTATTGCATCATATCGTCAGCCAATAAACTCTCCAAGTCACAAAACCCCCCATTTACCCGCAACACCCTTTCCCCCTCCCCTCCCCTTTCCTTCCCTTCACTCCCCTCCCCAACCCACAGCCTCGGCGACGACGCCCGCGAACAAACACACGCGCCGCCCGCCACTTGCCATCGCCCAGCCAAACGTACCTTTTTCCGCTGAGCCTGGATCTCCGCCTGGGCTCTAAGATTAGACTGCATTCCATGCGCCGCTGCTCACACAATGTCTTCGTCCAGACGTCGTCATCTATTTGCGCGCATGCGTCTGCGTTCGCGTTGCGCTGCGCTGCGATGTGTTGCGTGATACCAGGCTGTGGTGTTTGCGTGTGTTGCGAAATCGCGCGTGAGACGAGATGACGGGGCGTTCGTTGGTGTGTGTGGCCCGCGGGAGTGCCAAACACTCGTGTCGCAGCGGAGCAACGGTAGCGGCGGATTTAAGATGGGATGGGCCAGGCACCTGGAAAACTGTATGTATGTACTCTAGCTGCTAGTACGGGTGAGGCTAAGAATGCTAAATTGCTATGCGCGACCGTTGGAAATATCGTCGAGTTGAAATGTCTAATGTTGAAGTCAAGTGGGAGGGAGTTTTTCGTCCGTCCGGTTTGTTTGAAGTGTTTCCCTTTTCTCCTGAAGGCGGGTGCATGCCCTGTCTGTCTTGGGGTAATGGCGCGGTGGGTAACCCTGGGCGCAGATCATCTATGGCCCACTTGTTTGGGATCATTCGATGCGCGTGGCCTGGACGTTGACGTTGACGTTGACGTTTGCATGCTTTCGGTGGGTTTTGCGGGAAAAGTTGGGGAGTTGAGGGTTTAGTTTGTGTGACGTTGAACTATGGGGATCGCGTAGTTGAGTGGATGGGTTTGGGATGCGCGCGTGGGTTTTTGTTCAAAGTTTCAATCGAAGAACCCTTGGAACTACGCTATGTTTCAAGTTCTGGGTCATCTTTACACGCCATTTGACTACATACGGTCAATCACATGCACTCCACATCCGCCGTATGTTTCATCGTGACTACGAAAAGAAAAGCGGCAGAGAGCTACTTACAGCCCTACCAATCTCGAGATCTCCAGGGCATTCACTCCAATTATAGATATCAGATGTCCAAAGTCTTCAAACCTTCATACAAATCAAGTGCACAATTGACTTCGTTCATTCCTGCTTCCAGGCAACCTCCATCTACAATTTGCTTCCTCTATCCCCAATAAACGATCCCCCCAACCTCAACATATCCACCGCCTCCGTTACCATTTCCTCCACAATCTCTCTCGCCGGCTTAATCTCTTCAATCACGCCTGCAACCTGACCCATCAAAAACGGAATGTCAACGTCCTTCCCATCATCCATATCTTTCGCCAACGGCACAATCCCCGCTGCTGTCAACTTTTTGATCTCGTCCTCACGCTCATGCCACTCCTTGATGTAATCGTTATACCGTACGCGCAACGGCCTGCCAGATACAACAAGTGTGCGTCCAGTATCTGTGAAATCGGCGCTAACGACGTGCTCTTTGTGCATTTGGGAGCATCCGGCTTCCGTGGAAGCGACAAACCGTGTACCAACCCATACACCCTGTGCGCCTTGCATGAGACTGGATGCGAGACTGCGACCGTTGTAGATACCGCCTGCTGCAACTACCATTGCTTGTTCGCCGGTCAGCGGCGACTTGTAGCGTCGCGCTACGTCTACAACGCTCGGTATCAGGATGCTGTTCGCGATATCGCCTGTATGTCCGCCGCCCTCGCCGCCTTGTGCACACACGATGTCTACACCGGCGTCTAGTGCTTTGACCGCGTGCTTAGGGTGGCCGACCATGTTCATAATAAGGATTCCTGCGTCGTGGAGTCGCTTGATTACGCGTGCAGGAGGCACGCCGACGGCGCTGACGAAGAGCTTGGCGCCGTTTCTAATGGTGACTTCGATGAGGTCGTCGAGTTGGCCGTGCGTGTAGTCGTGATTGGTCTTTCTTGCTGACCCACCGACTTGGGGGAGCGCGAGGTCGACGCCAAAGGGAAGGGAGGTGTCGGAGAGATTGGACTTTAGGTCGTCGATTATGGATTGCAGTTGCTCGGGTGTGTAGCCTAGGCCACCTATGACGCCGAGGCCGCCGGCGTTGGAGACAGCTGCTGCGAGGGGACCGCCTGATGTACGAGCCATGCCGGCAAGGATGATGGGGTATTGGATGCCTAGCAGCTTTGAAAGCGGCGTTTGTAGAGAGGGGGGCGCCATGGTGGATGGCTGTGTGAATGTGGAGTTTGGGTGGACGTGTGGAGTGGCAGCCAAGGTTGGTATGAAAAAGCGGCTGATCAAGGGAAAGGGAGGAGATAAGAGGGTATTGTAATGATCACCCTACAATCTGAAACTAGATCAGACATTATGGCAAAGTCCGGGGAAGGTAGTGAATAAGTAGCGGGAGTTGACAGCGTGAGATGTAAGGGTCCTTGCGGGGAAAACGTACCGAGGCAGGTACGCATTCGAGTCGACCTACCAATCATGAGACGGCTATCTGCACGCCTTTACCGAAGACTGTCATACTGTCAAGATAAGTCTGATGCCACTCATGAAATAGGATATATCGTTCAGAATAGCTCTTGAGCGGGGTTGCTCCTGTTTCTCGGTTGCAATATAATCACCCCAGGCTTAGAGCAGTATCTTCGGTGTATCAGAGCAGCCAGTGCGAGTTTATTGACTTGGGAATGAGTAGTGTACATCTCGTGCGCAGGTAGCAATAGTGGTCTACAAGATCCTTGGAACACTCTTCACCAGCCACCCCCGCACATGTGGCCTGTCAGCAGGGAAGTGTCGGATGCTAGTGACTGAGCGGGAACCATGCGTGCGAAGTCATGAGAAGGATCCTTTCTTGGGACCTGTGTAGTCCACAGTGTCATGCTGATATTGAGCGCGAGATCCGAGGGACTACAAAACCGCTGTTAGCGCTTGACGCCATTCATTTGCCCATTGACCTGTTTTTGCCCATTGGTCTTTACCTGCACGACCGACTGTGGCGGAGGCGGCGGCGGTGGAACAGGGCCAAATGGACGGCGTTGCTCTGGCGTTGGATCGATAGCATCCTCCTCTGTATCATCGTCGTACTCCTCGCTCTCCTCATCCTCCTCGTGGTCCCCGTACTCGTACTCACTCTCTGTAACCTCTTCGTCCTCTTCCAGCTCATTCATTGGAACTTGTCCACGCCCTTGCGCTTGCATGCCTCGACACAGTGTTTCCAAACGCGCAATCTTCTTGCGTTGATCTTCGGCTTCCTTTGTCTTTCTAGCCAGCTCCTCTTGCATCTTGTGACGTTCCTCGACCATTTCGCCAATGTTGCGATTTGTAATCTCTTTATGGCGTTGCAGATTTTGGTTCTCTTTTTCGAGACGCTTCGTCTTCTTGGACATCTCCTCCATCTCCTTGCGGAAAGTGAGGAATAGGTCGTTGGAGTTGTTGAGAGTCTCCTCAACCTGCATCTAGTCAGTATTAACCAAGATGCTATCGTACAGCGAGGAGTGGCGTGGGTGACTTACCTGCTTGAACTTCTCCACGTATATGTTGAGCTGCGTCCGTAGTTCCGTCTCGGTTTGCGAAAATGTCGAGACCTGCCGGGTCAATTGATGCGATTTTGAAGACTCTGCTTCTTGCTGCTTGCGCTGTTGTTCTAGTCGAGCCATTTGGTATTGTATTTCGAGTTCCTTGGTCCGGAGTAGGGAGTGGAATTGCAATTCTCGCAACTCGTACTGATCGATGAATGACTTGAATTTCTGGCGGAACCTGGGAGAAATTAGCCAGAATTAATACTCGAGAGCCTTGATACGGACAGCTCATCAAGTTCCAAGTCTTGCTGGTTCTGTGGTTCTGGGCCATTGGTAGCCGCAATACATTCGTCCACATCAGCCACTAGATGCTCGACACGCTCATGCAGCTCTTGTCTAGCGGCCGATTCGCTTGTCTCGAGTTTATGCAGCTCGTCTTTTAATTTTTTATTTTCTTTGGCGAAGTCACGCGACAGCTTGTCGAGCTTGTCCTTCATGGTGGTGACCTTGTTCAGCTCAGAGCGCTGCGCGTCCTTTTCCTTTTGCAGCTGGTCTCCACGCTTCTTCGCCTTTTGATGCTCGCGTTCGGTGCGCTTCATGTCTGCGAGCAGCTCCGAATAGCGCTTCTGCACGCTTTCGAGGCGCAACAGAGGTCCATCGATGTTGGAAAGAAGCGAGGAGAGTTCGCGGTTGGCCTTTTTCACTTCGCGTTCTGTCCAGTCCATACGTCAGCCAGCAGTTCGAGATGTCAAATGTTGGCGCAAACTGGACTGCGCCACACGGGCGAACGCACCAATTTCAAGCTCCTGCTCCTTGTCTCCGGCCTGGTCGAGCTCGAGCTGCGCAATCTTGGCCTGGATCTGCTTCTGCTGCTCCGAGGGGTCGGCGGCCTTCTTGCCCTTGCCCTTCTTTGCGGGCGCGGGGGCCGGGGTCGGGGCATGCTGGGCGGGGGGCATGTTGGCGGGCGAGGCAGATGCACTGCGGCTTCCGTCGAGAGGGGGACGAGTCTGGGCAGAGGTCGGCTGGCGGTGGTGGGCAATTGTGGCCATGAATCCGCGAGGGCTGCTGCTGCGTGGTCCGGCGCCTCAGCTGGGAGGCTCCCCGTGTCTCCTATAGCCCTCCACACTCGCACACGGTGCCTGGTAGTCCACACGCGGCTCGCTTGTTCCTTACGTTGCGCATCCGCCGCCGCCGCGATTTCTCACTCGATGCGCGTAGTGGTAGGCAGGGTCGGGTGTGGCCGCCGAAGTCTCGGGACGGCTTCAGACGAAACGACGAGCCCTGGGCGCGGCGCTGCAGTGCAAAGGGGAGGCAGTGGTGCTATGTACAGGAGGTGCAGGGCGCGTTTCAGGCGGGGCCGGGCTGGGCAAGGTCTTGTGCGTGTGCGTGTGCGTGTGCGTGTGGCGGGTGGGTGGAGAGGACTTGGGGGAAGGAGGGGATCAGAGACTGGATGGTTTCGTCAGTCACCAAAGGCACATAGTGGACGACGACACGAGCCCTCGACGCCGCCCGCCACGCTGCCACCACGAGCAGGACACGACAGGCACCGCCACCATTTGACAGGCACACAATGCATCTACACAGTACACGCCCTCGCAGCCAGCAGCACACGCGCACACATGGGCCATTCACAGGGCTGCATCTCAGCCTGCGTCTGGGTGGTTTTGCAGGCTAACTCGTGCGGCATCGGCCAATCGGCGTCAGTGGGCGCGTCATGAAGGCGGCGGCCCTCGCTCTGACATTTGCATTTGCATTCCGACTGTCTGGTGCGTCGCAGTGCCCCGACAAGCCCCTTCTCCCATCTCGACCCAGCAAGCATGCTACGCTCCGCCCGCTGGCAGCTGAGGACTCGACGCACTGCCACGGCCAGCCTTCTGCGATCGCCCGCAGCCGCACGACGGAGTTATGCGGCGCTAACAGACGTCGCCAACTTCCCCAGCGTGGGCGAGCAGCTGCATGGCTTCACCCTCAAGCGCGTCAAGCAGGTGCCCGAGCTCGAGCTGACGGCACTGCACCTCCAACATGACAAGACGGGCGCAGACTACCTGCACATCGCCCGCGACGACGCCAACAATGTCTTCTCCATTGGCTTCAAGACGAACCCGCCAGACGCCACAGGCGTGCCGCATATTCTCGAGCACACCACACTATGCGGCAGCGAAAAGTGAATATACCCCCCGCGCATGCTATCAGACGCCGCCATGGCTGACTGGCTCCTCAGATACCCCATTCGCGACCCCTTCTTCAAGATGCTCCCCCGCTCGCTGTCCAACTTCATGAACGCCTGGACCTTCCCCGACCACACTGGCTACCCTTTCGCCACAACGAACGCGCAAGACTTTAAGAACCTCATGTCTGTTTACCTCGACGCAACGCTGCACCCGCTCCTAAAAGAGAACGACTTCACACAGGAAGGGTGGCGGATAGGACCTGAGAACCCAATGGCTGCCGAGACAGACGACCCAAATGCAAAGAAGTTGGTCTTCAAGGGTGTCGTGTACAACGAGATGAAGGGACAAGTGTCGGACGCCAGCTACCTCTTCTACACAAAGTTCCAGGACCACCTCTTCCCCGCCATCAACAACTCCGGCGGCGACCCACAGAAGATCACCGACCTCACATGGGAACAATTGCGCAAGTTCCATGCCGACCATTACCACCCCAGCAACGCCAAGATTCTGACATACGGCGACATGCCATTGGCAGACCATTTGCAGGAGATCAATGGACGGCTGAATGCTTTTGAGAGGATATCAGTCACACAGGATGTCAAAGGACCCATCACGTTGGATTCTCCCAAGGAAGTTACGGTTCCTGGTCCCCTGGACCCTCTCATCCCTCAAGATCGGCAATCCAAGACCTCTGTCACTTGGTTGATGGGCGACACCAGAGATTCTGTTGAGAACTTTGGTCTTGGTGTCCTTAGCAGCTTGCTCATGAACGGCTACGGATCCCCTCTATACCGCAATCTGATTGAGTCCGGTCTGGGCGCAGACTTCAGTGCAAACACCGGGTACGACAGCGCTGGAACTCGCGGTGTCTTCACGGTCGGACTAGACGCCGTCAAAGCAGACGACGTGCCCAAAGTTCGTGAAGCCATCGCCAAGACTTTTGCGGAATCACGGAAGGATGGCTTCGACAAGATCAAGGTCGATGGTATCCTGCACCAACTCGAGTTGTCGCTCAAGCACAAGACCGCCAACTTTGGCATGGGTATCCTGCAAAGACTCAAGCCAGGCTGGTTCAACGGTATCGACCCACTGGACGCACTCGCATGGCAGGAGACTGTTGATGCTTTCCAAAAGAAGTACGCTGAAGGCGATTACCTCGAGGGTCTGATTGAGAAATACCTCCTCAACGACAACACCCTCACCTTCACCATGCAGCCGTCTGAGACATTCAGCAAGGAACTAGTCGAGGAAGAGAGTCAGCGACTAGCTTCGAAGATTTCTGAAACCACAAAGCAATTCTCCAGCGAAAAGGAGGCCCATGAATACTTGGAGAAGCGTGAACTAGAGCTACTGGAGGTGCAAGAAAAGGCGAGGAACGAGGATTTGAGCTGCCTTCCGACTGTACACGTCCAGGACATCCCTCGCATGAAGGAACGAAAGGAACTTCGTTATGTCCGTATGAATGATGTCGAAACTCAGTGGCGCGAGGCACCTACCAATGGTCTAACGTACTTCCGTGCTGTCCATAAGCTTGTCGGCCTGCCAGACGAGCTACGCGAGCTGATACCTTTATTCACAAGCGCCATTATGCGTCTTGGTACAAAGGAAAAGACAATGGAGCAGCTTGAGGAATTGATCAAACTGAAGACTGGAGGCATCTCAGTGGGCTACCACTCTTCACAGTCACCCAACCGACGTTCCAAGACCTCGGAGGGCCTCGTATTCTCGGGATACGCGTTTGATAGAAATGTTCCCGACATGTACGAGCTCCTCAGAATGATCATCCAAGAGACAGACTTTGAAGGACCTGAGGCAGAGAAGAAGATCCGCGAGCTTCTTCAAACCTCAGCAAGCGGCGCCATTAACTCTATTGCGGAATCAGGTCATTCATATGCGATGCGGTATGCCGAAGCTCCCTTTGGCGTAGGTCGCTTCGCCGAACAGACCGGCGGTCTTTCCCAAATCAAACTCATGGCCAGTCTCGCCTCCCAGGAATCACTCGCCGATGTCATCACAAAGCTCAAAGCTATCCAATCTTTCGCAATTGCCAGGTCCTCAAAGTTCCGCGTCGCTATAAACTGCGGCTCCGAATCGAGTACTAAGAATCGAGTCGCTCTGGAAAAGTTCCTCTCATCTTTACCACAAGGCGTACCTAACATTGAACCCAACGAGAGACCCTGGGTACCACACAACACCAAGAGCTTCTTTCCCCTTCCGTACCAAGTCTACTACTCTGCTCTCGCCATCCCCACAGTGGAATACACGCACCCCAATAGCGCACCCCTGGAAATCCTTGCCAAACTCCTCACCTTCAAACAACTCCACCCTGAAATCCGCGAGAAGGGCGGAGCCTACGGCGGTGGTGCCTATGCACGCGGCATTGGCGGTCTATTCGGCATGTACTCGTACCGCGATCCCAACCCGCAAAACAGCATGAAAATCATGACCAGCGCTGGACAATGGGCACGCGACCGCGAATGGACGCCCCGCGACCTCGAGGAAGCCAAACTCAGCGTCTTTCAAAGCTACGATGCGCCACAGAGCGTGAGCAGTGAGGGTATGCGACGCTTCCTTAGCGGTATCGCAGACGGGATGTTACAGCAGCGACGAGAAAGGTTGCTAGATACGAGTATTGCTCAGATCAAAGAGGTTGCGGATACTTATCTTGTGCAGGGGGCGCATCAGGCTAGTGTTGCTATACTCGGGGAGAAGAAAGATTGGGTAAAGGAGAGTGAGGGGTGGGTAGTTAAGGATTTGGGCATGTTGGCCGGGAAAGAGGGGGAACAGGAAGTGAAGAGCGAGGAAGTGGAGGGCATCGCGCAGGCAGAGGAGGATGTTCCTGCTGTTGCTAGTTAGGATGGATGGGATACGAAGTGGTGTGTACAACATGTGTATAATAACTCTACTCTAGCATCTTTGGCGTTGGATATACCACCAGCATATACGATTTCATCACGGTAAGTATGAATACTCTCAGCATGCATTCGCTGTTTCTTCCTCTGTCACGTGGCGTTGCTGCCTTGACCTCCCATCTCATCTCATCTCCCCTCAGAACCCTCAACCCACAGAAACGCACACGCCACTCGGCTACCTAGCGCATTCCAACTTCATAGTCTCAGTCTCATTCTCATTCTCCTGTTTCTCTTCCTCCTCCCCCAAAACACCACGCGCAACGAACAGATTCCACAGACATCTCGCCCCCCACCCCCATGGCTTGTATGCTCTGTCCCCCTTTTTTTGACAAGGGGAAATGCGCTAGAATGAAGAAAGTCATCACGTACCCAGTCTTTCTCTCTCTCTTTCTCCGAGGTACGAGGGGAGGGACTTGGGTGCGGATACTGAGGACCTGCTTTCAGACCCGCCTGTGCTTTTGTCAAAAAAGGCTTTGAGTGAGATTTTTCTCCTGGTGGACTAAATGTGGGTGTACAAAAATCTTGGGAATTCGTGAATTAATTACCCATGTGTACATGTACGTGTTTTTGGGGTATCTATCTAGAGGAAGGATGTGTATGTACAGTCTAAACGCGCTACTTATAGTTCTACCTGCTCTTCCCTCTCTGCAGCACGCATCGCCTTCTCCTTCTGATGCACCTCACTCGCCTTGATAATCAGACGTCTGTAGTCCAGAACCGCTTGTTCCAGCTCCTTGCGCTGCAACGCCTCATGATCGCTATGCGCGACGAAGATGCTGCCAGGACCGTAGAGATAGCGTTTATGATCGCCACTCAAAAGCGGAACATCGGTTCCATAATTCACAGTCAGCGTCTCAAAGCCCTCAATATTGCAGTCGATATCCACAGGCGCGTAGCCCTCGCTGCCCCACACAACTTCTAGATCCCCGCCTGCTTTCTGCGCCGCAGCCTTGACATCTTGCAACGCTGTGACGACTTGTCCGCGAACAAGATCGGGCGTCCCGGCAGCAAGACGCGTGGCGATATTCGCGCTTGCCGTTTCAGCAACTACATTTGCCGCGACGCCGCCCTCCAGCCTTCCAAAATTCATAGTCGTGTTGCCGTATTTCTCGCTCCACGGGAGATGCAATCTGAGTTGCAACAGCGCAGCCAGCGCCTCAACAAGCACATCGTTTGCGCTAACGCCGAGCCAGGGGTATCCTGAATGCGCTGCTTTGCCCGTGGCCTCGAGCTTAAAGCCTAGCATGCCTTTATGCCCACAGACTAGTTTTCCCTCGGTGGGTTCACCAAAAATGATGATTTCGTGCGAGGACGGGCGGTCCGACCACGAACTAAATGCGCGCATGCCGTCGCCGCCTGTTTCTTCGCCGACAACAAAGAGAAGCGATATATCGTCTTGCAGTTGCTCTTTCAGGCCCGTGGTGGCGAGGATCATGGCTGCGACGCTGCCTTTTGCGTCGACGCTCCCGCGGCCGCCGATTGTGTCGGTCGTCTTGTTGTAGTAGTAGGGCCAGTATGGGGGCACGGTGTCGATGTGCGAGGTTAGGAGGAGGGTTGTTTCGCGCTGCTTGCAGTATGCGAGTAGGTTATAGCGGGAGGGGGAGACTTCTTGTCGCTCGACGGTCCAGGAGTTGTTGCGTAGGTAGGACGTGAGCCATGATCCGATGTCGTGCTCGTTGGAGGTTATGGACTCGATTTCTATGAGGGAGCGGTGGAGATGCAGGAGTTCGGTCGAGGTTTTGGGGTCGAGTGTGGTGGGGATGAGGTCGCGAGTAGGTTGGGATGGTGTGGTTGCTGCAAGGGTGCCAAGAGTGAAGGACAGGAGAGCTAGGGGTCTGAGAATCATTGTGAATAAAGGAAGGAGCTGTGGATGCTCCAATTGAGTCTGTAATGAGGGTTGGAGGGCAGGTAGATAGCTCGGTTACCGACGCTTGAGCTTTGGCGACGATGACGACCCCAACATCCCAGTCCGCGGACAAGCCTCATCTACCTATCTCTTATTTAAAGTACACGCGCCACTGCATGTTGCAGTCACCACTTATCAACAGTCCTGACTCAGAATTGCTGGAACGTTATCGTTGCAGACAAGGAATTTTGAATTGTTATCTTGGAATCGCCGTAATAGGAAGGCTGACCCAAGTTTTGCACTGGATGGACACAAGATGACTTTTACCTGGGTACACGGTGAGTACACCAACCTTGCATGGCTGGGGAAAGAAGCAGAGAAGCACGAGCCTACATCACTGAAATTAGTATATGCATATCTGCAGCGCAGTGCAGGGTAGATGGAATAGCTTACGATGCCCAAGGCTGGCAACAAGGCTCAGATCCTCTGCGTACGGATGCCGGCCTTTGCATCGAATTGTCGACGATAGAGGATGTTTAGAGCACATAGTAAGGCTGAGCTGACGTCGCAAATCATTCGTCGGCATTATAGCATGTGCGTGTTGATTTGTATTGGCTCATCGCCATGCGTTACGCGCGCGGTAGGCAACTGAGACTCGGATCAGACCGGTGAAACCTGGGGGCGGCGCAACCCCAGGAAACACTTGGTATAGCTAGCTATCTCACCCTCCATCGACCACCATCTTCCATCGACGTTCAATTGTCCTTCCTGTTGGCCAATATCCAAAGTATGGCAGATTGTCTCCAGCTTGACGGCACCTCGGATTCTCAACACGGTAGTAGAGACACCCTCTACGTGTGGCATGCTAACCGTCCAACTGCGTTGAAGAGGAAAGGGGTAAAATCGGTTTCCCCTAACTCACGTTCGACTTCCAAGAGAAAGGCTCCCGTGTCTCGAAAAGCGCGCGTGAAGCCACGAGAACCCGCTGTCAAGCAATGGAGTCCACTATTGGCCAATCCTCGACGTCGTGCAGAGGGATTCTCTTATGACAGCCACGACAAGCTTGCCGCGTTGGCCGGCGCCGACACAACTGCTACAGGTGGTGAAGCCCCAAACGATGATCAGGAAGATCTCGTTCCCTGGGTTTTGAATGGCTACGGTGTGTCGACAGCATCATGGGAATTCAAGGTCCTTTCGCGGTTCTTTGCACAGGAACAAAGACAGAGGCCCAGTGATTCTGATAGTGAGGCCTGGGCATGGCTAGACGATCGCGAAATCACCATGGGCCAAAGCCGGGATTATGGCAGAAGCATGAATGCTACTGAACTGTATGAAAGCTTGAAGCATTCGGTGAGTTCGACACTGATTATATAGCGTGCAGTATTGATTCAACAGCGCTACGATCACACGGATTTTAAAAACGTTGACCAACGCATGATGTAAGTCGCTATCTACTCGCGGTGATTTTGAGTCCATATCTGACGGGTCGCACCGAGCTCAGATTCATATCCAGACTCACCCCAGAATTTGTCAAAACACTGGCAAAGACGGCGTGGGGCGACCACATGAGTGCACTCCGTGATGCAGTTTGGAGGCACATCGCAATGGAAACGTGCTTTCGGGTGCAAGTACCTGTGAGTACGAGTCATATTGGACAGTACATCCCCTGATTGTCAGCGATTGCTTACACGTATATAGATGCTTGGTGGCCCAGCCTTTCATCTCGAATTTCATCTTGCGCACCTTAGATTGAGAGATACCAACACTCACGCCGTTGCGGATGGTGTTCATCTTGTGGATGGCGTCGGACAGCCTCCATTGGATGTTTCATTTCTTGACCTGAGAACACCTTCAGGAGAGGTATCACCCCATTGGATTTATCAGGCACAAGATAGTCTTGTCATCTATGGCTGGAGTAACATGCAGTGGACTGGGTATGCATTCTCTAATACAGGTCATGGAGCGTCGTTGGAATACGAAGAGGTGGATGACGAGATGAAGCCACACGATTTGAGTACCGAGTATGGCTTCAACTTCGACCTTCCTAAAGACGTCTGGGATGCGAGAGAGTACTGGATACGTATACTGGCTTTTCGCTGTGAGTTCGTTTCTCAAGAGTGGCAGTACTTGATACGTACTGTCGAAGATGGCGTGAATGCATGGGTAAGTCATATCCTCGTGGCCAATGCTTGTGCTGAAGCTTGTTTAGAGAAGTCGCGATCCTTGCGGTCCAGAGACTAGTCAACCAAGTACGGGTGCCCATGACATCCACACATCTTTGAACCGAACGATCCAGATAATGCAGTTGTTGCGTTCGTTACGCGATTCTCTCTCGACGACCCTACGGACTTACGAACAATTCAATGGACCCAGCGGCGATATCAGCTACTTTTCCGATCTCGATGGGCGATCTCTCATGGCCTTGAACACAACTAAGGAATCGTTTGACAAGCTTGTTGGCCTTCATCTGCGATTGGTCTCGCTGGATGAGTCCTGCGAACGATTCGCCGCTCACGTAAGTCAACAATATAACTCAAGAGACCCTTGCAGCTAATAACAGGCTCAGCTTGGGCGGGTCCTCAGTCTAGAGAGTAATCGCTTGACCGCACAATCCAATCAACTCAATAGAGATAGCAATCAGCTGAGCTCAGAGGCTCACAGCCTCAGCCAGCGCACACACGATCTCAACGAGCGTACAAGTCTCTTGAACGACAGGATACGAGAATTAAATGAGATGAGCGCTCAAGCAGCTTGTGCCAATCAAGCCGCTGCAGCCAAGACAAGTAGAAGTACACGCGTCAACGTAGAGGTCAGTAAAGGAATGTTGTGGATGCTCGAAGTATGTTAAATTATCACAGTTACTCCTCTTCACTACGCCGTTTGCTATGGTGTTGCAATACTTTGGGTCTGAGAAAGATATCTTCTCTTTCAAACGGAATCCAACAACCTTTATAATTGCGACATTGGTGCTGATGCTCGTCCTCCGCCTCCTGACTCTACTCTTGGAACATCCTGATCGCATACTGGGGTTCTTCAGAGGACTTCACGTGAAGGTGTCAAACCAGACTGATGCAGGCAATGATAGTAGTGGTCAGTCAAAACTTGATCCATGGTTACGGTATATGCTGACGTTCCAGGAGGTACCGAGCTAGAGGTAGTCTCTCCTGTGGTATAGCTATGCCACTCAGTGTGCAGGCCGGCTCTGGAAGCAAATTCCACGAGACGAGCGGCATCACCACGATATATTAGACCTTGGCACATAAGTTGGAGTGATGTGCGTGAACGCTCGCAGATTGGACAACAAGTAGCACCGATCGATGGGTAACGGAACCCCCAACTGTGCTTGCACCGTTAAACAGATATGATTCTCTACTCCGTGATGACAAGTCATGCGCCTTACAACAGTGCCTGAAGACTAAGCTGGACCTCTTATTTACACGACGATGATAGCCTCCACAAGGGTATTCACAGGGTTCGGCGTGCACGGCTTTGAACTTTCTCCTGTCTACCTTGTCAAGATCTGGTGCTTTGAGGTCTCATCCTAAGCCATTCGACCTCTTTTCTTCTGAAAATTGCACAGCCGCGTCCATTCTCACACTCACCGGTCGTTCGAACTTCATTTAACCTAATCAATGGATTCGTGGCAACATGTTCTCATACCTACATTTGGGGCGCCCAACAGGAACGATGGAGCTTGGGGCATAGCCCTTTGTACAACGCACTGCAATCAAACCTCATATCCTAAAACTCGATGAATGGAGGTCACACTCCAGAGATACGACATGTATTTACTGATGGCGTCATGTTGCCACCCTAATACAGAGGGGCTTATCCAATGTGTCACCTTCTGTTAGCATGGATAGTGATACACACCGTTCTACAATCACATTCACTATATGTGTGGTAACGGAATCAAATTCCATAGGGCGATCACACATCAGGAGCACGAACAAAGCACACCATTAGATTGATACAACTATTAGCACACGTCTGTACGAAGAATACAGTATTAACCACGTGTTAGACATTGTACTGCCCGACAGCCGTCAGTTTCGAATATGTTCGAGGGGCCCGTGATTGCAGGATGGCACTTGCGCGAATACATGCACACATCTCTCTGCTAGTTCTGCATGAAAACAAAACAAAATGGTTGAATAAGAACTCCTAAGAGCATGAAGAGTAGCCCAATACAGAGCTTGTGATTGAAATGCTATTGGGTTTTGAAAACCCGGAGAAATTGTACTCTGGCATGGGATAATTTCCCTTGTACATTCCTCCCGACTTGCAGCCATAACTTCTCTTCATGTATTACCCTAACAATAAATTCTTGCGTGATGATATCTTCGCACAACTTTCTTCTACAGAGAAAATCGTCCCGTCCGGCATGTGCTTCAAACGATAGATTTAGTGTGTTGTTCACAGCCATCTTAAAGAAAGTTGCTAACGTACCGTAGCTAGGCTACCTAAATTGTCGTTGCCCCTGCCCCTGCACCTGCACGACGCTCCGTAGCGACTCACGCCATGCGGGACTCACATTCTTGTTCTGGTTTCGTTCCTCGTACAACATCTATGCAGGCAAGAATTCGCGGTTGCCATGTATGAGAAGCACACCGCCGCATGCGCGTTAAGGAGACCGGCCTGTGCTGTCTGTTCCCAGACATCTCGTGTCTTCGCTGCCCTTGGAACTATCCCCACTGCAGTCTAGATCGCAGCGATCCGCATCAACTGGTAGACGTTACTTGGAGGTCGGAAGGGACGACATTGCGACTGCGCTCATACTTGGTACGCTCTCTGATGAATTCTTGTAAGTAGTGTCATCTCGCAATCTCAAGGCGACCATAACAGTTGTTGGGGTGAACGAAGTATTGCCTGTTTTCCACTCTCACCCACAGCACCGAGTTCGCGCAATGCTCCTTCCAAATGGCGCCTATCGTCAGCACTTCCATTGTTGAGCTTATTGCAAAATTTGATTGGCCTGGACTCGGCCGCCTCGCAAAAGACCGAACCGAACGACTTGATTATCGCTGACAGACCGCACGATTCGCAGGAACAGAGTCCTCTCGAACAGCCACAGCTACCTCCGAACAGCCACGAGGCTTCCGCTTCGTCGATAAAAGACCAAACCCGTTGTTAATACTTAAGCTCGAGCATCGTCGAGCGACACGAGCATTGCCAGCTCCGCATCCTACCGCCAGTGTGGGTAGCATCGGTCCCGATAAGTTGCGGGAGCGTGCCAAACATTGCGCCCTGCGAAAAATCGGCGTAGCTCGAGTGTCCATGCCAGTACGGCGGGTTGACAAAGGGAGGTTGTGTAGGAGAATTGATTGCGATGCAACGTGGACAGGAGCGCGCTCCTAATCCTCGGTCTCCAGCACAGCAGAACGAGGCGCCACAA
Organism: Plenodomus lindquistii; assembly: GCA_025504975.1. Classification (NCBI taxonomy): domain Eukaryota; kingdom Fungi; phylum Ascomycota; class Dothideomycetes; order Pleosporales; family Leptosphaeriaceae; genus Plenodomus; species Plenodomus lindquistii. Next base: position 204,841 of record JANUWI010000008.1, read on the forward strand.
ACAGGCGATATAACTGTAGTTATATCCGATCCTGTTCCAGCTTTTCGACAACTTGAAGCTCCTGTACGTGTCCAAGCTAAGCCGAAAAAGCACGTGTATGTGTGGACCTGTGTGAGTTTGTCAACTGTGGTAGCAGTGGTCAATCTAACCAGTCGAGATAGTGTTACTGTGGCTATCCGTCCATCCCTTACAAAAGCCTCGGCTGTCCCTCCTGCTCTTACGGTCGTTGCGGTAATTGCACTATTACGCGTGTTCAGGTCAGATGAAAAGCACAGGCATGCAGCTTGAAAATGCCCACAACGAAGGTCTCAAGCTTGAAAAGTGGTTTAGGGTGGTCCTCGAACGGATGCATCGTAGGTCTTGAGCTGCTCGAGACCGTCGACTGGCATGTACCACCCGCGTTCGAGGTAGTGTTTTGAACTCTAGTCAAAGGTTGTAAAGTCGAATTCGAAGCCCCCGGCTACTTTGGCGAGTTTTGTAAGGACGGTGGTGGCAGTGTCTGTGATGTTGACGCCGATGCCGTCGCCGGGGATGCAGGCGATGCGGTGGATGCGGCTGATTTTGTGGATGTAAGAGGGCATTATAGATAGCTTAGAAGAACTTGTAAAGTTAAGTTAAGTTAAGTTAAACATATTATATAAGCAGTTAAAGAGATAGGATTAGATATTATATAAACCGCTGTTAGACTATTACACTACAGACATGTACTAACTACCACGGGCTTTGAATCTCCGGCGCCCCCTCCTCCAAAGAGTTCAATGAGTGGTTGGCGACGATAGCGTCAGTCAAGCAAACCCCTCCCCCCGGTCGTTCTGCCCCTCTCCGTCGTTTCATTGCAGCGCTCTCGCGTCCCTTCGACCTATTCGCGTTGATGGTATACACTCCTGACCATACGTTCTTATCTTTTCTTTACACGGCTTACTGCTACGAGATTGAATCACGTTTGCAGTGACTGAGGCCACCTCTCATGTTCCGAGTACCCCGGCAGATTCTGAGTGTACCTACGTTCGAAGGGACAAGCAATAATGAGAAACAAGACCTCACATACCCACACTACGAAGACCGCAAAGTCCATCGACATGGATCCTACACCGTTCATATTACAAATCACTGGAATGACCCAGGGCGTTCCTTATGTTTGAAAGTGCAGATGCGGACGCGATGGACTTTCGCTGTTACAATACATCCAATCATGTACTGCTAATCTGCCACAAGACTGGGATGAACTAGATATACTAGAAACCCCGGCTGGTGGCAAGAGATAAACCTTACCGTAGGCTGACTCGATGGTCAAAGAAAAAGGCGATACGATCCGGTGAACGTTGTTGTGAAGCTGATATGCCACCGGCGGTGGACTTGCCGTGGCGTCAAAAGACGTGTCTTATAATTACTGGGCTGAATGTCCGATCTTTCGGGCTCATGCATGAAGTACCCGAGATTCTGGTTATGACTGCACTTGGTACACGCATGTGCACAGGGTCTCGCTTACCTATGACGAACTTGGGGTATATTCGAAAGGCAAGTCATCTCGACAGAGGCTGCGTGTTGGGTTCACGTGTGACTAGCTAGGTGTGTTGTCCGTTAGTCCTGCATGCATAATGGCGCATGGGAGCCCGATCCATTGGGCTCAGATGAGGCTGACAGTGCCCCACGACCGCAGCAAGGACAATGTATGATGGGAGTCTCTGGTTTTCGGCGAACTATAGACATTGCCAACGAATAGAATGCTGCATTCAGACCCTAGAGCTCGATGGAAATCGAGGGCTGACTGGAATTGCAGCATTCATAACAAGGCGCTGAACTCCGCCTTCATGCCGTGCTTCGCGAGAGTGCTTCAGTCGAATCATACTCGCCATACGTTGTCGGCATTGGGTAAATTATCGCTGTGCTACCTATTGATTGTCTTTGGGAGGCGTCATAATTGGATCGCGGGTAGCATCGCGACCACATCGGTAAGCTTGGATTGACATGGCTTCCGCACATGACTACGGCCAAGCTTGTGTCAACCTGGACTGCCAATAGAAAACTGGTGCAGAAGGCATCGTGAAAGCTTGGACGAGTACTAGAGAGGTGAGCCTGCCACTGACACTGTTCGTGAAGCCTTCCCTACACGCCAACTATCGGTATCAGCGCATACCAGGACACGCCGTCAACTGGCCCTTCGAAGCTTGCTCGCCGGGATCGCATCTGGCAGGATATCATCAACTCTCAGGAAACGAGACTATGACCGTCATCAAATTGAGGTATTACCGCCCACAGACACGAATTCCAAGGTGCTCGAATGATACACCCAACCACAAGCGGAGACATGGCCCACCGGGAATTTACTGACCGCCTAATATATGACACCGTACTCGAATGGGCTCCTAGGCGTGACTTCTTCGACAGGTTTCTACAGCGCAGTGACAGCAATACGCCATGCCCAGATACAAATGACATTAAAGAATTGTGTCACACGCACCCGATGATCCCAACGCCCTGCAAAGTACGGATAGATGATCGCGAGTTCCGCTCCAACCGTACCAGAGAGTATCCTAGGGGTTTCACTTTGCGCCAGCGATTGAAACTGAAGCGATTTGGACTAGACCATTATCCTGATGCTCACCGTAGACAAATATCTGTCATGCACCTGGACAAGGATACGATTCACCTTCTAGCAGAAACATGTCACGAACACCAAGTGCCAACTCTGCGTGTTGCGTTTGCCAGACACATTTCACGCCGGACCGAATTCAGGGCCTATCGGGATCCTCGTGGATTTCCAATACCACGCATGGACTTTCATCTGCCGTGGCTGAATTTGAGAAACATCCAAGTCACTCCCGAATTTGGACGCCGTATACCGGTTCCGTGGTCCGACTTGTCTATGTTTAACACTCCATCTCTGGAACCAGCCCATACGCAACATCGCGCAATTTTTCAATCACATGTTTCCCTCAGCCTATGCGAGTGGGATCCGCACACATGGACCGCCTACAGGTTTTTAGAGCCGTGCCCCATCAAATGTCCGGGCCAGGAGCTTGAGACCGAGGATGACGACGAAGACACTGAGGACGAGGATAATGACGAGGACACAGAGTATCCAAGTGAGGACATACTCGTTCCTGAAGGCGGCGAATACAACCTGCAACCAAACGCTATTGCAGAGGGCAGAAAGTGCTTCTTTTGCACGATGGCATTCTGGACAGTACATGCAACAAGCGAATATGACCATCTCGTTCGGACTTTGGAGGGAGTTTTTGACACTTGGGTACGCTCGCTACTCCCCTGGTTCTTCGCGTGCTGACAGATTCGCAAAGGACAAAGAGATAAGGTCCACTCGTCAAAGTCCGGATTGTCCGGATCCACGAGAAGAGCTGGCACGCCAAAAGGAATTACTGCAGAGTACGCTACAAGTTATGGAGCTTGTCAAACGAATCTCATCGCATTTGTCCCCTGCATTGCGGGCTTGGGCAAGTTTCAGCGAAAGTCTTGTGTTCTTCCAGGATGTGTTGGCAGAGGCCGACTCCATTGTGGCGCTAGAAGACATGAGGGTGTCGTTCCGCAAGCTAATCGAGCTGAAACACATATTGGATGCTATGGACGATAAATGCGAGCGAAGGTCAAAAGACGTAGGTTCGTAACCAGACTATCTTGCGCTCGACTGACTTGGAGATAGCTCAACCTCTATCTGACGCTATCAAGCAATGACCTGAACCAGCAGACAAACATTTTCAGTGAAGCTAGTAATCACGCAGCTCGGACAAGTGTCAATCTCACTCGCTGTAGCTTCCTAGTAAGTGGATCAATTACTCTTATACTATCTCCGCGGTGCAAAGCTTACGCATGTTGTGTAGGTGTTCTTGATAACGACTCCATTCGTCATTGCTCTCCAGTACTTTGGCGCTGATAAACAGATTTTCCCTTCTTTTGATCGGAACCCGCGAAACTTTATCTTCTCACTCTGTGTCTTGAGCGCTTCTCTTCTCGCCTTGACTTACTCGGTGAACAAGTTGACACAAGTGAATGGGCTCATCGAGAAGACCAAGAATCATCTGAACAACATCAAGGCTTACGCCTTAAACTGGATAATTCGCTGGCTGTGTGGACTTTTAGAGAGCACAAGGAATCGCGAGATTGACATTGAAGGTGAGGACTTCCGCTGCTGTGCCAGTCACACACCATTTGTTGATACACGTAGGACAAAATCATCTTGGCCACACAACCGCAGCTGCAAGCTAGTGCTTGGTTTGTCATCTGGGCAGGTATAAGTTCTAGTTTTTCATTCTACGAATTGATCACCAGGTTTCCTTGTTGCTCAGCCGCTGATGTTCCTCAATAATGATTGACGAGTCGTAAACGACAGATCTTGAAGGTTAAGAATATGACTATTTTCCCCCCTTTCAACAGAGAGTAATAGAAATTGTGACGGACAATAGTAGAGCTCAGCCTGTGTGGCAGAGTGAGGCTTGGTCAGCCATAGCCGAGACCAAAATTACAGCCCCAGTGAGATTGGTCGATGTGATCACAAGGCACGTTTTCGTTTGCCTGATCATGCAGCAGCTGGAAGCGAGCACCAATCGCGACCCACCACGACTAAATGCAACATGTTCGACGTGTCAAACTCCTCGTGATTCGTGTCTATCGCAACATTTGGGCGCACCGTCAGTAGAAAGGGGGTCTCAGCGGGAGATCGAAACCGCCTGACACAATTCGGCTCCTATCACGAAGTGGGCGATGATCCTAAAGACAGTTCACAAGGTTGATCCATCACTCTGAAGTTCTGAGTATACTGCTTGTCTTTGTCATCAGGCCAGGGCTTAACTCACAATGGACTCCCTTGAGCAGAATCTCACGCTTCTCAATCTTACCGTGCCGCCACCAAAGCTTGGATTAGCAGACACTGTCGGTAATCCTTTAAATTTGCTCCGCACATATCTGGCAGAGATACTGGCTAAGATCACCGATCGTGACCTCGAGGCGGCTTATAGTTCGATCCAATGGCCAAACAACATCTTCAATGGTGATCTCGCAGTAATTGTCCCGAAGCTCCAACCCGGCGCAAAGATAGACGAAGTAGCATTCGATCTGATTAAGAAGGTATTTCTATGTCGAGATATACTGTTCATTGTGGCAGCAGTCTGATTAGTAGCAGTTTCCTACAGATCACCCACTCTTCCTGGTACCATTGCTCGAGGGCGTACACTTCCGTGCATTCGTGAAGCCAGAAGCCCTAGCACGCTTCCTGATACCACAAATCCTGGCGATGAGATCCGGATACGGAGCAGAAACTGAAAAGAGTCGGCGAGTGGAGGATAAGGGTCGCAAGAGACTTCTCGTGGAGTTCTCGTCCCCAAATATCACCAGTGAATTCCAAGGGAAGCATTTGCGCAGTACCATCATCGGCGCCTTCATCAGCAGACTGTTCGAAACAATGGGATGGGGCGTTACTCGCATCAATTACCTTGGAGACTGGGGCAAGCCGATCGCACTGCTGCACGTGGGCTGGGAAACATACGGCTCAGAGGAGGCATACGAAGCAGATCCAGTCAGGCATCTTCTAGAAGTCTACCACAAAATTGAGGAAGACTTCAAGCCAGAACAGGCAGCAAGCAAACAAGCACGCGATGATTTGGCAAAGGAAGGCAAAGACGAGGGTGAGGCGCAAGTCGAAATCGAGAGCAAAGGTATCTTTGCGGCACGTAACGAGGCTTTCAAGCGGCTTGAGGAGGGCGACCCAGCAATGGTGTCTTTTTGGACCCGGATTCGAGACATCAACATTGAGAACTACAAAGAGTTCTATGAGCGACTTGGCGTGCGCTTTGATGAATACTCTGGCGAGTCGCGGGTGACTCCTGTCGTCATGACCGAAGTTGAAGAAATGCTGAAAGCCAAGGGCCTCTCCGAAGAGAGTGGCGGGGCCTGGATTGTACATATGCAGAAGCTTGGTGCAAGAGCTGGGACAGCCATCATACGCGATCGTTCTGGAAGCAGCACCTATCTCCTCCGCGATCTTGCAGCTGTATTGGAGCGCTCGCGACAGTACTCGTTCGACAAGATGATATACGTTGTTGCAAGCGACAACAGTGTGCACTTTTCACAGCTTATCAAGATTCTCGAGGCACTTGAGCTGGGAGATCTCGCGAAAAAGCTGCAGCATGTCAAGTTCAGCGAAGTCTCAAAGATGTCTGCAACGCTCGGGAAGGGGTACAAACCACAGACCATCCTGGATGAGTGCAAAAAGGCAATGGAAACATTGTCCGAAACTGAACCTGAGAAGCTGGCAGTGATGGGCAACTCCGATCAAGTCATTGAGGTTTTGGCGACTTCAGCGCTTTTAGTCCAGGAGCTGTCTACTCGCTCAGCCACAGTCCACGCATTCGACACCGCCGCTCTGCCTTCGTGTAAAGTTGGCTCAGGGCCTGATCTACAGTACTGGCTCATGAAGCTCCATCACCTAATGCGCGGTGTCACAGCGACGGGCGAGCTTTCAGCCGAGGATTATGACGCGCTCGCGGATGAGGATCGGGCAAATCTACTGCGCGTCTTGGCGCAGTACCCAGAGGTCGTAAATGCGACATCCCACTCGCTCGAACCCTCAGGTATTGTGACTTATCTGGCAGCAGTGACAGAGCAGCTCGCCGAATGTTTGAGCGAGGATGAAAACGTAGATGAAGGCGTAGATGACGAGGATGACAAGGAAGAGAAGAAAGACGCCAAAGATAACGAGCAAGACATGGCACCTGGCCTCGCTGCACTCTTCGAGGCGACACGAGTTGTACTGGAGAACGGTATGAGGTTGCTCGGCCTTGTGCCGCTATCGCATTTGCAGCCAGAAAGAGCAGACTCACCATTGGCAGGCTGATCTTGGACGGTGCGAGCTGTATTTCGTTCTGGTTCCATCGATGGTGTCTTTCCCAAATCCTAGTCGGCAGTTTTAATATGTCGTTATCCGCGATAGTTTGCGAGGCTGAGAATGCTCCTGGATCAGGGTTTTCCACTGCGTTTAGTGTTGGCGGTGTTTCGACTTTTGATTACTACACATGTACATATACCATGCTTGCAGAGTTTAATGACTTACGATCCATTTCTAAGATTATTGGAGCAATATGCTGACGCTTCTTCCTTTATTCGAGGTGGCTCGAAAAATTCTGTAGTGGGATCGAAGCAGTAGTGGGGTAGTTGCCCACAAACAGATTTTTCTACCAACAAACAATGCGAGGCTCCTTTTTTGCACAGAGCAAGAGATAACGGACACTCATATTACAATAATTCTCAAAAACCTCAACAAATCATCCGATATGGTAAGCTTCATCACTCTTCTACACATGTCCATTTCTAACTCCGCTCAGGTCTAGTGGCTAGGATTTGCCGCTCTCATCGCAGAGTCAGTTCACTGTACAGTGCCGGCAAGGCCCGGGTTCGATTCCCGGTGTCGGAAACCTTGTTTTTTGCCGGTTTGATTGCTGTTCGTAGGCGTAGTGTGGGTCTGTGGGGGGTGAATGGAGGTGTAGGGATGTAGGACAGCAACGCAACGCCGAAAACAAGTGGAATAACCCTCAAATTCTCTCCTGAGATCATGATTATCGCATTTGTCAGAAACACTTTTTTTTTGGCAGCAAGAAGCTTTGCAATTGAGTAGAAATCAAGTTTGGTGGATTTAACGATATGTTTGGTGGTGCTAAGGGCCGGAAAACCAGATTCTAATGGCGCGCGAACATCAGAAGTCGCTTAATTTTGCATCTGCTTTAGTGGCCTCACAGCTGTACGAGAGATGAAGTGTACTGCGCACTTTTTGGGCAACAAGCTTTGTTACTACCTATCACATTGCTAAACTTACTTGACTAGCAGGCTAGACATCTTTCATGCGCCTAAATTTCCCAGCGTCCATCGCGGATAAGAGCTTATATATTATAAGAGCTTAAACACTTGACATTATAGCAGCAACAAGATGATTCGTGAAGGCACTCCATGCGACAAATATCTCACAGCATACAGAGTTTCTGCAGAGGTTCTTGAAACTCTCTAGAGTCGCGATTACATTCTATGAAAGCAGTTTTGTAGTGTCGATAGTTGTGACGTCTATTGTAATATCAAGTCTTTATGCACTGCATTACGTTACGGGGGACGCTGTAGAAGGACAAAGCAAGTTGGGGAAAACTTCTGTACAAAGGTTTTGCAACAAAGGGTATAACCGCTACAGCTAGTAAGAGACGGCATGAATGCATACCCTAACAATGGGAGGATTGTGTATCTCTATTATCAAGACTGCTACAACGCCAAACTGCCTATAGTATCTTGATATCCCTACCTAGAGAGCACCAACGTGCTTATGCGAAGGAATTCTAGTATTAAACTTTAACGCTGTATTGCCTCCTCACATTGAAAAGCCATAATCTGTCGCTACAATCTCGCTGGCAGATATTATTAGCCCATCAATAGTTGTTCTTACTCTTAGGTCTTCTCCGATTGAGTTTTCAACCTGCGACGATCACGAAGGAGCTTATGTTTGTTGAGTGCCTAGATCAACCAAAGAGCAAAGGTCTTTAGTCCGTAAAGTAGCGAGGAGAAGATAGACAGACAGATTATAAACCACCAGAGTAAGCTTACTGTTACACATATAGTGTACAACTAAGAATGAAGTGCCTTTTATACCTAAGACTTTAACAAACTATAATAACTATACTCATTGGTATTCCTAGAGTCTAGGGCTCAATGGACAAGAGCCTCTTCACACACTGTTTACCCTCGTTTACAGCGTTTGTTGTGTGACTGTCTCAGTCTCAGCGAAGATAATATCAAAGCCGCATGCGACGCTTGTGCTGGAAATGTAAATCGATTACGACCCAGATCTTGACCCTTAACTCGCATATCGTCGACAATTTCCATTCGGACATTTGCTCATGTAGTCCTCATATCACTCCACCTGCTGATCTTTCAAACCCATTAGTACGTGGCTGTTATCGTAAGGATACGGACACCCAGCAATGGACCTTGTACGCTAGAGGCACAGCCCATAATCACTAAAGCAAAATACGGTACCGATGATCATCCAATTCGTCTGGACATGGCTGCCCCGTGTTCAACTGGAGACGCTCCGATTTTTACACAACAAGCTTGAAACGGAATCTCAAAACTAAACAAGTGGAGCCTTCTCCCGGTTCTGTGGATGGCATACAATTCGTCTGAACTTGGCACCACAGAAATCCTGGGCATGACTTCGGAAGCTTACCGTATTGACTGCTACGATCGAGGTAAAACTAGCAAGGGTTTGTGTCGGTATCAACCAATGCACGACTCTGGTTACGCGGCTGCCAGTGGTAATCAATGTCAAAGTCAGACAAGATTAGTCAGATCTGTTTGAAACCCCTGCTAGCTTTACCTCGATTGCAGCAGTCAATACGGTACATCTCTCCGGTGGCGTGAGAGACACGCCAGTACCTTGGGACGCTATCGATCGTTTGCGAAACCTCTTCCGCCACAGGAGTCCGAGGCGAGGTCGTTTCGTTCCGATCACCTAGCTATTATGAGTTATTCCATTAGTTTACTGGGTTAATCCTGAAGACGTGAACTTAACACGAGCTGTAGATGCTAAAGGCATCACCACAGTACGACCAATTGCGGTTCCGGTATGTTCAGTCGCCTATCGCCGTCACGATAGTCATCTTTGGGCGTGCACGTCGAACTCTATCCCATCTTTGATACCACAAGCGTATGATTTCCATCCAAGTTGGCGATATCGACCCAAGCCCTCAACGCCGTTAACTAGCTATCCCGTGCGCCTAGTTGCACCTAGCGACGGGAATACCCTCGGCCTCTCTCTCTTTCCCCATTTGTACACATCGAAATCACAACAGCACCTCCTCGACAACCCGGAGACTCAGACTGCGCCCGAACTTAGAATTGCACGTCGGAGTCATCTTCCCGCTAACGAGTCATTATCCCCCCGTTGTAATCCCCAATACGCGCACACCCCAGGCCATCACCGCACCCGCATGTAGACAAGCGACTATGTACACATGCCTCGGTACCCAACCCCGACCCAACCTCCACCACACTTACCACAATTCGACCATCCGACACCTCCGCAGCACTGTCAGACAAGACACGCCACACCGCGGCGTCTATCGGCAGTCCGTGTTCTTGCTGTGACATGCAAATGTCAGGTTCTCGAAAAGGCCCGATTAGACTAACGGATACGGACTGCGGCCCGCGGCGTGGCCCCCACCGTTTTCCCTCTCACATCTCAGGGGGCCGAAACCTGAGGTCCATGCTTTGTAAAGCTGCCTCGGGATTTAGAACAATTCATCATAGTAGTGAATCCTACATACCACGGCTAGTCGGATGGATGGGAGTTCCCGTGCATGCTGAATCGTGTGAGGATGTTACCACTGAATTTTCGGCGGGTATGTGTACATGATGAGCTTGGCGATCTAGCCGCTGTTGGCGCAGGCTGTCACTGGTACTATCTCAAATACATACTGTAATCGAGTAATAGCAGAAGCCTGGAACAGATGTTGTGAGCGTTGCACGGCTCGCCACGAGGTGGTGTAGTACGGTCAAGAAATTTGCACGTCTTGCTAAAAAGGTATGATGAAGCTCGTTTCGACATTGCTAGTCACTGAAGGAGTTGATTCCGAAGAGTCTACAAGGGTACGTGGAGGATACCGTCTTGGACCTTGGGGGCAAGAGATGGTTGATGTTAGCCTGATGCGTGTAGATGTGTAGGCGTATGCATGGCCATCTTAGAAAAGTTGTGTGCCATTGTCTACATACATACTCTACATGCACGCTTGAAGACGATATAACGTTCCGCCCTGCATTAGGTGGCGGATCATGGCAGTGACGCTGATAAGCACGCAATTAACTTGCCGAAGCTGTACCCTAGGCATGGATGCAGCAGTCACTCCGGCATTAGCTGACTGTAAGCGATGCATGTAGACACTGCCTCACGCCTCTGGGCGTGAGTGTGTGTGTGGGCTGTCTGATTGCGACACGCTACCACCGAACGACCACTTTTGAGCGAAAGCAGTCGTCGTAAGGGGAGCTTAATATGTGGCCACAATGACTCAGTTGCAGCATTAGAAATAGCTTTTTCTACAATCACCGACCGGAGACTACTAAGGAAGCCTCAGTGACATGCGGTCGAGACTGTCCTGCGCGGCAATATTGAGCTAGCCTAGCTCGTGAGGGCATGCATCAGCAGGCGATGTCGCGCATTGCGCAGGCATGGTTAGGCGAAGCCATAGACGTGTTAGTTGTAAGTGCTCCCGTCTATATGTAGGTCTTGAATTCAATCAGTACGACACATGGTGGAGAAAGCTGGGGATTGGCGACGCACGCAGTACATGGAGTATGCAACTCCTCGACGTTAACCGTCAGCTAGTGCAAGTCTGGATTACGCGAGGCGGGGGGATCCTTCCAGTATTCCGATTGTCGGATTCGGTCAAAGAGAGAAGGCCAGGGCCTGGCTCAACCATCTCGATGGATTCGCTTGAACAGACCTTCCTTGAAGCGCTGGTGGACGTGTTGACCTGCATCCCGTGCTTACTGTGTACATATGTGAGGATGTGTGGGTGTTCAGCAGCGGAGCCTTACCATTGGCTTCATCGGCGCCAGCGCACATATTCCTAGCGATCCACTTGCCCCTTCGCATGAACGCCTGGAAGTGGTAAAGGTCAGTTCGATTGGTTCCTATTCAGTTTCATCTTAACCTGCGACCCTGGATGGCAACTTGGTGGCTTTCAGATTGACAAGTTGGTGACACCAAGAGGAGATTCCTGTGACACCAAGCTGCCTGAAGAAACCGAGTGACTTCGGGCCGGAAGTTTGCCGTGTCTGTGGTCGGGAAAGAACGATAAGTGGACACCGCAAAGCACACATCGCCAGGACATGTTCGAGTCTCGACGATGGTTGAGAGCACGACGTGGTTGTTGCCCATGTTGCCGCTCGGGGATGATGTGCGTCGTCACGGCTGTAAGAACGCATCTACTCGGACGTATAAGGAAAATTTGGCGAGGCTTTTATGCTCAATAGATTCTGCTGGCCAAGGAGCCTGCATGTTGGGCGCATCATTCATAACATCTTCTCAGTGTGACACCATGCGTCTATCCGAAGAAAGATACTGAGATCCTGGCATAGCACCCTCGAGAAAGCTGGACGATTTGTAGAATTGCCGCAAATTGTTTCACTATACAGTATCGCAGCGCAACGTCATAACTTCATTCCGTAGTTGTCGCACACGGCTCAACATCTACTCTAGTGACTGTGGTTGCGATGAAGACAGAGTACACCGCGCCGAATTTTGCATACCAGTCAGCCAATAGAACAACGTACTAGTGCTGAAGGGAGGCGCTGATAGGCCAGCTTCCCTGTTTTGTGGATTTGTTGATCGTTACCACGTTTAATACACCCACTCTTCAGCCTCATCGACACTGTATCATTGGCTGAAGCCCCTTGACGCCACACAGTGCTGATTGGCCGACCGATATACAAAAATCGGCGCGGTGTATGATGAGAGGCGAGGCCATCAAGTTTGATCTGATCGGTGAGGAGAAAAAATGCACGCCAATGAAAGCTGATCGGCAGACGGAAACACAACCTTGAAGCGCGGACTTGCGGCACTTAGTCCTACTCGATTGGTACTCGAGCAGCATCTCGTGGCAAGCAAATCGGTGAGAATTGGTGGCGGGCTGTTCACTGCAATGCATGCACTCGACGCTCGCCGGGCACGTCACGGATGCGCAGCTAAGAGCCGTAGTCGCACGCCACATAACGGTTACGTACTAGCTGAAACTTGGGCCATTATTTAGGACTGACGAAACCACGAGCCCTAGGGACACGGTACATGGAGGATGACAATAGACTCTTACACGTGAGATGGGTGAAGCACGCGGCTGAAATGAATCTGAGAACGGCGCACCTTGGTAGCCACAAAACAGGTTGAACATGAAGAAGGCCCAACAGCATGACATGAACGGAATGAATCCCTTTGGTTCGCCCTTCTCCTTTGCAGTTGCGGATGTCCACGTCAAGGCGCGCCCCGACCAAAGCAGCCGGAGCTTGCATGGAATCGGTGCCTGTCGCGCATGGGCAGCGCAGTCGGGGTGGGTGAGATCAAGGGGTGATGCATGAGGATGGTCGAGGTGCGTGGGCGGAATGTTCCAGGTGTGCATTGCAGAGGGTCTGCGCTTTGCATGCAGGTCGTGGAGACGCCGTTGGTTGTATGTATCTACACCTAGCTCTGGAAGCTTTGCGCGTGAGATCCATGATGGGAGGCCTTTCCGCTTTGGGAAGCGATCACGTGCTCGTATTCCTGCCCACCCGCACCCATGCCAGCGGCAGGGTTGCCGCCCCGAGGTGATGGAAGGAAGACATTGACATGGCCGGCGGGAACGAGGACAGGTGACGCCGAATTCCGACTGCGTGCTGGCTGTGACTGCGGCGCCGGTCCGGCGGCCAGCACTGGCCACACGTCCGTGTCGCTGGTTCCCCTGAGTGCACCTCTCGATGGTGGTAGTAGTAGTAGTAGTGGTGGTGGTGGTGGTGGTGGTGGTCTCTGGCCTGGCGGGGGGGATGCTGGGGCTCCTGGCAGCAGGCACCGCTGTGGCTGGACAGTGCGGGTGCCTCGACGCTGGGTGGGATTGGGATTAGGATTAGAGTTGATGGGATCAGATGGGACGCCCAGTGGGCCAGCTGGACAGTGCTGGAGGGGCGGGCGCGGCACACGAAGCCGGCGCCCGAGTCGACTAGCGTTCACCAGCTTCTGGCGCGAGGCCCGCGCCTGGACGACAGGGGAGTTCACGGGCTGGGCTCCCCGCTGCCGCCATGCTGCAAAGCATCAGAAGTTATGTGGGCCCCCTGTCTTCACACTGCAGCACGCTTTCCCCCCCGCGCGCTGCTTAGTGCAAACCAGTGAGATCCCGGCCTCTGCGCCCCTCAAGGCCAACTGGGGCCTTCTTCCCAACGCCGCCGCTCACGGAGCCGGCTAGGAATGAGACGCTTCACAGCTTTGAGACTGTACTCCTCCCTCTGTGCTACCGCCGCCCATCGACTGCCTCACATCTCTGCTCGTCGACCGCTACAACCCCCTTAAGAGCACCAGAGGCCTCTATGCTCATCATGGGGAGCGAGTGGCACCCCCACGGGCAACTGTCCGAACCCAGTCGCTTCTCGCTGCAAACGCTCCCAAGCGTGCGAGAGCTCATAGAATCCACCGACTCGACGTTCCACCATACCACCAACTCTGTGCTGCCTGCATCCGCCGACCGTCCTGTCTCTCGTTCCACGCCTCCGAGTGCGCCTATTCAGCCCGTCGCTGCAAACGCTCCAGCCGCGCCTGAGCACGCATCTTGGAATCCCGTCAACCACGCGAGTCCTCACGTCAGGCAAGTCGTTCACCCAAACGCTGCATTTGGTGTACTAACATCCCGTGACAGCCCCACAAACACCACCACTCCAACTTCAGCCTCGGAACATCAAGGTTATCATTTCCCAACATACCGGACAGCAACAACTTCCTATGCTCCTTTGTTGACGTCTGGCGCTCCAGCACACGCTCAACCGCCAATTAGTAGTGCACGCCAAGATTCCATCTTTGCGCGCCTTGAAACCAAGAAAGAACCCCAGCCTATCACGACGTCGCCAAATCTTCCCTTTCCCTCAGCTCGTCGAAGCCCAAACCAAAGTAAGGTTCAAGTTAGCTCACGGCCCAATTCAAGTCCTACTACTACTGCGTCACCGAGTTCTGCGAATCAGACCAACTCTCATCCCCAGGTTTCCGTCTCAAGACGTACTAATTCCAGACCCCATTCGTCGAGTATACAAAGCTCTATTGCTTCAGTTGGTGCAGAGCACGTTGTTGCCCTTGCACAGACGCACTCGGGACCTAAAAACATGCACGAGACTGTCACTGTCGAGCCTCAAGGTAGCACTCAGACACGACAGCAGCGTTTCAACGTCAGATTCGCCTCGAGTAACAATTTTAGTCCAACGACCTTTGCCACAGCACCGGCACCTAGACCAAGGCCTAGTCCTCCAGTCATGCCGGTTTCACCAGCATCCCCAGTCGAAACTGTCGAGTCACCAAGGTCCCATCCTGAGCAGCCTATCACGACTACTGAGGAGCAATCAACAATCACTCGTAACGACATTCGAAATATGACCGAACCAGCACAGGATCACTCCCGGACAGACCGCCGAAGTCCATCTGTCGAGCGATGTCTGGGTTGCAAGGAGCCATGGAAGCGTCCAATATTTGACTTCCAAAAGCCCACTGGTACTACGAAGACCCAGAATGGTAATGATCTTGCTACAGGCAACATGGCCATTCTGGAGCAGTTAAGAGCTCACGGCCGAGCTGCCGAGATGGAGCATGACAGATGGAAGGAGAAACATTATCATTGCGTGCCGCGGCAGAATTACGAGCCACCAACCAAGGCCGACCAGGATGATTCACGCAGCACGCGTAGCTCAGGTTCAAACGGCACATCGAGAGGGCCTGCGCAAAATGGCACCACCATCAAACGCACTCGAGATTCGACTCCTGATGCAGAGCAACCTAGCAAAGTGCGCAAGGTCACTTTTGACAACGGGAAAGATGCGTAACGGGGGGTCTATGCACTTTTGATGTATGATGGATTATTGTTACATGTGCATTCGCATTTCGCATGGTGTTGTTTTGGAAAAGAAGGTCCTTGGATACCCTATTGCTGTTGTTGTTGTCGTTGTTGTTGCTTCTGATCCCAGCTCTTCATTTCCGACCTCGCCATTGTGTTATTCTTCACTGGAAGATCAGGAAGCCCAGGATGGGCAAAATTCGGCGTTTGTCATGCGGTACTTCCTACTACCCAAGCGGCATCATTTGCTTCGCACGAAAATCGCTTGCATCTTTCGGCGATAACTCTGTCCACGATGTGTGGCATACCACGCACTACGACGCTCATGTATGAGACAATGCATTGTTTCTCCACCTTCATGTCGCATACTACAACTGTCTGTACACATTCTTAGATCTCGGCCAATCATGTATCTATCATTTTCACAGTCACGTCCTAACTCGCGTGTCGCTCCATTCGCGCGCTTACTCGATACTTGATGTCGCCACCCGCAGCAGCTGTCATGGCGATACCGCACCCCAAACTCAATGGCATTTACGTCTAAGTATTTTCAGGGACGGAGGAGAGTTACGTGTCCATGGACATGGCAGTGACTGCTGGAATCCCCGCCCCAGCGCAGCGTCAAAGCGGTTCGGTACGAAACTCAATTCGAATCGCAATACTAAAACAAACTTTGGCTATCCCTCTTGCTGCGCGCTCGCTAAGAGCCGTTTCAATCTAGCAATGACCGCGAGCTTGATTCCAATATCTATGTTGCGTCTCGAACACCCAGACTCCCCAAAGGGGTCCATGAGATTGCTGTCCACAACACACACGGCTTAGAGCGTTTTGTCTTAGACGCTACACAATCACTCGCATACACCTAGCGCCTCCTCGCATTGCTACCGAGCTGATTAAGTCTAGCCACACACGGCCGGCGGCTGCCTAGCGGGGTCACCCGGAACGCCAGCGCTGTGAGGAATCCTGTTCTCCGGCGAATCAAACATGCACGCGCCACTTTCCTATTCCAGCAGATTGGAGACATATGACGGCGCGAAGTACTAGGTGTATGTAATGTGATGCTGGGCATGTCTGTGCCGTCTATTGATCTCCAAGGAGGTCTGCGAGGCGAGCGGGGGGCGGGTGCACAAGCAAGCAGGTGGTAGCAACAGCAAGTTGTGTGAAGGGTTCGCTGCGGTGCAGTGTGGAGTCGCCCGCCACGAGACATGGATCATGTCGGCCTTTCTCTCAATGGGTTTCGCGGCATGGAGATCAATAATGTGAGGCTTCGATCAATTTTTCCCAGGCTTCTTTGATGCAAAGGCCCGACAGACAACGCATCCCTATGACCTCATCGCCATATCAGCAACCTGCAGTAACGTGCTGCACTCCAACGAACGCCTTTCCAGAATCCTGTTGGATATTCTCACGCGATGTATCGCTGATCCGTCAGGCCACTGCGCTGATCCCCTCGGTTGGCACGTACCGACGCCCTGGGTGTTGACATCATCGCGCTGGGGAGTCCTGCAAACCGCGAAACAACGTGCTGTTTGAATAGGTCTTGTCGATCAGCGGAGCGTCCTTCAGCTTTGGGGAGAATTTGTGTCGATTGTGCACACAAGCCTCAGCACTGGCGAAACCTTCTCGGTCCCACCACCCTTTAGCTCGGTCTTCGTGGGCGGTGCACTGGATTCAGTCCCAATTGCAATGGCGCTACACTCAACGGTGGAATGTTGGCAGATCGTGGTACGCATTCGGTCCTTTTCAACGGCACAGTCCAGTGCCGGTTCATCCCCTAACTGCCGCAGCGGCGGTGCAGCGGCGTACACTGACGACGAACTGTTGGACGAAAACTATACAAGTTCTCGGAGTAGCCGATAAACACTGGCTGCCCATTTTCCCGCTTGAGGTGTCATCGACACGCTTGTCCGATGTGCATTTCCATTTGCACCCGTTGTAAAGAGGAACACGGAGCGAGTGTGCTCCCTAGACCGGGCGTGAAGCCACGTAGACAGCGGGTGCACAGTCGAGAATCCAGGGTCTCATAACATCTTGTGCGTCGTCAAGCTTA
This sequence comes from Plenodomus lindquistii, assembly GCA_025504975.1. Classification (NCBI taxonomy): domain Eukaryota; kingdom Fungi; phylum Ascomycota; class Dothideomycetes; order Pleosporales; family Leptosphaeriaceae; genus Plenodomus; species Plenodomus lindquistii. The sequence continues at coordinate 222,487 of JANUWI010000008.1, forward strand.
CACGCATGAGCCTGGAAATTGCCTGGAAGCACATGCGATGCACTCTAGGATTCTCGCTAGCCATGCATCACTGCCTGCCTTATTCGTATCACCTTTCATCTCGAGTCCGCTTCCCCATCTTGGCGATTCATCATCGCTGCGGGAATGCACGGACGGCAGCCGTCCGCCAGAGCGTCGTGGGCCCCACAGGCGACTTGTTGGCCAACTCTGATCAATGCCTGATCCGCTTGGTGTCGCACGAAGCCATGAATCAGGCGGATTCCCCAATCCTGACATTACCCCTTCAACTTTGGGCTAATGATGCACAACCAATTATCTTATTGGCTTATCAGCCACAATTACCGTCATGTTCCGTGGCTAAAATACACAGTAAGTCGCAGAATCCTTCGCCTTCAAAGTCCGACCGTCTGACTCGGCATGCTTTGGTTTCATGCAGGAGGATTTCATTTAGGCAAGGCTCTGCAAGAGTTGGGTTGATCTATTTTGAACGAAATATCAACGACTCGCTTCAGTATACTCCTACTTCCGTGTTAATTTTCGAATGCTTCAGAATCCACCGGACGGCCGCAGCTCTGATCGTCCAACCAGGTCGCCCGCACAGTTGACAGCACTGGACCGAGTATTCAGAATATCAATAGCAAGTAACGTGATTGTCGAGTTACATGGGCGCGTGAGATAAGTTCAAGGTTCCAAGCTGGACTCGATACACAGTAGACACTTGAACCCAAGTCGCATGGATGGCGGATCACGTGTTGGACTGCTCAGTGGCGTCGCGGCTATAGCGAGCGGATGTTCTGCTACGGCCAGATACACGGCGCGCGCTTAGCGCGCAAAAAGATTCTGAAGAGGAAAGATCTGAGCTGACCATCTTGGGACGACTGTTCAGTGGGTATCCAGGGCTCGGGCGTATCAGGTCCAATGACGAGAACAATTCGTCTCAGCGACGACGTAAACTGAGAAATACGGCGAAGTGTTTTTTGGCATCCAACCCACCTTGGCTGACAGCTGCCATGCAACGGTCCACAACAACGACGGCGGCGGACACAGGTGAGGAACTCTACAGCTCGGCTGTTCCTCCTATGAGGTCGCCTACAAATCGTCAGGGAAGCGGGCCGGCTTATGGGTCACCGTCAGGCTTCCCACACCCAATCTCGGAGGTCGGTCGATTGCACGGCCACGGTCAGCGTGATTGGGTGGTGAACATTCCCGAGATGTGAACCCCTTTGTTGCGCCAAACTCGCGTAGGCGTACGCAACAGCAGGTCACCACCTTCGAGACGGAGATGCTCGGATGCAGACTGCCGTCTCCTGTGGGGCTGTGTGGGAGGGTTACTAAGTTCAAACTCCCGGGAGTGATGGTTTCTTATGTGCTGGGATACCCACCCGTCTCACAGAGCTGCATTCATGCAGTTTCTGAGATCGATAGACGGGTATTCTGTAGGAACAGCCTGAGATCAGTATGATGTGCAAGGGACATCGTATCTGCAGCATGCCGTGAAACACAAACCACACGACTATAAGCGTCCTCATTGGTCGGCCACTGCGTCCGACATGCAACCAGATCGTGGAACAATGTTGTCCCTGCGTCATTCTACTGTATGTGCCTACCTCCGCCTGTCGGGGTCCCGGATTCTGTACACATGGGTGAACCACTTTTGTGTCACGACCCCAATCGCAAGCTCTCAGGCCCGAAAAGCAAACTCTACCGTATATTCTGGAGAGTACCGCAGATAGCTAGCAGGGGTCTAGCTAGGCACTGACCAATCCACGGACTAAGAGGCTCCGCCAGTGCTTAGTATTCTATGTTTTTAATGCGGATAATTGGTTTGAGCCCTATCAAACCCCTGCCAGTTATTTGTGTTTCTCGCCAGAATATACGTACGGTTCTTGCCCACGTTAAGGCTAGTTGTCGTTGGCGGGCGATCGCAGCATAGTGGCTAGATCTGAGTCTAAGCACGCACGATACGATGATCGATTTCACGAGATCAACCCGGTCCCACTTTGACCCTTCAATCCACGATAGCCGTCCGGTTACGCAAGTGCATGAAGAGTGGGTAGCTCCCAACAACCAGAGCCTCTCATACACCGGTGTATATCGAATGTGATCCTCCCGCACGCCAGCGCGCTGCAAGAAAATGCACCATTGATCACTCATATAAACTTCTTCGGTCAAGGGGACCGTACAGAGCTCATTGGCTAGTCACAACAGCCGCTCAGCAATCTCGAAACTTAAATCTATCCAATCCCCGTAAATGCATCATCGACAGTATTCTTTTGGAATGGCGGCGTGTCCAGATGCAGATTTCCATCTCGGCTAATCCATCATGCGACAAGACTCTCCAACCCAGGGATCGATGTGCGTCTAAGATTCCCGCTGCCGATACGATACGATGCGATTCAGTGAGGGCAATTCGTCGGGTCAGCCACTCGATTGCCTCATGACAAGGCCTGCTGGGCCCGTCTAGGCACGTGGTCCCTGTCGCCGCGACAGTGTGGGGTTATCGTCAACTAATCACACTCACGCTTGATTGCTCACCCGTGAAACGGCACTTGCCGTATACCATTTATTGCTCTTCTTCGACGGGGAGACGTTATCTACATTACAGCTACAATTTGGCTGGTGCCCCTTGTGTAACTCTGGAGCTTCCGGAGTCGGATCCGATGGGCTTACGTTGACCGACCTGAGCTTATCTGTATCGCACAAAGCGCATCTCCGCTCCTGGAAGTACAGATTAGAGCACTGTCAGTAAGGGAACTCCATGTTTATGAGTTTCATGATTGATGCCGAGATGCAGGTCGAGGGGAAGCTGTTGCCGTTTTACACTAAGACCTGTCCACCGCAGATGCCGTATGACTGGCGGAGTGCTGGGAATATCCCAGGAGGAAGTAGAAACGGAGATCGTGAGCTGAGTGCGAGCTGGCGACGACAACGGACGTCTTTTCGGTAAGCGGAGGATGCGTTCTGAGTGACTTACTGTGTGGATGGTACAAGATCGACAGGGTTTCATCGTTCATGAGATCCGATTGAGTTTTTCCCTGATCGATCGACAATGCAGCATTGGAACCAGCGCTATATAAAGTGGGCGCGAACACATGGCGTGTGGAGTTTGGGAGTACAAAGTACGGTAAGTTGGCACGTTAGGTTGCATCTTCGTGTAAGTTCAACGCTTAACAGCTTTAGAATTCGCTCAACCTTAATTGCTGGCTAGTCGAGCTTAGATTAGAGTGCGAATCGACTTACCAATGCTATACATGCAGCAAAGACGAAGACAAGCCAGCACGAGACATGACCGGCGGACACGAGAGCAAGATCTTATAGAACACCTGTCGACGTTGCCCATCACAAATACCTGGGTCTAGGTTCACTCCATTTTACCAGTTGACGATAGCAAAGACAATTCATACGAGTTTCAGACAAGTCTTATCTCGAGAGGCTCCTCATGGAATCACTCGTGCATCTTCTGAGTAACACCGAAAACATCTAGCTATATCGCACAGATGATGTCGATTTTGCATGAAATGCTCGTAAACCGCCTTTTATCAACCGCAGAACATCGGAGGGCGGTTAGGGCTTTCCCATGAGAAAGATCAGTAAGACATCTATAAACAAAGTCTTAAACGTGGGTAGTTGCGCCTGAAAACACAGCACGAGACGAGACCACGATGTCCACCTGTATTAAGGTCTTGCGAATCAACTTACCTCACATGATCTCGGAATCGGTATACATAGCTTGCGATTCTTGAAGCAAAAGAGATGACTGGCGCTTTCACCTTGCGTCCGCGTTTAGTGTTGACGTTGCTATAATACCATTACGATTCTCTACCCTGATCCGAAAAACCTACCTCCAATTTCCTCTTTCCTGCACTAGCCTACCCCAAAACCTGCTCAACCCAGTCCTATCCGTAAACCCTCCTTCTGCCCGGCATCTATTTAAATCCGCTTTCTGTTCAATCTTCCGAACTGCCTCCTTAGGCGCGTAAATGCGCAATCCAATCTTCACCTTCTGCCTCAATTTGCATGTCACTCCTGCAAAACCTCCTTCTTTCCTCTCAGGACTTGCAGTCACACCTCCGCTCCTAGCTCCGCTCTCCGCCATAACCGCGCTCCCCTGCACCATCGTAGTCTTTGTGGTCGTAGGTGCAAAAGGCGGTGTCCGTGGGAAGAGGAAACGCGGCGTCATTGGACTCAGCACTCCTATCCTCACTCCCACAAAACCTCCTTTCGTCGATACTGACCCTCTCTCGCTTACCCCGTTTCTTGGTGCCTCGGTAATACGCCGACGTTCAACCATTCCCCTTGGACTGGACGTTCGCGGTGGTAAGAACGTCTCCGCCATGGGAGTCGTAACCTTGTCCCATATACTCAACGGGGACGCTGGTAAAAGCGGCATCGCAGTCGGAAACCGCAGACCTACCGGTGATGGCTGGTGTGGCGGTATGAGGAACGGATTCAGCGGTGACGAAGGAGACGTTGGTGAGATGAGGCATGCGATTGGTGAGGGCGTCTCAGGAAGCCAGTAGGAGAGCGGCGGTATTGAAGGAATCGCTGGTGATGGGGAGAAGGGGAAACGAGGTGATGTAGAGTGGCCATAGTTGGATAGTTTGGTCCACGATGGCAGTGGGTATGTTGAGCGTCGGGGCGTTGGGGGTCGGGGAGCGCGCCATGGATGTGATGGCATGGAGGTTATGGTCAGGGATGTTGGGCGGGGACGAGGTGCTGTCATCGTTGTGGTGTTAGATCGTCTATGGGATTAACAGGATCTAGGGATTTAGGGCAGCTGGCAGGACGAGGTAGCGTATTAAGTTCACAATCTAATCACTGCGGCATGAATTCCAAAACCTAGATCAGTCTGTGCATTGCAAATGTGGTCGCCATAGATTAAACACAAAGAAAAGTGATATGTGAGGTTCAAGCGCTGACCTCATGTCTCAGCAATGTCTCATTCTGTCAAGATCAACCGAATTTCGCAACAAATGTATAATGCCGACGTAAAAGGTAGTTTGTACGGATACATGTATTTCCTGTCACATACAGGTCCATCATATTGGCTGTTGGGCAGTGCGACGATGTACGTGAACTCCAGCAAGGTATACACTTGACTCAGAGCACAAAAAGGTCTCATCGAGCGCTCGACCTCACCTTGGTGTCAATATGGACCAGGGTGTGGATGCCTTGAGCCCATATGGTGTCAACGAGCACATTTTTGCGCCGTGCACTTTTGGCGACGAAGTCTGGGTGGGACATACCAGTGTCAAACGCATAGCTTGCGCTCCAATGTTGTGAGCTAATTATAGTGCCTGAATCGTGGCTTCTAACAAGGCATATGAAGATATATGAGCGAATCAAGAGTCGCAATAGCGATGTGAGAGGGGCAAAAATATGCTATACCATATGAGTTGGGCAGGTAATGTTTACCTGTAGTAGTTGATGCGAAGGTTGTGCTTCAAACAACACGTGGGGATATCCAATGATCACGGCAATAGACTTATAGGCTTGGCAATGGCAGAACAGTGAACCGGGTTGGTCCTTTCGTATCGAATTCATAATATCGTAATCGCAATCATGCCACCTCCAGGGTAGACTGTACGCCTCCAACTCTGCCCATAGTCAACCACCCGAGATTATACTTTTACGATTCCTCAACGTTGAGGACCTGGCCGCGGTCATTCATGGCCACCTTTGCGCGCTTGAGTGACGCCTTCTTCGGGTTAGGTGCGTTGAAAATCTCGCTGAGCTCCTCCAGACTGCGGCCAGCCGTCTCGACGAAGAAGAAGAAGATGATCGCGAGCTCGACGCAGATCCAGCCAATAAAGACAAGATACAGTTTCCATTGAATCTTCTCCATACCAACTGCGATACCGTATGTGTTGACGACCATAGCAATGTTGAGGAACAGGAAGTTAAGGCCAGAGCCCTTGGCACGCGTGCGGTTCTCGAGGCACTCAACTGCGTACAGAGTCTGCAGAGGTGTCCATCCCCAAGCGAAGAAGATACCGAAGAGATAAATGCAGGCGATAACACCGTAGGAAAGATTGTTCCCAGGTTTTCCAGTTGCAACGGCAGTGAAGGCGGTGAGGAGGACGTATGAGAAGAGACCTCCCCAGAGACCTCCCATCAACATCTTCCGGCGACCTAGGCGGTCGAGAAGGGTAGCTCCGTAGATGGCAGCGAGCATAGAGAAGATAGGATTGATGGCGTTAATCAAGAGCTGCGTGTTGGGATCGTCGATACCTGCCTGCTTTACCATGAGAGGCATGAAGCTGATCCCGTTAGATTGGTGTCGAAACATGTGGGGGTGTATAGACTTACTAAGAGACAACGTTATTACCGCTCCACTGTCCGAAGAATGCCATACATATGACCATGAAAAGACGGTAGCGCGCGGCTCTTGTGTTGGCAAGCTCGCGGAAGTCCCACCATGGGTTGTCGCTACGTGTCGCAGAGAAATCCTCGGTGATCTCATGGAGCTGTAGCTGAACAATGGGGGAGTTCTCGTCACCATCACCGTGGTACTTGGCCATAATGGCAATAGCCTCTTCTCTGCGGTCATGGCTGAGAAGCCATCGCGGCGTCTCAGGGAAGAACATGATGCATGCCATGACGATGGCGGGGATGAAGCACTGAACGACAGTTGGAACTCTCCAAGCCCAGGATGAGGTATTCATGTGGAGGTTTGTACCGTAGGTAGTCCATCTGCACAGTCTCATCAGCCGAGCCCATATTGTAGAGTGTGGAAAACTCGACTTACCCAGCCAAAATGTTACCAACCCACCAGAAGTTATTGTACATGCCAGCCATTGTACCACGGTATGCTGGGTGAGCTAACTCGACAGTGTATGCAGGCCCGGCAGCACTGGCGATGGAAGCGCCGAAGCCAAGGAGGAATCTACCACCGATGAATTGTCCCATAGTGTGAGCAGATGCCTGGATTGCAGTGCCAATGATGACAACTAAGCAGCCAACGAAGATGCAAATTCGACGACCATAGCCATCAGCGAGAAAACCGCATGCCGGAAAAGCAGCAATTTGGCCAAGATTGTAGATGATGAAGATGATACCGGCGGATGAGCCTTCACCAGTAAGCCCAAAGGAGTTCTGGTAAGACTTCATGGCATTGATGGCTCCCATGAGGGAGCTGTCGAACCCGTTCATGGTGGAGACGAGGTAACCGATACCCATGATGCCGTAAAGCTGCAACATGCTTTTGGAGAGTAGCTTTGGTTTCTGTGCCTCGAGCGCAGCAGCTATAGATCTTTAGTACATGCATGCAGAATTTGCGATCCATCGCGACAACTCACCGAGCGCGACATTGGCAACAGTCGCCTCCTTGATATTCCCTGACTTTTGCATGTCATCATCTACGGTACTGAGCTGGTGGGTGACAGCACCCATATCGTCCTTCTTCTCGGCCATTGTGTGATGTGATGAGATCCAGCTGAGGACCCAAGTGTGATGAAGGTCAAGCAATGAGAATCGCTGTCTTAAGGGTGAGTATTGTAGCCTGTGATGATCTTCCAGAACCCGGGGCGATGGATCAACTTATACAGCTCAGGGACTTGCAGGCTTCTCCGCAAAACATAAACCCAGTACGGCAATGTGTGGGAACACCGAGGCAGTTCGCCATGCACTCAGTACATGCAACAACATCCACACTACTCCAGGTAACAACTGGCCGTCTGTTGCCGCTCACAGGGCGCGCATAAAGGTGGCAACAAGCACTATATCGCGACAACGGTCCTTGAGATTTTCACACCTGGAGCTGAAACCTTTCCCAATTCGCCCAAGAGCGAAGCACACTCGACAGTTCTTCTGCGGATCTGGTTCTCCAAAGAGGTCGGGCGGCGGATGCTGACCCCAAATTGTGCAAGTCGTTGCGCTTGACCAGACATTGGGCTCAGTAACCCTTGGATCGTGGGCGGCTCATACGGCCCTTTTCTCATGTCGTGCAAAGCTTGGGGGAAGAAGGAGCAATCACGAAGTTGCAAAGGGAACTTGGAAGCTTGGCGCCATAACAAAGCAGGGATCAGCTGGTGGATGTGGAGTTGAATTCGTGGAGAGATGCGGAGTAATCTGTGGGCCAAGGCTGTTCCATGTCTTTGATTCGGTACATTCTCGGATCCAACCGGCATGCCGGTGTTTAACCGGTTGGCTGTATGCAGACGAGTGAATGGGATGTTCAAGGAATCAATTCCATCTTCGTGTCATGTTCATCGAGCCGATCGAATGACCGTCAGACTCTGATTTACGCTGCATTGGGCTGTCACACACAACAACGAAGCTCGCCATCTGGTCCAGATTTCCTTTCCACTCAGCACAGGTACACCATCGCGCACGGCGATCTTGCAAAGTCGTTGAAGGCGCCTATCATGGACCAATATGGCAAGTTCGCCGCCTAGAATAGACCCATGCGGCAAGGTCGCCGCTTCCATCAATGTAACCCCGCCTCATAGCCTCGCCCGCTCGCTTGCCCAAGATGCCGCAACCTCAACACGGAACTTTCGGCGACAGTTTCCCGCTCGTTTTTCCGATCATCTCACAAACATCTCGTGATTTACCGACATCAACGGTACGCGACCGGGCGGGTTTCCTAATGAGCTCTTGCCGCGGGGTCGACAACTCCACGTGGGGCAGTAATGATGGAGCAACATGAAAGAACAGCAAATAGTTCTTCCAAGAGCTGTATCTTTCTCTACACATTCCATCCATCATGACTTCAGGACAGCGTCCAGCAGGCACTCCAGATTGGAACAATCTCGATATCCTGCATAAGAACACACTTCCAGTCCGAGCATACTTCCACAACTATACATCAGAAGATGATGCGCTCACCTATGACCCAAGCCGGTCGAAGATGCACAATCTTTCTGGCACGTGGAAGTTTCAACATGCCTACTCACCTTTCGAAGCCCCTGAGGGATTCGAGTCTGCCTTATTCGACACCTCCAAATGGGATGACATCGTCGTCCCTGGGATGTGGCAGTTACAGGGATTCGGGAAGGGACCACAGTATACCAATGTGGTCTACCCAATTCCTGTTGATCCGCCGAACGTTTCCTTCACCGAAAATGAGACTGGTTCATACGTCAAGAAGTTCACAGTTCCTAAGGAGCTCAAAAATAATCAGCTCCGTCTCAGATTTGAAGGTGTTGACGCAGCCTTCCATGTCTGGGTGAACGGTAAAGAGGTTGGTTATTCACAAGGGAGTCGCAATCCTGATGAGTTTGACATTACAGACCTGGTGGACCTTGACTCCGAAAACACCTTGGCAGTCAGGGTTTACCAGCTCTGCGATGGAACGTACATTGAGGATCAAGATCAGTGGTGGCTAAGCGGCATGTGAGTTTAGCTCTTCTAGACGTCGCGGTTCGGTATCTATATACTAAGTCTGAACAGTTTCCGTGACGTGCTCCTTGTCGGATTCCCCAAGGAATCTCGAATCGACAATGTGTTTGCACAGACACATCTGGACTCTACATACACAAATGCGGAGCTCAAGTTGAAAATCACCACAACTGGGTCTGGCAAGCTCTCCGTCAAGCTCTTAGACGCTCAAAAGCAGGTCGTTGCTACCACAGACGCAAATATCGCAAGTGATGGCACCACAGACTTGAGCATCTCGGTGAAGAACCCATTGAAGTGGACCGCCGAGTCGCCCAACTTGTATCAAATTGTTGTGTCCCTGCACGAACAGTATGTTGCTCATCAGGTTGGTTTCCGTCAGGTCGAAATGAAGGAGGGTCTCATCAAGGTAAATGGCAAGAGAGTTGTCTTCCGCGGAGTTAACCGTCACGAACATCACCCTGCTTTCGGCCGAGCAGTACCCTACGAGTTTATGAAACAGGATCTGATCACAATGAAAGAGCACAACATAAACGCCATCCGCACCTCACATCAGTTGAATGATCCACGACTATACGACCTGGCAGACAGGCTAGGCTTCTGGGTGATCGATGAAGCTGATCTTGAATGCCACGGTTTCGAGAGCATTGCAGATGCTGCTCTCTCCAAGGAAGAGCGAAACTTACCTTTCCGTGAGCGGCAACTTCTCACACGCCAGAAGGCGGCCGAATGGACAACCAACAATTCAGACTGGACACATGCGTACGTCGATCGTGCCGAAGCCCTCATGAAGAGGGATCAGCTGCATCCTTCCATCATCATCTGGAGTTTGGGCAACGAAGCATTCTTTGGGCGCAACTTTGTAGCCATGTACGACCACATCAAAGCCTACGATGACAGCCGACCTATTCACTACGAGGCCGACATATACGCAGATACCATGGACATGTATTCACGGATGTACCCTCCCATTGATGAGATTATCAAGTTTGCTGAGGATAAGAGCAAGACAAAGCCATTGATTTTGTGCGAGTTTATCCATGCCATGGGTAACGGTCCTGGCAATATTAAAGAGTACGTCGATGCCTTCTACAAGTATCCCACTCTCCAGGGTGGATTTGCTTGGGAATGGGCCAATCACGGCCTCTCGAAGAAGGACGAAGCAACTGGGGAGGAGTATTACGCGTACGGGGGCGACTTTGGCGAAGAGGTGCATGATGCAACCTTCGTCATGGATGGTCTCGTCAACTCAGACCACAAGCCAAATGCCGGTTTGGTGGAGTACAAAAAGGCCATCGAGCCGGTGCAGCTACTAGAATCGAGCGGAAAGAAGGCAACGTTCATCAATCGTTACGACTTCATCACCCTCGATCATCTCAGCTGCGAGTACAAGTATGTCAGCGACAAGGGGGCCAACACTCAAACCGGCTCTATCGAGGTTCCAGCAGGCGTGGCGCCAGGCGCCACTTTTGACTTGGAACTTCCGGAGGTGTCTGATCAAGATGGTGAAACCCTGATCGACATCTCATTCAGGCTAAAAGAGAGCACGCAATCCTTGCAAGCTGGCTTCGAAATTGCAACTGCTCAAATTTCAGTATCTACTGTAGCGCCATTGCAGCGCCCGTCGTCCACAGAGAAGCAATTTGATGTCACATCATCAAAAAACATGCTCAAGATTGCCGCCTCGAAGTCTACCTGGACATTCAATACCCTTCATGGCTCTCTTACGTCCTGGCTTCAAGGCTCGACAGAAATCATCTCCAAGGCGCCGGAGATCGACTTCTTCCGGGCACCCACAGACAACGATATTCCGCAGGATGGTTGGGACTGGAAGGACAAACACCTCCATCTCGCCAAACCTTCAACTCGTGGAGTCTCTTGGTCACAGGAGCCCGACTCTCTCAAGATCACAGTCCATCAACGTGTGGCTCCACCAATCCTCTCATGGTCCATCGACTGCGTCCTTACCTATACGTTCAAAGCTGATGGTACCCTCTCTGTATGCGTCAACGGTACGCCGAAGGGCGAGAACCTTCCCCGCACATTACCGCGCGTCGGTCTCGTGTTAGAAACACCTGCTGGGTTCGAGATCGTTGAATGGTTTGGTCGTGGACCAGGTGAATCCTACAGAGACAGCAAATTGTCTCAGCCTATCGGTCTGCACACGGTCACTTCCATCGACAGTCTCTGGGTAGACTACGAAGTTCCACAAGAAAGCTCGAATAGGACTGACACACGCTGGGTGTCTCTGTCTAACAGGTCTGGGGCGGGCCTGTTGGCGCAATTTGTGAATTCTGGGAATGATAGGCGGCCGTTCGACTTCCAGGTCAGTCATTACAGGATGAAGGATGTTGCCGCTGCGGGACATCCGTTTGAGCTACACCAGAAGAAAAGGGAGGAGACCGTTGTGAGGTTGGACTGGCAACACCACGGTCTGGGTAGTGGAAGCTGTGGGCCACGTACGCTAGATGAGTACAGCTTGCTTTGTGAGGCGTTTGAGTTTGAGCTTTTGTTGCAAGGTGTTTGAGCTTTGACGGCTTGGGTCTCAGCAGGCTTTTCTACGCATGTAGCTACCGGCTATGAGCGAGAATCAGTTCTTATCGCGAAACGAATGTTTTGGCAGATCCGCCAGTAGTCGAATTCTCCGCTTGTGTGGGCACCACGCCCATGTAATGTAAGCGTCTAATGAAGCGGACTAACACATGACACGAATGTCCGCACAACGTTTGTACTGTGAAGCTTGACCAAGGCACGTCAGGGGTAGACGGTCTGAACTCCACAATCTGGACTGACAGCACTTGAAGGGGTTTTGAGTGTGGTAATGGTGCGGCCTATCACATGACTCTGTTTCGGCGCGAGTCAGCTCTGCAGAGCCCAATTGCCGGGCACTAGCGGATGACGATTCGGCCGCTGGCCATCTTGTATCTTGTCCCAATCTCAAGCGCGTTTTGTTCGCACCAAGTATCGATGCTCTGGAGCTCTAATGCTCGCGTCAATTGACAGTCATGTTTCTGTGGACCGAGTTGTAATAGCCCGACGCCTTGCATGCGCCGCTGAGCACGCGCCATCACCATGATACCCACCTCTATGGCATCCGCCTCCCCTGTTGCTCCGACGAGCAGTAATCCCACACATTCGCGCAGAGTCCCACTCGACAAACGGAAACGTACGGAAACAAGCTGCGACAAGTGCAAATCGCGTAAACAGAAATGCCGGAAGGACCCGGGGCAGGAGTCTTGCAAATATTGCCTTCTCCATCATATCCAATGCCAGACGACACAGCCACGCAAGAAGCGACTGTATGGCAGTGTGGAGGGCTTGGGAACGCGCCTCGCACTGCTAGAGTCGTTGGTCAAACGACTGGTACCCGAAGCCGATATATCGAGTGTGGAATCGTTGCGCCAGCTCGCGAATTCGCTGGGCATTGCTCTCCCCGACGCGCATCTGGGTGAAGCGCATGCTGAGCCCGAGAACAGTGACAAGGAGAGCGAGGACGCCATGTCGCTGCTTCCTGACCAACAAGGCCAAGTGCAGTATATCGGGCCCGCGAGCTCCCTCGTATTCCACTTCAAGCTGCGCACGCTCGTGGGAAGAAGTACCAAGCGCGAATTTACGCTGTTTGGCAAGAATGCTGCTGAGCAACAACTCAACCAGGGCGACAACGACCCCCGCGCTCTTTCCACGCCCGCCGTTACCCCCGATGTTCGCGAACATCTCCCCATCCAACGCCACAACCTCGCCGGCACGCGGTCCCCAGGCTTCGAGTCGCTTATATCTGCCTACTTTGAGCGCATTAATCCGGATATACCCATTCTTCACGAGGCCTCGTTTCGAGAGGCATACGAAGCATGGCTAGTCAATCATGACAACTTCGATCCTGCGTGGCTCTGCAGTTTCCTCTGCGTGCTGCTGCTTGCTCGCCGTGTAGCCCGCGTAACGTTCGCAGAGGAGCAAGAGAAGGTATGGTGGCGACGGGTACAGACTCTCCTTCCAGTGGTCATCTTTACCACCAGCATCCAGGCTGTTCAGGCCCTGATGCTGGCTGCGCTACACCTCCATAATACGAATCACCGCGACGCTTGTTGGAACCTTACGGGCACGGCCATAAGGATCGCATATGCCATCGGTTTGCACCAGGACAAAGCAGGCGCAGGCCAGACACCCATAATGAGGGAGCTGCGCAAGCAGATCTGGTGGACAATATATGGCCTGGAGCAGGCCCAGCTTACGAGCTATGACCGACCAGGGTTCATTGAGCATCCCGGCCCAAGAATCGATTGTCCAAATGAGAAGATACTAGGTATGGCCAGCTACTACCCGTCTGATTACCGCAGATGGATGAATCGCCTTATGGGACATATGGCTACGGCTTGCCGAGCACCGAAGACGGTCAAAAAGCACGCTAGCGAGGAATCCTACGTTGGCCCGCTCTCTCCTGCTGCAGCGGTGCTACGTGACTTGCAGCGATGGATGGATTCCTTACCTCAGCATCTTCGGCTTGAGGCAACGGATACATCCCTGCAGATCTTCCAGCGGCCACTATCACTCATGCATGCATGGTATCACTACACCGTTATTGTACTCTGTCGAGCGGCTCTGCTCGCGCGAGCCTCCATCCTCTCGAGAGAAGGCCACGATTCCACCAATTCCGCTCTCATTGCCATGGCCAATTCATGTTCCGAGTCTGGCCAGGACCTAGCCCAATTGCTACTCCGTCTGGAATCCTTTGGAAAGTTCGATCCAATCACGACATGTGACATCTGGCTCACTCTGACCTCAAGCTCGGTGCTGGTCCTGGACCTGGTCTGCTTGAAAAGATCCGCCAAAGGAGATGTGTCACAGTCACGCATCCTTCTTTCGCAGCTTGCAGATCTAGCGCATCGTCATGGGCGGAATCCTTACATGCCCGGTACGCACAGAAAGTTTGCCTCGATTGTTCCAGAATTGCGTTCCATGGCCGACGCCCTGGATAGCGCAGCCACTCCCACTGAAGATACGGATGTGAAAGTCGTGGAGACTGTGGCCGGGGTATCATGTCCACCACCGCCGCAACCACAGCATAACCAAGGGCCTTATCAGTACCTTTCGACATCTCCTAACAGCGGCGGCTATATGTCCGCGGACAACATGCAAACGCGCTACCACCTTGGTACCACCTACCCTTTAACGACTGACTATCCGAACGCGCGGTTCGATAGAAGCACACCATCATGTTTCATGGACTTCACGATCAACAACATACACGACTGGAACTGGGGAGACTTGTCAAATCTACTTGGGACGGAAGCTATGCCAAATATGCATGCGCATGGACAAACTCCGCCTGGGCCACCCGTAGGGCCAAGCTGATCGATTCATGTGCGTGGTACTCAGGCTCACACACAAGTCTGGCATCGTCCTTCACATTCTTGTGGGCTTCGTGAATATCATTGCATCCGAGCAATGCATGGCCACGCAAAGCAGACCGCGATCAACGGGCTCATAATGAAAACGTTTCACGATGAATCCTCTTATTTTCTGTCGACTGCGTCATCTGTAGACGTACACAGTCCGCGCCTGTGACAAATCGTCGGGCCGCCGGGCGAGCGGTATAATATTTAATGTGTACAGCATAGTCGGTATTCTCATATCAACCCTGATGCGGAAGTGAGCGGGTAGCGCAACATCCGGATAACCGTCGCACTCGCAAAATCTATCTTGGTGGTGAAATCCTGGGTTGCCAAATTATTAAGCACAAACATTCAAGATCAGTTCAGGAAGTGCACCAGAACAGAACAAAGTCTCAAGTTGCAACGCTGACCTCTTTATCCGCGAGAAATAAGTTATCAAGAGTGTCACCAGTTTGAATCTGGGATGAGTCTTGGAGTCGTAGTCCAATTCTCAAAATTAGCAAACCAATTGCCATCAATCATGCAGAGCGAGAGCGCACAGTCTGGGCGCCTTGACCCAAACCTCCTTAGACTTGTATCGCGACTCACAGTAAATGCCGTCTGGCAGCTCAGGAAGCCTGAGATAGGGCTGAGCTACGTTGCGCCGCCAAAGATTGATGTCGTCCCTTCCAGTAAGATCGACGGCGCCTCACACATCAGCTCTGCAACCAGCAGTCTGCCCTACTGTCACGACAATATCGAAATGCAGCACCTGCCTTCCATCACATCTTCACCTTTGCCAATGGAGCCACCCAAGCAACCTTACACGCATGCTGAACGTCAGTATTCAGGCTACCTGAGAAGCAAGCGTAGCCAAGGGTGACAGGACAGCAGGGGCGATAGAGTGCCACCTGTGTACATCCCCACATAAGAACCACCCATCATACTCTTTGTTCAGAGATCAAGATGAGAAGGGGAAACATTTGTTACAGTGGTGGATGGGACAGCGTGACACGGCGTGTTGTGAGACAAGTGACCGCACCTCGCGGTAGGAGTGTTATTGAGCATCGTTCCTAGGCAACGTTGTTTTCTGGTTACATTTCGGATTTATATATGACCGATGAGTGGGTTTAGCTAGTGTTTGGCGAAGGAAAGAGCAGATCGAGCGATATTAGAGATCTACTGTAATGAATAGACATCTGGATGTCACTGTACAGTCTAGAATTATTGAGTGCGTGCTCTACTAACAAATCGAGGGTCTAAAAATCTGAATATCACATGTGTAGGGTGAAGGAAGACAGTGGTTCATGCCACGAAATTTGTAAGGACTGGGATGAAGGATGTGATGCATGAGGGATGTAGGCGTCCGGAGACAATTTAAATCGCTTTGTTGCTTGCTTTCGCATATACTGTTTGCACTATGCCACTCGGGTATCTGAAAAGACATATACAGATCTTCGTTCATCGGCAAAGGGTTCCATGTTTTCAACCTACTGGTGTCATTGTTCCGATAGGTTCTCACCAAGATTGAATTCGGCGAGCAGCAGGCTTGACATAACGTTGAGGTTTGACAGGCACGCGCACTGAATGATATCTGCAATTGAGTGCGGCTCAATAAGCTCTCAAAACTCAGCACCTAGCAACGACAATCTCTCGAGAATTTGAAGTCGTGAGGGTCGTGATTTGAGGATATGCGCGCAGGTCCACCATCCTGGCTCCTTCCGAAGCCGCGCCACGGAGCAAGCTCCCAAGACGACCAAACTTCCGAAATGCGTCGATCACCCCACATTGTGGATCGATAGAGATGTTTTCCAGATCCACCGTTCTCGTTCCTGAATTGTCTTTGTTCTGGTCCTTCGACCCCGATAGTCAATCGTCGTGCTGCCTGTCCACTGTGTGAAGGCTCTGTTGCAGCCAGGGACACTCGTTTCACGGGAAGGGCGAAGGAACACGGCCGAATGGTATTTGCTGCGAGATTATCCGTGTCCTTGCTATCTGGACTGGCATGGCTTCTCCCATTTCAATGCGTCTGGTGGATTTCGATTGTATAGGACGCTAGCCGGCGTTGCTGCAGATGCCCCACCACTGAAGCTTAGGTTGTTTTGCATCGGAGGTTTACTGATCACCGAAGCTGACACTGTGTGACGGAGTCACGACTCTCTTTCTTCATGTTTCAGGACGCAAGTGCGAGACAGTTTCATATTAGTAAGAGCTGGCTTTGTGTAGGAAACTGATTCCAAAATTTTGACGGCACAACTGGTGAAATGTCAACCACGATGGAAGGCCCGATCGAGACTCAATTGCTCATCAACAACAACCTGATTGCTGCGAGCGATAACGCTACATTCGACCTGTTCTCCCCGCACACAGGAGAATTGGTCGCCAGAGGTACACTATGACAAGAAGCAAATGTCACCTTGGTGCCTCTACTCACCCATCACAGTCGCCGAAGCCACAATCACCGATGTGAACACCGCAGTCGATGCAGCTGAAGCTGCGTTCCCAGCATGGAGCTCCCTCTCGCCACAAGAAAGGGGTGCACCGCTCAAGAAGTTGGCCGAACTTGTACTCTCCGAGAAGGACGAATTGGCACATCTAGATGCCATTGCCATGGGGCGGCCCATCAACACGTTCTTCGACTCAAACTATGCAGCTACGCACTTCAACTACTTTGCAGAGGCCGCGTATCCACAAGGACACACTAGTTTGAACACACCTGGATTTCTGAACATGAGTCTGCGACAGCCATATGGTGTTGTGGGGATCATCATACCGTGGAACGCGCCGCTCGTCTTCTTCTCGAAGAAAGTGGCGCCAGCGGTGGCAGCTGGAAACTGCGTGGTTGTCAAGAGTAGTGAGAAGGCGCCATTGACAGTACGTCCACATCACTCCGTGCTGTCCAAGACCACCAAAGGCACTCAATCGCTGACCTACTCCCACAGTCCTGGAAACTCTCCCAATGGATCTCAAAATGCGGATTCCCACCAGGCGTCATCAACGTCCTCTCCGGGCACGGTCAAACCTCCGGCGCCGCACTCGCCTCACACATGAAAGTCCGCGCGCTATCCTTCACCGGCTCCACACGCACAGGCCGCACCATCCAAATCGCAGCCGCGACGTCCAACCTAAAAAAAGTAATCTTCGAACTCGGCGGCAAATCCCCCGCCCTCATCTTCCAAGACGCAGATATCGAGCAAGCAGCCAAAGAGACGGAAAACAGCATAATGTGGAACTCGGGCCAGACGTGCATGGCAAATAGTCGCATCTACGTACACGAGAGCGTAAAAGACGGCTTTGTACAAGCTTTTGCAAAGCATGCGCGCAAGAGGGTTCTCGGCGACCCGACGGATCTGGCTACGACTAATGGTCCGCAAGCTGATAAGATACAGCACGCCACAGTACAGAAATATATCGACATGGGAACACGCGACGCAGAATCTACAATCACAGCATCTACTCACCAATCTCTTGATACGCACACACACTCCCTCCACGTACCCCCAACAATCTTATTAAACGTGCCTCCCACGTCTCCCCTCACGACTGAAGAAATCTTCGGCCCGGTAGTCATCATCAATACGTTTGCCACGGAAGCAGAGGCCATTCGTCTGGCTAATGATACAGAGTTTGGACTGTATGCTGCGTTATACACGCGCGATCTTGAGCGCGCGATGAGGGTGGGGAAGAAGCTGGAGAGTGGCATGGTGGGCGTGAATTGTACGGGGCCGACGGGGTGTTGGGATTTACCGTTTGGAGGGTGGAAGGGGAGTGGGCTGGGGAGAGAGAGTTTGTTGGGGAGCTTGGAGGAGTATATGGAGGTTAAGAGTATGTATGTTAGGGTGGGAGGGATTGGTGGCTAAGTCAGTGGGGATTGGTAGGGGTGAGGGTGGGCAGAGATTCTTGGACACATGTATATGAGATGTAGGCCGTGATGTGGTGCAGATTTGTTGATGATACGCGGCAATTACTTCAGATGAGTCACAGGTAGCCCGTCCTATGTGCCGGTCAGCACTCGAACTCACAAAGCATTCTGCAGCTCATCGCGACCTAGCTATCGACACGCCCTATGACTGGCTGAAGTAGCATATCGTACACGCAATGAACGTGGATCAAACTTCACCTGCCTCACGCGCATGTAAGCAGCACCTTTAACACCTTCCCTACATCCTCCTCACTCATGCCGCACGCATCCAATGCCTGGTCCTGCTGCTCCTGCTCTGCTTCCTAGTGCCAAAGATACAGGATACACAAGAGCAAGAGGCGCCCACTAAGATTCAGCTAGAAAAGAGTCGAAAGTGCTAGCAGCATTCAGACGGGAGACCACACTTTAACGACATAAAGAAGATTTACAACCAGGAAAATATACCGTCGATATCCTGATCAAGGGGAGGATGTGAATAGTAAAGAGCTTCACAAGCACCAAGTCCTCAGTTATGAGCAGTGGTCGCCTACTCCTCGTCCCCGAACAACCAGGCTCCTTGCAGTGCCTGTAGATTTACTAAAAATGTGCTCTATAAGATGGTGCTTATGGTAAAAAAAAAACTATGGCTACAGTGACGGTGTAGACAAGGATCCATGTGGTAGACCGAGACAACAGCTTGACGCGTACACTGTAAGGTTAAGAGACAAGGTTCCGGGCGGACACCTATGTCTGGATGGCACAGTCGATAGGGAACGTAGGCCCTTTGCATCTATCCAAGTGCTCTAGGGCTGAACCCGTAGAACATGCTATTCGAAGTCCAATACGCCAGCGGGGCTGTACGACAACAGGAGCTCGGTAAGCTGGCAGGAATTCTACGGAGATGTGTTTATTGTGGCGACAACATCTAGGACAATCGAATTGTAGGAGATGGCGGGAAAGCTGACAAACGGTCCAAGGTGCTGTTGGTGTGACTACTAGGGGCCTAGTGAGATTAGGCGTAATGGATGATTCGGTGAGAGCAGGAGGGCTATTCTGCGTCTATGTTTACCAGATGTATTAAGCAAGGCGTATGCCGAGGGCAGTCGTGAAGACCCTTTTTGATTGCCATGGCTGTTCGGGTCGACACCCGAGGGTATATGGCGATACCTTGTCTTACCCTCCCAGTCGATATACGACCGATGTCTTTGTAGATGTTGAGGAAAGGGATACGTGAAGATAAAAGAAGCGTGAAATTAGAGCAGAGATGATTCAGAGAACGAAGTGTAGTAAAAGAAAAACAAAACAAAAAATCAAAAGCCACGATGTACTCAACCCCTCGAAAAAGTAACTAGGCACACGAGCTTCATCACCACTTACCAAACCCAAGAAACTCTATACTCCACAATCCGCACTTCTTACAAAGCCCCGGCCTCCCCGGATCTCAGCTGGCGGAAGAGCTCGGAATGCCTCGAATGCTTGAAGCCGCGATTCACTTGTTACCCCAGACTTGTCTCGCCCGTAGGATTGATTACGGAGCGTGGTGGTCAGTGTGCAAGCATCCGCGTTTCTCTTACTTAATAGTGTTCTCCGCAATGCGTATTGCGGCTCTGGGGGAACATGGAGCAGGCTCGCGTGTGCATTAGCGCAAGCATTGTGGGTCAAGCCGCTAGATTGTGGAAACTGCGGAGCTGGGGAACAGCGTGCTGGAAATGCGTGTGGGATATGTTTGGACGATGAGGATTCTGGTGTTGCAGATGGGCAATGGGCAGCGCAGGTACAGGTGTCGCCAAGTAGTCTTTTGGCTGCATAGTGACGGTGGCGCGTGTGCAAATGGTGTCGATGGTGGTGGTAGGATGCTTGGCGGGCGGAAGCGCTAGGGAAAATAGATAGTGCGGCTTGCTGACACTTTCAATGACAATCCCTTTCTCGTTTGTGGTTGTTGCAAATGCAAATAC
The DNA here is from genome assembly GCA_025504975.1 of Plenodomus lindquistii. Taxonomy (NCBI): domain Eukaryota; kingdom Fungi; phylum Ascomycota; class Dothideomycetes; order Pleosporales; family Leptosphaeriaceae; genus Plenodomus; species Plenodomus lindquistii. The sequence goes on from JANUWI010000008.1 coordinate 243,051, forward strand.
GTGTGTTGATGGTTATCTTAGAAAGTAATCGCGCACTTCGTGTGTAGGCTTCAACTCGGTAAGACCGAGATGGATGTGCTGTGAACCTCCGTGCGTCGACAAAATTTTCACGGTGAGCATCTGGTGGCTGCCGAAAGAAGCACCGAGTATTTCCAGCACGCGATGTTTGTGTGGTGTGAGGGTTTCGACGTCGAGTCGTTGTACCTGAACACGTCAGGCGAAAAGTCTGCCTGAGTGTGTTACCATTTTGGTGGTACTAATCAGCGTGTCCCTGTGACACGGGTTGTGTACAAAGCTGGATGCCGGTGAACAGCTCGCGCAAGGCAACGCGTGATCTGAGACATATGTTGAACCAGATGTCAACCTTGCTGGGTGCCCTGCACGATCGCGTGGTAGTGATGAGCAACGCCTATCAAGTTCCAAGACATTGAGGAACGTCACCGTGGTTGTTTTCGAAATCGCGATAATCACGCCTAGCATGGCGTTCCGAACCTTCTGCAAGATGTTAGCAGAGCGACCCACAGAAGAGACCCTGATGCAGGAATCGTGGAATTCCACCATGTATGGAACTGTGGATCGCAAAGCACTCCAGACGCGCTCGAGGCTGCTGGTTATCAGTGGAGCGGCCCTAAAAGTCTTGGCAAGCGTCAAAGGACCCGGAGTCTGACACTGGATGCAGAGGCCATGGTACACCTACAACACAAAGACTCTGCAGCGTACAGCGTAGCGAGATGCTCGAGTGTGCTGCGGTGTGTTGGTTGATAGGCTCCTCGGGTCATGGTAGATGGTGATATCGTGGGCGCATCAGGATCTGGGAATTACAGCCGTGGATTGGTCGTCCATAGTACGAGCTCATCTTCAGTAGACTTGGCAACAGCCATATGCAGTAGGTAGACTAATAGTGTTCGGGATGAGCGGCTCGGCATGTCGAGGTTGGTGGTAAGCAAAACGACGTGCAGTCATTGGCTGCGCTTCGCAGACGACAGGCGCAAATCACAAATAACATGTCTTCTCCCGCAGACTGATACGTGGTGTGGAGTCTTGGAGGTCAGCAATGTGGACCTGGAGTGGTCCTCGAGGGTCGGACGGCCAGACGTGCGAGCTGGTGCGCCTCTTATGGAGAGGTGGCCGGTGTGTGCTGGAATGGGATCCCCACGCGTTGATAAGGCTCGAGACGCGAGACGCGAGACTGGAGATGGCCCGGCAAGTGAAACAGACGCTGATGAGAGGGGTAATGTAACGCAATTCTGCGGTGCAGCGCCCAATACCACACCAATGCGCCGCAATCAACAATGCTGCTGATGCACGCATGACTACTCTAAGATTGCTTTGAAGCGCTTGGATTGCTCGAGCAAACAATGGTCGTGTCGAGGAGGCGTCAGCTACGCATGGAGCGATGGCCGACACGAGACGCCTCCAACAAGCCATTGCGATGATCTGTGACAAAGAACATGTGGGAGTGTGTCGCATCACCCAACCAGCCAAGCCAGTCGGAAATGACGGCGGGAGGAGCACTAGGCCGATTGAGGAAGGTGCAGGGGATGGGAGGACGGGCACACGTGAGGCATCTCTCTAGAGTGCAGACTAGAAGCGCAGTACGCATCCAACGTCTTGGCTCCAATGAGGCGGCAGGCCTCGAGGGCTGTGGATGGCTTGTAGCGCCGGGGGCCGCATGCAGATAAGACGAAGCCTTTTGCAACACACACCCAGCAGCCCGGAGAGGCAACTGGCAAGAAAGCGGCGTTTGCAGGCGCCTGGCCCAGCATGTGCAGCCGACGAAAAGCGGAGCGGCCAAGCAGGCCAGCTTCGTCAAGAGGGGTTCTAGAAAGCGTGCTAGAAGGACGAGGCCCTGCGCGCGCCAGCGGCGTGTTATCAGTCGAGTCCTGCGACGCGGACAACGCACCCAAACCGGCCTAACAGGCTCCCCAGGAATCATTGCCAATGCCTCCCGCCACCGATGCCAACGCGCATTTGACCCCGCCGCTGGCAGGTGCAAGACGACCCAAGCACTCTTAGCACGCCCCCCCTGCTGGCACTAGCTGCTTTGACGAACGAACGCTTGCGGACGGGCGTGTGCAGCCAACCACACGCCGTACCAGCCTATCAGTCGTCTGCTGCGGGATGCCTGGCACTTTCACCTTCGCAGAATCCTAATCCAGGGCTAACAGTAGAGGGTAGGGCGGCCCGTGCGCCAGCGACCATGTCGGTCGCGCCGCTTGCCCTCTTCTCTCCCCAAGGCCTGGATAAAGTGCTATTGCCCCCGCTGATCTCAGTCGCATTAAAGAAGGCCCTCCCTCCCAGGGTGTTCACTTGCCTCTTCATCCCCGCCCTTTTTGCTGCAAACAGCCGATTGCTGTCCATTGCCCGCCATGGATCACGCAAAGGTCCCCCAGCCTGATGAGAAGACGACCGTCGCCCACCCCTCCGACTCGTCTGCCGAGTACACCGGCAACGACACCGAATGGCGTGAGACCGAGAGCTTCGCTACCCGCAATGGTCTCAACTTGAAGTCTTTCCAGCGCCGCCCCAAGGGCGGCCCCATTGTCGTCCTCGACAAGTCCATGAAGACGCGCCATCTTCACATGATCGCTATCGGTGGCTCCATTGGTGCTGGTTTCTTCGTCGGCTCTGGAGGTGCCCTGAACACGGGTGGCCCAGCTTCGGTTCTTCTTGATTTCTCCATCATGGGTATCATGATCTTCAACGTCAGTACGTAGCATCGCAGACCCCCACGACCCCCAAAAATCTGCATACTTACCATGTGTCAGTCTACGCTCTCGGTGAACTCGCCATCATGTACCCCGTCTCTGGTGGTTTCTACACCTACTCTACTCGCTTCATCGATCCATCCTGGGGTTTCGCCATGGGCTGGAACTATGTCTTTCAATGGGCTATTGTTTTACCGCTCGAACTCAACGTCGCCGCTCTCACTGTGCACTATTGGCCCGGTGCCCAGAGTACCAGCGTTGCTGTATGGATGACTGTCTTCTGGGTCTTCATCATTGCCATCAACGTCTTTGGTACCTTGGGTTATGCTGAAGAGGAGTTCTGGTCTTCCTGCCTCAAACTCGGCGCGACCGTTGTCTTCATGATCATCGCCCTCGTCTGCGTACTCGGCGGCGGTCCCAGCAACGGCAAGTACAGCGAGTACTACGGAGCTCGCCACTGGTATGATCCTGGAGCCTTCAACAACGGATTCAAGGGATTCTGCTCTGTCTTCGTTACTGCTGCGTTTGCCTTCTCAGGAACTGAGTTGGTCGGTTTGGCTGCTGCCGAGACCAAGAACCCCCTCAAGTCGCTGCCTGGTGCCGTCCGTCAGGTGTTCTGGCGTATCACCTTGTTTTACATTCTTGGTCTTACTTTTGTCGGTCTGCTCGTCCGATCTGACGACCCACGTCTCCTCGGTGCCGAGGGTGGTGGTGCAAACACGTCCCCCTTCGTCATTGCTGGAAAGGATGCTGGCCTCGAGGGATTCGATTCCTTCATGAACGTCGTCATCATGGTCTCCGTTGTCTCCATTGGTGTCTCGGGTGTCTACGGTGGTTCCCGTACCCTCACGGCTCTTGCTGACCAGGGCTACGCTCCCAAGATCTTCACCTACATTGACCGCTCTGGACGTCCCCTCTGGTCTGTCTGCTTCGTCCTTTTGTGGGGTGCTCTCTGCTACATGAACTTGGCTTCCACTGGTGAGGAAATCTTCAACTGGTTCGTGTCTCTCTCTGGTCTTGCGGCTCTCTTTACGTGGGGATCCATTTGTTTGGCCCATATCCGATTCCGCAAGGCTTGGGCATACCACGGACACACCCTCGACGAGATCCCATTCAAGGCTGCTGGTGGTGTCTACGGATCATGGATTGGCCTTTTCATCATTGTCATCGTTCTCATTGCCCAAGTAAGTTCAGACACAAATCCACTATACGCTTTTGCTAACAACTTCAAAGTTCTACACCGCCGTCTCCCCCATTGGAAAGCGTGTTGGTACTGCCGAGGAATTCTTCAGGTCCTACCTTGCCTTGTTCGTCGTCGGCCTTTTCTGGGTCTGCGGTTACTTCTGGAAGCGTACTGGATGGCTCAGGACCGCCCAGATGGACGTTGATACCGGCCGTCGTGAGCTTGACTGGGACCTCATCAACAAGGAGCGCGAGGAGATCAAGAGCTGGCCCGCGTGGAAGCGCTTTTTCCACCGCATCTTCTAGATGTCGTGCAAACGGCCTTGTCCCGAGTCTTGTATTATCATACTAATGATTGTCACGACTCGACCCTCATTTCCTCATGGGTGTTCACCATGCCCTTGGTGCAGTAGTCGTAGTTTTCGTGTAATATATACCCTCGCTTAAGGCGTTGCGTTTTGAATCTCTCTGTTGACATGCTGCCGTGCCTTGCGATGTGTAATCTCGATTCTGACAGCACAGATGCATGGAACAGGGATGTGTCTTGAAGCAGCGGTCGATTTAAGCTTCTGCTGAGTTTTTGGTGGTTGTGCACCATGCCACACACAGAAGGGAAGTTGCACATGGCTTTACCACCCAATCCAACATTTGCCGTGAAATTTTTCGTAACTCACCTTGTGCAGAGCGGCGGAGTTGCAGCTAGGCGATATGAACGTAATGCTCAAGTCTGGTGACCAGTGACGCGAGCCAGATCTCAGGGGCGACGCTGTCTCGCTCCTGCCACACACGGTAACGCCCAGACCCTTCATCACGTGCCTATCATCCAACCTTAAGACTGCGTCCAGTAGCTTTCCGATTCGTGCCCACCAGGTACTCACTCCCATTCAATCAATTAACACGAGTCTTTCGTTGTGAAATTTTCTCACTTCGACTGTTGTGAAGAGCTCGCGGGATACGATGTTGGCCATGGACGGATGGGTGCCACTGGCATGCATGCGGCTCACCATTACCAAGCCACCACCTTCTGACGCCGTCTACTTGCACTTGAAGCAAAGAGCAAGTGAGATGACAGCAAACAATCTCCCAGCGTGTCACAGGGGTTTGGTCAATCCTCCAAGAAACAGCACCACGTTGGTCATGCGCGCTGCAGACGTCACGGCCGAGACGACTTGTTGTGCTGGAATGCGTCGAGTCGAAGAGTATGATTCTTTGTCTCTCTGTCCGGAATGGCGATGTGAAGGCATATGGTATAGACGTTGCTCGCCACGCGCTTTCCCGGTCTAACCCATACCGCCCGACCACTAAGCACTTCCTATCTTGTACGTCCCCACTTTCCTCACAATATGCAGGTCACATTTGTGATGAGAACTGATGGGTGACGCTTCTTGCAAGCTTCACACCTCCATCCAAGCCATCACTGGCACTCTATCGCTATCCACAGCCTTCTTCATTGATCGCCTACATCAGCATTTCACTTCACGCACTCGCTCTATCGCAATGATTACAATTGGCAGCGGTCGGTACTACTTAGACACCGAGACCCGCATTCATATAGTGTGTGAACTGAAAACTACCCCAACTCATCCACCTACGCGTAAAGACTCTGCTGCAGACCCACCCAGCCACGCCGACATACTTCGTTGGCAGAGCCTCTTTGGCTTCACTGCCGGTGACGCCGAAGACGAGATCATCCAGCATCGAGCCAATCCAGACAACCGCACAATCATATATGATACAGGGTCTAACTGGCCTTGGGACCGTTGTCGAGAGGCTGGTTTCGACGAGGAGAGCTACCGATACTGGCTGAGGATAAGAGAGCAGCACAACATACCTCATTTTAGAGATACGGCCAGCGTTGTTCTCAATTCATACAAGACCTAGGGGATCTTCGTATTCATGCCAGTGGATAAAGTTGTCTCAAGGTTCGACTGGTTATGGGAAGTGGACAAAGTGACGAGGAACGTCCACACCTTATGTGATGACCAAGGCTACCTGCGTGATACCGTCGTTCTACGCCCATGGGAAGTGCGTTTGTTACGTCAGCGTGTTCCTTCTAGCATTCTTTTGGATGGAAAAGTAGTTTCAACAGGACACACCACAATCATACCCATGTATCCGACACCCAAATCGCTACACCGCGACTCAAAGGCACCACGCCTGTACGATACGACGTTACCTCAGTATCGGCTCAACGAAGGCGAGACCCCTCGTCCGCTCCAGAACGAATACCCTGTGTGGTACTTCTTGAAAGGGAAGATATCACAACCCGAGAACCTCCAGAAACTGCTCCAGCTCGACAGGCTCCCAGATATGCGACCGGCCAGTATCAGAGACTTTGAGGAAGTAGGTGGACAGTCGTACCAGTCCTTTAAGGGAGCTGCTGGAGGACAGCATTCGACAGGTCGGGATATCTGTGAAGGCTACGCATACCTGGTCGAGACCGAAGTCGATGAGCTTGCGTTACGACAATTCAAAACTGACAACTTCGACATTTTTCGATGCACAATCTCCAAGAAAGATATCACTACGACTTACTCCAGTGTGGAAGGCCTCACCTTCGTCAGGAAACCGGCTGCAGTTCGAGGTCTTGCGATAGATGGCAAATCTGTCAGCTTGAACAAAGACAACGAGGGCAGTCAAGATACGGCGAGCAAAGAGCATCCGCCAACAATCGTAGCCGGCAAGTCCCCAGCTACCGTAACGACTTCGCATCTAGGCGCCATGGCTCCTCCCTCAAAGGGTTCTCTTGTATCAAGGACTGATATGTATAATGGTGTATGGTGGGACGACGATGAAGGCGATAAAAGAGTGGGATGCTCACCGCCTCCTACGCGAGTGGTGCAGCCGCTCCGTCTTGCGGACATGGCTGATAACGGAATTACTCCACCAAGAGGTGCTCCTCCGCCCCTCAGGAGTAGACTTCCACGATCCATCTACAACATCTCTCGGGCTGACTTGAACGTTGGGTTTACTGGTAAAGGGCAAGAAGTGCAGAAAAAGGGCACGGATGTTGACGCGAAGCATGATGCCATGGCACAAGACTCTCAGGTTGCAACTGCGGGTGAGCGTACCCGAGAAGATCGGGAGGTCGCTCTACACCCCCAGCACGATTAGGATGTGCAGCAAATTGGAGAAGGCAGTGCCTTTCGAAAGCCTCAAGTAAAACCCAATGAGGTTTCTCCACGCAGGCTCTATGGCCCATGGTTTGGACCTCCCAGTGCTGAAACGGTCACGTCCCGATCTATCCCATCCGTTTCGGAGTCTCCGCTGCGCGCATTCAAACCCTTCCCTTCCAAATCGGAGTCTGGATTGCCTACGAACGAGTCATTCATAGACAATGCAGTCTGGGACGCCGAGTGGAGTACTTCTGAAGAGGATATATTGCCATTGAGACGAGTATCTGTTGCCGAATTGTCTAGCATGAGGGAGTGTAGTACTCAAGACTCTGGTACACAACTGTCTGGTATGTCTACATCCCCCTTGCCATCAAGGATCCACTCAGCTAACGGGAAAGTCTCGGTGGAAGAAGTGAGTCCAGACACAGACGAGTCTGATACGGATAAACATATCGCCCCCAAGAGTACGGGTAAATCATGCAAAGAGGATGACGATGTCCGCAAGAACGGGGATGATTCGGATAACGACGAAGGCGACTCTGGCAAAAGGAAAGGTGACGCTGAAAATGGAACGAACAACTCGGTCAGAGGGAAGCACCTGTCAGGCGAGGGAGCTGGGAACCCCAACGAAGATAGCCAGCCACGATGGAAAGGCAAAGGCAAAGCTACCAGCGCGACGATTCTCAACGTCCATACACTGCCGTGTGGACCGAGATGGTAACATGCGCTATAGCAGCACGTAGTAGCAGAAGGACGGACACATGCTGTCTAAGATTACCGGATCGTTCCGGTGATCCCGCGGTCAGCTCGCCGCTCTGAATCGCGAGGAGATTGCAATGAACCACGTGTATTGGAGAAGCAGCGGATGTCTTTTCACTGAGTAAGTTGTTAATGAGAGTAGTGAATTGACAAATAGCATGTAGACATGGTATTGCAATGGCGCACGCGATTGCGAGGGCGCGTGACGTCACCAGCCTCCAGACTTTATTTCAAAGAACACAGCTGCAGCAACTAATCACTCCATATACGCTGCGTTCGTCCACGATTCCAAATGTGAAGATAATGACCAGGCCAAGCATACACTATGGCCCATGAACATGCACCACTAGATCTCTTGGCATGCGTGCTCGATTGCAAAGCTCCCAAGCAATGCTGAATCCATCACCCACGTTCGATGCTCGGAGACGGGATGATGCCGGCCGAAGACGTACCCCGCGAATCACAATCAATGCTAAACAACGCGCCTTTCCAGCACCCCAGTACATTTCCGTGGTAACCCTTGCAGATGCCCAGCCGGAGATTCTGGGCAAATGAGGGTGGATACGTAGTGTGTGCATGGGTTAGTAATTAGGGAGTACCTAGAGTACAAAGACGTAGGAAGCCGCGGATGGAACTTATTCTATGTTTGCCCGTTTCGCAACTCAATTGACCTACGAATCACCTGAAGCATTGCAAACAAACAAGATGGTGTACTTCTCCACCCTAACCCTAGGCCTCGCGACCCTATCAACCGCCCTCGCAGCATCCCCATCCTACCCCAACCTCCTCGTCCGCAACGCCGGCGAACCAGTCGGCCAAATCAAAAACGTCAGCGGCAGTACGTCTCTCCACAACCGAACCATTACACCACACAAGAACCCAAACCAAACTAACCCTACACCCCAACAGTCTCAATCTACCACTCCTACCCTCCCGGCACAACCACCTACCCCAAAGCCATAATCCACATAACCGACATCTTCGGCCTTCCCCTCCCCGAAAACCGCCTCCTCGCCGACTCCCTCGCTTCAAACGGGTACCTCGTTCTCCTCCCCGATCTCTTCTACGGCGACGCAATCTCCCTCGAAGAACAAGAAGCCGGGCTTAACCTCACCGAGTGGCGCGCCCTGCATCCACCTGCTGCCATCGACGACGTAATTAATAAGACGTTGACGTATGCGCGGGAGGAATTGGGTGTAGAGAGGGTTGGCGCTGTGGGATATTGTTTCGGGGGCAAGTATGTGCCGCGCTGGTTGAGGGGTGGAGGGGAGGGAAGTGTGGATGCGGGGTTTATTGCGCATCCGAGTTTTTTGACGGAGGAGGAGATTGCGGGGGTCAAGGGGGGTTTGAGTATTGCTGCTGGGAGTAAGTTTTCTCATTTCGTTTTGCGGTTTTAGTACTCCCTCCTTGTTGGGGGATGAGGAGATAAGGGAGATGTGAGAATGTGGGCTAATGTGAACAACAGCACTCGATGCGTCGTTTAATTCCACGGCAAAGGGCCGCGCGGAATCGATTCTGAACCAGAATAACGTCACGTTCCAGTCGAATCTGTATGCGCAGGCTCCTCATGGGTTCGCAGTCAGGGTCAACCAGAGTATTCCTGCGCAGGCGTACGCGAAGCAGGCGAGCTTTGTTCAGGCGGTTACTTGGTTTGATGCGTGGTTGTGAGTGTCCGATGATTGGTATTGGAAAGCAATTGTTTGTGCATCGTATAAATCATAGTTGATAGCTAGCATAATGCCGTCTTTACAATACTCCCTACCGGCCAATGAGGTAGCTAGAATCACCGGGCTAATGCATGGTTGATCCGTGACTTCCAATTGTAGACCTGCATTCCTTCACACTCTTTTCCCCTCACCCTTCAGACCCACTTTTCCATATCACCTCTCAGATACAAAAGTACCACCTCGTCTCCAAGACAATTCCTCCTTTCACAGCCACCGCACCTACCGCTTCAAATCGACCTCTTGCTAACAATTCACCTGGCCTCACAGTACATTCCGGCCTCTACTACCACCATGGATGAACTAATGCAAGAAGAACCTCACCAAACTAGAGCCCGCCGCGGTCACGCCGCCATCGCCGCCATCATCAGCGACATGGAGAACTACCTGCCACCCCCAAACACCTCGCGGCCGGGTTACGCCGGCTGCCGCACCACCTACGGCCTACTAACACGTTTCCACCAGCAAGCCGAGAGCTCCTCCTCCCCTGCAAAGGAGTACAAAGAGCTCCAACAAATCGAGACCGACCTCCGGCGCCGCATCACCAGTCTAGACGCGAAAAAGGGTGTCCCCGAAAAGATGACACTGCTCATGAACGAGCTGCGTGATGCGCTTGCCGCGGCACTAGCTCAAGGATTGACTACAGATTATTTTCTCGAATCTGCTCAGGCGCTGGTAGATGGGGAGCCGGAGACTATTGCGGAAGCGAAGATTGATAGGGAGATGGTGCCGCGGAGGAGACTTGTGAAGGTTTGGGATGAGCTTAAGGCGGCGCAGGAGAGGATTCGCAGGCTGAATGAGGAGAATAATAGGTTGGCGTTGAGGGTTATGCAGTTGGAGGGGAGGAGGGGGCCGGTGCCGTATGCGAATGATGAGCTGGATGAGAGTGGTGAGCCTCCTTGTAAACGAATGCGGAGAAGTGGATCGTACTGATTTGGGGGAGGAGTAGATCTTGAGGTTTATTGGGATGGGGAGGAGGGGGAGGGGGAGGGGGAGGAGTGGCGTGATGGTGCTTAGGGAGGCTGAGGGTCTTTGCTGTTCACTTTCTAATGGCTTTGAAGGTCTAACGGCGATATGTCCTCGTCACTTCTTTCAGCGTGTGGTGTTTGGAGTCATGGAATCGGTCGGGTTAGTACTCGCAATCTATTTGAGCATCTCAACAGGTATGTTACCGTCTGCGAATGATACATGGCATCATATAGCATATAGTCTTCGCAACGACAAACTAGTCTAGGGAATCAGCGAGGCCTTTTGCCTCTACAGCAATTGTCTTCTTCAATGATCATCATTTCAATAACTATCAAGCTACCACGACTACTGCAGAAAAACGCGTGCATAAGTAACCTAATGTAAGTACAAGGCTCTTCTCATAGGGCGATAACAACAGCGCTAGAGTCTTTCGTACTTCCTCATACTCTGCCATCCTCCACCCCCCTCCCCTCCCAACTCAATCCCACCAAATCCCACCCTACAAGCCCAACGCACCACTCCTCTCCGGACTCTCCTTCTCCTTTCTCAACCCCGTAACCGTCTCCGTATGCTCGGTCCCCAAATGCGCCGCCTTAACAAACAAACTTGCCACAAGCCCCAAAAACGCAAAGCACGTATACGTAATCCACATATTCTGCATCGCATACGCAAACGCCTGCTTAGCCGCAAGTTCCCACGCCGGATTATCCAGTGTAGCGGGGAGCATAACATTCGCCATTGCGCTATCGCCGTCGAGCAGGCGTAGCAAATCTTCCGGCAAGCCCGCGGCGCGTAAATGCCCCGCGCGACTATTCATCGAGTTCTGGAAGATGGTGCCGCCAATGATTGTAGAAATGGACAGCGCAATATTGCGGATAAACGCAAGTGTTGAAGTAGCGGTCGCGACGTCTTGTTGTTGGACTTGGCTTTGAATAGCGATGAGTGGGGCTTCGAAGAGCACGCCTGAACCTAGGCCGCCGACGATGAGGAAGCAGACTGCTTTTGCGGTGGAGGTAGATGCGTCGAAGGAGATGAAGAGGCCGAATCCCAGGGTCAGTAGAAGTGTGCCTATCCACATTATTTCGCGGAATCGGCCGGTGCGGTGGATGATGATACCGCAGAGGACACCGCTGATTGCGCCGGTGACGATGAAGGGGAGGAGGAGGAGGCCTGAGCGCACGGGCGAGGCTTCGAGAACGGATTGGAAGTACAGTGGCATGTAGTATTCTCCTGCGATGAAGACCTGGGTTTGTTAGGGGAGGAATGGTGGGGGATGGAGGGGGGGAAAGGGGTGCATACGAAACCGTGGAAGAAGACAACAGCGAATGCTGCGACGTTGGTTCTTCGCTTGAAAAGCTCCATGGGAATGAGCGGATACTTTGCAAAACGGGCTTCGCTGTACACAAATGCGAAGATCATCAGACTGCCTACAACAAGCAGTGCGATGATCTTCGCAGAGTCCCAGGGGAACAAGACGCCGCCAAAGTCAAGACCGAGCAGTAGCATCAAAGTGAAGCCTAGGAAGGTGAAGATACCAATCCAGTCAATCGCCTTGATACCATCCACAAAAGACGTATGCTCATGCTGTACGTCGAGGAACATGACAACCAGCAGCGCAGACACACCACAGATAGGCAGATTAATCCAAACTGTCAGAACGTCAGCACAATCTCCGTTCTTCCTTCCTCATTCAAAAGAAGAAGAAAAAATGAAAAGAACTCACAACACCACCTCCACGTCGCCAAACTCGCAAACACCCCCCCAAGCACCGGTCCCACCCCCCCAGCCAACGCCCAAATCCCCTCCGTAAACCCCATCAACAAACTCCTCTGCCTCAAGCTAAACAAATCGCTTATACAAACATGCACCAGCAGAATGGACCCCCCGCCCGCAACACCCTGGAACGCGCGCCCGATGATTAATTCCTCCATTGTTTTTGCAGAAGCGCACACGGCGGAGCTGATGAAGAAGATGGCGAGTGCAGCCAGCATGATGAGCTTGCGGCCCCAGATGTCGGATAGCTTAGCCCAGATGGGGCCGCTGGTTGCGCTGGCGAGCAGGTATGCGCCGCCGATCCAGGTGTAGCCTGCGGCGGAGTGGAGGTCACGGGCTATGGTTGGGGCGGCGGTGGCGACGATTGTTGCGTCGAGGGCTGCGACGAAGAGGAGGAGCTGGGGCGGGTTAGTGGGCGGTATGGTATTTTTTGTGGGAGGTCCTGTTGTGATGGGTAGGATGGCGGGATGAATAGATAGAGGGAGGTGTGCAACGTACGAAGAGCGCAGTAATGATAGCAGTCATATGAAATCTACTCCTCTTCTTCCCATCATTCGCAATTGAAACTGCTCTTTCTACCTCTCCTCCTCCATGCTCCTTTGCACCTGGCAGAACATTCAATTCCATCTCTTGCGCCGCCATGATCCTTTTTCCCAAAAATCTTTCTCTTTCTCTTTCTCTTTCTCTTTCTCTTTCTCAAACTCTTTCTCAAATCCAGTAAACCTACCCGTCCAAGCACACACACAGCGGAACTGCGAACTATCTTATACACCTCCTCAAGACCCTAAGAGTCACGCCCACAACTTACCCCAGCTGAAGTTGCCTAAGCTAATTGTCCTCGGCAGCGCCTTTCTTTTCTCATCGCGTCACCGCTCCCGCTTCGGAGCCAATCGCGTAAAGCCAAGGTGGGGCGGACTAGTCATGATTTTGCCGGTGTGGGTATGGCGTCCGCCCTTTTGATGGGCCGGGGGTTGCGGATTGCGGGATGCGTGCATGGGGTTGTCATATTGTGGATGGGAAGATGGGGTTTGGGAAGAGGGAAGGGAAGCCAGTGTGGGATGGATGGGTAAAAGTGTTGTGTTGCGTGGCTCGTGCGTGCATTGGGTTATGCTCATGCAGTTCACCTGTTTAGAGACAGTCTGCGTACACTTTGTATGTGTCGCCTAATTGATACATTCCAAGCGAGTGGCTGGTAAGTTTTCTTAAAGTACAAGTTCGATTAAATATGCACCCCTCACTGTTCAACGTACAACCCTACTACCACTACCCCCCCTACCAAACCCTCCCCCAACTCTACAAAAACCTCCCAAACCACTCCAATCCTTGTTTCTCCGCCTGATCCATAGCCTCCTTATCCTTCTCACTACTCCAATCCCCCCTGAGCGCAAACCCATGAACCTGCTTCTCATAAACCCTCACCTCACTCTGCACATCCGCCTTCCCCTGCATAATCTCCTGAATCTGCTTCTGCTCCTTCTCCCCCAGTAAACTATCCTCACTTCCCAGCGCCAAACTAAGCGGCTTAACCACTTTCTCGAAATCCCCAGGCACAGATACGAGGGATGGGTGACACGCATACGCTGCGTCGACCAGGTCGCCCTGAGCGGATAAGATAGCATACCGCCCGCCCCAGCAAAACCCAATGGTGCCGATTTTCGGACTGCCGGCTCCGGAGCGCACGGCGGAGAGGAAGTCTTCGATTAGAGGCTTCGACACGCCTTCGCGGTGCTTGGCAAGCCAGGGCCCGAGTGTGGCGCCTGTTTTTGCTGTTGCGGCTGCTTTTTGGGTGAGGGTTTGGGATTCTCGCTCTGGCAGGGGGGGTTCGACGGTTTGGAGGAAGTCAATGGGGAGGGAGTCGCCTTGGTGGACGTCCGGGATGTACGCAGTGTATCCGGCTTTTGCGTATGAGTCGGCGAGGAGGCGGACGTTGGGGAATTTCCAGCCGAAGACTGGTTTGGTGAGTGGTTAGTCTGGGTCATGTGGAGGGGCGTTTGAAGCGTTTTGTTGATGTTTGGGAGATGGTGGTGATAAGGCAGTGGATTGGGTGGTGAATGCACATTTATGGTTAGGTACATTGGGTCACATACTGTCCACAAGGAAGACTACGACTTTAAAGTCCTTTGCATCCTTTGGCTCAGACACGTATGTATCCAGACCACCTACATATTCCCGTTAGATATCTTTTCATTCACGCCTTCTCTGTTGGGAATATACAGATGCTGGCGTTCTTGCGTACCAATTTGTTTTTCCGTGCCCGTCGGCTCGCCCTTCTGAATCTTGCCAGAGAGGCAGCATTCGCTCATTCCGACACCTGTAGACATTGTTGCAATTGCCTCTTATGAAGTGATCTTTTATTTTAGTTCCGTAGTGATATGATGATGTGAGTTGGGAAACCCCTGTCCCACTGTTCGAGGCACTGTATGGTAGCGTAGCGCGGGGAAACGACCATGATGTCACGAATTTCCCTACATCGCATCCGGGTCCAATTACGACACTAGTTGCATAACCGCATACACGCGCGTGAACTAATGGCCTGATAGCTCAATCCGACAGGAAGCAGATTTAGACAAGTTCTTCGGTGAATATACATTGTTTGGGTGAAGGGCAAGATTCGCAATGCAAATCCCTTTTATGAAGGGGTCTAGAATCATGAAAATCTCTTCATGGACAGAGAGATAAGGGGATGACCCAGTTATCCACTCTCCCTTCTGAAAATTGAGAGGGGATATATATATTCAAAACAATTCCCACATTCGAATTCGTTGCCGGGATGTTCTTCAGCACTTGCGTATATTTGTGGCCTGAACAGAGAAGCATGAGCGCCGATTGGCTCAAACAAACTAACAATTCTCCTAGCTGCGGCTATATGGATCCATGGTCGAGTTCTTGGAAACTTAGAAGTGTTCTTGAAATGCTCAATCTGCTTTGCTGACAAGCTGTTGGCCCGATACGTGTCTTGGATGTGTGAGTCGTAGGTATCCCTTGACACACCGCAAGTATCCATTTACGCGTAGAGGATGGCCAGGCCTACGAGAAGCCGGGACTCACATATTTTGATTCGCTGCCCGTTGCCCACCAGGGTGGCGAATACGCAGAGGTTATCGACATCACCAGGCGTAGGAGAAGTGGAGCACCGACAAGGACTGGGACAGCAAGTCTGTTTACTAGCCGCATAAGAGACCCTTGCTGCTCTCTGTCCTCTTCCTAGGCGCCATTATTGGTCGCAAGTCCCTTGTTGTTTGGGTAGACTCCCTCGTTGTTTGGGCAAACTTGCTTGTAGTTGTAACGCGAGTTTTTGGATATTTCCTAGCATCGTCTCCTGCAGCTTAGCGGAACTGACCAGCGATTTGTTGACTTTCGATGGGTAATTTGTGTGTTGTTGATGCGCCTATACTGTAAGGCGAGTTTGTACTTCTTGACTTATTTTAGTAGTATTGGTAGTGAGGTCGCGCAGTATGCAGTCACGCTAGTAGCTGTAGATATTACCGCCTATCAAACTAGGCAATAAGTCTCGCAATCATACTTGTCCACGGCGGCATGAACTTGCTTGAAATCCTACTTTGCGTCCTGGTCAAACAGCTCTTTCTTGTGTACATCCTTCTTTAGACTCTCTCCTGCATCAAACTTGCGGAGCTGGTAGAATGATATCAGGTTGTATATTCGCACGACAGATATACGTCTCGGTGAAATGATGGGTGGTGCTGCGACCTAAAACAATCCACGCGTAGCACTCGGATGAGTGTGACCTACCTGTCGTGCATGCATGTCTGGTCGCAAGCAAAAGGTCAAATAACCGTCAAGCACGTGACATCAGAATGGGCGATGGATACATCCCTCAGTCTACCAGTGCTGAGGATTGCCATGCAGGCGTAACATGAACGCGAATCTGGTCGCTTGCAGTATACAGCATGGATGTATGCAGACGCACACGCATTCATGTCATTCAGAGTACTTGCCGCGCCCAACTCTGGAAATGCTGGACGAAGACTGACTGTGTGAGGGTGTTGCGCACAGGTGGCGATACTCACAATGCCAAGACATTGATCAGCCTCGTAGTTCAGCCATAAAAGTGGAGACTTGTAACTGGCCGTGTTGAACGATTATTTAGTTTAGTCAATATCTGAAGACGGTATCGACTGCGATCAGTTGATTCGGTTGAAAGGGTTCTGGTATAAGGCCGAATGCTCGGCATGTCAGACGCAAAAAGGCATGTCTGTGCCGAACGGAGATGAACAGGAGGAGCAAGTGTCGACACAGCCTCACTGCAATGTGCATCGACTTGCCGCAGATCGTGTGTTGGGGTGCAACATCGACGGACGATGATCCATGATAGAAGTATGTATCTTGGCCTTGCAAATAACAGGAACTCGTATCGACATTGAACATTTTGGACGCGACCAGAAACCTGCTTGCTGCATTGCGCTGGCAGACGTGCAGAGGAGTCGGGGACAAAAAGCTGCCGACGCGTGCCTGTCGATCGATCGATTGCTGGTGTTGGAGAAGCATGGAAAGTTGTACCAAGACATGACGCAGGAATTAGTGGCTGAAGAGGCAAGCCGTTACACCGTAGATGCAAGACAGGTTCGTGTTTGAACGGCTAGGTCTCCAGGTGGCTGCCCCATGACGGTGAGTGGGTAACGCGATGGTGGGTGGTGAGAGGAGTGGCCATTCGGAAGTTTTGCACATGGTCTGGCTCTGGCCGATGACGCACGAAGCCGCATTGCAACCTTGATCACAGCGGCAGCCTGCAAAGCCGGCCCCCCGAATCAAGGTGAAGTGCTGTAAGCGACTGAGAGTGGCTGCAATGGGCTGGAGAGAAACGGGATTGGTAGGACGAGATCAGCATGTATGTTGGCAACTTGGACCTAGTATTAGCGATGCTGAATCGCAGTCGATTGTTCATTGACAGTGGTCAAGAGTGATCAACAGAAGTCTGCTTGCACGTCCAAGAAGGGGTAGTCAGAGGGTTGCAGATCGCCTCGGTTGGGGAATCTTGGGCTGTTTGTGGTGCGGCCGAAGTTCCAGATGGCTGCGCCACCACTGCCCGGCTCGAGCCTTCGGCTTCTACACGGTAGGTGTAGAGTAGTCTAGGACGAGTTCCTTGCAGGCCATCGACGCTCAACGAGGGCCGCTGGCAGGTTTGTTGTCTTGCCACATGGCAGAGCCTTCAGGCGCTGTGGCGGGTCATGCAGTCGACGCCGGTTGCAGCGTTCCAGGTAGATGGCGCAGGCGGGCGGTGGGGACGGCGGGCGAGTGCATCGTTGCCGTGGCGCTCGTATGGCAGTCTGAGGGAGGGCGTGGTGGGTCTGGTGTCTGGTGGGCGTGGTGTGAGTGGCCGCGAACCAAGCCCGCCGCGTACACAGCCTCGATGGGTGCGTTGTGAGCCTGTGATGCCATGAGGCTGCTGCTGCCCGCCATGGTCCTGCTTGGACTTCCCGCAGAACTGATCGCTGCTCCGCCCTTTGCACCCACGGCACCTCAGCGTCGACTCGCCCCTACTGTGCACTCTACTCGACACGACGTGGCAGAAGCCCGCCGACGCCCGCTGGAAGCCGCATCGATCAGCCGAGTGCCGCTGACTGCTGGCCGCGCATTTTTCGAGGTTTGCGACGCCCAGAGGCCCGTGTTCCTCCAGGCCCAGCCCGCTCTCTTCAGCCACAGCTTCGTTCCAACTCTCTGTCGTCGGTGACGCGGACCATCAAACATTCCGCAACCCTGCGCCGCCTGCCAATTCCGCGACAATCGTCTGCCAGCAGCACGTCCTGGACGAGCCCTCTGTCCTCGCCCAGAGCCACTGACCGCCTGCCTGTGGGCTGTTCGTCTGCCCACCCCGCCCGTCTGCGCGCTCGCGGAGACATCCGCCGCTTCTCAGCTTGCAGCCTCACACGCCGACACGCCGCTGGCCGCTAATCTTGTCGCATTCCGCTTCGGCCGGCCTGTTGCTGGCGTCACAGGCACTGTCGCGACCACCGCGCCTGGCAGCACAGCTCCCCATTGCCAGCCCACTGCTGCACCTGCTGTCGTGCCTTGCGCATCCCTTGGCCATCTGCCCGTCTGGACTTCAGACGGTCATCGCCTTGGCTAGACCCGCATCTGCAACCGAGCGCGTCTGCGAGGCCTCCAGCTGCCCAGTCGCGCTGGCCCCTCGAGTTGCGCGTTGTGCCTGGAGTGCGCTGAGAGAGCATCTGGCATGAGCCGTGACTACGCAATCTGCAGCAACTTCAAGGTTAGTGACATGTCGCGCCCGCCCGGTCGCCACTTCGACTATCCATGTCCGAGGGTGTCTGGGGTGGCCATGTCTTCGTTTGCCATGCCCAAGACTTGCTAATGCGGCTCTGCAGACATACATACCGTCTCGCCCATATAGCGAACGCCTGCTTCGCCACACCCACCGCCAATCATGGCGGCTTCAACGCGAGCCATCACGCCCACTCACACGGGGCCTTTCGCTCCTCCAAACGGCCCTACCACCCCGGGCTCGACGACGCGCAATGCCCATGGCGGCGCAACCTTTGGTACCCATCTCACCAAGTCACCGCGCGGGCTGTCACCGCGACTCTCCCCAGTACCGCTCACGGGAGCAGCCGCCATTGCTGACGAGCGCCGATACCGTGAACAGGCGGCCAGGCAAACGAGTCCTAATCCCGCTGTTACAGCGCTGCAGAGCCTAACTGCGAACAGCAGCCAGCCCATGAGCCGCCTTTCCGATGCGCCGCCTCCAACTCTTCCGCCCATGACCGCGCAGGCCGACAAGGCGACGAAACCATCTCTCATGATTCCAGAGCAGACTGGCGTCACAGGGGACACCATGCACACGAGTCCGGTCAGCCTGTCAAGTTTCGGAGACAGCGATGCGACTGCTGCACCGGGCGCTCCCACCATCGACGTCACGGCGGGCCCAGCCGCCAACTCCACACAGGACGGCGCGCCCCAGCAGCAGCCACAACAGCACCACCACCAACACCAGTTGATTGCGCCGAATCCAGGAGACAATCCAGGAAACCGCGCATTCACATTCCCCGGCCCAATGCCACTAGAGGACCCACGTGCGCCAGCTCGTCAAATGAGTCTCCCTGGCTATGGCCAGAATACTCCAAAGTCACCATCGACCAAGAGGCACAAATGCCCGTACTGCTCGACCGACTTTACGCGACACCACAATCTCAAGAGTCATCTCTTGACGCACAGCCAAGAGAAGCCCTATGAATGTCCAACATGCCAAGCTCGTTTCCGTCGCCTACATGACTTGAAACGCCACACCAAACTGCATACTGGTGAACGTCCACATACTTGCTTCAAGTGTGGGCGCAGGTTTGCCCGTGGAGATGCCCTTGCACGACACAACAAGGGCCAAGGAGGCTGCGCGGGCCGCCGATCTAGTTTTGGTATGGATGGGGAGGACATGGGCGATGGCAAAGGCGGCGAGGGTATGGACGGCGTTGTATACACTGGAGAACCCGACGATGAGGATGAGTTAGACGACGAAGGCCGGCGTGTCAGTGAGCCTGCGCGAAAGAGGCAGAACACTGGCAACTCTGCGCAAGGTTCGTATCATCAGCACTCTAGTACCTACCCACCTATTGCTGCCAACCGAGCCTCGACTTTGCCCAGCACGTCTCGCCCATACTATCCGACACCGTCAACACAAGGGACTAACTTGTCGCCTAAAGCAGCGCCCTCGAGTATATCGTCTATTCACAACGCCAATCAGTCGAATGTGTTTGGACAAGTCGGCATGACTGAGAGCCCTAAACCACTCTCGCCCGGCCAGCAAGAGCATCGCCGTCTTGGGGCACCAGAAGCCAACATGCACGGATCACGCTCTCCAAGTATTTCACAGCACATGTATGGTCGTGCGCGGGGAACGCCCCCTGTGCCTTTGGCACCACCTACCGCTAATGGTGCCCCTCATCTACCTTCATTACCTGGCTTGAATCCTTTGGCCTCTAAGCAAGGCTCAATAGGCGGTAAGACCAATGGGCCCAGCCTACTCCAAAATCAGGCGATGGCTGCGCCTGGATCATCGTCACAGCCTGGTAGTATGTCGAGTCATGGCGGGAGCGGAAGCAGCATGCGCGATGTCATGGGCAACCAGGTCGATGTGTGGCAATACGTCCGCGACATCGAGGCCCGCATGGCACGCATGGAGAAGGAGCACAACGAAAGGATCTCGACATTACAAAACGAGATCACTACGCTACGTGCTCAGCTGGCACAGCAGCACGTTAACAACACACAAGCTCAGCAACAAGGACACTAGAAGATGGTTGACTGACTGCTACTGGAGACGATCAAAAACACGACCAAACGATACATACCCAATACATGCAGCGTTGAAAAGACTTCAACAGCTCGCCTTAGATGACGAAGCTTGATTTTGGCATTGAGCAGCCAAGGAGGCAAAGGAGTTGTCGGCGTTATATAAGTAGATGGATACTTTTGAAGGAGACGGAAGGATGTATTTCCAGCTTTTACAGGGCCGATGGGTAGACTGACGAGCAACATTCGGCTTGCTACATGCGCCCTTTTTTATTTTCAACTCTACTACGGATCAAGATACGTTCAGATGATATACCCATGGTACAGTGTCTCTATTAATTCTGTCCAAGTTCTGTCGCTACGGCTATTGTCCCCTTTGCGCCTATACCATTCGACATGATTGTAAATTAGCACGCCGCGGATTTTTCGTTTAGCATGATGTTGGACAATTTGTTTTCCAAAACTTTGGTGTCTTGGTTGAGGAAGGGGGACATGGTGCACAAGACTGAATGGGCTTTGGCCGGCTGCACCGCATTATTTATACTTTGTTTCTCTTCTTTCAAGCTATTCGCGCGATACCTTTTCGGTACGGACTGGGATTGTTCATGATAGCTTATGCTTGAATGGAAATATTGAATCGAGTGCGCCAAGCCTGTTTCTTGAGGCCCAATTCGGACCGCGCGAGTGACAGACGCCCAAGAGCAAGAGGAACGCCGTTGAGAGTTCTACTTTGAAGACGAAAGATTGGGCTGTAGTGAATTGGTTCCAAGCTGCGAAGATTGCTGGGGAAAACAATTGACAGTTCACGTGGTAATATGGTATACATGCCGGGTAGTGTATGCTTGGGTGGGAGTGACTAGGCTGAAACTGGGCGGCACTTTACACGTCAGAGCACTAGCACAAGCAAGACCGCAGACCTGCAACTTGCAACTTGCAACCCACCTACCGACCCTACGACAGCCTCCCTTGGCCGGCGCCCTGCTGCAAACACCCCCCTTCTTGCGCCCTCGGCTCGCCGTCCCCCGCGCGACCCCTCACGACCAGCCTGAACCCGCGGCGCAGATGCATGGCGGCCTGCCTTGCTGATAGGCGCAACCGCGCGACGTGCCCGCTGAAGACGCCCAATCGAAGAGGCCCATAGCCGCGCTCGAGTGATCTGGCCCGCAGCAGCTTGCCCAGCTTTGCGGCACCACACCGTCACGTCACCCGCAAGCAAGCAGGACGAGAGCAGCTGTCCCCCGCCGGCCGCCCACCGCCATGTCGAGCCCCTCCGACTCGCACCGCCGCCGCAAGAAGGACCCCGACCGCGAGCGCACCAGCCCCAAGATCAAAGACCGCGACCGCGACCGCGACCGCGACAAGGACAAGGACCGCGACCGAGAGCACCGCAAGAGCACCAAGCCGCGCAAAACCCGCTCGTCGGGCTCTAAGGAGGACGTCAACGAGGGCGGCAGTAGTCTGCGGGAGCGCCCGTCGACGGAACGCACCCGCACCTCGTCGTCGTCGCAGTCGCAGTCGCATTCGCAGGCGCAGGCGCAGTCGACCAAGTCGCACAAAATGGCCGTCGTGCCCGAAATGGAGCGCCGCGGCTCGCTGGGGTCCAACAACACGTCGCGCGTCAGCCTGCCCTATCCCACCATGTCCAAGACATACGCAAAAGAGAGCATCTACGCCAGGGACGACTCGGAGAAGCGCAAGTCGACCATGAGCACCGACACCACCGACAGCGAAGCCACCAGAATGGCTGCCGGCACCGATGCATACAACATCCCCCCACCGCCAGCGCGCGTCGCTCCCACACCCCCGCGGCCGCCCCCCAGTCCGCCGCTCGGGGCTGACCTCAGGAAGCAAGCCAGCGCAAACAGCATACGCCGCAGGGATTCGGACGCCATGCACAGGGAGATGCAGGCCGGCAGGAGGAGTGTCGACAGCAGCACCCACGTCACATCCAACGCAGGCCCCCGCATCGCATCTCGCTCCAGCATACGTGAGGAAGACGCATACGACATGACCGACCTCACCTCGACCACAAACTCGCAGCCCAGCACCATTCGCGCCAAATCGCCCCAGCTGGCACCCAGGACCAAGACGTCAAGCCCGTCGAATGCTCGTCCACCAGGAAGATCATCCACGCCAGTCAAGATGAAGACTCGGGCGCCGTCAGAGTACACAATCGACTCGGACACCACCTCTGTGCCCCCCGACCACAACACCCAAATACGAGCAAGCTCGCCAGACGAGTCCGAAATATCACAATCATCCATAGTTGACTCCTCACCGCGCACACCCACTCAACACTCTGTACTGCCATCGCTAGTGTCGTCTGTAAAAGATGGGCAATCCACCATCGACATGATGACGGACCCCATGTCACGGACGCAGTCAGTAGATACCACATACTCGGAACAAGCCCCCATGACACCACCGCCTCCGCCACCCCCACCAGCCATGATGATGGAAGCGCCTCGAGTCGACTATCTGCTGCAGAATGGTGGATTGGCCAAGGCAATACCACGAAGTCTCTTGGCAGCTATCGATGGCGTGCCTGCATCAGCGTACTCACAGTATACCACTCCAAGGCTATCTGGAGCCCAAGCTCACGATGTTCGCACTTTCTTCAAGCCCTTGCAGAACGTGCTCAACAGCTACAACACAGTCATGGACACCAGTGGCTCACTCGCTGTAGCAACAGGCTACAAGTCAGTAGCACGGCGACTCCTGGACAGACTCGAAAATGTCTTTGCACGCAACATCTCCTCTGAACATTGCCAATGCATGATGTGTTTTGACCACCCCATCCCCGAAGACTCCGCTGGTGTTAACTGGGGCGAAATCCTCGAACTTGTCTCCGGTCGCTGTGAACTTCCTACATGGCCTCCCTATGACGATGGTCCGGGTCCAGGTCTGGGAATATCTTCTCAGCTTGAAGACCCCTGTCAAAGGATTGATGTCGATGTTCCTGAGCAATACCGTGAACATTACGAGAAGCAATCCAAAAAGACCAAAGTAGCAGTCCAATCCTGGCTCTCGGACCAGCAAGAGAACGTGCCGGAAGATGCAGACGACGAGACCCTAACTTTCATCATGCTAACTCGCCTCGAGCAGCCCCAACGGCCGCTTTTCTACGCTCTTCTTTGGGGCTTGGATAAGCTCCCTAACCCACGAACTCAAAAGCCTGACACTGGCATTCCTCCCTACCTGGCCAAGGCAGGCCTGGCGTTACAGAGATTGTACAGATTGTTCAACCCACCAAGGAACCAACTAGTAGTAATGTACTTGATCCGCCACCCAGCCATGCACAACATGCTCGCCACCCTCGCCGCCGTCACAAAACACGAATGGGACATCCTCGTCTCCGGCCGCTTCGACGGCTTCCTCTGGTCCGGCATGGAAGACATGGGCGACATCAACACCACCCCTCCCCGGACCGCCTCGCGCGCAGGCCAAATCCCCCCAACAGACGGCCCCCAACGATTCGCCTCACCCCTCCCAAACGGCGCGGGGAACCGCTTCAACACCTTTAGCCCCTCCCCAATATCCCGACCCGGCAGCACACGTCCCGGCAGCGTCCGGCCCCCTGGCGGCGCCCCCGTACAAATCGACGAAGAAACCGAAATCGCCGTGCTCGCCGAAATAGAACGCGAGATCTACCTCGGCATGGAAGCCATGGAAGACGCCTTCGAGCAACTACACAACCAAGCCGAAGCCGTACGACGACGTCTCCGCGAACGTGCAGCAGCTTTATCCATGGTCGCCCAGCAACGACGCGGTGACGGTGTGGATGAAGTGGGTGTGCGTATGGGCACGCCGAGTATGAGGGGTGATCCGGATGAGGGACTTGCGACGGATGATGGGAGGAGTGAGATTGGGCCTGATGATAGCGCGAGTAATGTTAGTCATAATCGGAGGAGGAAGGCGCATAGGGCGAGGGAGAGGAGGACGCCTGCGCCGGTGGAGGAGGAGAGTGAGGGGGAGGATGAGAGGCCTAGACGACGGCGATAGGGGCTTGTGTTTGTGAGGGGATTAGAGAAGGAAGATGGAGGAAACTGGAGGAGTTGAGGAAGTGCTACGTGGGGAGAGGTGTAGTGGAGTACACTGTGTTTTGTAGCCGTTTTTTCTTTTTTTTTTCTCTCTGACGACTTTGACTTTTTAACTTGAAGCATTGCGGTATTTTGCGTACTTGACGGGAATCATGATATCAACAACACAACCCACTGTATCTGGGGCGAAACTTTTTTTTTACACAAAATTCAAACGGCCGACTTTTATTCTTCAGAAGATATGGATATCCAACATTGAGCATGTGCGAGAAAACAAAGCGAATGGATGAGAAAATCATCTGGGTAAGGTGTTGCGAGGACTTGGATTGTGTGATGTGGTATTGTTGTTGTGACAAGGGTTGTGCTGGATAAACGGTATGTATACCAATGCTCTTTCTGAGGTCTGATTATAATGTGCTATTGTAACACTCAAGTCCGTTACAAAGTCGTCTACAGGTTATTTGTATACTCTGCGCTTGATAACAAATACACTTTAGTTATGTTCAACTTACTCGTCGGCGCCTCATTTCGTTATAGACTGAGGTTTCATGCTGTTTTGCTGTAGTGTGTGTGGACTTGAGCCTCTTGGTAGGCAGCATTAATGTTACCCCGCGTGCACCACTTCGCAGCTTTGGATGCAGCAGACACGACACGATTCATTGGTAGTGGGGCAGGCAAATGACATGGGCTATATTTCACCATGGAACAATGGCTGGGTCATGTCTTTGGAAATGAGATTGCGGTTACGAATGGTTCGCGGTAGTGGCAGTGTTGTTCACGCGGGATCCCTGCACGCTCGACGCGCCGACATGCCAGTCCCACCATGACAACGGATAGCAGCAGCAGCAGCAGCAATAAACACCAGAGGCCGTGCTGACTGCTGCTTGACGACTCCCGCATTCGGCCAGCACATACTCGAGCCTTTCCCTTGCCATTGGGCGATAGACGACGGCCATTCGCGCCCAAGGACCGAGCGCCTGTCCAGCATCTCCGCCTGCGTTTCGTCATTCGTTGTTGCCCTCGCAATCTGTGTTTACGAAACAAGAAGACGGCGCCCCTCACACGCAAGCCTCGAGGGCCGTTGTCCAGGCCGGCAATACCGCAGCGCGTGCAATCGAGGTGAAAGACAGACTGCTTTGTTTCTAGATCGTCCTGCATTTGTGCAGAGCCTCCAACAAGGGATCACTCTTCTCTTGCGCGCCTTCTTGGGATACTCAGTACCACTGCCACGATTGACCCACGATCGACCACACAACGCATCGACTCGCTCATTCATTCGCGCTTATCCTCAACCCACTGGGCTGCATTGCAGGCGACCACGGCACGGTCACGGTCACGCTCGCGCCCCATTACATCCTTCGCTTTCCCCGTGGGGTAACCTCGATACACACTCTCTCCGCCGCCTCTCCACCTTTCCAGTAGGCTTCGCAACACAGGCGCCCGACTGTACCAACCGCCCCCACTCGTCGCACATACCGCCTATCGACCATCGCGCCCGCACCGCCCTGCTACACCGCTTCACTCTCGCAGCACGCAGGATCAAGGCACGCCACCACCATGGCGGCAGAGCTGGGCGCCAACGAGTCGGTCGACCCAAACACTCTCTACACAAAGCAGGAATGCATAGGCGGAGGCAGCTTCGGCAAGGTCTACAAGGGCATCGACCGACGGACGGGAAATACAGTGGCTATCAAGGTCATCGACGTTGAGAATGCCGAAGACGAGGTAGACGACATCATGGGCGAGATTATGATCCTCTCCAGCATGACATCGCCCTACGTGACCAAGTACTTTGGTTCGTATCTCGCGGGCTCAGATCTGTGGATCGTCATGGAGTTCTGCTCGGGTGGCAGCTGTGCAGACCTCATGAAGCCTGGCGTTATAGCCGAGGCTGAGATTGCCGTGATATTGAAGGAGCTCTTGATGGGCTTGTCATATCTGCACGATGATCACAAGCTGCATCGCGATATCAAGGGTAAGTTGCTGGGCTTTGTAATTAGAAGGCACCGGACTGACGTAGCAAAGCTGCCAATATCCTCGTAGGCGCGACTGGACAGGTCAAACTGGCCGACTTCGGCGTGTCAGGTCAGCTCTCAGCGACAATGACCAAGAAGAACACTTTCGTCGGTACTCCCTTCTGGATGGCACCCGAGGTTATCAAGCAGTCAGGCTACGACGGCAAGGCCGATATATGGTCGCTTGGTATTACTGCGCTAGAGTTGGCCAACGGAGAACCTCCTTATGCCGACATACATCCCATGAAAGTTCTGTTTCTCATTCCAAAGAACCCGCCGCCTCAGTTGACTGGCAACTTCACACCTGCTTTCAAAGAGTTTGTTGATCTATGCCTACGCAAGGATCCTCGCGAACGACCAAATGCAAAGCAACTGCTACAAACCGCCTTCATCCGCAAGGCTGGTAGACCTGCACGGTTACAGGAGCTCATTACACGGTACCAGGACTGGAAGGTTAGGTATCCTAAGCAGGCTGCGGAATCAGACGATGAAGCAACGCCGATCAAGAGAAAAGAACCAGTCAACGAAGATTTGTGGGACTTTGGAACTGTGCGACCCATGGCAGGAGGAAGGGGATCTGCATTGGCACCTATGAACGATGCTGGTGCAAATGCTCGCAATGTCTCGCCACAGAGGAAGCCTGTTTCGTCCACTCAGAATGGAGAGTATGGCAATGAGAATGAGGACACCATCAAAAGTCCACCAATCTCGCCGTCTAAACGTCTAGCTCCACTGCAGACACATGGGTCTAATATGGTATCTGTAAACACGGCCGCTAGGATTCCGCTACCACCATCACCGGAGAAGAAAGCAGCGCCGTTCTTCCAACAACCTTCCCAAGAACCTCCTCGAAAGTCGCCAGTACCTGGTTTGTTCTCGCCACCGCAACACCGAGGCCTAGTCACTCCAACCAAGGCAGTCCCCCAAGGACCACGACGACAGACTCCGCTTTCTCATGCTTACGAAGAATTCATGCAACAAGAGATTGCTGCGGATATAAAACGGACGGAGATCACACCACAGCAGCAGCGCAATCCCACACCGATTCGTGCATCAGTACTTCCACATATGACACTACCCGAGATCCCACCATTCCGAGGCTCATCGGCAAGTCCAGCGGTCGATATTTCCGCGCAGCCAGTCCAGTCATCTCCAAGTCCGATTCGACTACATGGGCCGCGGTTACCTTCCATAACACAGAAGCCACTTCCGCCGCTGGTTGGACAGCAACCGCTTCCATCTCTAATGGCACAGAAGCCTTTGCCCTCACCACAGCAGTCGTTCACACCAATCAGCTCATCTTCTTCGTCGTCCTCACGTCCCGGCTCTAGAGCTTCAAATGATCCCTTCGGTGGTCCCATATCCTCCAACTGGATAACACAGCCTATTCAGCCGAGCGCTGCTCAGACTACAGCACCTCCACCCCCACCTCATGCCTTTACTAAACCCACGCCAATGTCCCGAGGCTCATTCGGTCGTCCTAAGCCGACGAGCAATCACCCCAGTCTCCTGCAGACCCCAGGCTCACCCCAAACTGCGCCAGTAGAGATCACTGCCCTCACTGGTGTTGTTGTCCCTGCCCTGGAAGCAGCGCTGTCTCGCCGCACATATCACCTCAATCTCAAGAACAAGACAGACTCGATGCATTCGCTTGACGACGCACAGGGCTTTGTGGACAGGAGGCGACAAAGGGCTGAATGCCATAAGCGCGTTCAGAATCTGGTCAATGAGATTCGAGAACGGTTTGAGGAGCTTGATCGGTGGGATGAGCAGGGAGAAGTGGGCATGGGTGGAGAGGTGGCGGGGTTCCTGGAGGGGTTCTTGGAAGAGGTGTTGGTCAGGGTTGAGCCGGCTGATGATTAGAGAGGCTAGATGAGGGTATTCCAGGGCGAGGAAACAAACGGTACTGAAGAGTGGAGTTTGATTAAAGCAATTGTTGGCGGTGCATCTGGTTGTTATGCTCTGGAGTTTTAATGCTGGGAGATGGTTTTGAAAGCATACTTAGCCAGGAGTTTGAGGATGGGTTCAACTCGGCTTAGGCTATTGGGTCTCTGTGCCTATATTTTATTGTTCTCTTGCATTTGCACTTGTCTAACGTTTGGCTTTATGAGAGTGAGAATACAATAGTACGAATTAGTTGAACTTGATTTCGAATGCATATTAGAGGGCACCATGTTGGACTGCCGGAGGGGGAACCAATCAGCATGAGCCAACCTCCGACCCCCAGACTTCAGTGGGTCCGTCATCGTCACTCTGGGAGCTACAACCAAACTTATTGCTAGACACGCTGAAGCGCGCAACGCAGTACCACAGGCTTCTCTCGCTATAAGAGCGTGATTAGGCCATGGTGTGAGTCGAGTTGCTGTAGTATATATACTCCGAGACTAATCATCGATTCAGGCGGTCAATTCGCAGCAATGCGCTCGAGAAGCTGGCGCGGCTGTCTGCGCAGTCGACAGACACCGCGACGACAACCTCCGACTTCCAGAGGCTTTTCAAGAGATGTCCGCATTCAACAGGAGTCGCAAACGAAACCGAGCAGGGTGCTGGGAAGAAGTGGACGCCCATGGTACGCCGCAGCCATGCCCCTGGAGAAGCAGGCCAGACCGTTATGCAATCGATACTTACCCAATACATAGAAGCTGCAAGAGCTAGAAGCTATACTCGCGCTCTGTAAATCTGCGCCTTATATCGAGTCCCCCGACGTTGCAGAGAAGCTGCTCTCCCGCCTATCACCCTACCTGGCCGAATCGTACACGCAGGTTCTCGCGCCCTCGCCCAGTCTTCGCGCCTTCGAACCCTCCCCATACGAGACGCTGACCTATAATCTGACTTCCGCCATACTCGCAATTGGTGTCAAGCATGCCCAACTGCGCACACAAGCCACATCTACACTCGCCGCCTACCTTAGCGGCTGGTCCTCATCCTCCGACGCCCTCTCAGCCGATGCATTCGACCCCGAAGAGCGCGGCGAGTTCTCGTCTGATGGCGAACTCGCACGTACCATGACACACAGCCTGTCGCTACTCGGCTTCCTCGGCGCCGTTGCGGAAAAAGTAAAATTCTGGAACGCGTACGACAGACTGCAATTCGTGCAAGAGGTGCGAAAAGTGCTCACTGAGAAGCTTCTGATTGCATTTGAGACGGCGCTATCGATTGTTCGCAATGCAAGATCGCATCAGCATGGGTTACGCGAGTGGAAACGCTATGTTAAGCACTATGCGGCGTCTGGGCGACCGCTGGGTGCAATGATACTACATGACTCGTTTTTGAAGGTTGTTATTGCTTCTGCCGAGGTGCTTGTACAGACTGGTCCGGATCAGAAGGCTGGAGGGTCGGTGTTGGATCAATTAAAGGCTTCGTTGAGCGGGACCAACAGCCATATCGTACGCGATGCGGCAGATGACCAGCTTGCCGAGGGGCTGACGAGGATTGCGGTCGAAGAGATGGAGAGACTTGACAACGATCTGGATTATTTACAGAGAGTTGGTTCGGCATGGCAGCAGCAGCAGGCTTCTTCGGTCAAGGCAAAAGTGCTGATCACGTACCTGTGCTGTACTGTGTACGACGAGGATATCGCAGACTCGGAGCTCTTGACAACCTGGTTGGATGGTGTGCTCAATGACCCTGCTCAGAGCGCCGACCACGAGCTGGCGTCTACAGTGCTCAAGTCTATGGCTATCCTCGCCAGAGTCTCACCGCAGTTGGCATCGAGCCTTGGTCGTTCGCTCCCGCGAGTCATCGTGCAAGGCAACTTTGATCACCGTACCACTTCAGTCGCGGCCGAGTCCCTCGCTGCAGTACTTAGTCTCCTGCCTCAAGACGCCATCATCACGACGCTCTACAGCTTGGGAAATATCATCAGCGTTGCCCCAGTACCTGAGCGCAACAACGCTTCCTCACCTACTCTGAACGGAAGCCACCGTGGTTCGCGTTCTGGTGTATACAACCAGCAAAATGGCAGTGCGATCTCACTGACGCCAAGCGATATTGAGGAACCACACCATGTGCACAGTACCGTTATTGAGACAATTGTGGCGGTAGCGAGAAACTGCAAGGATGCGAAGATCACAGCGCTTGCGTTGTCAATGCTTGTCCAGAAGGTGGGACGAGCGAGCAAAATCGTGGATGCGAAGATTATCACAGACGCTGCGTTTTTGGGTGTGCATACTCCACCTGGGGAGTTCAAGTCGTTACTCAAGATTCACTCGAGGCTATGTCATGATGCGCTTGTTAAAGAAGATTCGGCTACGCTGGAGGCCGTGAGTATTTCATTCGAAACAGAGTAGTGACTTTGCTGATTAACCTGCAGGTCATGTCCGCACGACTGAATTTGTCTAGAGAGATATCTGTCCAGGATGACACCTTTGAAATATATCTCACGCATCTACTAGACACAATCGTTAGCAAGGGAGATACACAAGAAACTTCGCACCACCGTATTCGCGACACCGAACTCGCAGCCCAGGAAATCGCCCAGCTGCTCAAGCCTCTTGCGGTGTTGCTCGAGTGCAACTCTGCGCAGATTACCGAGCTCGATGATGCGATCATCAATCTCCAGCGTGATGCTTGGTTCAATATTGTCGTCCATGGCTTCGACATCTTGTCTGATCTGGGCAAGCAATACCGGGAAGAGCTCAGAACGCTAGCGAGATTCAGCAAGCCTCTGATTGCCGAGGAGCGCCCATTCTTGTCAGAAAGCGATATCGAACTGAACACTGTCCTACGCCGCGGCAAGTCGCCCGAGCACACTGTGGAGCAGAAGAGACGTCTTGGCAAACTCTTGCCATCATGTGAGGCTGATACCAAGTCTCTGAGCTACCAAGAGGCGGTCTTCCTAAGCACCGCGTATCTGGTCGAGGATCTGCGCGCTAGCACGGGTGATTGCACCAAGGCACTCGCATATTTCCTTGATCCGAAGTTGCGGAGCGGTGCAGTTGGGAACTGTATGTCGGCTATCACTACTACGGTTGTCAGGACGTACCTGGTCAAGACGCTTTCTGGTCAGTCGCATGTCTTCTCAACGCCGTATCTAGCACAACAACTCGCTACAATCTTCTCGTCATGTTGTCACCGTATCGCACGGGTCCAGCAGGCTGCGGCTACCTGCGCGGACATGATCATCCGCGAGGTGCCCTCAACTCTGTGCCAGAAGAGCGCATTGTTTGCACTCCTTGAGCTGCTCTCTATGATGTGGTATAGTTGCCTTGAAGGCGAAACAGACGACTACGCATGGCAGTCGACATTTACCTCGAAACGCTCCAACATCTCTGTCGAACTATCGGACGACTACGCATTCCGACGAGCAACCCTAGACGCCCTGCACAAGCGCGCGACAGTCTGGGTCAAGGGTGTGCTGGACATTGCACCTTTGGATGTCAAGGGCCTCCTGCAATCCTATCTTTCCGAGTTTGACGACGAGATGAGCTTCGGTCATATCTCGCTTGGTCGCTCCTTCGCGCTCGAAATGGGCTCTGTGATTCCATCGACTGATCAACGACTTGGTGCTATCGAACGCCAAGGCATCAATATCAATACTGCGTCTGATTTCATTACGCAGTACACGACGAGACAGGAGTACAAGTTCCTAGACGGCGTTGTCGACCAGGAAGAAGAGTGGTTAAAGGGCGCACCGTCTTCTGAGCAGAAGAAGCCAACGTATCTCACGCGCAGCTTACAAGATGCTACGAATTTGCTGGTTGATCTGGAGACGCGCACGCTGGGCCACAAACACGTTACTATTGCTGAGCTGCGCGATATTCTTCGCAGAGCAGCGGCACTGCTGTGCAGAGTCAAGACTGATCAGTCGCCAATTGTCCAGCATCTTGTTGGCATCCCCTTTGCCGTCTTCTCGAAACAGTCTATCAAGCTTGGTATTTCGCTCTGGACGAGTGTGACAAAGGAGAATCCTCGCATGGAGTCGCGCATCTTGGTTGCTATTGCTGAGAATTGGGAGAATACGGTGCGCAAGCGGAGGGGAATATTCAGTCCGTTGTTGAGGTACGCACGCACAAGTCTCAATCTCATCGTCAAAGAGACAAGAGTACGATTTTGCTAACGCGCACTTCTAGACATGCAGACCCGTTCTACGGCAAACAGGAATTCGCCGCTACAGATAAAGAAGCGTTGTCGAAACGCCAACAGCAAATCTACAACCTTATTGCTCCGCATTTCCGACTGCTGCAGTTCTTGTCCAGCCATTTTAGTGCGTCGAGGCTGAGTAAGTCGGATGTCGAGCGTGTGTATGTGAGATTGATTCATGTCACGCTCGATGCGATGAGTGATGGGTGTTCGCAGCCCTTGGCCCGGGAAGCGTATTTCCACATCATCTTGCTGGGATTGCGGATTGCGACGCAGTGTATTACACTATCGCCGACTATCAAGTGGAGATTGGTTGATCGGATTCTGACGGGGGCGTTGGCATGGTTTGCTAAGGCGCCACAGTAAGTTGCTCAAGAACTTGGGATGGGTGTCATTGTGCTAACGAGCGTAGGTGGTCCTTTGGCGGAAATCGCCTGCAAATCAAGGCTGAGACGCATGTCCTGATGGATGTCCAAGCACAACTCGAAGCCATCGGCAAGGTCGCGTCTGCAGCAGATGTTGGCGCGAAATTAAAGGCAAAGCAGGATTTGCTGTCGTTGTTGATTGCTAATGAGCATACGAGGTTGATGGTTTGGTTGTTCCCGCTTGATAATAAGAAACATCGGTTCAGTGGGGGGTCGAATAGTAATATCTTGCCAGATGTCAGTCTATGAGTAACCATGGGGGTATGCAAGCTAACAAAAGTAGGCGGCTGTCACAGCTCACTTGAAGACGGCATGGGCGGAGAACCCAGCCATTGCTGTTCATCTCCCCAAGCGCTTTCAGTCTCAGCGTCTGACTACGGAGGTGAGATGGCAGGTACTTAATTTCCCGCACAAAGTGCTGGACGAGCCCGATGCGTTGGAGATCTTGCTCGGTAATCAGTTACCGGGTGATGTGTCGTTCCAGCTCAAGGTAAGATCTTATCCCCTACATGATATGGTATTGCTAACATGACCAAGTACATGCTCTACTGGGCCCCTGTGAACCCTATCACCGCGGTGACATACTTCCTGCCAGCCTACGGCAATCATCCCTTCGTTATTCAGTACGCGATGAGAGCACTGGAGAGCCACTCGGTTGACGTAATGTTCTTCTACGTGTACCAGATTGTGCAGACGCTACGATATGATGTATTGGGATACGTAGAGCGTTACATCATCGAGACTGCGAAGTTTTCGCAGTTGTTTGCTCATCAAATTATCTGGAACATGAAGGCGAATGCGTACAAGGATGAGACTGCTGAAGTTGTAAGTATCCGAATAACATGAAAATCACAGCGGCAGAAGGACAATATGCTAACTTGCACCGTAGCCCGACGCTGTCAAACCTACCCTCGACAAAGTGATGCTGAGCCTCGAATCCTCCTTCTCAAAAGAAGATCATGCTTTCTACGAGCGCGAATTCGCCTTCTTCAACGAAGTCACTGGTATCTCGGGTACCCTGCGTTCCGTCCTACACGAACCCAAGGAAGTCAAGAAGCAGAAGATTGAAGAAGAACTCCGCAAGATCCAGGTCGAGGTTGGTGTTTACCTTCCCTCCAACCCTGACGGCCAAGTCATTGGCATCGACCGCAAGTCCGGCAAGCCGCTACAAAGTCACGCCAAAACGCCCTTCATGGCGACATTCAGGATCCGAAAGACGAAGCCGGAGACGGATCTCGAGGAGACGGAAGAAGATAATCGCCACGTAGTCAAGAGCGACAACACGTATGAAACCTGGCTCAGCGCAATCTTCAAGGTAGGAGACGACTGCCGCCAAGACGTCCTCGCCCTCCAACTCATCGCCGCCTTCCGCGGAATCTTCAACACCGTCGGCCTAGACGTCTGGGTCTTCCCTTACCGCGTCACCGCCACGGCCCCCGGCTGCGGCGTAATCGACGTACTCCCCAACTCCATCTCCCGCGACATGCTCGGCCGCGAAGCCGTAAACCGCCTCGACGAATACTTCGTCTCGCGCTACGGCAACGAAGACAGCATCCGGTACCAAGAAGCGCGCTCCAATTTCGTAAAAAGCATGGCCGCCTACAGCGTAATATCCTACCTCCTGCAATTCAAAGACCGGCACAACGGCAACATCATGATTGACGACGCGGGCCACATCATCCACATCGATTTCGGCTTCTGCTTCGACATTGCCCCCGGCGGTATAAAATTCGAGCGCGCGCCCTTTAAACTCACCGCCGAAATGATTGCCGTCATGAGCGGGGCTCGCAATGCCTCACCGTATACCACGCAATCGTACCGCTGGTTCGAAGAACTCACCATCAAGGCTTTCCTCGCTGCGCGACAGCACTGCGACCATTTGTGTCATGTTATTCAGTTGATGTTGGATTCTGGCCTCCCGTGCTTTAAACCCGAAACGATGAGGAATTTTAGAGACAGGTTTGTGTTGGGGAGGAGTGAGGGGGAGGCTGCGGAGTATATGAGAGGGTTGGTCGAGAAGAGTAGGGGGAGTTATAGTACGGGGACGTATGATCGGTTTCAGTTGATTACTAATGGGATTCCTTATTAGGAGGGGGGTAGAGGGGTAAAGGCGCTGTTTTTAGTCTGGTTGGAGGGGGGTTGGTATGTAGATAATAAATGTCCGCGTGGATTGAAGTAATGCTAAAGTGAGATGTGTATTCGTATGGCCAACCAAGGTACGGAAATGTGGATTCATCCAGGCTACAACTCTCTCAGCTAAACAAACCAAGCCCCACGAGACGCATGCGCAACCAACACTAATATCTGTCAGATATGCGTGCGCACATGGAACCTTTACTCCAAATCCCCCCCACCCTTTCCCTCTCTCTCTGTCTTCACTGTTTGTGGTATTCGCCACCACACACCACCCCCTCGCTCCCACTCCAAAAATGCACAAGTTGCCCAAGACTTGCTAGACTATTAAAACTATCTCTTTTTTTTTACTCTTAAATTTACAAATATCTTTGAACGACGGGCCGGAATAGCCTCAACCGCATGTTCACCCTAGACCGCGCCTGCGTGAATTAGCAAAGGTGTGTTTGTCATTGCTGCGCCCGTCTTTCTTCGCGGAGCTTTTGTCGGACTGGGATGTGGTGCGCGAGTATATGTACTGTAATGCTTGGCTTAGACATAAGGAGGGGGATGTAATATGTAAGGCGTGCGTGAATGTGTGAGTAAAGTGGAGAAGGTGTGGTGTGGAGGGGGGCAAAGGGGGCAGGCATATGAGAGGGTCTTGAAGGCAGCGATGTGAAAGCGTATGTTGCTTGTGTAAATACCTATATCCGTCTCTTAACCACTTTGTTAAGATATATATCCATCTTTTTTTTTCCTCGAAAAAGCCGACAGGACAAGGAAAGAATGCTTTTTTCTTATTCACCCAGCCATTCTACAAAACATCAACGGCATCCTTCCCTTCGGCGCACACCAAAATAACCAGCAAAACACCCATACATAACCGACACCCCGCTCTATAACTACAAGCACATTCGGCCTGACGAGCATCACCACGGACCCTCTCATCCTCATCCTCGCCCAACACGCTCCCCACACCCCCTCGAGCACGAAAGCGACAGGTTGTAAGATCCAAAAGACGAGATTCCGATTCCACGCACACTGATTTCCTAGCTGCCAACTCACAATCCCGTGCATGAGAGCCGACATAGCGAAGACGAGAACATTAGCTGCTATCCTCGTTGTCAGTGTTTTCCTGCGCTTTCCCACGCCCACACCAACACATGCGAGTAGGCGCTTCGCAAGCGCGCCAAACGACTGATACACAAGTCTATGCCAAAACAACCCCCAATACCGTCGTACACTGCTTGCATCTGTGATTCTGCCAAATAGCGGGGGCCACTCGGTATCCGTGTCTAGACCTGTGGAAATGAAGAGCAGGGCGAAGACGGTGTGGTAGAGGGTCAGGATGAGGTAGTCTGGGATGATGAGGTCGAGGATTATCCAGAGGCGGACGGTGAGGTCCCGGAGAGTTATGCGGGAGGAATGGGAGGGTGAGATGAAGCGTCGGATTAGGAGTTCTTTGGCTGGGATGGTGTCGGTGTGGCGGAGGGGGAGGTGCAGGGACAGGGAGAGGTGGGAGTAGTATGTGCAGAGGAGGGAGAAGTAGATTACGAGTGTGAGGAGGCGGCGGGTAATAGGGGAGGTCTTTTGAGCCTTTGGAGATGTTTTCGAGGCCTGCGATGGAGAAGTTGTGCTGGCGCTGGAGCCGCGGTGCAGATACGGGACTTCCCACGTTGTACCTACTCCCCTGCCATTGAACAATAGCTTGTAGCCTCTCAGCCATGGATTCCGCGGCGCATCAACAAATTCAGCATGGAGAATGTGGACGCCCTATTTGAGCTCTTGTCAGCTTCGATCGTGTTATGGGGCCTTTAAAACAACGTTCCATTCAATAACGTACATCCTCTGTCTTCGCATCCTTCAAACTTAGCGACCAAAAATGCGCGATCCATATCACCAGGAACCGCAAATATATCTCCTCAGCGTAAGAGTCGGGAAACAAGTCTTCGGAATTGAGAAATGCGGCGCCGGCGAAGACGCTGACGGTTATGAGGACGAAGAAGCGATTTAGAATGTGGGGGAAGGAGAGGTGGAAGAGTGCGATTGAGAGGTAAGACACAGTGAGTAGGAAGGGTTTGAGCGCAAGTGCTGGACTCCAGGGTGGGGGGTGGATGTCCATGTTGAGACGTGATGTGTGTGGAGTAGTCGAGGAGTCGAGGTCGAGATATATTGTAGTGTGGACGTCAATACTGTCGAGTGATGCTGGATACTTCAGAGACTAAAGGCGCGATCCTGTATTCCAAATTGTCTCACTGTCATACATACAAACGCTCGTCAGGAATAGTCGACGTTGTAACACAAGGCGTCCCGCTCTCTTCTCACCTCGTGGCTATGCTG
Organism: Plenodomus lindquistii; assembly: GCA_025504975.1. Lineage (NCBI taxonomy): Eukaryota > Fungi > Ascomycota > Dothideomycetes > Pleosporales > Leptosphaeriaceae > Plenodomus > Plenodomus lindquistii. The sequence continues at coordinate 280,554 of JANUWI010000008.1, forward strand.
CTTAGTATTTGCATGTTGCGCCACAGAGCCGCAGTGCTAAGACTAAAGCTTTGACAGGAAAGTCCACTTTTGGGTCCGGCTTCGGTGGTGCCATAAGTAAGGTGGCCAATGTGTTGTCGTGCAAACGGTACGGGTGCAACCTCAACATACGCCAGAGCTGCGGAGTAATTAGTGGGGCAACTCTTGACATGTCAAAAGTTGGTAGGTGAATGGAATGAAACGGTGATTGTGTAAAGTGAGGTTCTTTGGTTTGTTGTTGTAAACGAGTAATGTTCGGTTTGTGTGCGGTTGGGAGACTGCGATCAGGGCGGTGTACTTTCGTCACGAGGCGAGCATTCATGTCAACAACTTGTCCGACTTTCTTCTGAATCCACGTAATTGATATCAGCATATGGCTGTAGGAAGACAGAACGTCCCAGTCATCACTTAGTATGCAGGAGGCTGCCACGCTGACCATACGTTAGCGATCACGCTTCATTATGCAGTCAACCGCAACCGCGTGTTTGTGGTCTGTCAACAGCTTCTATAAGCGAGGCTCGTGTGGTTAAACTATGCTTCGCTGTACATTTATCACTAGTCTAGGTGTGCAAATCAGACGACGAAGGTACAAATGATCAATGATTTCCACTTTGTATCATCCCGTAGCAGATTCGTAGCTACCTTTGAACGTTTGAAACACCTCATTAACTTCTGCTATAGCGCAACAATTTCCCCATACTACACGCTACGACTCTTACAATGAAAATCCAGGCCACTATCATCACTTTAGCCTGCGCTCTCGCGGTCTCAGCTCATACCTAATTTTGCTGCGTATTCCGAAACTATGGAGGATGTGCAAAGGGTTGTTCATACAAACGTTCTATCGGATTGACGTCCCGCACAAGTCGCTGGGTCGTTGAAAAAGTCGGAGGGAAGCAGAGGAATAAAACCCTTGTCGAATAACTCGACACGGGTTTAGCCTGGTCGGCGGAAGAGACTAAAGTCACCGACGGATGTCCTGCTTGATGACCATCACTCGTTCTTTGGATAAGTTGTCGGGAAACGCAGACCTAGACGCATACACTGCAATGACACGTTTATCTCATCTTGTCAACTTTATCAATGTACCTACGGTCATGAACAAATGATCTTATTTGTCGCGATGGAGTAGCACTTGGGTCGTCTGATTGACTCGTCCTTCGATCCCCAACTCGAGAGAGCTAGCTTCAAATTGACATCAATTCCTTTATGTGATGGCTCTCACGCAACTGGCTCACTTCTAGGTGAGGATCGTTCTTGCTTCTTCTTTCATGTGACCCGACCGCACATTTACTAAGTGGACTGTGTATGTGCGCCTCAGTAGGCAGTGGAGGCCAATGACCCGAGGCAGCAAACCTGCAAATTTGGTGGGGTTGTCCAGACACCTTGATACGCCTGCGCAATCAGAAATGAGAAGGTATGATATCTCAGGCACTATGACCGAGAATGGATTTGGTAATCTTGTGTCAATGAGTGACGCGAAATCTCCCATATGATCTCGAGTACGCCATCACAAGCTCATCGGCAAGGAGACCTCGGGAAGTATGTACACCGCTCAAGTCCCACAAGGCCTTACAGATCTCCAGTGAGTCTCAATTGGAGGGGTTATTCTTTCCTCATTGGCCTCACATGGCGAGGTGAAAGCGACATCACGCCGCTACTTCGCGCTAGTCGGGTTTCTCACTGAAGCACAGGTAAAGGCAATTTGCAACAGTCCAGGGTTCACGAGAGACAAAAAGCTCGTCAAGATCGCTTCTTTCCTCCCTCCACACTCATCCACTTACACCACACTTTCCATCACTGTCAACCCAACTCAAGCCCTTCAGCCACAACGATCACACACTTCAACGCCACTTCTTCGAAGTCCCAATCAAGAACATCACAATGAAGTTCATTACCATCATCGCCGCCCTCGCCATGGCCATCACCGTTACCGCCAGCGGCAATCCTTGTTGCTCCATCGGACCCAACGGCGAATGCGGACTGTGCCCTAAGAAGCGCACCATGAGCCTCACCCACCTCGCCACCCGCTGGGCCAAGTTCGAGTTTGTACCTGCGGTCGAGGTCAAGACGGACGAGGACTAGGTCGAGTGCGACATGAGGTGAGTCCTTGCTTGACTGTCTTGCAACAACGCCTCAGACTGACATGTTCTTGGACAGAAGACAGATATCGGAATTACGGTGGCGATATACATGGAGAATTTGATCAGCGATGGGAATACATTGGACTTCGGGATGGGTCATCTGTGAAGAGAGGCGTACTTAGGTAGCTTTGTTGCATACCAATACAATTCCTGGTCTCTCAAACACTTGCAATGTACTCGATTCCTTTCTGATACAAGTTGATGCTAAACACAGACCAATACAGCCACCTGCTTCGAAGTCATTCGTCGACTCCTACCTCCGCGCGCTTACATGTGTAACAGCGCGTTACACGATCTTCTCGTTGCGGCTATACGACACCTTCCCTTCGCACCAACCTAGCGATAGGGTACCTGTAACCCTGAAATACGATTTAGGCAAACCCTCCCGCCAGGATCGGCCACATACATTGGACCCATCCAGTCATCCTGGCTGCGCTTACATAAAAGGTTGTCACCGGAACTTCAACGCGCTTACATACACCTGCGCCACTACCGTAGACGCCGTATCACCAATGCGGCTCCCAGAATCTGAGCCGGTGTTCGGAGAATAAGGCAGTGCATATGCACCGCGCCTCAGGTTTCTTACCGATCTTATACGTCACGAGAATCTCGGCGTCAGTCTGCGGTAGTGGCATAGTCTAGAAGTGGTAAGGCGATGAAAGTCTTCTACAGGCCTTCCAGACCATGTGACACAATACAGGGTAAGGCGTACACTAAGTTATCGTCAGGCCTGCAGAAATTGCTATCTTGAGGGTGCGTGGGAGGCGCAGAGTGAAGATGTCTGAGGCGTGGAGCTCGAGAAAATAGCAAGTCAGGTGGACTGAGAGACTGCGCAGTTACTTTAGGTGTACATGAGTATACCATAGAAGAAGAGATAAAAACGCGTTCGAGGACGGCAGTTTGAAAAGCATCATACTTCCACATCTTCACATCACCACTTCATTGTGCAACACCATCTACACAACGCCTTCGAGACAAGTCTACTATTTCTACACAACACCACATACACACAGCACCGCTTTGTATACCTCAAAGACCATCCTCCTATTTCCAAAGCTCCCCTACACACACATTTCCAAAACAATCTTCTCGACCACATCTACATACCAACCACACCAACACCACACCAACACCAAGCCAACAACCCCCACAAAACCTCACAATGCAATTACTCACCGTCATCACCACCCTCTTCCTCGCCTCCACCATCTCCGCAAGCGGCGACCCTTGCTGCAACTACACCAACGGCGGAGCATGCATCCAGAACTGCCCTGGAAAGCGGTCCTTGGGCCTTACATCTCTGGCTTCGCGCTGGGTCAACCGACCCGCTAATGCGCTGCCTGCTGGTGTTGAAGTCGAGGAGGAGAACAAGGAGCCAGCTGCGACCGTCGTTGTGGACGAGTCTGAGTAAGGGACATAATCGGCATCTTGGTATCTGTGAATTGTTTGCATAGCGTTAGTTTTTAATCTTGGAGTTTCTTGGGATAGACGGATAGAGTATGGTATTGCGCTTGGGTTTTGCTTAGCACTGTCTGCTTGGTCGATCATTATTAGTATTTGGCGTATAGATTTACTTGGATCGCATCACTCACCGCTCCTTATTGCATTGTTGGAACACAACATGCCTTTACACTTTTCTGAACTCATCTCACGCTTTGCAGATATCTTATATTGCCACTGTGACGTACTAACCCATGTAGCTCAACATCTCCCCCTACCATTACATCTTCACGCACCCACCTCTCCTAGCCTAACAAACGCCACCTCGGGACTCCTCGTCAACATCTCCACCACTCCCACCCCCGCATACCTCTCCGGCACGCCCTCGAGCTTGAACGCCCAAATGACAAGCACAATCGCAATCCTCAACTCCAAATACGCCATCTTCCTTCCATAACAACCTCTCTGCCCCGCCCCAAACTGCAACTGCGGCCCCGCCGTCGGATCAAACGTTTCCTCCCCGGTCGCCGAGTCGCGAACAAGCCAGCGATCAGGATTGAAATTGGCAATGGTTTTTGGATCCCAGACTCCGGTTTTCCCACCACCAGCACTGTGGTAAGAACTACTGCGGAGAGACTCTGGAATTGGCCAAGGGGGCGTGAGGACACCACCATCATTATTGCAGATTGTTACGCGCGTGCCCTTTGGTATCACGTGTCCGAGGACCACGGCGTCGCATTTTGCAGTGCGTGTTGGCATGGCGGCTGTGGTGCTGCAGCGGATGCATTCTTCGAGGACGGCGTCGAGGTAGTGGTTTGTTGTTGTTGCAATTTCTTGGGCGGTTGGGGGGCGCGAGGTAGAGTGGGCGGCGGGGAACTTGATATGGATGGTGGAGCGGAGGCGGGTTTGGACGGAGGGGTGGGCGGAGAGGAATTTGAGGGACCAGAGGAGGGTTGTGGAGCTTGTGTCGTGACCGGCTATTAGGAGGCCAAAGAGCTGGTGGATGTGGTATTAGTTTTGGTACTATGAGATTGAATAAGGGGACTTGCATCGTCATTGATAGCAGCGGAATGATACTTCGGTGCCCTGCCTTCCTTCTCTGCGGCCATCTGTTCCCTGCGGAGTATATGATCCACGCCATTGGTGACCACACTCTCATCATTCTTCTTCCTCTCAGCCAGTCTTTTCTCCGCAAGCGTGATCTGCTCCGCAATCACTCTGTTCTTGACCTTCGTATGCTTCCTCAACGAGGGATAGTATCGCTGCAAGAATCCCGTGAGAAATGGCCACGGACTCTTGACCGTCCACTCAATAGTGTCCGTCAGCTTCAGCACAGCCTCCAATACCGCTTCCGCTGGCACTCTTTCGAACACCACCGCCTCATCCACATCATCTGGCAATGAGATGTTGGATTTGGATGCCAGTTGAATGGTAGACTTCTTCGTAGCAGTCTCCCCCTCGGCGCCAAATATAGCTGCCCAGATTGCTTCAAGCGCCACCTCATACACGTCATGTCTAACACTGAATGGCCGACCTTGAGCAAGTCTCGCTTTCTCCTTCCACAGCGAGATCATGTCCGAAAAGCTCTTGTACAACTGTGGAGCCGCAACAGCATTCAGAAACGCAGGAGTCATGAGATCAGACACGGACTTGCGCTGTGCTCGCCATTCATCATTCGTCACGAGGTTGGCGTGGAACTGTGGTGCAACACCCCAGAAGATATCACCGATGATGTCGGGCTTGTCAAACTCCCTGGTCCGTCGCATAAGCAGGTCCTGGAAGTGTTGTTAGTAACATGCCTGTATCACGACATGAAGACGCTGATCTGCATGTTGATGATCGAGCAATACGTTGCACGATCGTACTTGCCTGACCCTCACGAAAATCATCAATAAAAACCCACGGTCTCGAGAACACACCACCCCATATCTGGATGATAGGCGAGTTGTGCCGCTTGTGGTGGTTTGTCATCCAGTCACTGACGGTCTTTGAAGTCTTCAGATGTTGGAGCATAGACGGAACATCGCCGAGGATGGACTGGGTCGCTTCGGGGTTGTAAGGAATACCCGGAATTGGTTTGGGAAGAAGCCGTAGGTAGAAGAAGTAAGTGGCTGCAAGGACTGTTGTTGTAAGGATGAGGGACGTGGGCGTCAAGAGCGCACTTAGCGCCTTAGCTTTCTCCATGGTCTTGCTTAGTGGACTAATTGCGCAATAGATGAAGAAGTATGTATTCAGATACTGCGAGAACGTGTGTTGTGTAGTTTACTGTTATATGCATTCATCTCGAGTTGATCACCAGCAGCAATCACTGCGCTACAGTGGAGCGAAGGATGCGAATCCTACTCGATCGCGGGTTACGTGTGACGACTCATAATTGTCTACCAATCAGGCGAAGACGTTTACGATACTGCGCACATCAGCCGGGCGCCCAGTCGCTGCCGGGACACTGACCCTCGCCCGGTGTCATGAAAACGCCTGCATGTAGTTACTGCTGATGGGAATGCTGGTGCTAGCCACGACAGGCGGCCTGATATGTCTGCATTTTTCTGCGTGATTTGGAGCATCGAAGACGGCGGCGGATGATAGGTTGAGCTTCCCTACTGACAACCCGTGCAAAGGCACCGTAGTCCCAATGTGGATAAATAGTCGGCATGTAGCGAGAACTCGTGTGACAGCGCTCCGTAAGCACAAGAGCACAATGTTTCGTCTGCTACATCGTGTATCGGTTGCGTTAAGAATCCGCCAGTCTCTTCCCCAGATCTGCATATGGTCCTCGCGCAAAGGCTGGCAGTGAAATAGGTGGACTTAGTATGACTTTGTGGCGGATTACGGTGTACAACAGGTTCCGAGTCCGACAAAATGTACTACTGGTATACCGTAGTGTGGCAGATTAGTCTACTGTGGCACCGGCCTCAAGGTTGCCAGGAAACGAATTGTCGCGTGTCGAATGGACCGCGAAGCGATTTCGGGATGTGTAAGTCGAAAAGCAAGTTGTCATCGGAGTTTCTCAGCCAATGTTATAACGGTCCATCTCTTCGTCAATCCAGCTTCCACGATTCACTCTGGTCCGCCGCCTCGACTTCTCTCGATCCTCCTGCAGACGAGTGTCCCATCCATCCTCTCTGAACACCGGTTCCGCACGAGTTAGGTCAGCGCTGACCTGTCGTGTATTCACAAATTCCGGTGAATTCTGATTGCCAAAGTCATAATTAAGTGATCCCGTATGGAGGGCTCCGTTCCCACTATTACGATTCGTCTGGGCGGAATTTGACTTTTCGAGTGTGAGTGCAGTCGCGGTGCCCCTACGCTCCTGATTACTCTGCTGCACCCGACTTTGGTCTGAATCTGTCCGATCCCGAACAAGCTGTACAAGTTTACCCAGGACTGCGAACTCAAGTTTGAGTTTGATCGAGTACACAACACCCTTTAGTGTTGTTTCGATCAAATAGAGATTCGCGAACTCGACTGCTAATAGTGCTATATCCATGGAAATGATGATGACGTTGATAGCCAGGAGCTGGTACATGGTCTTTCGTACACTGGCATTCTTGAGGTGGCCATTTCCAGATACATCGTCAATACTTCGGACGTCGTCCTGCACAGACTCCGACAATCTTAGCAACCGCACCGTTTCCTTGATGTAAATGACGGACAGGATGAGCTCCTGCAGGAAGAACCCGACCATCTGTATCTTTTCCATGACCGAGTATCCATTGACGAAACGTTGAAGCGTGGTAAGGGTGAAAGAGTTCGCGTTCGAGCCGAAGGTGAGGACTGTGGTCGTGGAGTGCAAGATGCAGCCATTGATAATGATCATGGTCAAGGTCCAGCGAAGGACGCGACGTGAATTTGTTAAGAGGTGCAGGCGCGACCATAGGACTACTGATTGACCTATGCCCCATCAGTAGATTGTCCCGTTCGTCTTCATGTTAAACCTTACCTGTAACCATGGTCCACCACCCAATAGTTAGCAGCACCACAGCAACATAGCCCTCATCGCGACTAGGGTCTAACAACTGGAAAAATTTGACCAGAAAACCAAGTGCATATGGTATAATTCCAAACGCCGCAATGACCATGGACCAAAAGTAAACCCCGCGGTAGCGCTGAAACGTGACAAAGATGAGGACGATAAGCTCGAGAGCATTGTAAAGCGAGAGACCGAGCAGCAGAGCGATGATGATTTTGAGAGAGAGCGAGTCGCCAGTGTAGCCTGTCGGCATGTTAGCAGAGTCTCAGATGGGTTTAGAGATGATCGAAATACCTCCAGTAATTCCTGCGCCTGCGGAATCAAGAGCGCCTTGTGCTGGTGTGGACTCTGGGGTGTAAGCAGTCGTCGTTTCGCTCTGAACAACGCTCGACATTATATGTTCGTTTGGTGCTTGCCAAATATTGCGGGCACATTTTCTTCTCCACATGCCCTATGTTGTCGCTGCGCAGATTGCTTCAAGGTAGGCTAGCAGCGGCTTGACATATTGGCAACGGTCGCCTTGTGGAAGCGTAAAGCAATGAAGCTTACGCACAATTAAGAATTTGAAAAGGAGCAATGCAGAAACCTGGAGCACATCCATGGTGCGTGCACTGAGTCTCCCGTGCGTGGTCCAGCAAGCTGGGAAAGAATGCCGGTACAGGCATGAGAGTGACGTGAAGTGTCCCCACTCACTAACGGCTTGGAGCTGGGAAGTCTGGGGTAGATCGGCCCTACGAAAGGGTCTGATCTTGGTCTTCCTAATCCTGGGAACGATGTGCACGATGAAGTGTCCCGCGGCCGCACTGTTTTCGCTTGGAGGAAACCTTGTGTTCAACACTTTTATCTTATTGGGGATAGTAGAATCGCCTGGCGTTGAAAATTAAAGTCCACACGAAGCTGGCCTGGCCGAGTGCCCGGGCGTCGTAAAGAGGCTATAATAGTCTTCGTCCCGCTCTGCTCGCTCGCTTCCATCTGGCGTGACGCTAACATTGAGATCCCACGTGGAGTACAAATACCGGACCTGTCAAGCTGATGAGACATGTCAACGGCGTGGGCGGTGAGCCATACTTGTATAATCGGGCCTTTCTGTCTGTCGTCGAGATCGACTCCTATCAGCAGCATCTCACAGCGCAGCGTTGGCATGAGTCCTGCAAATGTCGGCCATCACAGATCGCATCGTCTTGTCTGGTGGCTATGGGCATGGCGGAGCTTGGTGCGTCGGAACTGATGACGAAGGGTACCGTACATCGCTTGGCACACGTTCAAGAGGAGAAAGAAGCCCCCTACAGGACACTACGAGGAAGTTAGGCGACTGCGCAACAGTCAAGTCCATAGACACACCTTGGCGAAAGATATCGAAGCATCTGATGGTAGTTGGGAACAAAAGTTCCATACGCCTGCTGCAAGCCATTCCATGTGTGCATGTGTAACGGCGGAAAGATGATGTAGTCCAATTCGTCTATATTCCCCCTCCATCATTATTCATATGATCTAAGACCGGAACTTGCTTCTGATCACTCGGACACTACTTGCTAGGAATTTGCTTACTTGCCTCCCCCACCTCCCCTACCTTCTCCTCCTCCTCAGGTGGGAAGTCTCCCTTGACCACTCCAAAGACACCCACCTCGCTCCTGCCCATCCCACCACCTTTCTTCTCCGTCTCTTCTCCCTCCTTCAATACCAATCTGCCCTGCTTAGCACTCTCTTGCTCATCAAACGTGAAAACTCTCCAATCTGCATTGAAGAACATTCGATTCGCCACTGCTGTCCTGAGGAAGCCGGAATGCGACACCACAGCAATTACCTTTTCGGGGCGGGAGTACAATTCCTTGAGTGCAGTTTGACCGCGGGCGAGTATGGCGTGCTGGGTGAAGGCGTAGGGATTGGAAGAAAGGTTTGTGGTCTTGTCGGGAAAGGTAGGGTCAACGTGGGAGAAGTCGTACTGAGGAAACTCTGAGGAGATGACCTTGAGAGGCGAACCGGTGTCGCAGGGTTTCGAAGAGTTCTCCTGCCAGAGAGCTGAGGGAGTCACTGGGTCGGACGGTTAGACGGATGTTAGGATGTTGGGTTAGAAGTGGAGTGAGAGTTGGTCTGGGGAATGATCTTGTGCCAGTCCTCAAGATGAACTCTCCACGAGAATGCATTGTATGGAGCGGCTCGACGTACCTGGGACGCCTTTCTTGATGAGCCAGTCCAATCCTATAGTGGCAGTCTCCAACGTCCTTCTTTGAGCGCTGACGACGATCGCCTCAACTTGATTCCCAATCTCACTCTTTCTGAGGCTTTCTTGCAATTCGACGCATTGATGCTTGCCAACCTCGGTTAATGGTGCATCGCGAATGGACCAGTCGCTGGTGACATTGTGCTCAGCTTGGGCATGGCGGATTAAAAGTAGTGTTGGAGGCATTGTAGGACGTTAGGGAGTTGCTCGACTGGAATGGGAGGGCAGAGTTTTGGAGGTTCAAGGTGGAGCATACGGCAATGGATGGTCTGTTTGGGGAACGCTTTGTTGAAGTAAACAGTTCGGTGTTCGCGAAGTTTAGTGGGGCGGCAGGTGCAGACAGCGTCATCATGCAGTCGTGCCTTGACTGTCACCACATGCATGAAGACAAAGAGTGGGTTGAAAACATGTCAGCACTGAAATATTCTTGGAATCATTTGTAGATTGCGGAGCCTTTTGTATTCGTCATATGTGTCAGTAGACATTCGTTATCATGCAATTACGTCTATGCTGCGCCAATGCTATGGAAACGAGTGGAGCCAGTCTTCTACGACTCCATCTTGTCCTCCTCCTCATCGTCATCATCGCCCTCCAATGACTTCTTTGCCAGCTTCTCGGCCTCTTCCAGAATGTCCTTGGGCACCTCCTCATGCCTACCCTTGGTAGGTCCAGCGAGGTTGCTGATCCATGTCATCTCCAGTTCAAACTCCTTGTCCTTGTTATCGTCATGCGCAACGTAGATGATACGCGCAGCCTCTTTGACGCCCTCCTCGAGCGAGAGCTCGCCGTCGGCAAGGTTCAACTTTTCGAGCTCCGACTTGGCGATTTGACGACCCTTGCCGGTTGCTGCACCATAGTAGCCCTGATCTTGTCAGTAATCTGTCCATCAGCCAGGCGTTTCGACCCATACCCAGTAGAGACCGCTTGGCTCAATCATGTAGAGCGATGGACCGCCGTGCTTTGCGCCCTCTGTCTTGCCACCGGAGCCAACCTTGGGTCCAGAGCCAACTTGAGCGTCGACCGGGAGTTCAGCCTCTGAGTCCCATCCTGCAATGATTGCTGTGATACCAAATGGTCGTACACTGGAGTAGAGGGTGTACGCCTGAGCGTAGCTTCCCATGCGATCGGCGAGCGAGGACACGGGAATGGGCGCCTTGTACATTTGCCGCCACTGGGCTGCCTCATCGCGGGCTCTTGAGACGAAGTGGCGACCATCGGGAAGAAGGCCTGAGGAGACCTGGCCACAATGGTCAGCCTAACGTGTACTGTGACTTGATTTGTGCCCACTCACTATGCCCATATTCCTGTCCACTGTTGCTATCCGCTTGTTTGCTCCAGCCTTCAGTAGCTTGCTGCCGACGAGCTTCTCTAGAGCCAGTACAACGCCATCCTTGCACTTGATGCCAACCGCTGTGCCTCCGTTTTCTACCGCCTTGACCGCATATTCGACCTATTACTATGAGCTGCTGGGCCACCATGGATAGTCCATCTATTGTGTACCTGGAAGTTGCGGCCATCGGGCGAGAAGACGGAGTTGGACAGGTCGTAGCCTGTACCTATTGAAGTCTATGAGGGCGATTAGTACATGTCCCCCGCAAACATTGCCGCTGGAGACCGACCATGATGTATGAGGGTGCGGTGGTAGAGGCGCTCTATAGGACTGCAACTATGGTGGTTATGGCAAAAAAGACCCTAATCGACGGTGGGTTGTAGGGCTTCGCGGTCCGTCTGGTTTCTTGGTGTTGATGCACCGCAGGCAGTTGTGAGCTGCGCGGCGAGCTCGCGAGCTCCGGCTAGCGCCCCGCCAAGACCTCCGACCAAAGGCATCCACCTTGCACCGATGTCAAACAACCCCGCCATACACAACATAACCTCTGCACTGCGCAGTGCGGCTCACTTGGCTTCCGGCGAACTGTACGGCTGTTTTGGGCAAGTAGATTGGGCGCAAATTGGGTGCGGTCGCCCACATCGCTCCTCTGGCGCGCTCCAATCTGTGAACCACTACGCTCAAAAGCGCATCCACGGCGTTCAGACTTGATGAGTTGTCGTCCAGGCCCCATTCCAGTCTACAGGTAGCAGGAATCGTTCATTGGCTGTCCGGTTGCTAGTCGGACGACTTAAGTTTCAGCGTCTCACTAATTGGACTGTGGGCGACAAAATTATGAGAATCATCCCGCCTTCACGCATGACCCAACAACACGCTACACTTGACGGTACATAAGGGAACTACGACCACGCCGCCTGACTGTGACTCCTGACACTTTCCTCATACTCTCCGATTTGTTTGCTCGCTCCCAGTTTTCAGCTCGCTGTTTATTCTGGTCCATATAGCCAGATACCGCACAAAGACACTCTTGTTGTAGGCGTCGACGACTGGTCAGCGCCCAACGCACGTGCCGGAAATCGAGATTCGACACAGTCAAGACAACCCGCACATCCAAGACTGCAATATTTGTTCAGATCCGCTAGATCCATTATTTTATTGCATCTGTACTTGCAGATTCGACTAATCCGCCGTTCCGATCGAACCTTGAGTTGCTGCCGCACTCGACAGGTCACTTACTTCAGTGTAAACAACCACCCTATACCCGGCGATGCAACCAATGCTCGTCCACCACTGTCATTGCACTTACAACACTGCCGTTCTATTCAGCCCTTCTGTATTCTCAGAGAATATCTCCTGTTCACACGTACGACTCAAGTCTGTCACCATCTTGAATCTTGACCACTGACCATTACGTCATAGTGTGGCGCAATATCAGCGGGCATCAACATTCAAGCAAAGGCTAAAGAAGACGAAAATATGCAGCAAGATGAACTTACACAGCTGTTCTCAGCCCATATGAACCTGTCGCAGAATGCTCCTCAGCAATATCAGCACGAAGTGCCCCAAGAACAGCCAGTGCAACAACAGCAGCAAGAGCAACAGCAAGCCCCTAAACAAATCGTTTATGCTTCTCAACACTACACTCATACCCACCATGTCGCGCCTGCTCGTAGCGTCTCGGAGCCTTCGCTCAAAACCCATATTGATCGTTCAGATCTAGCCAGTATCCTCTTACGCAACAGCATCGATCCCTCGCTCCTCTTCCCCTCCCAGATAGATCTGTTCCAGAATGCAGATGACGACCAGCGCCTGCGTCTCCTAGAGCTATGGCGGATCTCACCCCCGACAGGTCGTCAGGGTTACCCAGCAGGCACAGACTACAACATGTCACGGCAACTTTACGACTGGCCCCCAACTAGCCTCGCGCAAGAAGAAGCCATGGCCAAACTGCGCTACGAGAGATCACAAGCGGAAGCCCAACAGCAGGAAGACATTCGCCAGCACGAACAGCAGCTACAGCAGAGCATGAACGCAGCGAGTCCCTCACCAGCTGAACCCTACATGGCATCAGGCTACGAGATGATGGCACAGCGCGAATACGAAGAGTCGGCACGCAAGGAAAAAGAAAAGGCTGCACGAGAGGCGGCCCAGTACAATCACGCCACCGATCCGGTGTACAACCAGACCGCCAACAATGGTGGACTGTGGCAGAAGAATGTGGGCAGTGTGCTGGACATGGAGAACAACTATGGGGCGTTTGCGTATGCGAGGGAGAATGCCTTTCAGCCAATGTATGCAGATGAAGAGATGGTCATGTAGTGCATGGACGATGAGCAGGACGAAGTTGGCGGAACATTGTAGATGTTGAGAGATGGCATTCGTCTTCATATGTTATACCCTGAGACTTTTGATCATGTAGCAGGATGCGAGGGAGATGTTAAAGGGGGATGCATGGCAGGCTACGATGAGCAGGATACCCCAATAGACATGACCATTCTGTCGTAAGGCGTTCAGAGTGTGTAGAGCGAATTTGTGTTGTCTTTCTTCGATTCTGCCTCTTATAGTACACTTTGCAGATGCTATCAGCCGCAAACCCCAATGCACATACCATACACCATCCTCTACTTCGCCTTGGAACTCGGCCACTTCTTCCACCCTCTCCCATGTCCCCTTTGCTTCCACTCCTGAATCAGCGCCGGCATATTCAGCATAGCCTGCCTCCTCATCTCCAACCTCCCCTTCAACGTCCTCTCCCACAATTTTCCCTTGACCTTCTGTCCCTCTCCCGTGCCCTTGACTTGCAATCCCATCTCCACGCGCCGCCGTTCCTTCTCCCCGGGCTTCTTACTCGTCCACGGCAACAAATCCACCACGCCGTACTCCGACGCCAATTTAACGAGATCGGCCTGTTTGCGCAGGCCATAGACGGGGGAGCGCCATCGCCCTGTTGTGAAGTTTTTGGAGGGCAGGAAGGGGTTGGGATACGGTAGGTCGTGGGCTTCTGGGGGGATGTGGGAGTTTTTCGGGGCGGTGGATGGGATGGGGGTATCGTTTGTTGCGGAGGAGGTTTCGGCGATTGGTGCGTTGGGATCGCTGGGCGGGGTTGTGGATATTATGGTTGGAGAAGAGCCATGGGTGGGTTGTGCGGTTTGTGAAGTCGAGAGTGTGGATTGGGAGAGGTTTGGGAAGAGCGCAGGTGGCGGGTAGCGTTGGAAGAAGCGGAGTAATCGCGGGGGCAGCGTTTTTGCTACTTCGACGGTGTTTGTGGCGGCCATGTTTGCGAGTCGTGGGCCCAATTGACGGTGTGGGTTGGAGTTGGGACTGGGGATGGGGGGAGTGTTCGCGACTTGGAATTCTTTGCCAAGAGATGGGCAAAGGTGGGTCTGAGCACAAGCGCGATTGGAGCTCGCTCGCTCGCCCGCCGCCGCGTACCTGAGCTGCCTACCCAGACAAGACAAGTGAGCGCCATCACCAACTTGCTGCACGTCAACACCACTCCAACTGCTATACCGTTGCTCGTAGAGATTTCAGATCTTTGCTGCACTCTACTGTAGCTTGAGAGGGGACATCACATCACACCCACAGCCATGGTGAGCTCCCCGCCTTCCAGCCCTGTGTGTATATAGCTAACAACCCGCAGTCGTCACCGTTCTCAATAAGTACGCCTGCGCCAGACCCCGCGGTCCATACATTACTAACAACCTCTTAGACGGCGGCGCCTGCGTAGCCATGGTGGGCAAAGACTGCGTAGCCATCGCCTGCGATCTCCGCCTCGGCATGCAAGCCCTCACCGTCTCCAACAACTTCCCCAAAGTCTTCCAATACGGCGACGTCTTCCTCGGCCTGACGGGCCTCGCCACCGACGTAGCCACCGTCTCCGACCTCTTCCGCTACAAAGTCAACATGTACCGCCTCCGCGAGGAGCGCAACATCAGCCCACAGACCATGGCGAACCTCGTCTCGTCGTCGCTGTACGAGAAGCGCTTCGGCCCCTACTTCATCAGCCCGGTGATTGCGGGCATCAACCAGACAAGTGGGAAGCCGTTCATCTGCGGGTTCGATAGTATTGGGTGCATTGACTTTGCAAAGGACTTTATTGTGAGCGGGACAGCGAGTGATCAGCTGTTTGGTACTTGTGAGGGGCTGTGGGAGCCGGATCTGGTACGCTAATACATGGCAGACCGGTTGAGTGTAGTGCTAATATACAACAGGGCCCAGAGGACCTCTTCGAGACCATCTCACAAGCGCTGCTCAACGCCGTTGACCGGGACGCGCTATCTGGCTGGGGAGCACACGTATACATCATTGAGAAGGACAAGGTCACCAAGCGGTTACTCAAGGGAAGGCAGGATTGAAGTGGCACATGGCACGCGGTGGCGCTTGACGAACTACGAATACGATGGGGCAGCAAGGCTAGAAACGGGGTATGCTTGAAGCCCTGAAATGATGATATGACCAGGGGATCACGCATGGATAACGTCTATAGTGGTTGAGGGAGTGGAACGAAGTGAGTCTAACGTTCCTCGAATAGAGAGTGTGGGCATGAATTCAAGTATTCACTACTACCGTGTGGTATAGCTTCAGCCTGATGTATGATGCACTTGACTCGCATGCAAATTGCACGTCTGATGATGATGTGACATGAAAACAGATGTACTAGGCACCAGTATCCAGTACAGTATAAGAGTTTCTGATTCAGCTACCGTACAGGTGATTGTTCATCGGGCGCTCACGTGATCTGGTGTTGCCTTAGCGTCATTTGCAACTTATTCTCCCGTCGCGTACATCCACTGAGATTCCTACACCACATTTGGAGCCTCGACATTACGCATATACGAGACCGCGGCGACTCGAACACAGCTTTTTGCGCCAACTCCTCATCTTACACACAACCATGGAGGCCATACCACCTCCTCCGCCGCCTCCACAGGACTCGATACCACCACCGCCGCCTACAAATGTTCCCCCACCACCCCCACCAGAGGAAGATCTGGGCCCAGCGCTGGTACAAAAAAAGCAGAAGAAAGGATGGGGTTCACAGAAGAAGCAGCCGCCTAGCATAGACGATATCCTCAAGGCGAAGCGCGAGAAGGAAGCCGCGGCCGCAAAACCCAGATTCATGTCCAAGGCAGAGCGCGAACGACTAGCGTTGGAGACGCGACAAAAAGAGGTCGAGGAGATCAAGAGACGGCGGGAAGCGTCGGACCAGTTTAGCAATGCGACCGCACAGAACGGCCACCGCTCTAATGGCGCAAGCAACGGCGCATCGTCAATACCCACGGGACCCCGATCTATGCGCCCCGATCCGCCGTCAGGCCCGTCATCCATGCGACACGACCGAAGAAATGGCGGCGACATGGCACCACCGCCCGTACCCGACAAGAAGGCCGGCAAGCGGCCCCCGCCAGAAGACACAGAGGCTGCCATGATACGCAACCGGTATATGGGCGCGGAGCAGACGCAGTCTACTTTTTCTGCTAAGAAAAAAAGAAAGCGCACCACGGAAAAGAAGTTCAACTTTGAGTGGAACGAGGAGGAGGATACAAGCTACGACTATAACCCCATTTACCAACAAAAAGCGGAAGCGGGATTCTTCGGGCGTGGCAGACTGGGTGGTTTCACAGAAGAGGTCTCAGATGCCGGCACACAGAAGTTCATTGAGGCTATGATCGAGCGGGATCCTGAAACTGGTCGGATTCGTGCTGAGCAAATACTAGAGATGGAGCGACGGCGGAAAGAGGAGGGTGGCCGGGCACAGTTGGACAAGCATTGGAGCGAGAAGAAGCTGGAACACATGCGCGAGCGCGACTGGCGTATTTTCAAAGAGGACTTCAATATTGCTACGAAAGGAGGAGCCATTCCAAATCCAATGCGCAATTGGAAGGAGGCTGGATTGCCAGACAAGCTCATGCGCATTGTGGACCAGGTCGGTTATACAGAGCCCTCTGCCATTCAACGCGCGGCGATACCGATTGCGCTGCAATGCCGCGATCTCATTGGTGTCGCTGTCACGGGTTCTGGTAAAACGGCTGCCTTCATCCTGCCGCTACTCGTCTATATCTCGCAACTGCCTCCACTCAGCGCAGCGAACCGTCACGATGGTCCTTACGCGCTCGTCCTCGCGCCAACTCGTGAACTTGCGCAACAGATCGAGGTCGAAGCCCGCAAGTTCGCTGGGCCCCTCGGCTTCAACACTGCCGTCATTGTCGGAGGTCACTCCATTGAGGAGCAGTCCTTCCAAATGCAAGCTGGTGCTGAGATTATCATTGCCACACCGGGTCGTCTCGTCGACTGTATCGAGCGCCGTGTCCTTGTTCTCAGCCAATGTACCTACGTGATCATGGACGAAGCTGATCGTATGATCGACATGGGTTTCGAAGAGCCTGTCAACAAGATTCTCGACGCACTTCCCGTTAACAACGAGAAGCCCGATTCCGAGCTTGCTGAAGACCCCAACGCCATGAAGCGCGGGCTCTACCGCCAAACCATGATGTACACAGCCACCATGCCTACAGCCGTCGAACGCATTGCACGGAAGTACTTGCGTCGTCCTGCCATCGTCACCATCGGTAACGTCGGTGAGGCCGTGGAGACTGTCGAACAGCGCGTCGAACACATCCAAGGCGAAGAGCGCCGAAAGAAGCGACTACAAGAAATCCTCAGCAGCGGAGAATTTCCCGCCCCAATCATCGTCTTCGTCAACATCAAACGAAACTGCGACGCCATCGCCCGCGACATCAAACACATGGGCTTCTCCTCCGTCACACTCCACGGATCCAAAACCCAAGAACAGCGAGAAGCAGCCCTTGCCTCCCTCAAAGAAGGTCGCACAGATGTTCTCGTCGCCACCGATCTGGCGGGTCGTGGTATCGATATTACGGATGTTAGTTTGGTTGTCAATTTCAACATGGCGGGTAGCATTGAGAGCTATACGCATCGTATTGGACGAACGGGTCGTGCGGGCAAGAGCGGTGTTGCGATTACCTTTTGGGGCAATGAGGATGCGGATGTGTTGTATGATCTTAAGCAGATGCTTATGAAGAGTCAGATTAGTAAGGTCCCGGAGGATTTGAGGAAACATGAGGCCGCGCAGCAGAAGGGGAAGAAGAGGGGGGAGGTCATGGGGAAGGCTATTACGTAGATTGGTTGTTAAGGAGTGTATGGGGAGTGTGTGGATGGTCTAGCTGTGTGGGCCTGGGGTGACAGTGAAATATCAGATACGGTGAATGCTGTATCCTCATTGCATAAGTGTGAGGATTAAGAAGAACAGTAGAATATACATGTGCGTCTGCCTCGAAACGAGAGGAACACCATGATGAGGACGTTTCACCAACATCTTGCTCTCCTCGTTCTCGTTCCGAAACGTATTCCACTCCTGACGAGATAGGGAGAAATGAGTAAGGGTGGCAGTACAGAGAACAAATTAATCTCACGAAAGCACATCCAACAGCGGGAACGTCACCCCACCCGAATCCCAAACCAGCCTCAACCGCCATGGATATACCTCAAAGTAGTTAGCCCCATGACTATGACCTTTGTATCCAACCGCGCCGCACTCCCATCCACTTTCCCTCCTCCAACCAACATTCCTCAATCACATACCACCCCCCAACTACTCATCCCCCCCCCCCCCCCACAATCGCCTACCCAATCCACGACCCCATCCGCCAAACCCTCCTGGACCGACTCCGCTAGCACATCCTCTGCCCCTCCCACCCCCTCGCCCACGAACCGCTTCTCGACCCCCCGCTAAGCCGCGTAGAAGTCCGCCTCCTTGATATCATCGAGTAAAGGGCCAACGAAATGATGTTAGCCGCTGAAGCAGAGCAAGAATACGATGGTCGCACTGTATTACCTGATCCTTTGATTATTGCAAATGAAGATGGACAGCCGGTTACGCTAGGCCAGTTTGTACAAGAGGTACATGGGTATTTGAATCGGAATGTTGGGGGGATTAGGAGGGCTTTGTGAAAGTTCTATGGGAATGTGGTTGTGAGGGAGGGGAGGAAGGAGGTTCAGGTTGGGCCTGGTGAAGGTTTGGGTATGGGTATGGGGAGTTTGCCCGATGGTGTGGGGCTTTATTTTATGCACGCGGAGGTTATGAGATTGGAGGAGGAGGAGGAGGGGTTTGCGGTGTTGGTTGGTGTTTTTGCGGATAGGGAGATGGGGTGGGATGTTGGGAGGTTGTGGAAGAATCAACATCGGTGTCTTGCGTAGGGTTTGCAGAAGTGATGAGGATTGTATTCGGCGTTTGGGGTCGATACTGCTTTTGACACTCTGGACGGGAAAAGACAGGAAGCATGTTTGCTGAGCGGACTATGTATGACTGGTGTAGTATTGTTTGATTAGGGTGGAGGTTCAGATCTATTTGATATGATTGTTTCTTTTGGGGTATCAGCTAAGAGCTAAGGAGGAGGGATAATTCTAGGCACGGTATCGTGCACCGAGGGGAATCAAGTCACCCTCGTACCTAAGAGTGACGGGGCCAGTTGGCATCTTCACCAAGCTGTGGGCTGTCCCGCCAGGATCACTTTATATTGAACGCGCCGCACGCCAGTCCACATTACCTCTATCAACAAATTTCGCCCCCAGTCGTACTGCTTTCATCTCGGCTGAGAATCAAACAACGCAATGTCAGGTTACATTCACGACAACGTCCGCCACAAGCTACTAAATCGCCTACGCTGGAACATCCTAGCCAACATCGAGAGTATCGAAATCCTCACAGGAACTCCAAATCGCTTCACCACTGTCCCGCTTCTTGGCCATCCTTTGGCAGACGAACCGCTAGCTCAGCCACCAGTGAGTCAGGTGGAGGTGCGAAGCTACGACATTCTAGAGCAAAGGGCCGCCGAAAAAATGTTGGAAGCAGAAGCAGAAGAAAAAGATGTAGAGCATATGCCATCACCTGATCCCTTGACTATTGTCAACCAAGACGACAGTCCAATCACTTTGGGCCAATTCGTCACAGAGGTCCATGCATACCTGGACCGCAACATAGGGTAAATCAAGAAAATTAAAGCAATGTATTACGGAAACGTAATCACGCGAGATGGCAGATCTGAGGTCCAGGTAATGACCCATGGAAGTCAGGCCAACTTACCCGATAATGTGGATCTCTACTTTGAGCGGGTGTGGGTCATGTTTGAGGTCGACGACCCTATCCTACTGGTAGCCATCTTCGCCGATGGGGAACCCGGCCGTTCCATGGAGAGGTATTGGTCTTCAAAAGTAGACAATTTTGTTTAGGATGCGCATTAGTGCTAGGCACTGTATCGTGGATTCGGATTCAATACCTCTTTGGGCAATTCTGGTCGAAGACTAGAAAGCCTTTGAGAGTGCGTGCCAGATGGATAGGCATCGTATACCAAAACGGTCTAGAGGGGAACGGAGGCCCAGGAAATACATACTGCGCACCCCTTTGTGCAAAGCGCGATGCTCGTTGGGATGTCAGGGGTTCAGAGCAGAATTCGGCAAGGATTCATTCACGGATATACCCGAAGCATAGGATCAAGAACATATCACTTTTACAGTGTGTAGACAGTCTACTCTGTATAGCACACACCGCCCACCAAGCCTCAAAAACCCACGCAAACCAACCACCACCAGCCCGCCCCAAACCTCCCTCCCTCCCTCCCTCCTTCCCAACCCCAACCCCAACTTCACCCCCACCTCCTCGTATTATCCCCACTCTTAACCTGCAACCAATTCCCCGCCACCGGCGCCCCCAACCCCGCATCCCTCACAAAACCAACCCAATCAATTCCAAACCGACTACTAACAGCCTGCCTATACGCCGCAGGCACCGCAAACCCATCTGGCTGCTTATGCAGCACAAACACATACCTGTGTGTTGGTGGTACGCCGGCAGACGGCGCAGGACCGAAGTAGGATGATGGGGATGTGGATTTTGTGGAGAGGAGGGTAGTCCCGTTTTGGGTGGTGCCGCTGGGGGTGTAGTCTGAGAGGAGGGCGTGGAGGACGGTTGTTGGGCGGGAGGATTGGGAGCCGTCGATGTCTTGGGTGGGAGTGGGGGTTAGTTTGAGGGTTGAGTGATGACGGGGACGAGAGGGGCGTCAGGGAAGTGTGGGAATGAAGTACCGATCATGACTAGCAGGTATTTTCCTGTCAATGGAATGTTTGTGAGACCGATTTTGGGGGCGGATTGGGTTACTGGGGGCTTCTTAGTCTGGTGCAGTGAATGGGTATGGGGTGTTGCTGGAGGACGTACTGGATTTCTTCACAATGAGTCCGGGGCTGATGTAGGTCGTGCCATAGTAAACATCGAGTGTTACATTGGTAGCTGGTGAGAAACCAGCAGGCGTAGTCTGGGTGAGTGCTGGAGCCGCGAGTAGTAGCGATGTCAGGATGGCTGTGAGCTTCATTGTGGGCATAAGATTTGAAGTCAACTACGAGGTCTGGTGGTTCCGTTTGCCTCACGCAGAAGGGAATGGCCAGGTTATACAGTCGGTTGCGCTATATTAGGAGATGTACGCCACGTTACGGATGAGGTGAATAACCTCATCTAGGAAAGAGTACTGTATTTGATGTTCAGACATTTAAGTGTCGGCCAAGCGAAACTATGGTGGTTGGAATCTACACGACGCCGGCTGAAAGCGATGTCAATCTCGATCCTGGCACTCCCCACAATGGATTATTTCGGCACTTGGTACGCCACTAAAGATCAAACATACACCGGTATGATTTTCCTATCAAGACTTTTTCGGTTGATGTAGGCGGCCTAGGCACGTATAAAAGTGATCTCGGTTCGATCCTCTACGATTCTATGGGACATGATCGGTGTGAACGATACTAAGGTTCTCGAATGCTACGTGCCTACAAACGTCTGAAGATATTAGTACCCCTAGCTCATTAGAGGACGAACTATTTTCATGTGGGGTAGGAGTAAATGGAGAGTTATTTTAAGGAAGGTCAAGGAGGAGCAGAAGAGTGATTATGGGAAGAGGGTGAAGTTAAGGCTAAGCACTACTAAGCCCTACTTCTGCGAAAGCATAAATAAGTAGCCCAACGCTAGACAAGCAGGTGGGCTATCAGGCGTATGGACTTTGTCTAACTTGACAGAATCTTCCCCTTTTATCACGCTAACGTGGGTGGTGATCAAGGTAGAAGCTGACCGAGAGCTGCTAAAGACTATTCTTAGTAGAGAATATCACATTTTTGATAAATAAGCAGCTTCAATTGACTCCGAGGTCCTGTTACATATCCCAATCTCTTACTATCAATTTGCGGCGATCGCGGTATTTCGCCGGAGATCATGAGGTCTCTAAAGGTCCTGGTATAGCCAAGTGTTATACTGGGCATCTACCTGGTGTCTTTTATACTAGGCAGAAGACGCCAAAGTATTTGAGTTGGAATCGGGGAGATTTTCTGCTATCTGGTGGACTCTACGGATCATGTCCTCAAGGGTCAATCTTTCCTGAAAGGTAGACCAGACGACATCGTCAATGTTCTCGTAAACATCGGTCGCGACCTGCCCAGGATCGCATCTACTTTGGCATCCGTGAAGGCTCTTGATCTCGGGCCAAGTCATATCACCGTACGGATACAAGAAGCCGCCATCTTTGATGTCACTTTCCGTAAAGAAAGGGCGGTTGTTCAAGGGCGTGGGCTGTGCCATAATATCCGCTGTGGAACCACGCTTGACGACCACTAGAAGCTCTCTGCGGGCTTCAGACCCTGAGCTTGAATCCTGAACCAAGTTGTGTCGCATAAATAACGAGCGCTTGACACTTGATGTTTCTTTGAAAGGAACACGGTTCTGTGCTCTGAGGACGGATCCAGGGGTGTTCGGTAAGGCAGACTGATAGATCTGAATATAGGGCTCAGAGCAATCCCCATCTTTCACCTGCATCATGTGCTCCCATTGAGGTAGCAACTGCCAACCATTTCTTGACATGATACAGTCTATATAAGCACCGCGCGTGGCTGCAAATAAACATGGGTTCCGTACGATGTAGTGGAGCTCTTTCCAGCCACTGGCTGCCATGATCAAAAAACTCAAGGTGATACTTTCGACGTCAAGACGCATGGCCCCAAGAACGGTCAGAGTGTCGAGGCGAAGTGTTGGTAGCAATCTTAATAAGAAAGCTATTGTACATCGTGGGGCGTCGTTCCCAGGAACGTCCAGACCGATTTCATCTCCAACCACACGAATGTAACGTATCTTGGACAAGATTGTCGGTCCCAGGCCTGAAAGTGTGTCCATCATTGTCGTTGGATCTTCGAACTGAAATTGAACGTGGCTTAGCCATATGTCGTGGATCTCTGTGCGTATTTGTTGACAAGTCCGCAGTAGAGCCAATGCATTGGGCGCAGATTTCATGCGCACATACGTCCCCGCCACCAGCCGTTCACCGAATGTGAGGCGCGTGATTGAAAACAATGCAACATAGATCTTGTCGCGAAGCTCCCGTGGTAGATTGAGTAGATGTTGAGCCAACGGAGTGGGTGGCGGACAAGCTTCAGGAGGCCGATTTGCCTGCGTTCTCAAGTGTGCCGCCATTGATATATGAATGAAGCTGGGCTGGAAGCAGGTTTGGGAAGAATGGATTGATTTTTTCAGTCAAGTTTTGTGTGTTGGGGATCAGGTTTTATGTGTTGGGGCTGTACCGCGGAGCATCCCAAAGACATTACTGTTGTGCAACCTGCTGAGATAACGATCATTGTCTTGGCACATGTATCATTGGACGACGATGTATTCTGGTCTTGTGTGATCTGATCCGTTCTTATGGAGTCTTACGATTTCGTACATTCTGGCTCTCAGAGTCGTGACACGAACAGGCAACAACGAGGTGAAAGCCGCCGCTTTACTTATAATGCACAATGTCATGACGAGCGAAGGCCCAGATCTAACTCAACGGGAGCATGGGGTACTGCATCCGGCTCAGGATCAGCCTGTCGTAAGGCATGAACATGCAGACAATACCTGCATGTGGGCCTTTCAAGCGCCGTCATTAGCTATTTAAGACTCTAGGAACGTCGCCCAGGAAATTTGGTGAAACATTCATGTAGCCTCTGGCAGTCCTCGACATGTCTGAAAGTCGCGTGATCGAGCAATAAAGGTGTAGGGGCAATACGACGCAGAGCATCGCTCAGCTCGTAGTGACATTTGTAAATATGCCTACCTGATGCAGGAACATGAGATACGATGCTGGCAGAGATGAAATTATGTGTAGACTCTGCATCTTCAGAAGTAATGATGTTTATGACTGGTGACGACGAGAGTGAATGTACTCATCCTGATCGTGTGCACAAATGGTCCGTGCACCTATCGATAACATTGACATTGAATTTTGAAAGTCTTGGCATCCCACCACGGAAGCGCGACTTGATTGACGACGCCCACCACCAGCCCCGCGCACCGTGTCCACCGCCCCTTCACGTCCCCAGGCCGATCCAGACACGCCAAACACCATGCCGGGCCCCAAGAACACGCTCCTCATCGAGGGTTCCTTCGAGGAGCTTACCGACGAGTTCGCACAATACATCGACGGCCTCAAAAAATCCCAGGGCGACGAGAGCTCCAACCTGCAGGGCGAGAGCGCAGACCTGCTCAAGGAGAACAAGAAAGATGAGGTTCTTAAGAAGCTGGTAGTCGGCAGTCAGGCGCTGCACCAGGCACCAGAGAAGGGTACGGGCAACCTGGCATGCAAGAGACATGCGAGGGGCTAACAATATGCGCAAACAGAGTTCATAGCAGCATACAACCTGCTCATCCACCTCGTAATGCAGTCGCCCAACGTCTCCATGTACCTGCCCAAGATCTGCAACAACCTGAGCGCGCCCATCTCGTCGTCGCCCCAGAACGGCGGCGGCCTCGCCCTTTCGATTCTCAGCACAATCTTCAACACCACCGCCGCCGACAGCGAGGTCCGGTACCACGTCCTCCTCTCCATCCTCCGCATCATCCGTGCCACCTCCAACTTCGAGACCCTGCGCCCACAACTGAAGCAACTGGACACCTGGTTAGAGGCATGGGCAATGAAGGCTGACGAGAACCGCAAGCTGTATCTTGCAATCAGCGATGTTGCGGCGGACGCTGGTGAGGACGAGCAGGCATATACATACCTCCTGCGCGCGCTCCGCACATTCCCCTCGGAAGAAGTCTCAAGCCAAGAGGCCCGCGATCTCTCCCTCCGTGCGCTCAAGGCTGCCCTCACACACCCCACCCACTTCGACTTCCAAGACCTCACCGAGCTCGACTCCATTCAGGCCCTCCGCAACTCGGACCCCGTGTACTTCCAGCTCCTCGAGATCTTCAACTCGGACCTGCTAGACGACTACAACGACTTCAAGGACGAGCACGACGGCTGGGTCGCCGAATCCGGCCTCGACGGTGATGCGCTGAACCGCAAAATCCGCCTCCTCACACTGGCCTCCATGGCCGCCTCAGCAGGCCAGACGCGCTCCCTTCCCTACGAGAAGATTGCAAAGGCCCTCCAGATCCCCAACGAGGATGTCGAGATGTGGGTCATTGACGTGATCCGCGCCGGTCTCGTCGAGGGCAAGCTCAGCCAGTCCAACCAGACTTTCCTCATCCACCGCTCCACATACCGCGTCTTTGGCGACAACCAGTGGAGAGAGGTTGCTTCAAGGCTGGATCTGTGGCGGAATAGCCTCCAGGGTGTTCTGCAGGTCATTCAACAAGAGAAGCAGCGATTCATTCAGGAGAGAGAGGAGGAGGCACAAAAGGCGGATCAGAAGGCGGACATGTCGTCGAGGTTTGGAAACAGAGGTGGTCAGAGGAAGCAACAGCCTAGGGCTATCGATGATGATTTGGATTAGAAGTGCTCATTAGTATGGGGGGATTCATGGGGAGGGGTGCTTCGGTCGCATAGGCTTCTGGTACTTGGTGATTAGCAGCCCTCGCGCTGCGGCATAGACAATGCAATCAGATACAACAATGATCTTATTCTATTGACTGTGAGATATACGAAAGGCTGTTAACTGTATCAAATGTCACATCGTCGCTACCGCAAAACTAACCAGTGAGGCGAATCTACGCATTCTGTGTCTGCACAAACTTGATCGTAATCGGCTCAACCCCCCTCTCCTTGAACTTCTCCTGCACATCTTTGTAAACCTCCTCTGGGCTCCTCTCCGCGGAAACCTTGACAACCTTGCCCTGTGACTCAAACTCCTGCACGACGGGCATACTGGTCTCGACGAAGGTGCGGAAACGCTTCTTGATGGACTCTAGGTTGTCGTCTGCGCGGCCGGATGTCTCGCCACGGTGGAGGAGTCGCTTTTCCATGACAGCCTCGGAGCAGTCGAAGAAGAGGGTGAACTTGGAAGGGCAGACGGTGCGCTCGAAGGCGTGGGCTTGGTCCAGTTTACGTGGGAAACCTGGTTCGCGAATTAGTCCCTGATCATCGAGATGTGTATAAGCGAGATGGTAAGCCAACATACCATCGATTAAGAACAGCTTCTTCGTGTTGGAACCACTGTCGATGCTGGCCTTCATGGCGTTCTCGAGCAATTGTATGGTGACTTCCATGGGCACAATTGTACCTTCCTTGATGTACGTCTTGATCATCTCGCCGAACTCGCTGCCTGGTCTGTCCTGCTCCTCGCGCAGGAGATCACCGGCAGACAAGTGCTTGAAACCATAGTCCGACACGAGGTTCTGGCACTGCGTACCCTTGCCCGCGCCAGGTCCTCCAAGGACGAAGATAACGGTGACGTCGTCGGCGGAGAAGAGGGGCGAAGAGCGCGAGGGCGCAGCGAGTTGTTCGATTGCGGGCATGGCTGTTAAACCCTTTTTTTTTTTAGGTTTACTCGAAAATGTCGCAGAGCAATTGACGTCGTCTAGTGAGGAACACTCGGTTGAACCTTACCCTTCCCACTTGGTGAATGACCCTGAATAGGTCCTTGAGGCTTGTATCCCTGATCCTTCCTCTGCTCCACAATCTGCTTGAACAAGAATGTGCCTAGGCCGAAAATGAACACTATCGGCCAGACTTTGAGCGGGGACTTTGATTTCGGGGTGGTGATGTGGATGGGGGGTTCGTTGGGGCCGGTGGGCTCGCCGGGCTGGCGAAGGCGCGAGGCGAGAGGGAGGCTGGTGCTGAAGCTGCGGACGGGTAGGCGCGAGAGGATGAGAGAGCGGGAGAGGGTTGGTGGAGAGGGCATGGTGGGTAGGATGGGATAGGTGGATATGACGATGCGGGATGGGGTGGTTGTGCAGCGGGAGTTTTGCGTTAGCGTGGGGCTAGAACGTGCAAGGCGGTGTACACGTGCGATATGCCCTCCTTTTGAGCAGGTGCGTCCAAGACGCATTCACTCTCACCTTCCTCTCGCTAGAGGGTTTGCGATAAACTTTGCTGCCTGAGCTTGATCATCCTCTTCAACAGGGAAAAATTGATGTCTTTGCTAATCTAACAGTAACTCACCACGCTACTGTCACCAAAATAATACTCGACCCCAGCTTCAGAACGCAGATTACGGGACACTCTCCACGCTATACCAGGGATACTTTTCATTACCTCTCAATCGTCTCTCAACTGTCTCTCATTCAGCATGCCATCCCCAACATCTCTCTTTTCTCGTGCGCGCCCAGGCGACCCCCCACCCCCAAAGAAAATTCGCGGCTTCATGTCTCTTCCCGGCGAAATCCGCAACATGATATACGCATACTACTTTGCCCCCTCATTCCGCTGCGAGTTCGCCGCCGCAGGCTTCCAACTGTACGACCCCAAACGCCTCACCGTGAAGCTCTGGTCTGGCCTCGTCCATTCAAAGGACAGGCCCTACAGGTACAAGACCAAAGACACATCAGAGCAGGAACAGGTAGTTACTATCCGGATCTCTCGACCTCTAGGCAAATACACCACTGTCAAGGGCCTCCAGACTAACTGGCTTGCATCAATCTACGCACTCAATCTAGTCTGCAAGCAGATTCACATGGAAACCACCGGTTTCCTATACACCAAGACGACCTTCTTCTTCGATGCGCCAAAGCGAATCAATGCATTCCTCACTACAGTCCCCCAGACGAAATTGAACCTGATCACGAAGCTTCAGCTAGACTACAACACCTACGGCGATCCACGCAACACCCGCGATCGTACCTGGCAGGGCAAACATCTCTCGAGCTGGTCGCATGCTTGCAAGTCTGCTGCGAAGAAACTTGTTGCTTTGAAGTCGCTAGAGATATGGGTGCATATCCACGACTACGCTCCCAAGTTCAATCTGCGCGAGGCGTGGCTGGCACCTCTATTACAGTTCCGTCGATTGAATGCTATCGCGGGAGCATCCACTGGCACGTCGAAATTGCTTACTCAAGACCAGGGGGGACTAGTGGATGTCAAGGTTCATGTTCAAACACCTTGGTCCAATCGTACAGCGTCCGATTGGCGTGGGATGCAAGAGCTGGCGGATGCATGTACGGATCTACACGTCCTCTTTGGGCAAGCCATCGGTCTTGCGATAATGGGTGCAAAAGAAGGAGAGGCTATGGCTGGGTTCAATGAGGCGTGGGATGGAAAATATGACATGTGGAAGCATCATTTGCAGTTTGCCAAGACAGGCTGGTGAACGCAGCAGTTATGTACAGTACTTGCAAGTCTAGAAGGCTCAGCAAGAATTCACACAATCCACACATGGCGCCGGCATTGACTTTGAGTATCCAGTTTGTAGTGGGGTGGACGGCCACGCTAGTCCAAATGTAGTCGCCACGTTCAACGCCGTTCACATGGGGAACCTTGATTTACAAGACCTTGAGGGATCAGCGCTTGTTTACCATTCTCTACTCTTCCACAGGGTTTCCGCAGGTCAGACAACCAATGGCTGCTTCCTCTACAAACGATCCTGCAGCATTCCACAATCCAGATTGTCGCACTGTCTCGTTTGGGTGCGGCCGGGGTCCAGAAACGCCAATGTGACGTCAATGCGAATTAAACAGGTGCATGTCCAATGACCACTTCCCAGCCACTAGCGAAGCATCACGAACACGATGAACACACAAATCTAGAACTCTATATCCGCAATGACCTCCTAGGACCACGTCTTCTCCCCCAGTTCCTTTCCGCCCTACGCTATCCTAGTCGACATGGATGCGCCTGCTGTATCGCGTGAGGTACCGGCCATGTCCAAGGTAATGCCAGACGCGGATCCTAGTACCACGACGCCAACGCCAAAACGTGAACTCTCGAGCACCATCTTCCCCAACGCCTTCCTGGTCGGCACCATCATATCAGCCCTGACCCTGTCTTGGCCGCTGCGATGGGTCATATCCGGTGCACCCATTCTTGTCTACTCTATCCTGCTTGGTGAGGCATACGGTCATCGCATTCTACCCTTCGTTCCTGTCTGGACCGTGTTCGCGACCGTAAACCTAATTTACGCCGTGTGCTCAACCTCGTGGCTCCTATACTGGGTCTTCTGGGCCTTTTGTTGGCCCACCATCCTGATCGCGTGTCTGTTCCAGTTCAATGCGCCAGCCCGACTAGCGAGACGCACACTGAGAAAGACCTTCCTGCGAGAGCTTCACTTCATCAACGACCAAATCGCCTTTTTCGATCTGCCTGCGTTGGAAATCGACACTGAAGTCAAAGGCCTTTTTGTTATACGCGGCTTCACCTTGTCACTGTCCACGTTGACGCTCGAGGTGCATGGTGTGGAAGCTGGAATCAAGCTCGCGGACGAGATCGAATTGGCCATTCAAGTCGACAAGGTTGTTGTTCCGCTTTTCAGGGAGATCACTGTCGATGATGTTTACGCCAATGTCAAGGGTGGTGATTGGGAGGTCATGTTCGGAGATGTCAAATACGGCCAACCCGAGCCTGACGATGACGACTCTGTCATCATAACAGATACAGCGATCCTGAAGGCAGCGTCCAAAGGTGTCAATCGTCGTCCAGCTGATATGGTGAGAAATCTCACGGCCGGAAAACCGCCAGCAGAAGTCCGGGACGCAAAGTCGGCATTCGAATCTGTCAAGAAAGTCTCTGCGAACGAGCAAGATGCTACCGTCAAATACCAGGACTTGGTCCGCCACATTCATGACACAAGTGCTATCACAAACGCGAAGAAGACCCTCCAGGATGCTGCAAAGACGATGAGCGAGTCTTCCTCAGAAGATGGCAAGAACAAGGCGCGTGAGGACGGCCACCTAGACACTGAGAACCTTGACGACTTCCGGGCTGCCATCTGTACTCAAATACACAGCCAGCCTTCCATACCCCATCCTCCGTCAAAGTCAATTCGGGTATCGACCCTCCGTAAGACTTCGCATCCTAAAGTCAAGGCCTTTCTACATCGACTTCCGTTCCTGTACCGCCTTATGCTGAGCCCCATCTGCTACTTTCACCCCGTCAAGTTCAAGTCAGTTACTGCCGCCGGATCTGGAAAGTGGTTCACTCACTTGATGAGGCAGTATCTCTTCAAGCACTACTCCTCACAAGATGGCGATGTTCGCAGACTGGAGGCACGAATCTCAGAGTGGTGTACAGACGCCAACTTCGCAGTCGAATTCGGACCCATTCAGAGCGAGGCCCACTTTCCGATCAACACAAACTACAATATCCAATGTCACTTCAAGATCTCCGATGTGATGGCTTACCGGACACTTCCTGATGGCGTCGAACTCAAGCAAGTTGTTCGTCTTGGAGGCGCGGATGCCGTCCTCACCATCCCTACCTACCTATTTCCACATCACGAGCACATCTTCCAGAAGATACCAAGCGACTTTGAGATCTTGGAGATGGAATCAGCCATCAAAGAGATAGAAGGTACCCCCAAGGAGGTCCAGGCTCGCAAAGAACTTGAGAAGCTCAAGAAAGACGAGACAGCTATGCACATCAGCGCGCATGCACACCTCCCCGCACAGTTCCACCAAGATCTATTGAATTTTGTCGCTGCGATTGTGAAAGCTACAAAGGTTATTGAGTCAGACAAAGACTTTGAGGAAGCCAAGGTCCTGCGAGAGCTCAAGCGTATCGGTACAAATGGCATGGATAGCGAGGTTAGTAGTCTCGCGTCAGTCAACACCGACGGTACCACCAACACAGACAACACGCAAACCTCGCTCAACTCTGAGGAGAAGGGCTTCAAGGCCTTCCTCAAGAAAGTTGATACCGGATTCAAGGAGGCGTCGAACAAGACCGTGGTCGGTATGCGGAAGGCGGGACAGAGCACTGTTAGTGCCATGGCGAATGATCGTTGGATCGCAAGGCTTGTGGGCAAGGTCACGAAGAAGTTGGAGCGCGCCCAAGGCGAAATCGGATACAGCGGAGAGGTGCCTATTCCCTTGGCTAAGTACCGCGAGAGGCATGAGTCTGAGACGAAACTATTACCTTGATGACGCATTGTTCAGGGGAGGTGTTGGGATGTTGAGCGCTGTAGATGATACCCAAGTACGCTCAAGCGTTGTATATGACACGTCATGGTCATGGAAAGGCCTTTACTGATCCAAAGTATGAATGAACAAGTTCCAGACTATCTCTCGCGCTTATCGTGAGATCAGATTACACAAAGCTGGGCAAGGCTGAGGCGTCCCACGCCACCGGCTTATCGGCAATCACCACTTAGCATTGGCACCAATTGGCAATGGGCTCGTCACCACTTTGGAAGGGCCTCGATGATGTCTGCCGTGCGCCTCGACTGGGCGTTGTCGTAAATATAGAACTCCTTTTTGCGCTTGTTGGATATAGACATGCATCTGCCATGAAGCCTTGCACTGTTACTTGGATATGATAGAGTTCGCGATCGCAGATCAGCCTCCACCGCCGCAGATATGCACCGCGACACGCCGCCCAAAAGCGCCGGAGCCACTGTAACCCCGGTCAGCAACCACAATGACCTCGAGCGGGGACATCGCGAAGACGGACCGAGTGGATCGTCTTCGAATAGGACGCTGGAAGGGACAACGCCGTCTGTGAGGTCGACGCCGACGTTGCGACAGAGTCTCGAGTTCGAGGACCCTGCGCCACCGTACGAAGCACACGCTGCGCCCTTCTGGCAACGCGCCGGCCGCAAACTACCAGCGCCGGTTGTTCGCATTGGCAGGAAGACTGGGAACTGGTTCAAAGGTCCTACACCGCCGAGGAGACATCGGATTGTGCCTTGGAACGAGTACTTACAGACCGCGCCGAGAGATTTTGTGCATGGCCTGAAGGAATGGCGATATGTACTGTTTTTGGCGGCGTGTTTGACTTGGGCAGCTGCATTTGGTATTCTCTTGAGCACGCATGGGTTGCCTGAGGATGTTGATGGAATGGGACCGCCGGTGAGGTTGTCGTGTACGGATACGCTGTGGTAAGACACATGTCTTATGAGACGAAACCCATCACCTTGCTGCTGGTCTGAGCTAATGAATATCAACAGGCCTTCAGCAGAAGCCTGCGGCATCAACGGTCGTAATTGTCAACCTTTCGACAACACAACGTTTCCTTTCCATTGCCCTGCCAACTGCGCCAGCGCGCGCATACTCAATCCAAGGGCTGTGGGCAATGTAAGCTACAACTACCGACCGCTCATCATTGGCGGCCCTATGCCTTCTCTCACAGATAGTCTGGGTCATAGCGTTGGCACAGCGTACTCCTACCGTAGCGACTCCTTCATTTGCGGCTCTGCAATGCACTACGGCATCGACGTTAGCAACAAGAAAGGCGGATGCGGTCTGCTAAGCATGACGGGCGGGCAAGCAATCTTTGGCTCGAGTTCCAGGAACGGTCTGACATCTATACCTTTTTATGGGAGCTTCCCCATGAGCTTTACATTCCGTCCGCTGGACGGCTGCGAAGATCCGAGATGGAAGCTGCTCATCTTGTCTGTCATCATGACAACAGTATTTGGGTTGTTTACGAGTAGCCCTGCAACCTTCTTCGTGCCTATCTTCACGATCATGTTCTTCCAGATTGCCATGGCATCGGATCCACCAGGCTACTCTACCTACGCTGATCTCGCTTCCACGGCGCTGGGTCGCTTCCTACCCGCTGCTCTAGTCGCAGTAGTCATCTATCGTACTAGTGTGTACAGGGCACTCAAAGGCTGCAATGCGCATATTGAAAAGACGATCCTTTGGGTGGGAGGTGCATGGGTCGGATCCCTCAACAACTATACCTTTGACAAGATCCCCATTTCGCGGCTCACAGGCCACGATATCCGCCAACAACCCGGCGCCATCGCTGCTCTCGTCGTCATCGTCATCGTAATCTTCATAGTCGCATTGTACCAGTGCTGGTGTCTTAGGATCGAAGGCCGACTGCCACGGTACCTAGGCATCTACGCCTGTCTAGGAATAAGTCTGGGAATTCTCGCTGCGATGCCGCAACTCAACCTCCGAATCCACCACTACATCCTCGCGCTACTGCTGCTCCCTGGTACGGCAATGCAGACGCGCCTAAGCCTACTGTGTCAGGGATTACTGGTCGGACTCTTCATAAACGGCATCGCGCGCTGGGGCTTCGATTCCATATTGCAGACCTCTTTCGCGCTACGCGGCGACGCACAGCTCGGGTCCGTACTGCCCACTATTATGGAGCCAGTCATCAACGGCACTAGCATTACGTTTACCTGGGACAAGGCGCTGCAAGGCTGGGACGGCGTTAGCGTGCTGGTCAACGATGTGCAGCGATACATGGGCAATGGGTCCGCAGAGACGGGCGGTTTCACATTCACCGACACCACGGATCGGTACCAGCAGAGTCTCTTGCCAGACGGTGTGGAAACATTTATGTATTTCCGCTTCGGGCTGTTCAAGTATCTGCCCTTTGGCCAAATTAGTTATGGGGATTATACGAGGGCGGGGATGTGGGCGAGGAATGGGACGTGGAGTGGGATTCCGCCGGGGCGGACGTGAATGTTCCGCTTGAGTGTGGAGATGCATGATGATCTTGTAGGTGCGCGATGTGATAGGATGAGGAACGAATAGTCCGCATGTACATGTATAGTATGAAAGAAACGTTTCACGTTAGTTGCCATGCATGCAGTGTTACTCCAGCCCCCGTGCGTCAACCCCCCTCTCGTACCATGGTACGTTAGAGGAGACCCGGCGCGGCATCATGCATCGCAACATTGAACATCTGCGCGGGTAAACACACCACCAAAAGAAAACTTTGACTCGAAGGAAGGCTCAACACACCACATACATCCGCCTCCCATATCCCCCCCATACCTACGACCTTCGCAATCCCGGCACCGCACGCCATCACGATGCATCGCCTCATCGCCTACATCCTCTCTACCTGCGCGCTCCTCTTCTCGCTCGGCACAGACGCGCAAAGCAGCGACCAGGCATCCTCAGCCTGCACAATCAACGTCTACACTGAGACTGTAGACATGGTTCTCGGACAATACACCGCGCGCCGCCGCGTAGTCTACGAGACATCCAAGCCCATCTCAGCCGATCGCTACGACACAACCATGTATGCTCTGGGTCTGACGTGGGGAGATAACAAGGAAGGTATGTCGTTATGATTTGCGTTCTCTGTTGTGTAGACGAGAGAACAGTTGCTGACAGGTTGTGCTAGCTTGTAGTGCAATGGTTCAGGATATGAATGTGTACTACCATGGTGTTGCGTTGCCGGGAGGCGTGTATGTGGTTGATAGTAGTGAGGAGCAGAGTACGGCAGGGAGACAAGCGCATGAGTGCTTGTTGGGGTATTTTACGGATTTGTTGGTGCGGGAGTTGGGGTGTGTGGTTAACAAGGAGGCTGTGAAGGCGTACGTGTAGAGAGCCTTGATATGAAATGGAAAATGAGAATTTGTGCGATTTTCAAAGATTTGTCCAAACGATTCATGTCTCTCGACTAATTGTTTGGTGCATGGTGCCCGGGATGTCAACCGAGCAATATCGATTTCACACAGGGCTTTGGGTCGCAAGCCGTCAAGAGTGCTGTTTCTAAGATTTGGGCCACACCGCGACGCTCTGCGATACCGTCCGTCCACACAACTTGTAGACACCAGAGTAAGCTCCAGGGAGCTGATCGTTGTTGGTGCCCAACTTCTGATGTAAATAGTGCTGAACCTATTGTGGGCGTTTGACTGTATGCGATGACTAGGAGCTCTAGCAATGAGCCAGACCCCGGAAGGTGAGCCAGATTGTCGGGATGGAGTGAACCGACAAGTTTGTCGTCCTTCGATAGGATTGGAATACAAGGACTTTGATCAAAGATTGGATGGGGGTTACTTCGGTCAAAAAACTGCAACGTGGGCAGTTTACCTATGCGTAAGTGTAATGACACCGTCGTAAAGCACAGAACAGTGTATGATGGGAATTTTCTAAGCTTTATTAGTCTCCGTCACAAACCTTAAGTTTTATGCAAGTTCAAGTGGACATACGGAACAGCGGGAAAGTCCTGGGCTGACTCCGCAAACGCTGAGCGCTCCTCGTTATACAGCCGATAGCGTCTCATGCGATGGTCATCCCAGGCTTCGCCGACCTCTCCCCCTTTTTTATGCATTTTTCGTAGAGGCCGGTAGTTGTCCAGATAAACATAAGCCTCCCGTCTCGGTCGCGGGCGGACGGCTAGTTCGGATGGATCGAATTCACGTAAGTCTGTTTTTGTTCAGTATGCAGAGGATGACCTGTTCTTTGCTTTACGTACTGAAGCGTCGTTGTGCCAACCAATTCGAAAGCATCCTCTGCATTACTGATTTATTTTCGAGACGTGACAATAACCACTGAAACTCCAATTCGCTGTGTGCTAGGTTGAAGGCTGCTCCGTTGAATCTTTTGAAGCGATCGCCTTTGAATTCCGTTGCTGTATCTATCGAAGAAGGTATCCCTCGAGTTGACCCTGAACTGATACTGTACTGTGCTAGTTGATCAGAATGAGACTTATCAAGGGCTTCTTTGTCTCGCTTCTCTGGGCTGAAGACAGTCGAAAACCGATCCAAAAATTTCTGTATCGTGGGTTGATTGTACCATTGTAGAGACACAGACGCCGTCTTCCCAGCTATGTCAATCCATGACCAGTCCACGATGCGGCCGCGCTTGAGGTACTGGAAGATATGAGACGTTTCTCTCACGCCTTTCAGGGTCCCATCGGCCTTGTGCTCGTAAGTCACGTAATTCTCTCGGGGAAATATGATAGCTCCTTCCCAACCTGCCCAGGAGAAGCTTGCAAATCTGTCGCGACGTCGTAGATCACCTTTGGTGGCCATGAATAGAAGGAAGTGATCCAGATATAAGTCTGGAAGGCCCTCTGTCATGGACGTGTCCATTGAGACCGTCATGGGTCGTATAACACCTGCGAAAGCGCGTAGGGCATCGCCATCATCTCGCAGCTTGCGTCGTGAAAAGTCCTCGCATAGCTTCTGGTATGCCCAGAGAGAAGGAAGAACGCCGTCCATAAAGGTGGGCATGCGGCTGATGTTGCTGTCGTCCGTGTCAAGCCAGCAATGAAATTCGTCTGACCAGGTATCTTCACTCCAATTCGCTTCTTGGCAGCGGAAGTAGATTTGGCCGTCAATGAATATGACCGTCCTACGCGACAACACAAGTTCTTGTAAAGTCCAGCCACGCTCGTTATATACGGAGCGGCTCAAGTGCCAGTCGACACTGTGAATAATAGTCATGGTCAACCCTGGGGATACCTGTCTCGTGGTCAGCACGCGTCGTATGTCTGTTGCTGACGACGTATGTAGTCCTGCCAAGCCAGCTCCAGCATCAACTCCGGATCCGGCAACAATGGTGCAGTATGAGTCTCGATATATCATGTTCATCATGCTGATACCTAATGCGACATCGTCTGCATCATCCTGCACGAGGCACAAGCTGTCCACCCAGAGATATCTTTCTCCCATGGAGCTGACAAGTTCGATAGCGTTTTTTATGGTATTGGGCAGATGCTCAATGATGTTCCTCAGGCTTCCTTCCTGAGAAAGCTGCCGCAGATTGCTTTTTTGAAGCTTGAACATGGGCGATTGGCCCCAAACGTAACTGAGTGTAACATATCTGACGCCTAGCGCCATAACGCGGATACAGCCAGACTCGAGATCGATGACCCGAAAATATGACATGACGCTGTCGTTGTAGAATTTGGCTCGTCTTGCCAACCTTGCTCGTTCTTCAACCGTCTGTGATTGTATAAGCACACTTTTTGTAAGTGACAGATTAAGTCTGGTGTACCTCAGTTTCTAATGCACTCACTACACCATATCCGCATCTCTTATGCTTCTTGTCACACGTCACCAGCCATGACTTGAGTCTTTCAATATCAATGTCGGCTGGAGGCGGCGCACGAGCGTAGTCCGGTGCAAGCACAGAAGCCCCACCATCGGCGATGAAAGCGATCCTGGTCCCTAGAAGAGATGGATATGATAGCCTGAAGGAACATTCATCTGGGAAGAGAACCACGTTGATTCTTTCCTTTGGATTGATGTCTGCGTTCTCATTTCGAGTAGCATCCGTGATCGCAGTTACTGCAAGCTGACAGAATCCGCAAGACGTCCTTTGCTGCAGGTCATGCCACGTTCCCAGGCACCAGCCTCCATCGCCCTCCTCATCAACTTCAGGCAACTGGGAAAGCAGCTCATCACGCGATGGCAGAAAATCGCCTTGATGTGGCAATGCATGAAGGGCAGCACAAAACGGAGTGCAAGATGCCATAGTAGTGGGACGCTGGTGGAAAGTGGACCCTTCTAGCGTGAAAGCTAGCCGTGGCTTCCTCGCTCATCTCAACTAGGTAATTCAGGCCCCCTAACAACGACTTCAATTCACAGCTCTGTAAGACGGCTCATCGTCAGACAATACTTAATGACACCATTCCCAGCTGAAAAGGCAAGCTTTTCATCAACACACGGCTGTACGAGGTTTATCGGCCGCAAATTTCCGAAGTCTGTTTCGCAGTACTTCTAAGCTCAGACGTAATGGCCCAATAGAGCACAAGATCTTAGTTCCGAGCAGGGCTCTGTCCATCAACCCAGGTCTTCACTCATAAATCTCACGCGTTGGACTATTGAGGGGGCAGTTTCGTTGGGGAATTTGAAGATGTGGGGTCTTTCCTTCTCCGCAATGTGGGGAACCCTTGCTCCCCCGAGTCTCACCCCTTCACACCCACTAGCGCATATCGACCATTAGCGCAGGCACAAGAGGCGACATGTCTACTCCTGCAGGATACATCACATATGTGAATCTTGAGCCATCATTCTCACGACTCTACTCAGAATACCTAGCACGATGGCACCCACGATTACAGCTTACGTCGACAAAGAATACCAATCAACACACTATAATCTCTTCAAAGATTCCATTACTGTACCATTGAATTCGGTACTTCCACCTGGAGTAACGAAGGATGCCTTCGATCAGGCGATCCAGAAGTACAGAGATGTAGTAGGGAAAGAGCAGGTGTATCATGGTGAGGACCTGGCGGAGTACATTGATCCATATGAGTTACATGAGGCGGAGGGTACTCGCAAGATACCAAGTGCAGCTGTACGACCAAAGGACATAGAAGAGCTAAAGGGTGTGTTGAAGATCTCCAATGACTATCACATCCCTGTGTGGACGTTCTCGAGAGGCAAGAATCTTGGGTAAGTTGTCATATTGGGCCTTTAATCCGCCTCGACACGTCACTGTCCTTTCTAACCCTTGATCATCAGATATGGCGGGCCAGCTCCCCGAGTAACCGGATCTATCGCCCTTGATCTCCACCGGATGAACAAGATTATCGAAGTAAATGGCGAGTACGCTTACGCCGTCGTCGAACCCGGCGTCACGTTCACAGATCTCTACGACTACTGCGTGAAAAACAAACTCAACGTCTGGCCTTCCTGTCCGTCCCTAGGTTGGGGCTCCGTCATCGGCAACACGCTCGACCGCGGTGCAGGCTTCACGCCCACCGCAGCCCACCACCAGCACATCGCAGGCGTAGAAGCCATGCTCGCAAACGGCGACCTCGTACGAACCGGCCAATTCGGCGTATCAAACTCCCCCTCAGCCCATTTGTCAAAATTCACATTCGGGCCCTCAATCGAAGGCCTCTTCCTGCAATCCAACCTAGGCATCGTCACCAAAATGGGAATCTGGCTCACACCCGCCCCCCAAGCATACATGTCCTGTACCTTCGACATGCCCGACTTCGAAGACGTCGAAACAATCGTTGACATCTTCGGCCCACTCCGTCGCGACGGCCTCTTACCAAACACAGTCTACGTCTCCAACGTGACAGAATGGTTCGCCATGCTCGGGTCCCGCGAAGACTTCTGGCCGCACAAAACGCCGATCCCAGACTGGCGGATCAAAGAGCTGCAGCAGCAATTCGACCTAGGATACTGGAACGCAAAATTTGGCTTATACGGTGCAAAAGACGTAATCCAAGCGCATTTCGACGAACTGAAACGCATCATTGGACGGAAAACCACCAAGGGGAGATTAAACGGCAAGATATACGCCGCGCCAGAAGGCGAAACTCTAGATCCAACATCCATCCCCGAAACAGACGGTGGCTTCTTCGTCGGCATCCCTACACTCTGGTCCCTCCCTATGGTTAAATTTCGCGTCCCTAAACCCTCCTCCTCCAACAACAAACCCCCCGGCATAGGCGCCCACTACGACTACTCCCCCATCATCCCGTCCCGGGGCTCAGAAATCCTGTCCTGGATAAAACAAGCAAAAGCAATCTGTGAGCGCGACAACTTCGACCTCTTCTGCGACTTCTTCATGCACGAGCGACACGTGATTTTCGTAAACATGTTTACTTTTGACAAGACGAATGCGGAGCATCGGCGTGCGGTGCAGAGTATTTTTGATGGGCTGTTTGAGGCGGGGAAGAAGAGGGGGTATAGTAAGTATCGGAGTCATGTTAATACTATGGGTGAGTTCCTGCTTTTCTTCTTCTTCTTCTTCTTCTTCTTCTTCTTCTTCTTCTTCTTCTTCTTCTTCTTCTTCTTCTTCTTCTTCTTCTTCTTCTTCTTCTTCTTCTTCTCACTCTCCTTGTCCTTTTTTGTCGTGTTGATGCTGGGCCGAGAGGCAGAGGCTAGAGAGACGGTGGTGATGGGGTGAGGTCCGGATCCAAAAGCTAACGGAAATCTTAGATCGCGTAGCATCGCTGTATGATTTTAATGATCATGCGTATAGGAGGTTTGTAGAGACGATCAAGGATGCTGTGGATCCAAAGGGGATTCTCTCACCAGGTAAACAGGGCATTTGGCCACGCAGATTCAGGGAGAATGAGAAGTTGAAGGCGAATCTGTGAGTTTGGGTCCGCGGGAGAAATGGGATCTGAGATTGGTGATGTGTGTGTATAAGAGGGGGGGGGGGGGCGGGAAAAGAACCAAATCTTAGTAAACTGCTTGACAACTATACAGTAGCACTTTCGAGAGTATGACATGTGTGTGTGTATGACTTCGGTATAGGGTATAGGAATTGGTTATAGTAATTCGTGTAGCTTACTCATACCTCATGTCTAGGCATCACCACCTACACAACAAACCCCCCACTATTGATCTGTCTCGGCTCTCCCGCAGCCTCAAACGTCCCATTCCTCAACAACCTTAGTCCCTGCGCCGTACTACCCCCAGGAGCAACCCACGTCACATTCGCCCCCAAGCCCTTCAAAAACGCCGTCGTCGAATTATCAAACGCATACTCGAAGCTCACTTGCGCCGGCACCAACTGATCGTGAATTCTAGGCTGCGCCAACGCCTCAGCAGTCGTCATCCCGCCGTCAAGAATATGAATCAGGTTCTGGATAGTGGAAGTGATAATACGACTTCCACCCGCTGCGCCAATGGCGACGTAGAAGGCGTTGACGGTGGCATTGAGGTGTTCTACGATGACGGGAGAGATGGAAGAGAGTGGGCGTTTTCCCGGGCGGATAAAGTTTGCAGGGCTGGGGATGTATCCGAATGCGTTTGTGGTGTTTGGAATGGAGAAGTCGTTCATTTCGTTGTTCATTATTACGCCGGTTTCTGGGACGACGAGTTTGCTGCCGAAGAGGAGGTTTACGGTTGTGGTGAGGGTGATGGCCATGCCGGATTTGTCGGCTGTTACAATGTGCGAGGTCCCTGGTGTTTCGAGGGATTCGAGACCGGTGGGGTTGTAGTAGGATGTGTTGAAGGTTCTGGAGTCGGAAATTTTGGCCCGGACTTCTTTTGCGGTGGCTTCGGAGATCATTTGGGTTTGGTATTCGTCGATGCCGTCGAGGAAGAGGGGGTCGCCTAGGTTGGCGCGCATGCCGTATGCGAATTTCATGCTCTCGTCTAGGCGGTGGGTGGTGAGGTTGAGGTTCTCTGGGTCGCCGACTTGGGAGTAGCCTTCCATGATCTTGAGACTGGCCAAAGCGACCTCGCCTCCACTGGGTGCGCTACATGATGTGAGCTTGTAGTCGCGGTAGGTGATGGTGGACGGCTTTCGGATCGCGACTGTATAGTTCTTGAGGTCTTCTACTGTCATGGTACCGTTTGCAGCCTGGAGTGCACGGATGGTAGCTTCAGCAATAGGCCCATTGTAGAATGCATCAGGACCCTCTTGGGCAAGAGTCTCGAGCGTATTGGCATAACGCTTGCGAGTGATGGTCTCGTTGAGCTTCAGGAGGCGACCTTGAGGCGCAAAGTCCAGCGCAAATTCCAAGTCATTGACCAAGAA
The DNA here is from genome assembly GCA_025504975.1 of Plenodomus lindquistii. Taxonomy (NCBI): domain Eukaryota; kingdom Fungi; phylum Ascomycota; class Dothideomycetes; order Pleosporales; family Leptosphaeriaceae; genus Plenodomus; species Plenodomus lindquistii. The sequence continues at coordinate 322,230 of JANUWI010000008.1, forward strand.
GTTCGAAGTGGCGTTCTCGCCTGCGGAAGCAATGGCGGATGCCATGTACTTGACGAGATCTGCGTTGACCGCCCAGCCGTTCCTAGCGACATTGACTGCAGGCGTGAGGACAGTGGCCCATGGCAAGACGCCATAATTCTCGTGAAGATGTTGCAGGCCGCGTACTTCTCCTGGAACACCGGATGCTAGACCACCCTCTATACTGGCATCCTCGTTGTTCTTGTACATGTCTTCGAAAGCAGCAGCAGGTGCAGTCTCTCGGAAGTCAATGAACTCGTAGGTACCATTTGGTGCGCGGACGAGCATGAAGCCACCGCCTCCAAGGCCTGTCATAGATTAACATGGTTATACTCGAGTGCCGCCCTCATCTTGAACTCACCAGAGTGGTACATGCCCACAACACCAACACAAGCGACTGTCCCAACCATGGCGTCTGCAGCATTGCCGCCCAGCTTGAGCAGCTCAATGCCAATATGACTGCAGATCTCAGCCTCACTCGCGACCGCTCCCAATTCTCCCTCCTTCACGACCGGTGGCGCAGGCGAACTTGACGGACATGGTGCTTTGCTCGAGACTGGATTGCCAATCGCGGTCTGCAGCATCAAAAACCCCGTCAGACATTTGGACAACCTCGCAGCAGTACCACGCGCCATGATGAGATAGTCACGAAAAGTGAGCAAAGAATCAAGCTCTTGCGACAGCGGGAATAACGAGCCCATGGTAGACTATAAGCTTGGCCTTAGCCGGGTTGGTGGGTCGCGCTGGGCCAGTGACAGTCGGCGCGGAAGCCGTAATAGTCAATCGCTGGTACAGATTGGGAAGCTGGGACCTGGAGGCTGGGGTTGCGGCGCAATTACGTGAGGGGCTGAATCGCGACATGATGGCTGACGCGTGGGAGGCTACTTCGGGGTATATAGCAGATGTGATGGTGGATTGGAGGCGTGTAATAGTCACGATAGCGGAGGCGGCGAAAACGGGACGAGATAGGCGGTATTGCGGGGGGGAAGATAACGGTAAACTTGGCTCCACAGCCAACGGGCGGCGTAAGCTTGTTCACGCCATGGTCAATTGTTCAGACTTGCAGAATTGCTCGTTACCATGACACTCGAAAGTGCTCGTTATGTCTACTGTGTAAGATGTATGATAAGCTTTCGGGGGCATTGCGTGCCGAAGAGTAGGCCTGTAAGCTGCAGATGTAGTAGTAACGTTAACACTGCAATAACGGTAGCTAATCGCGATTGGCTAACCACCAGCTACCACTCGTAGGCGACAGCCATGCTGCAATGAATTCATGAGTAGTGTTATTCCCAGTAACTGCAATGACGATGCTCAGAGTCCCAAAGGTGAGATGTTTCTACGTGCATACAGATGTCGTGGGAGAGGTGACTGGCTGGCGTTGATTCGACCATGTGACTGCGTCATGCCCAATGGTCGCGTCGCGTCGCCTCGCGCGTCCTTGGCCACACGTCGACGGCGCAACCGTCTCAACCCCACAAACCGCCACAATGGCACCCAAAAGCAGCCAATCCATACCCAGCGCTTCGCAAAAGGGCAAACAGCAGACAATCTCGAGTTTCTTCGCCCCAAAGCCAACACAAGCCACCAAGCCGGCACCAACCCCAAAGGCCGTCCCGAAGCCCGCTGCGAAGCCTGTCGTGCAGCCCGTCGCGCCTGTTGAGACCAATGGCACCGACCATGAAAGCGACGAGGACGACCAACTCCCATTGTCACAGCCATTGCCGACCCGCAAGCGTACAGTGGCCAAAGATGACGACTACGACGATTCGGGACGGTCTTCGCCTTCAAAGCGCGTACGCCTTGCGAACAACGACTCCCCACGCCAGTCGCTCGGGCAGACTTCTGCCACCGATCTGAACACACCGAAGCCCCCCAAAATCACCGATCGAACATCCAAGTTCCTATTGTCATCTTCACAGCCGGCACGCGACGAAAATGACGATGAGGAAGACGCCGTAGCATCCCAAAAGCAGAGGCAAAGGCTGCACGAGAAATTTGTCAAGAAGTTGGGACGACCAGATAGCTTTGCAGAACTCAGGCGGAGAAACAAGAGCATCTCGGACGAGCATGCCAACGGAGACGAAGCAGAGGCCGACGAGGATGAGGATGAGGAGCCAGCCCCGAAGCCCGCGAAAGGAAAGAAGGGCGCTGCCACGAAGAAGGCCTCCAAACTGACACCCATGGAGATACAATATCTGGACATCAAGCGCAAACACTTGGATACCGTCGTGGTCATGGAGGTCGGCTACAAATACAAGTTCTTTGGTGAAGACGCTAGAACAGCATCCAAGGAGCTGGGAATTGTGTGTATACCTGGCAAGTTCAGATATGACGAACATCCTTCAGAAGCGCACCTCGATCGATTTGCATCGGCAAGCTTCCCCACACATCGTCTCCAAGTCCACGTCAAGCGGCTCGTGCAAGCAAATCACAAGGTTGGCGTGGTGCGGCAAGTCGAGACCGCGGCGCTGAAGGCAGTGGGAAACAACAGAAACACACCCTTCGTTCGAAAGCTCACAAACCTTTACACCAAAGGCACATACGTGGACGATGTCGAGGGTCTGGAGACTCCAACAGCGGGCTCGGGACCCGGCGCTCAGTCTACTGGCTACCTATTGTGCATCACGGAGACGAATGCAAAAGGCTGGGGCACCGACGAGAAAGTACAGGTCGGACTGGTCGCTGTTCAGCCAGCGACTGGTGACATCATCTACGATGACTTTGAGGACGGCTTCATGCGAAGCGAGATCGAGACCAGGATGCTTCACATTGCTCCGGCGGAGTTCTTGGTAGTCGGGGATTTATCGAAGGCTACAGAAAAGCTCATCCAACATCTTTCCGCAAGCAAGACCAACGTGTTTGGCGACAGATCTCGTGTCGAACGAGTCGAGAAGCCCAAGACTATGGCAGCGCAGGCGTATAGCCATATCTCAAACTTCTACGCTGGTAAGATGAAGTCGAGTCAAGATGGCGACTCCGACCAGCAAGGTGCTATCTTGGACAAGGTGCATCAGCTGTCAGAACACGTCACAATTTGTCTGTCTGCTATGATTACCTATCTGAGTGACTATGGCTTGGAGCACGTGTTCGACCTCACAAAGTACTTCCAGCCATTCAGCGCACGGTCTTACATGCTACTCAATGGCAACACACTATCAAGCCTAGAAATCTATCAGAATCAAACAGACTACACGGCAAAGGGCAGTCTCTTCTGGACCATGGATCGTACAAAGACACGCTTCGGGCAGCGCCTACTACGGAAGTGGATCGGTCGTCCTTTGATTGACAGAGCCAGGCTGGAAGAACGGATAGGCGCAGTGGAGGAGCTCAAAGAGGGCGAGAACACGATACCTGTCGACAAGTTAAAGGCCATGCTGGGCAAAATCAGGACAGATCTCGAAAAGGTGCTTATCCGCATCTACTACAAGAAATGCTCGAGACCAGAGCTTCTGGCTGCTCTCCAGACACTTCAGGAGATCTCGAGTCATTACTTGTCCGCGAAAACACCGGAGGAGAGCGGCTTCAAGTCGACGTTGTTGAGCGAGGCTGTCTCGAACGTGCCAAAAATCTATGAGGACCTGAACGGTTTCCTTGATCAAATCAATGCACAATCTGCGAAGGACGACGACAAGTATTCCTTCTTCCGCGAGGAACATGAAGCAGAAGACATCAACGACCTCAAGCTCAGCATTGCGTCAGTAGAAGACGATCTCAATACGCACAAGAAAGACGCAGGCGCAAAGCTTGGCAAGTCCAAAGTCGATTACGTGACCGTGGCAGGTATAGAGTACCTGATCGAAGTCAAACGCAAATCGACGGAAGAAAAGAAAGTTCCCGCCTCGTGGCAGCAAATATCCGCCACAAAGTCTACTCTGCGTTTCCACACGCCAGAAGTGAAACGCATGTTGCAGGAACGTGATCAGTACAAAGAGTCGCTCGCTGCAGCCTGCGACGCTGCATTCATGCGCTTCCTTGATTCCATTTCAGCAAAGTATCAACAACTCCGTGATTGCGTCTCCTCTCTGGCAACACTGGATGCCCTCCTTTCACTCGCAACACTAGCTTCACAGCCTGGCTACGTAAAGCCTACCTTCACCGATGACATTCAAATCAATATCACAGGCGGCCGCCACCCAATGGTCGAGCAGCTCCTCCTCGACAGCTACGTACCCAACGATCTATATCTTTCCCACAACAGCACACGCTCCCTCCTCATCACAGGCCCCAACATGGGCGGAAAATCCTCCTACGTGCGCGCCACAGCCCTAATCGCCATCATGGGACAAATTGGCTCGTACGTCCCCGCCACCGAAGCCAAACTCGGCATGCTAGACGCAGTATACACACGCATGGGCGCCCTAGACAACATGCTCAAAGGCGAATCCACCTTCATGGTCGAACTCAGCGAAACAAGCGATATCCTCAAATCCGCTACGCCCCGCTCCCTCATCATCCTCGATGAACTGGGTCGCGGGACTTCAACCTTTGATGGTGTTGCTATTGCCGAAGCAGTGCTGGACTATGTGATTCGTGATTTGAAGAGCCTGACGCTGTTCATAACGCATTACCAACATCTTGCTAAATTGCAAAATCGCTTTCCAGACGGCGAGCTGAAGAACGTGCATATGCGGTTTGAAGAGCGGGATGGTGGGAAGGAAGTCGTGTTCTTGTATGAGGCGGCAGAGGGGACGAGTCATAGATCCTATGGACTTAATGTTGCGCGGTTGGCGAGGGTGCCGGAGAAGGTTATTGGGATTGCAGGGGTGAAGAGTCGCGAGTTGGAGGAGAGTATGGGGGCGTGTAAAATGGAGAATATGTAAGTCTTGACACACGCGTGGGATTTGGGGACATGCGCTAACTTTGAGCAGGTCGAGGATGGTGAAGGGATTGTTGACTGAAGGTGATGAAGCGAGTTTGGAGAAGTTGGTGGAGGGGATTGAGCAGCTTTGAAAGTGAGTGGACATTCTGCTCCTGCGGTATGCAAAGTACATTCGAACGATATACTTCGTTGTGGGATCTTCTACACACCAGCATGGAGTATGGCGCGCAGGGTAGGTTATATGGTATGATACGCACATGATATCAAGGTCAAAGTGAAAAAGGCGTGCCGCAATACACTGTACATGAATTAGCAACATGTAACAAATACATATACACATGTACAACGCCCGTGTTCTATACTATCTATGGGTATCTCATCCACCACATCACCTACGCAACCTTCTCCACAACCAACTTCCCCTCCCCATCCTCCAGCGCAATAAGCCCGCTAGCTTCAATCTGCTTCTTCCACTTACTACTCTCATACCTCGCTGTCACAACCGTCAATCTGAGCGGCGGCTCGTCCATAGCCTCCCCCTCCGCCACCGGAACATGCGTAAACGTCCATCTGCCAAACGCCCAGTTGAGAATATACCGCGCTCGACCACTCGGCACACCCGTTGTGGCTGGCATATCCGGATCTGAGGATTTTGGCGGTGAGGAGGCATACAGGATACCTTTTATACGGTAGACTTCGTCTTTTGTGGGGTCGGAGAGGAGGGTCGCGAGTTTATTTGTATCCACCACTCCTTTACCCGATGTATTTCCATCCAACCGTATACTCAACACCTCGACTTCACTCGAATGTCCATGATCATGATCGTGTCCTGCATGAGCACCACCACCCAATACATTGTCCGTCGTCCCCGCCAACCTCGCATCCAACCCAAACACGACATCCCTACTAACCCAGCCCTTCCTACTCTTGGTCCTCGGAATCTGGGGCTCAACATCAAGTTCTAAAATCTTATCCTCTACATCTTCCAGCCGCCGCTCAGATACTAATTCCCATTTATTCAGCACGATGAGGTCGGTGTAGTGGGCTTGCATTTTGGCAGTTAGACTCGTGTCTTCGTAGCCGTTCCAATTCTCCACATCGACGACGCTGAGGACGCCGTCGAGGATGTATTTTGCCTCCCCTCCGACTCCTGCTCCTTCTCCTTCTTTGTTTGCAGTACTTTCCCGCGCAAGACGATTTACTTCCATGGCTAGTGTGGCGGGGAATGCGCTCCCGGAGGTCTCAATGACGATGCGGTCGGGTGTGCTGAGTTGGCAGAGTTCCTCAAGTGCGGTGGAGAGCTGCCCAACGAGGTTGCAGCATATACATCCGTTGAGGAGTTCGCGGACGGAGGAGATGGAGGAGGAGGATGTGAGGGCCGAGTCGATGGGGAGGGAGCCGAATTCGTTTTTTAGGAGGGCGAGTTTGTAGGTTGGGGGGAGTTGGGGGAGGAGGTTGAGGATTAGTGCTGTGTGGGTGGGTGTGGGTTAGTGATTTATTCTGTAGGCGAGGGATTTGAGGGACTCTGGGGAATTGGGCGTGTGTTGCTGTGGTGTGGCGTGGTATGGTGGTGGATGTATGCGAGTGTGATAGACAGGACGTACTCGTCTTTCCCGAGCCCAAAAACCCCGTAATAATCGTTATAGGAGTCGGCGCCATTTTCTCAAAATCTCCAATTCTACCTCGTATTGTCTGTACACTCAATTCGTCAACAAGCAAAGGTAAAACAAAAAGTCCTATACAAAACTCAACCTCAACCTCAACGTCTAATCGATAAGCCCGCCGCCCCCACCATCCCTCCTTCCGCCAAGCCCCCTTCACCCCTGCCAACTCTAAAACCAACGTTCAGGCATCCCAGGGTCCAATGACGTAGCCAAGCGGGGACACAGCACGTCAATCCACCAGCGCAGGGCCAACGGACGACTTGCCCTGGCAGCAGCACCGATGTGCGCCCGCACTATGCGTCAATACCAAGACAACAAACGTCTTTTGTACAAGGGCTAGATCCTGCTTTTGCGGCGTGGGTGTGTGGTACACGGGCTAGGCTAGTGAGCAGGGGAGGGAGGGGTAAGCTACGAACGGACGGGCTGTGGTTGCGAGGGGTGTATAAGTAGGGTAGGTGCTGCCTGAGCTCTTGTTTCTGTATCTACTGTACACTACAATCTAAACAACACTTTCCCAATTCCTTCACATACACACAACACCCCCCAACAACACAACACAACACAACACTCCCCAACACTCCCCAACACAAACAATGGACTTCGTCAACAAGCTCTCCGGCGGCGGCTCCTCCAACCAAGGCAGCGTAAACGAGCAAGTCGTCCAGGGCCAAAACCAACAGCAATCCTCCGGCGGCAGCAGCGGCGGCGGTTTCCTCGGCGGCATCGGCGACAAGCTCAACTCTGCTGCTGGTGGAGGCCGCGAGAGCGAGAAGAACGAGGATTACCTGGACAAAGGTGTCGACTTTGTGCAGGAGAAGTTTATGGGTGCGGGTGCGCAGGATAATGAGGTTTGTTTTTTCGATTCTACCCCCCGAGCTGTGTCATGACGACGATGACGACGACTATTGTGGTATGAGGGCTTGGGCTAATAGGGTTATGTAATTTTAGTCTGCTGTTGAGCAAGCCAAGGACGAACAGATTAGCGATGCTATTCGAAGGGGTTACAAGAGCACCGTCGGCTCGGACATTCCCATCAAGGACAAGGAAACTCGTTTCGGTTGAGCGTTGAGCGCGATGGATGGATGGACAGACACAACTGCTGTGTGATTTGCCATAATTAGGCCATTGGGGGGAACAAGAGTTCGCCTCTGCCTTGTTAATCATGATGATAACAATCGGACATCTGATAGTCTGGAATAACAATATCTCAAAACTGTAACGTGTCCTGTTTGTTCTGAGCCTATGCACTTCCGAAGTAATGGAATAGCACATTGATAATTCTTACTGACCAGGCGACGTACAATTCCTCAGCATCTAAGGATAATCACGTTCCAAGAAGAATGAATGTACATCGCCAAAACTCCGTCCATGCACGCTTGCTATACTCCACATCCGATCATCCCTATCCCATACCATCCATGACCTGACACTGCTTGTCGTGCTGAAACCATACATGCCCGCACCTTAGATCAATCATCCATCGTAACGTCGTGAAAAAAGAGGGGTATCTTGCTTACGAGACGGAAGTGTCAATGTGACAAAAGTCTCACAAGTCTTTGTACAGTGGCAAAAGAGATACCTCATTAGTACTACGATTACTGAGGTGCAGGTGCGGAACGAATCTTGGCGAGCTTGTTCAGGACGCTTAGCAGACCTATGTTGATGTTAGTAATGTCATCTGAATCGCGTTGGCAGCTGATAGACTTACCAGTTGTGCCATTGGTGAGAGTAGACAGCGCAACAGAATTGCGGTCACCAACGGTAACGGTCTGCACGTTTGCAACGATGCCATCGTCCTTGAGTTGCTTGGCCCAGCGGAAGACGTTCTCATCGCTGCGATCGTTGCCAGCAACGAAGAGGAAATTTGGCCGAGCATCGTCCGTGTATCTGCTAAGAAGGTGCTGAGCTGCGCTCGCCTTGTCAAAGTCGATGGGCTCAATGACAACAGAGTCTTTCGAAGGGACAGCCTTGACTCTTTGCTGCTCACACGCATCATTAATGTGGTTCGCGCAGTCACCAGCGTGACGGCTGGATGAATCGTTATCGTGGCCCTTCTCGTAGTGGAAGATAAGTGAGCAGTGGCGTTCCTCGACGCGGCTGCCTTCAACACGCTCCATGTAGTACTGTAGTATAGGCTTCACGGATTCCTTCCACTTGATCGTCTTCTCCTCGTCCGGGAACATGATCCATTCGTTTGAGTTGCTTTCGCGCAAGAAGCATCCATTCTCGGCGATCAGCCCAAGGCCGCGAACGCGGTTGAAGATGAGCTCGGTCTCACGAACCGTCCGGCCGGTCATGACATACACCATGTTTCTCTCGTCAGAAAGAAGCTCGTTCAAGACGTCGATGACACGCCCAGTGTTCGTCAGAACGGTGTTGTTAACAGAGCCGTACAACGCAAGTGTGCCTTCGTAGTCAAGGATGAATAGACGCCGCGAGGACTGCTCGTAGGCAGGGGTCACTTCAGCGAGCTTCAACCTCGGTATTGACATTGTATTGCGCTTGAACTGTTCATCGTGTACCTTGGCCAGGTGCGCGCTCAAGTTCTTGACCCAGAAGTCGCCAGTGTGGTGCATGACCATGTTACGCATCTTAGCATAACGACGGTCCTTTTCATCGTCGGTCATCTCAAGAGCGATCCTGAACGCTTCCGCGATATTGTTGTAGTCCCATGGGTTGACTGACAGCTCTGTACCCTGGAAGATGGCAGCACTACCAGTAAACTCGCTGAGGATCACCGGGCTGTGCTTCTTGCTGCTAGCCTTGCCGTCCTGGCAGATGACGAACTCGTGGACCGTCAGGTTCATGCCCTCACGCAAACTCGTGATCGCAAGGGCGTCCGCGATCGAGAGCAAAGCGAGGAACTGTGAAAACGCAATATCTTGCCGAAGAAAGACGAGTGGATTATGGGTTAGGGTGGAGTGGACAGCGTCGATACGGGTCACTATCTCGGAGACTGTAGCAGCCAATTCACTATCCTCGGTCGTCGACGTGGCAACTTGGATGAGGACTACCTTATCCCTCCACTCAGGGTGCTTGTTGAGGAATAGTTCAAATGCCAGGAGCTTCTGTCGTACTCCTTGAATACTGTTTAGCTTATCGCGCGCGACGATGACCTTTTTGCCCTCGTAACGCTTCTGCATTGTTTGAATCCACTCGAGGACTTCAGGTTCTTCGCGTGCCAATGCAAGCGCATTAGGGTCAATGCCAATGGGTGATGCCCAGACGTTGACGAAGCGATTCTCGAGCTGTACGCCGTCCTCGGTTGCCTCGACGGAGAGAATTCTGCTACAGGTCTGGAGGAAGTGGTGGGCGTACTCTTGTGTCTGGAAAGCAACGAGGTTGGCTCCCAACATGCCATCGAGGAGCTCCTTGCGAGCGGCGAGGCAACGGAACACCTCCGACGAAGGAAAAGCTGTGTGAAGGAAGAACCCTATCTGCGCGTCAGGCAGCTTTTGTCGGATCATATTAGGGACAAGACACAGGTGGTAGTCGTGGATCCAGATAACGTCACCACGCTTGTAGTTCTTGACGACCTTGTCGGCGAAGGCTTGATTGACCTTGACGTAGAATACCCAAGAGTGATCCAGGAAGGCCTTGCTCTTGGGATGATCTGGGATGATGTAGTGGAAGACGGGCCACAAGATGGTCTTGCAGTAGTGTGCGTAATGCCCATCAAAGTCCTTGTCGCTTACGAATACGGTCAGCGCTTGTTGCTCTTCTTCAAGCTTCTCGTAGATTTCCGTCTTCTTCTCGTCGTTCAGGCTATCGGTAGGGAAGCCGATCAGGCCCACGGTGAGGATGTTGTCTATGCTCTTGTTGGCGACAGCAGCACGGACGGCGTTGGAGAGACCACCGTTGCCCTGTACGGCAGGCACGACAGTGTACTCAGTAGACCATCGTGGATCAGCTGTCAGCCTCGCGACCTGTCGGCCCTTGGATCTCTCATTTTGAGCTTGTGCCCGCTCCTGCGCTTTTGCGTACTCCAAGATGGTCTGCGGCGGTGCAGGGTCGGTCCTTGACAAGGGCTGGTTGAAGAGGCCACCTGCACCCCACTCTGGAACATGGGCATCGCTGCGGACCAGGCCTCGAGGGTCTGTTGGCTTGGGGAAGTGTGTGGCTGCGCTCGGCTGGCCAGGCGTGAAGAAGTCTTCGTGCTCTAGCATCGTCATGGGCGTCTTGGGCAGCTGGATGTGGGAAGGAGGCGCCCGCTTCAGGAGACTCTGCGGTGGCTCCTCATGCTTGCTCCGAGTACTGACCACCGAGCCCTGGCGGCCAATATCGCTGAGCTTCGGGGGTGCGGGCTTCGTTGGAGAAGGCTTGGGGGAGCTGTTGTGCGTCTTTGACTCGTGGAAGTCAATGGTATACGGGAGAAATCTGCGTGACGTTAGTTTGTGGTGCAACGGGGAAGGAATATGAGTCGCGAGGGGTCACTTACAGAGACACGACGTGGGTAGACATGATGGGCGGTTGTTTGGCGTAGTCGCCCGTCGAGATTCGAGTTTGTCAAGCGGGACGAAGAGTGCGGGCGATTTCTTTATAGGCGGGAGGGCAGTAAGTGAGGCTGATGAATTGCCGGGTGGTAGGTGAAGGTGGTATTGTATGTAGGAGTGGTGTGCAGGGGAGCAGATTCCGGTAGGTTCGATGGAAGTGTTGGGTATCGGCGGCGCAGAGTCGCAAACGCGCGTGCTTTGGCGGCCCGGCCACGGCGTCACAGCAAGTCCAGCAGGAAGTCTACAGGCCCAAAGGAGCGTCCTTGAGGTGTCGGTAGTCTTGTTCCTTGGTTGTGCAACGTGAAACGCGTTGTCACCGCCAGGGTTGGATTGTTTCCTTTTGTTGCAGGATTTCCCCCGCGACGACGGTATGACGTACCGGAGAGTTTGGGCCAGCCACCGCTTCCTGCAGAGACTCCACCGTCTCCACGACGCGGTTTGACTCGAACAGCAACATTTCCACGACAGGGCCCGTTACCGTGGTTGTCAGATTGTGCATCACGCTGTCGAATGAGACCCTGACAGCTGCAGCCGTTGCCCGTTTAGCTGCTGCGCGTCGTCGGTCCGCCAATGAGGCGCCAGTGGTGCAGCGATCCGGAGGCGGCCGTCCGCCCTCTGACTGGGCATGGCTTGAGCCTTGCTACTGACACGATTCTGCGCAGAGAACTAGGAGAGGGGTAATTCATCCTTGTGGAATTTGCAAGAAACACCCCGATAATGGCCATGTACTGTACACCCGCATACTTGGCTTCTTTGGGGTTTGTTGAGTGTACTGCGCAAGAGCTCCCCACTCTTCGACAGCGATATGTTGAGCTGTCTTGGCTCAGGCAGAGACAACCAACTAGGGCCTTCACTAGTGACAGGTGTGACGTTCTATGGACGATATAATTATGTAGCGGATATGCTACCCGCTAGTGTACACAGTACAGGCAATCTAGGTTGTTTTAATCATGGCTGCGTCGACAGGCGCCTTATCATGTACAACAGCTGCGCGTCGTACAAAACGGTTGAGCATGTGCACGTACGTGATGATAACGGCATTGATGATATGCCTCTCACCTTTGCCAGGTCAGAGTGTTCGGTACAACGCAGCGATTGAATTCATGTCCACAAATTATTCGCCTTTCTAGTACCCTGCATGCATGGTCTCGACTCTTGAGTGAGTGAACAGATGAATCCCAAGATGATAAGGAGAATCCCCCCAGGCGACGACAACGGCGCCGAAACGAGTCATGTAGAGTCACATGATGGCGCGATATTTGGGAACCAAGCCCCAAACAGCTTGCGTCATGTAGTCAGCGAGCTCGTTTACCTTTTTGTTTGTCTTGTTCGATAGCATCGCTCTTTGACTACTCCCATCAAAATGGCCACCATGACGGTCGCACGATCACGAACCCCGGATACTTTGCAACATAGACTGCTGCAACTCGACTGCAGCTCTGATCTACGGTCCTATTCGCGGAATCTTGGCCCAGGCGTGCAAGAGAAGACATTTCAGCGGACAAGTGACGCGCTAAGGGCGCAGCTGGAAGAGCATCGCGACTATCTTCTTCGTCATCAGCAACATGGACAGGCACAGCTCACTCCTGTCTCGCAGTTCCACAGTCCTGTTGCTCCAAGCCAGCAAGTCATGCCTCCCAGTCACCACGCGACACCAGTATTTCGCGATGTTGGTCGGCCACAATACCATGTGCAACCACCACAGCCTCAAGCCCCGCAGGCTCTCGCGCCCCAGTGGTCACGAGCTCCGAAACCACCTTCTCCTATTCCTGGCAAGGTCGAGACCTACCCACGAGCTCTGCGTGACGCTCTGGAGCAGTGTCGCCGTCAGACAGCAGCAACACCAGACGACGGTACCCTTTATCACGTTATATACGAGCTAGCAGCCGATTATATGGATGATCAGCACGAGGTGGTGACAACATGCCGCACTCCTTGGATAGCGAGCAACAAAGTAGCAGAGTACTTTGTTGGAGAATTTCTGAATGGCTGCGCCGTCGACGATCCAGAGTATGAAGTGAGCTCGCAGGGTACTCTGCGCTGCGAGGTAGCGACCGATGGATCTCTGGGCGGAAGAGCGATGGTCTTTGTGAGGCCAGGACGAATGCATGGTTGATTTCCCATGATGCAGGTTTTCCATCGGACGTCTCCTTGGGGAGTTCACAAGGCCTGATATCTGTCTGTCACTTCGGCACACTGTACGCACCGAGTTACGACATAATCGCTTCCAGCATTGGTCTCATCTCACTAGAAAGCAGGACGCACGCCAGTGTCAACGCAACTTTCCTTCGCCCAGCAGGGTTTTGGCCAGCCAGACGACAAGTTCGACAAGTCAACATCCCGCCAGCCATAAGTGCCCGTTCTCAAACGTGGTAGATCATTTACACGCCGTTCTGAACCGACGACTGCCACGAGCATTGAGCGTTTCAACAGACATCAAAAATGAAAATGCGAACAAACAACGAAATACACGCCCAACGCTACTGAGCCTGCAGCTTCGCCCGAGAAAATTGTCTGCACTCTAACAAGAGCAAAGCTTGGGACGGTGAGGCCGCAGCGCACATGTACCTCGAGACCGGATGATTCTGACAGTCCACTACTCCACCTAGCATTATTGATGCGCTTGTTGGATACGTACATGTGGATCTCGCTCGACCTTACAAGATTCTACGAGTTCGTCTCATCCATTGAATGGGAGGACGGCGAGCCAACACGCGATGTCACAGTCCGCAGCATAGCTTGACGTCACGCAAACTTCAGGCTGATGTTACGTCTCTATTCTCCAGGACGTAGATAAATCTGGGATAGACGACAACAGCACCAACCTACAAGGTCATGGGTGAGATACATGTGGGATGGTTAGCTGCGCTGCCGGTACTTTGGGTCTCTGGATGGCGCTGCTGGGTCTCATACGTTGTATGTACGGTGCGTAGGCACAACGACACGCATACTTGTCTGTGAAGGCGATGCAATATTCCCACTACTGAGAATGCGAACCAAACATCATTCTAGAAGAAACTTGAGTAGCCACATGCGAAGTCGCCCGCGACTTCAGCCTTCGAACACGTAGATTAGAGCTGTAGTAATCAACCAGCCCTCACGATATCCAAATCCATCACTCCCATCGCACTCCCCTGCCTAACCCCTGAAATCCTCAGACAAGCGAATCCTCCACACTACGTCCCCAACCCTCCCCCCACCAACACCAACACCAACACCACCTACACCATCTTCACCCCCTTACTTCCCCTCCCCATCCCAACCCCCATCAAAAACCCCACCCTAACAACAAGCGGCCATAAGTTCAAAAAATTCGCAATCCACTCCTCCCTCCTCCACCCGGCACACCCCTTTACCCCTTCAACCCCCATCTCACACCACGCCGCATAAACATGCCCGACATCACACAGCGCAAGCCCAAACACAATAGTGCGCCAGGCGCGCAAGTCGTGTACAACGCGTAAGACCACGGCTTCGATGAACGCGAAGAACAGGTAGGTTGTTGCGAGTTGGTTGTAGATGATTTGCGAGGAGGCGTTGTAGGCGCTGGTCGAGGGCATGTAGGTGTGGTAGAAGGTTGGGTGGAAGTGTAGGTGGTATGCGCCGGTTAGGGCGAGGAGGGGCTCGATGGTGAGGTGCCAGAGGGTGTAGGGGAGGGGGATGTTGTGGGGTGGCATTTTGGTTGGGTGGGTCGAGGTTGGTCGGGGGGTTGATGGGTGAGTTGATGGTTCATGGGTTTAGTGGAGTGGACGATGCAAGGGGTTGTTGCGCGAGCATGGTGGGGTACGAGTGGTGCGTTTGTACGACGGTGTAGGGGTGAGTTGACGGGGATAGTTGTGAAGCTTGTACGGGCGGCTGGTTTCGGTGGTACTTTTGCTGTGGTGATGGTTATTGGCGGAACGTGCTTACTGCGATCGACGCGTGTGATGTACTACCATGTTAGGTAAGTGTTTGAGACGGGCGTGTGAGACATGGAAGTACGAGGTTTTTGTGATTGCAGGTTTATTTGGATTTGGATTTGGCAAAGAACAGGTGGAATACTTGACTGGTGGAGGTTTTGATGACATGGAGGACGATCGATTCTGAGGGTTGCTTATTCAATCAAGGTCTCGATGAAATCAAGCTGTGGCATAGTGTGTAGATTCCAAGTGGGTGCTCGGAAGAAATGCTAATTAAGTGTACATCTATGGTGCTCCTATAAGATTTCCCTGCTGTCAGTAAGGTAGCCGAGCTTGAATATGGGTTTGGTTCGTCGCAAGGCGGTGCCTCACTTGTATCTGGGAACAGCTCCGGCAATCAGTCATCGAAGCATGACCAAGTCACCGAGCCTTCCATACACGCTCACGCAAGCCTTGCTGAGGATGACTGTGTGCGTTGCGTTGTCTGGAGCGCTACTGATACTCGTCAAACGATGGACGTGACGGTTAGCATGTTGTAATCATAGCGAAAAGTAGAAGCCGATCTGAGCTCGCGGTACATTTGAGATGTTTTAGAATGAGAAAATTATTACACGCGGATGGCGACTCAATCTTTAAGCAATTAAGCGAATAAACATAGCAGGCATTCACGGTCTTTGTAGGGCGTTTGTTTCAGGATATTCGGTCCTACCTGAACAGCCGACTAAAAAAATCCAGGTCAAGGTCTATATTGCAGTTGTTTAGCAGCAACTGTCAGTTGTCGTACATGGATGCATGCGGGTTATCGATGAAGGAATTGTCTGAATGCAAGAACAACGTTACTTCTGGAATGTGTGGGCGATATTCTGGTAATACAGAAGGATGTTGCGATCGAAGATGAGCAGTCCGAGTGTTGACGTTCAAGACGATGATTTAGTGGCGTCGCTGTACAAATATGCCGGGATCTTCCGAACGCCCGATCTGGCCAATCAAGGGCTGCTTGTTAGCTTTTGTCATAACCGAGGCGAGCCTGAGTGGCGCTCTGGCCGTCCATCTCGATGATTGCAACACTTTGACCCAAGTCGACATCCCACACGTTCCGCTCCACACACACACTCTCCACACCATGGCTTGCGCACGCTCTTTCGCACGTCTAGCGACAAGGCGGACAGGTTCGTACATTTTCCACCATGCACAAAGGCAGCAATTGGGCCTTGGCTAACCCTCCGCGGCAGCTGTCCGTCCAGCAGTCTTCACCCGCGGCTTTGCCTCTGTCAGCGATGTTCACGCACGCGAGCCCATTTCCAAGGTCGGCGAAGCAATCGCACCCGATGCCTCAAGCAAGCCCGTCTCGGAGAAGGAGACATCGACAATCAAGGAGCCAGAGCCCACCAAGGATGCGAAGACCAAGACCTTCCACATTTACAGGTGGAACCCAGATGAGCCATCATCCAAGCCCAAGATGCAGTCGTACACCCTGGACCTGAACAAGACCGGACCCATGATGTTGGATGCGCTCATTAGGATCAAGAACGAGGTCGACCCAACCCTGACCTTTAGGCGGAGTTGTCGTGAGGGAATTTGCGGAAGTTGCGCCATGAACATTGATGGTGTCAACACTCTCGCATGTCTTTGTACGTTGGAATGAGACATCTCTAGGTGGAGCTAGGGACTGACAGATTGGACAGGCCGCATTCCCACCGACACAACCAAGGAATCTCGCATCTACCCACTACCGCACATGTACGTCGTCAAGGACCTCGTCCCCGACATGACGCTCTTCTACAAGCAATACCGCTCCGTGAAGCCCTACCTCCAGCGCAGCACACCCGCGCCCGACGTACGTTTACTTTCCTCCCTTGCCATCCCTACCTACCATACTAACAACCCCCCAGGGCCGTGAATTCCGCCAAACAAAGGAAGACCGCAAGAAGCTCGACGGCCTTTATGAATGCATTCTCTGCGCCTGCTGCTCAACCTCGTGCCCCTCGTACTGGTGGAACCAGGAAGAATACCTTGGCCCGGCCGTCCTCCTCCAATCGTACCGCTGGATCGCCGACTCCCGAGATGAACGCAAGGCTGAGCGTCAGGATGCGCTCAACAACAGCATGAGCTTGTACCGTTGCCACACCATTCTCAACTGCTCAAGGACGTGCCCCAAGGGATTGAACCCGGCTTTGGCGATTGCGGAAATTAAGAAGAGCATGGCTTTCGCTTAATTGCGTAATACTTAATCATCAATAAGAGAGGTTGGAAAGGAATGAGATGGAAAGGGAATAAAATCCGAGAGGTGGGGATGTGCTGGTGGAAGGATGAGGAACTGAGGAGGAAGAGGAGCTGTCTACCGTTCACTGCATGTATATCGAAATTTTACGATTTGCAGATAAGTCTGCCTTTGAGCAGACAGGCTTGTATTTTTTTGGAGATTTTGTATGCGAATATATGGAAAGCGAGCAATTTTCTGAAATGTGGGTTGGATAATTTGATTGTGCGTGTGTTTGTGAGATTCTTCGTCGGGGCAAATGCACGCGTGGTGTTCGACGTGTGATCTGGCATGCTGTTTATGACTGTTTGAATGCATTGTTTGGTGTTGGCTCGGGAGAACGGATGTGAACCGGTCATGGTCTATGAGATGTAGTAGAGTGAAGAGACAAGAGGGACGAAATGTCATGAACGTGTTCTATATTTCGCATATACGGCGTGTACCCCATCCGTGCTTCCTCGTGGGTGAAAGTAACATAGATACTCCATTCTAGTAGCATTGCTTTACTTTGACATTTCGACCTCCGTCACTTTCCACGGAGGACGAGTGTTGGATTGATCTTATGTTGTTCAGCATGAAGACGGATTACCGAGGGGCATGCCGATGATACCAGTCCAAGCCTTTGGGTCTGATGGTGGAGAGTGGTTTGTGGAAAAGGGGTGTTGGGTGTTGGGTAGTTGCAGTTAGACGTCTGACCGATGACGGCAAATCATTGGATACAAGGACATGTGGCTCATGGTACGAGTAAAGTTTGAAAGGTTTGGTGATATTTGCAAGGTGGTATGTTGTACTCATCAAATAGCAAAAAGGGGGTAATTTGTCAGGAAATGTAGCAGATTTGTGAAATCCGTCAATGAGAGGCTGGTCCTTCTCCTCCACTGAACGCATAGTTCCAATCGAATGTGTATTGGACGAGTTCTTTGGCAAAGCCATGACCCTCTTCCAGAACGTGTCCTGTTACTAGTATATGTTGCTGGTGTGGGACCTCTTCCTCAGCGTACATGTGGTTCCTTTCATTAGGTACTGAGAAGCCGTCCTCATCTGAGATGGCTTCATCTCCGCGGATAGCTTCCTCTCTCTGCGTGTACTCTTTGTCAGAACTATATCCTTCGCTAGAACTGTACTCTTCGTCGGAACTATGATCACTCTCAGATGCCTCAATATGGTAATCCAGCTCCAAATTCGAAATCGTGGCGAGAACTGAGTGGATGTCGTTGCAATCATCGGCGCCATATTCCTCGGTCTTCCAGTCCTGTATCATTCTGACAACGGTTTGATGTCCATTTCTCCAAGCTCGAGAAATGGTCCTGCGGTAGTTCCCATTCGCTCGCCCTTTCACATTTGCTCCAGCCTCAAGGAGAAACCACACCATGTCGAGCCTTCCCCATTCTGCGGCGCCCTCAATAGCAGATCGACCTTTGTAGAAAGCTGGTGCTGCGTTGATGTCGGCCTTAGCTTCGAGAAGGATTTGTACAATCTCAAAGTTCCCGTTCAATGCTGCAAACTGCAGAGCTGTTGCTCCGCGCCGGCTGTCAGGGGACGCATTAACGTGGGCCCCTTTCTGGATCAACGCTATGGTTAAGACTGCCGAATTCTCAAATGCTGCGGCCTGAAGGAGTGTATGTTCCTCGTAGCGACAATTCACATCCTGAATGTCTTCTAGAAGCCAGAGCGCACGATCGTAGTTGCCCCGATCTGCACCTTGATGTATAGCTTTTCGAAGGGCAATACTCAGTCCTTTCTGAACATCGTCAAAGTCTAGATACTGGAATATGTTTGTGTTTTTGCGGACTTCTTGCTCGAACAAAGACCAGAGAACGTTGTCCCTAACGCACATTGTGTATAGGTAGGCGGCGCTCATCTGGCTTTCGCGTTTCTTTTTCTCTTCTGAGTCGCTTGAGCTACGATGCCATTCCAGGAATATCCTTATGGAGAGATGTCGCCTGCTTGCGACCGCATAATTGAATGCTGTGGTGCAGCCATCTTCAATCGGTCGCATTGTCCATCGAGATATCCATGGATCAGCGCCATTCCATTCAGGATCTGGCTCGAAAGGACTCACGCCTGATTGCAACAAGAGGTTAATGACGGGTTCTTCATTTCTCTCTACCGCCAACACTAAAGCTCGGGGACCAAATTCAGCAATAGTGTCTTCTAAACCAATTCTCCGCGCCATAGCTTTGAACGCCTCGCAAATGTGTACCTCATTCGCCTTTGAAACAGTGGCGTATAGTAGTGCTGGGCTGATAGCAGTCCAGAGTCTGGAAAGTAGACTGTCCTGAGGGAACAGGCCATTCATGGCGTTGAGGCCGTGCTCAAAGATGCCGATGGCCATATCATCGGATGTCATCGGCTTGTTGATGTATCCTTTTTGTATGATCTTTTGTATAAACTCCAGACGATGTTCCCGCAATATCTTCCCCCAAGGCGTGAAGGAGCAGGCAACGTCTTTTTTTCCGACACTCAAGCATCGCTGTTTGATTTCATTGCGGAGTTTACGGTAGTCGACTAATGTAAGCATTGGACAAAGTACAGCGCCAAATTCCTGAAGAGTGGTAACAACGTCGAGATGCCCTTGATCAAAGGCTATATGGATAGCTGTACGATCAGAGGCGATGAGCTGGTCTTCAGGGCGTGCAATCCCATCGTACCTCGAATCAACAGATGCTCCGCTCTGGAGCAACAGCAAGAGGATTGCTTTGTGACCTGTGAGGGCTGCATACTGTATTGGGTAGCCGGAACAATATTGGTCGAAATTTGCACCATGAAAGAGCAATAATCGGACAAGGTTTTCGTGCTGGTGATATATTGCGATATGCAAGGGAGCCATGCCCAATAACTGTCCCTTACCCTGATTATACAAGTAAGGATCCCATGCTTCTCGCTCCAAGTCGACTTTTGCGGAAAGTAGCCAATCAACAAGGGGCGTATTGTCACAGGAGCACGCTGCCGCAAGTGCACTGCCTCTACCATCTTCATCATACCAATGGACATTTAGTCCGTAAGCGACCAAGGCAAGGAAGAATCCCGTTCCTTTGCGTGTAGCTGCTGCTTCGAGTAGGGACCAAGGTCGAGATCTGGCAATCTCCAAAACAGTCGGGCTGCTTTCAACGATCAAATTCATAGTCTCAAGAGAGCATTCACATACTGCGAGGTGAAGAGTCTCGAACGTGATTAGCGGCTTGAATCGCGTGCGCGAAGACTCGTTCGAGAACAAAGCCTGCAAGAACTTGACATCACCAGAGACTAGGGCAGACTTTAACAAGTCGACGTCGTCTTGTTGATTGTCTTGGTCGAGATATTGATTCGTTGATTGCTTGGCAAGAATGAACTCAATCATGTTTTCTCTTCTGTGCGCGACGGCAAAATGAAGGGCCGTCATTGGTAAATCGTGCCGGCTACGAAGCGCACGAGTGTTGACGTCTACACCAGACTCTAACACAATATTCAGTAGCTTGTAATTCTCCTGCTGAACCGCACTTGCGAACAGTTTCTCTGCAAAGGAAGCAATGGTGTAGTATGGTTGACGAAGTATGCATCGCAGAACGTCTGATCCAGAATCGATGATGGCCAGCTCATGTGCATCTAATATCCCACCAGAGTCGTAATTATTACGGTGTATGTCTCTCGCATTGTTCGACAACGCTCCGACGAATCTGGTGAGCGCAACTCCGAGCGACTTCTTATCATACGTGGAACGTGTGCCAGCATCAGATGTAATCAACTTCTCAAGTACTGAGGTCGGTAAGTACTTTTCGTAATCTTGAAATGTCAAGTGACTCGAGTTGTGGCTCGTAGATCGCGAATGCAAAGACACAGCGGCCTGCTGCACAGATCGCATCGGAGGGACCGACGTATGTTGAACTTGGGTCCTACTCGGAGATCCTGCACCTAAAACGTGACCAACATATGGCCGGATCTCCGGAGTCATGCGCCGTAGTTGATCGGATGTCAATCCACAGGCGTACTGGTCGAACCATGCGAGGAATTCGAGCAAAGGGAGCACGTGTGTTGAGGGAGCACGCCGTTCGTCTCGGTCAGAAAGCGAGACCATGATGTTAGGTTCGAGGTCATCTTCATCATAGTGAACAGCCAGAGGAGATGGACAAGCCGATGGCGGTGTGGGTGATCTGACTATGATGCCCGGTGGGGTCGAAGGTGCGACATAGTTAAAGAATCTCTCCCACGTCGTTCGAAACGCTTGAGCTGCGCTTTGCTTCTTGATCTTCGAGCTTGGGACCTTTTCTCCGTTGTGTTCCACTACCGACTCTTTATCCTCAGCCTCTCGCTCTCGAAGCTTGTGTGCGATGTAAGCCCACTCCGACTTTTTAATATTCTTCTTGACCTTGCGAGAGACGATGGACTCCAATTGCGATTTTCTTGTGGTTATTAGTCAAGACTGAACAATAGTCGTTAGAACATACGTCTTCTTGACTCCTTTAGCTGCCATCTCGGCCTGAACTTCCAACAATGGCTTCTTTCTGTACAATTGTACGGCTAGGTCAT
This sequence comes from Plenodomus lindquistii, assembly GCA_025504975.1. NCBI lineage: Eukaryota > Fungi > Ascomycota > Dothideomycetes > Pleosporales > Leptosphaeriaceae > Plenodomus > Plenodomus lindquistii. The sequence continues at coordinate 343,889 of JANUWI010000008.1, forward strand.
CTTCATCACTCGGCGCTTTGCGTTTTGTCATGTTGACACGTTTGTCCATCCAACTCCGTCGATCGAAGGTAGGGGTGATGAAGTGAACGACGCGTGTACTCCAATACTGAAATCCGAGGGTAGAACAATGTCTCACGCGAGAAGGACTCTGAGGAGACTGAAGGATAGAGGATCCAAGCAGCTTTAAAGTATGTATGTTGATGGAAGGTGAGAGCGAGAATGATTGTCGAGCACAGCCGATATATATGTGCGAAATGCTTGCGAGGCTGAGACGCGCCTAACAATACGCTGATTGGCCAGAGCCAGAATCTTTGTGCATGGTGGTAGTTGTCAGCTGCGAAGGTTTCATGAACAGGGGTGCTATTGGCCACAGCCGAAATCTGGCGTGCGCCAGCATAGTCATTGGCTGTTGCCAGAATCTGCGTGTGCTGTGGCACACCGAGGATGGACTATACGTAGGATGAGTAGGCCAATGCGGCTGGTTACCTGCACTGGATTGGACGCTGCCAAAATCTTCGAGCAACAACATACTCACCCACTCTCTGTATGCCTTGTCCTCGAACTTATAATGTCTACCTCACCCATATACATCATGACCGCCTACCAGGAGCACTTAAATTACCTTACCTTGTCTGTTCAAATATCCATCCATGACACTCAACACTGAGAGCATCATCGCCATCGTCGCGCTCCTCGTGACATGCCCACCAACAATGTGGCTACTGTACACGTTATTGAGAAGAAAAATGTTGCGTCAAGCCCACCGTAAGTGCGAAATTCAGAGATAACAACTAGTAGCGTCTAACACATACCAACAGCTCTCCTGCCCCTTAACGAGACCGTACCGCCTGTCTTCATCATGCTTCATCATCACAGCCTACACCTACGACGTGCGTAAAATCAGGAAACAAGGACTCAACGACAAGACCGAAATGCATCGACGGTAGAGGGCGTAGGGACAGACAAAAACCGAGTCGGCCAACGCAGCACCGGGCTAGACATGAGGGGCGTTGAGAAACTGGCGTAAGAATATGCGGAATACTGGGAAGATATACCAGCTGTGCATCTCGTACGTATGTTGGAATAAGATTGTTGACGTCGCAAACTCAACTCCGCAAGTCGCGCTTTCAATCCCAGACCTAGCGGCGTAATCTACTCCGATCCCCACATCCTATCACCAGCCAATCGCATTCATGTCCCCACTCCTCGTACAATCTGAACTCCGTATGCATCCATGCAGCATGAAACGCGTCTATCATCCACGCGTCTACAATACCGACACAAACTCATGCTCATTGAACGCCGACTCACATACAGGCACTAATTCACGCACACACAAATCAAGCTCTCCACGTGAAAAGTTTGACGCGCCAAAGCAAGTTGCATTATGACTCCATTCGACTCAGTCTTAGTTCTGCGCCCTATCGGAATTGGCGGCCTGACTGCTGCCTGGCAGCCTGTCCATCATTGGGCCAAGCATCGCTTGCTTACGCGATTGCCAACTCCGATGTGATGTTTTGGGGATACTAGTATGATTGTGTATGCGAGAAAAATGGGTAGGAGTCATAGAGTAACTCCGATGTGCTGTGACGGTGCTTAGATATATAATGGGTTGAGGAGCATATTGGGAGAAGCATCAATATCTACGTCGTCTGTGAGTTTACTGCAAGAGGAAAATCCACTCAAGCTCTCAAGAAAGTTGTACTCATTGTCATCGTAAATTATAAGCGGCAATCAATCAGAAAGCCACCTTCACCATGTCGTCTCCCAACAACGCCGCCTCAAACAACTCGAGTTCGCCGCCACAGTACTCAGACACCGCAGCCCCGCCGGCGTACACAGACTCCTCGTCCATCATGTCGAAAAGCTCGACTTCAAAAAGTATATTGAAGAAGATGTTCAATCGCAGTTGTGAGATCATTTCCGTGCCTGGTAAAGTGACAATGCTGACTCATTTGGTAGCAACCGAAACAGCTCCAATTCAGAGCAACAAGAGGCAGGAAGAGGTCGAGGCTAAGGAGCGCAAATACGCTGTGCTTGCAATGTACTATGCCACCCGATGATGTGGAACGTGTCCTTTTCGGTCAGGACTCCGGAGTTTTATGCAGAGAGGAAGTATTGTCTAAGAATGGCGTTGGGCGCATCGGTCGTTTCTGGATCCATGATTAAATTCCTATTAGATTGTAATATCGTCGGTGTAGTGAAAATACATCCGTAAATCAACAACCTCGTTCAGAAAAGATCCTGCATCGCGATTAGTACGTGTACGGCTGCCTTTCTTGCAGTGGACTTACTGGATTATTCCAAGTCGCGTCGTGAAGCCAGTCTAGGAAGTCCTCCGCCTGTGTGGGTATCGGTTCCAGCCCGTCAATGATTGGCATGTCGAAGAAGCCTTGACCGGACCCCGCGAGATCTTCACCATTTTCTAGTGCGCCATTGACAGGTGGTTCGTAGTTCAGCACTTCGTCCAGAACCTTAGCTAGCACTTTGTTCAGCTCGCTACATAGCTTGTGGTTGCCATCGCCTGGTAGTATAATCCACTCAAGACAGGAAGTCAAGACGGACAAGTTACGGATAACATCAGCGCGCGTAACTGTGCTGGGAAGCGGTACACCTTCGATAGTGCATCTCCGTAACTCTAAGGCAAGCAAACCAGCTGCTGGGAAGCAGTAGAATAAGACGACCGTGGGGAAGTGCCGCCGTGTCTCGTAGACCCGATTATTTGGCTTTGTCGAGACAAGCGACGTGGATAAAAGCCTCAACGAGATCTCCAACAGTACTGGGAGCGCTTGTTGAGTTTGACGATGAAGCAGTCTTTGTGTTTGGAAGAGCAAATGCAGATATTCCAGGTACGCAGAGACCAGACGTACAGTCCTACTCGCACCAAGGCCAATCCAAGCATCGTCTTCGCTGTAAGTCTCGTAGCGCAGGTGTGATGGGAGCGCCTCCCACCACTGAGTACATTCGGCTGCGATTGCTCTAACCTTGTAAGTTCGGTTGGTCGTGAATTTGAACTCATTCAACATACTGTATGTTCCGAATTACGTCGCTGTCCTTGACACCAGCTAAGCTCTGCTCCAAGAGCCTCTCCTTGAAGATCGCAAGTTGACATCTCGCCCTGATAAATGAAGCGGGATAAGTGATATCATCCATGTTCCACCCTGCACTATCGAGTCTCGAGAGCTGATCATTGAGTAAACTGTGATCGTCCGACGCGATAGCTTCATCGCTAACGTCCAGCTGCTGTCGCCTATCGCTATATCTCCAGCCCATCATGGGTGGCCGACCAAAGAAAACAGCCAGTGTCTTGTCCGAGCGATACACCGCGGCGTAAATTCTTCTTCGTGATTCGCGTAAGAAGATAGGCTCTTCATTGGCACCCTCGGCAAACTCTCCCTCGCAATGCAAACCTGTGGCGTAAAGCGCAGAGACACTGTCGCCCATGCGTCCCCATGTTCCATGATCTACTACTGATTAGCTGCGTTCTTAACATGTGGAAACTCATCGAGACCTACAGTTGTCCCCATAGAAATTGCTGATCATCAGCATGTTGGTGTATACTAGCCATACCATGACTGGTGGCCAGAGTCAGCAGATCTGACCTCACCGCAATCAATAAATATCGACCTGTTGTTGCACTCACTATCGTTGACAGCGCCATGTACCTGGCATACGTTGATACAGTCGTTAGTTGCATGTATCACATCCTCGATGAAACGATCCTTTTCTAGCTTCCTGCTATCAGGGAGTGTGAAGATCGGATCGTGGGGTGACGTAAATTGCGCGTTGGATCCTGCGACTGCTAGGATCAGCCCCAAGGTCTCCCAACGTAAGTTTTTCCCAGTTATTAAAGTATGGAAGCCTGATGGCAGCATGGTTGAAGGCACCTTTAACGGTCTTGCGGTATTCTTCGTCATGGTAGCATACATCATCTTCGATTCAGCCCCAGCCACACTGAGTTGCTCTAGGTCCTGTCGTAGTTGAGGTAGGATAGAAAGGACCAATGGTCTGATCAGAGCAGACGCTTTGTTGGTATCAAAATACATTTGCACCGACCTCTCGAAGAACTGGAAAGGGCTCAAGGTAGATACTATGGATGTGCCTATACTGAACTGGCAAAATCGACTACCCATTGTGCGGCTTGAGGCAGAAGGGGTGACACTCAGCCGCTCAGACGGCTGTTCATGGACTGTGTCTGGCAGTGATCCTCGATTCTCAGTGAACACCGCTGCGTAGCTCGTAGATCCCAGGTAGAAACTTCGGGTAGGATCTGAGACTACCTCTGTAGTTCTGGTTGCGCTGTCTGGGGGTGTCGGCCATTGGTTGGTGATGGGTCCCGTGTTGATGTCATTTCTCAAGGTTGGAGGGCTTAAGGTCAATGATGTGAGCCTTACATGGCCTTGGGCCGAGCGCGCTACAGAGTCTGCTTTCCGGCGACGAGGCTCTGGCTTTTTGCGTGGTGTGCCCGCGGGCTTAGTCATTGGGTTCGGATGATAGAAGCACTGGTCAACGATGCCACGGGTTTGACACTTTGAACATGTCGGCGTCGTGTGGTCACACTTAATCTTCGATATCCGGCATGGTTCACAGGACCTGGACACCGGTCAGCCTTACCAAAGTCGGCTCGGAATCATCACATACCTTGGCTTGCCGTTTCTTCGCAGCTGGCTTGCCATGCCGATTGGGAGTGGCTTTTCGAGTGACACAGGTCGCGAGAGGATACGGGGAAACGCTTGTTGCTGCTATTCACTAACAATTGCGCGTAGTTGCTCCATCTTACTCCGTCCTCAACTGTGGGTATATTCCATCTTCCGGAATTTCTTCATGGTTGATTCTCATTGGCCAACTTTCTCTCGGAGTAATCGGACCTAACGTCCCGTGACCTAATCGGACACCAGGTGCAATATCGCAAGTTCCCTTACTATCGTATCTCACACTAATAACAGCGTCTCCTGCAAGAAACCGAGGATGTCGCAACCTGACTTTGAACCCAAAAATCGTAGAGATTTTTTGAGTCAGGGGACGGTGGAACCCAGCTATCCATGGATGGATCCCTAGTCGGCCGATGATTGAGTCTGCGCGCTCGTCAAAACATGATCTCTACAAGGATCTCTACTGCGCATGGAACGAGTATCATACGCTGCTGTATGTGTGACCATGGTGTTTGGCGTTCAGCAAGGCAGAGTGGAAATTGCGGTCAAGGAGCATCCGCTTGGAAGGAAGCCGCCGTCCGCTCCCGTTTACCCCACCAACCACTGACATCGTTCGGTGCATCACTATTCACTGCCACCACCAAAGAAGCTGACGTCTCGAACATCACCGATCGACTCTTGTCGAAGTGCGCTTCATTCTGGGCTTGCATCACGTCGCGGTAGCCCCCTCGATGGCTCCTTTTCTATTGGTGCTTGCCGGACGTGTGAGCTGGCAGTCACGAGCTTCATTCCCGGTACCGTCACACTCCATGGCTGCAGCCCGCCATTGAACATATGAAAGCGTTGGCGCGGCATGCATTGCTGTGCAGAACGATTGGTTTCAGCTCCTCCATCATGTCACAGCCCTCACACAACCCGTTCACCGGTGCTTAGCAGAGCCGCACTAAGAAGCAGCTCACCTGCGCTCGACACTCCCTACGCAGCTATGAGACTCATTAGCCGTCTCACAGCGTACCGTCTTCATGCCTGAGGCGCCCAGAAACATGCACTGCGCCTCCTTCATTAGGCCGTCACTCGTCGAAGTCCCTCTGAATGTCTCAAGCTGTACTCGGTTGATCAGGGCAAATTCGAGCAATAGAACTGCGAAACAATTCTAAACAGTCGCTCGGAGTGTTGTTTCTTCTTGTCAAACATTTGATGAATTTGATGCGCCATGCGACCATCCGTTACGGTTTGGTGCAATCGGATGCTGCGCAATTCAATGCAGCTAGACCCAATGGCGGCATGGGTGTTCACCGGTTTTCGTGGGGCAGCGTAAGATGGGCTCGACACCTGTCAGATGAATCGCCGTCCAGCGCTGAACACTCAGCCGCGCTGAAACAAGACTCTTCTTGCGCATCGTTCCTCGAGTTGAGCCGGACGTCCTCCATCTCGGTCGGTCCTGTTCATTGTTTGATCTTTGCCTACTGTGCGCGTTGTCCAGGGCGGATCTGCGCCTTCGGTCTTCGTGGCTTCAGGGTCAGCAGATCGTGAGTCGAGCGCTGGCGCCTCGAATTACTAGGCCTTTACCAGCCGTCTGAAGAGCAAGGGCACCTGAGATCTACCCCGCGGTCTTTAGCTGCTATCTGCGCGCCATGGCCACTTTCCAGCAGCATTACCCACAGCAACATGAGCTTCCTCTCTTCCAGAACCTATATACGTTCTCTCACGATCAATATGGGTTCCCACAGCCGAAGACGCCAACCGAGTCACTCGTCAACCATCCTTCACACTCCCCCGCCCCGCTCATAACTACTCCGCCTATCAGTCGCCAGCCATCGCAACTGCCGGGGCTATCTCAAGACCACACGTCGGAGCCATTGCTATGGGACAATGGCAGCTTTTCGAACTCTCCCACGTCCGTGAGGACCCCTGATCCTGATTCTATGGAGGTGGAAATACTGAATGACTCTCAAATGTTCTATACGCACAACAGCCAGAATATGTCTACACAGGCGAATCATGGCGCCCTTGCAGCCTTGGACACGAGCATGTTTATCTCGAACCAAGGGGTCATCAGTGATCAGGGTACGTTATCTTGTCAAATTGCTGGGCCTCTGTTGACCTAGCCAGCCGTCGACGCAGCCTACCATGACACCTTGGCTTCCGTGTCCGAGCAATATCAGCACCAGTATGGAATGCAACAGCAGCAGCAGCAAGATCACCAAATGTCGTTCGCGCAATACCAGCACTACGCTTCTCAATCACTTCAACACGATCCATGGAATGGTCAAGGGCCACCCAGGTCTTCTCATGTTCCACGATCTGGCCACGTTGTGTTTGATCCAGCGACTGATCAGTACATCTCTTCTAGCTATATGAACAACGTAGACTCATGGAGGATGAATCACCCAGAGCCTTCGTATTTAACCTCGCCAAATGAGCCAACTGTCCCCCCACAAGACAACTATCACCTTGCACCAGTACAACAGCTCACCCACCGCTCGCAATATCAGGTCCCTCGTACGCAGATGATAAACCAACTTCCAATGGAGATGCATCTCACAAGAGCATCGCCTCCACCAGATAACCAGGGATTCGTCAACTACGATTTAACGTCACCGTTTTTCAATGAATACCATACAGCTAATAATAACCACCCATCGTCATCATCAGCGGCCCGTATAGCTACAGACCAGAGAGCAACTTACGAGCCTACCATCAGCCCAACGGTTGCGAGCCCACTGAGTTCTGAAGATATGCTGTCATCCTATACGCACTCGGAGCCAGGGATATCAGCAGAGCTTTATTTCTCGAATCAGTTCTTCCAAGGAGAGGTGTTACCATCTCAGAATCCGAAGCTAGACTACACTCCTGTCAGAGGAGTTTCAGAGGCGACTTTCGGAGTTTCACCAGAACCAGAGCTGGCCCAAAGTGCGGCGGCCAAAGCTCTGGCCAAGTCTGGTGGAAGAGCACTCGGAACTCATCTCGAGCCTCGGATCGCCAAAGCAGCACATGACATGCGAAAGATCGTAGCATGCTGGCATTGCGTGCTACAACGCGATAAGTGTGGGCCAGGCGACATCTGCGAACGCTGTCTCAAACGATCGCAACGTCCGAACGCGGATTGTGGCCTGGGATGCTGTCGCATCAAGCTCGTCGACCTATCCGAATACTTCCTTCCATCTCTGGTCACGCAAATGCACGAAGGCTCTCATCTCACATACTTTGTCACACAACACATTCGGCAATGGGGCAATACAGAGCTGGAAGTTTATATGACATGCGGGCAGAAGGGTATGCCCAGGATTCCTGTCAAAGTCTACGAGTTCTCTCCTAACGGGGATACTTTGACGATTCAGACACAGTACATCACCGATCCAAAAACTCGTCAGAGAATTGCTGTCAAGAAACATAGCCCTGCATTGGGCATGGTGCAGATCGATTACAACGAAGAGAAGAGATACGACAGGTACATCACTGACATTGTGACCCATCACTTGGATGCTTTTGGCGAATTGTGCTGGAAGGAAGATGACAACGACTTCCAGCAGAAACTGTTCAAGTTGATGACCAGAGTCAAAGCCAAGAACGATGATGAAGCGAAATTGCTTCGCGAGGTCTTCCGCCTCATCGTGGTCACGTACATCATGTCACACACTCTCACCATTGCAGAAGAAAGCAAGTTTGGAGTCCTTTCGCGGATGCACTCCTACGCCGGTCCTCACTCATACTCCGATAAATATACGTCGCCACGCATGACGAATCGGCAATTGAAATACTTTTTCTGCCGCCTACAACGCTCGATCCAGGCCGCTGTCCTTAACAAGCTCCAGCAGATATTCAAGTCTTCCAAGGGCTGTGACAAGTGGCTAGCCGCCTTTGTCGCTGTACTGGGCATGTGCATGGCGCTGGAGGACCAACAGAAGACAGTCCACCAGGTCATGCAAACCCGAGCTACTACCGATGGCCTTGACCCGCGAGACGCACAAGACCAAGCCGACATTGCCAACCGAGAGATTGATGCGAGGATGCATTTTGTCCAGCAAATCTTCCGATGGAAGTATAACCGCAAGTGCAATCCCATTAGCGACCCTGAGCGAGCGTGGGAAAAAGAGGCAGGGTTTGGTGATGCCTCAAGCGCCAATTTCGTGCGGCAGGTTGTACAGTTGGTCAAGGACAATAGTAAGCTCTCTGGAACCGAAATCTACAAAAGTACACTGACTCTCGAACAGTTGACTACCTCCAAAAACGCCAGCATGTTAGCATTTCGCACATCAACCAGGCAAACTACACCGCGCGTCTTGTCGGCCAATTCCTGCTTTCATTTTGGATGCCTAACGCTTAGATGTGTTCTGCACGGGGCATGTACCCTCATCCTCAAACTTGAGTCCTCTTGCTGGAGGACTCGGAACTTTCATTATCACACAGCCTTACGTTGACGACTCACGGCCTGCTGTATCACTCGCACATGAACGTATTATGGAGCACAGCACTCAGCATTTCTTTCGCTTTCTTTTCTTTTGGACTTGGGGAACCCCCAAAAATACGTTGGATAGTCTGTACTTGGCAGACTTTGGACGATTTACGATATATTTATACCCTTTTCCGTCATGATTGTTTTTTTTTTGTCTTGCAAGGCTGATGCTCAGATGTCACGATGGCATGTATGACCTCACCAGCATGCATCAGGCTGGCATGTTTGTCTATGTTTTAATCGATCTCGCATTCCTCCGTGTCAAGTGCGTTGGGTGTGACGTGGTGGCTGTACCGGTCAGTGTGGGTAGTAGTAGGCCCGAGAAGTGAGGTCAAGTGGCGCACTAGTAAGCGCTCAGCCTGACCGGTGAAGGACGACATTTACCAGCATTATATGGGATTGTGCCTTGCTTGTGCGGAGCCGTTCCGATGCTGTCACAATGCGCATGCGGAATACAGCTGACTGATTGTGACAAAATTCGTGATTAAGTAGTGTTACATTCAATGCTGTCGCCAGCCTTGCCCTGGGGTATCATCCTATCTTGCACAGTCGTCCAGCCTGGTCACCACTCCAACGTAGTCTACACTACCCTCCCTCTCCGCTTCCAGCACCTTCACGCACTCCTCCAATAACCCCATCAATCGCCCCTGTATCCCCCGCCCCGCAGGCGTATCCGCATATCTCCCTGCCCCCCACCCAAACGGCAGTACCAATCTCCTCCTGCCCCGCCAATCCACCACCACCAGCGCATCGAGCGGGAATCTCCCACCGCCCGACGGATGTAACAAGCCCAATCGAACAAAGTGATTATGACTCGGTGTTGCAGCCTGTATAAGCGGGAGGGAAAAGGGCGCGGTGCGCGAAAGGCGGTGTGTAGAAGGATCGTGGACGAGGAGTAGAGGTTGTAAGCTTGGCGAGAGTGCGTAGAGAGATGGTAAAGCTGCGCTGAGACACGTCAATAAGTATACAGTAGTTTTGTAAGACAGAACAGGGTGGGAGGAGGGGGAGGAAAGGTTACCAAAGTAATTCAAAATGCAATTGCATATTCCCCTTTACACACAGCACGAACAGCGACTCTGCCTGTCTGTACCGCGCCCAGTTGTCGTGCGCTGGGAGGTTGCTACCAGGCGGTGCGGCGAGGCGTTTACTGGATAGCAGCGCGGTGGTGTCGAAGGGCCATGCTGTGGCTGGGTCTGCGATGGCGAGCTCGTCGAGGTCGCATTGTGTGCGGGTGCGCTTTAGGGTGTCGCTGAGGGAGGATGGGGCGGGCGAGGGTGACTTGAGTTGTGAGCGGTCAGAGTCGGAATCGGGGTCGAGAGTGGTGCGCGAGCGTTTGCGACTGATAGCCGCGAGGGTGGTGGTCATGGAGACATGTGGTGGTGGTGTGGTGTGTTTGCACCGATGATTTCCAACTTCACTGGAGTTTTGGAGCGGTAATGCGCGATCAACTACATCGCGTGCGGATTAATCGGTGTTGTGTTGTCGTAGATAGCCATAGCTATGTATGTACCTAGGCGGTCGCAACGCACGCACACGCGATGCTGAACGCGACAACGGCCATCTTACAATCCCGCTGCCCTCATTCGATGGGGCGTTCAATGCACTGCACTGCATCCCCGCACCTGCACCGCGCGCCTTACCCCACCACTCCGATGCCTAAACCTGGGCTGTGGGACAAGTCTGGACCTCGTTGATTTGCAGCTGTGACGAACCGTCTCTTGGGATTCAACTCCGTCCGATGACTTCGCAAGCCGCCTCTTCGCGAGACGTGAGCAGTAAACTGCGGCAGAGCACGTGGAATGGGAGCATACCGCTGGACATACGATTGCACAAGGGCGATAGCAGGACGTATGATGAGGGAGAGGGGTATTTGGTACATAAACAATCTTGCACTGGAGACATTGTGCTGATGGGTTGGTAGATACAATTTCCACGACTGTCATATCTGGGACTACTGCTTCATAAACTGCGCGCCTTCTTCGCAGACAGTCTAATTTATCCAGAGGTCTCGGCTTCGGATGCGTGGCTGGAATATGAGGGTGTGCCGCTGAAATGGCATTATCCGCTGGGCTTGCTGTATGATCTCTACTCTGGAGCTGAGCCGGCGCATCCATCAGATGGCTTGTCGCCGACTTCGAAATCAACTTCTCCAGATGACGAGCCGTCAAAGCTGCCGTGGCGGTTGACGGTGCATTTCTCAGAGTACCCTACAGAGCAACTGGTGCATCTCGACAATGAAGGAAAGCACCTCCACGACCTCTTCATCCACAGTGTAAAAGAGGCGGATTACCTGCGAACGGGAACGGGCAAGACTGTCATGTTCTTGAGCAAAGAGGACAGCACGCAGCTATGGGAGTCGGTCAAGCAACACGACTTTGCGCTGTACAACCCCATCAACCAAAAATTTCTGAATCCGCAAGGTGTCAATTTGAGACATTTGCCAGTACGACTATATCTGCCTCACGCAGCCGAAGACCAGGCGATCAAGGAGAAAGAGGCGAGCCCAGGAAGTGTCAGGGTCGTGCAGAGTTTGGTAACGCCGAATTTGTCCTCACGTGAGCGTTTCTCCCTTCCTTCAGATTTGTCTCGCATGCCTGACAATGTACAGGGCAACCACAGACGATAGGCACGGCGTTGAATCAGATACTGCCAACGTTGTTTCCTAGCAGAAGGAGTCCGCTGTTGGCGCAAGCGGTGCTGCATGGCGCTGTGTTGCCTCTGAGCGCCAGTGTCGAAGAATTGATCCGAGCGACGGCCTATCTCGATGGCTGGCTGCACATTGCAGTAGTGATGATGGGATAAATCATAAGGAGAGAGAGCGCGCAGAGTTGTGCACCCGTTAGCACACGTCTCCACAGCAATGTCGGATGGGCTGCTGGACGTGGAGTCGATGTTATTGGTAAACAAGGATAAAGGGTATAGCTGGAGATGTGCCGAGGCAGCCTACTGCAGCTATCTATCCAATGTACGTGCCATGACTACTCTTAATTTTCATAACATGCCATGGCCCACGACACAACAACAGCTGTCGCAACTGGGACATGGAGTCGACTTTGCGTTCACAACCATCGGGGGGTCAAACACAGCAAGTCACACGTCTGCAGACAGAAACGCGGCCAAGGTGCCAAAAGAGCTCCTTGTACCTGTTGCGCCCCGGATCTTGGCACAAAGCTTAGTGGTGATCTCGGCTGCACCTAACGGAGACGGGCATCCCACGCAAGACTGGCCGGGAATCTGAGCGCTAGAGCTATCTGCGTAGCGCGTGCGGTTGCGGGCTCTTGGCTGGGTGAGGCATTTCTCCCTTGAGCGGCCGCGATCCTCGTCACGCACACGGTCCTGTGGATGTTTTGGACTACCGAGTGGACTGGCGGCTGGCTCGGTCGGGGGGGTCCTCAGTCGCCCGCAGATAAGCCAGGCCGATGACATAACTCGTGCGAGCTGCTGGCCTGCGGGCTGCACAAGAACGGTTAATGAACAGGCATGGGTCCCTTGGTGGAGACGGACAGTAGCGTCAGCGGCGGATCGTGCAGCACGCTCAACGCAAGTACTGCGGAGATAACAGTAGAGTAAGAAGGGTCCTAGCTGTAGCTGGGCGAAGGCGCGAAGCCAGGCGCGCGTCGCGATAGTTGGGCAATGGCCGTGAAACTGCCCAGGACTACATATAGAGTAGACTCTGGAGACGGGCGAGGGGGATTGTGGAGCAGCGCGAGTCTTGTCTTCTGGTGGACCGTGGACCCCCAACAAGCAATCAAGGGAATGAAACCCAAGGCTCTTGGAGTCGCCTGCACACTGCACAGACTGGCGAGAGCATGTCGACATGGACACGGTGCCGATCGATATGCGTGGGAGCAACGAGATGATGCATTCTGCGCCATTGGCTGGTTTCAGTAGTAGCTCTCCCACTAGCTAGCCTCCTCACCCTCGCGTTGCTGCACAGTGCACTAGGTCCCAGCCTCTTGACCTCTTTCTCACCCAGCTCTCCATCATTGTCAACCTGCATCTCCAACTCAGCAAGCACTCGATTGACCGCCGCAGAGCCCCGTCGCCTCACGTAAGTAGCTCTCCCCATTTTCATTGCACCCGCCACGCTGCCTCTGCGCACCGCCAAAAACCCCCATGTTCACGCTTGGAGCTTGCCCGGATCCTCCGCTGGCGCCCGGGGCAACAGGCCAAACAAAATGCCTCACTTTCCCATCTGCAGAAATTTTCGGCGACCCGGCGCGCGCATTTAAAAGCGGACTCTGGGGCCTCGTCTGTTCAAAAGGTCGACCTTGGATTGAACTTGCCTCTGCCCGTTGTCGACCTCTTGTTTATCCAGTCCAACCATCGCCGCCGCCGCTGCTCGCCGACCTTTCACCGTCGCGACTGTTCCTGTTGAGTTGATCCGATCGCGCTGACCAGCCATCTTTCGCATCACCAGCTTCACGCATCCCGTCTATTGTTTGAGGACCGATTCAATTCGTAAATGTAAGCTCCTTCCCGACCGTTACTGGAGCCATTGGGACCCTTGCGCCATGCCGACGCGCCTCGTCGTGTCGTGGGCCCGACGGACTGAGAGATGCGACAAACGCTTGGCCGCCGACTTCTTTCATCACCAAGCTTCCTGGATGGATCAATGCGACTCCAACTACCGAGACATCGACTTCCGCATCGCGCTCCAGCTTCTCGACCTGTTGCATCAAGCCCACTGTCATGATTTGCTGTCACATTCTGAAGATACCCGTGTCTAACCTATCTCTTCCAACAGAACCCAACAAATACAATGGCCGCCATCAACATGTCCCTTGTCGCTCGCAGCGAGCAGGCTCTGCACCAGTTTGTCAAGCGCGACAACTGGGCCCAGCGTGAGCCTGGTGTCATTGTCGTCCTCGTCATTGTCTTCCTCGTCTCCATCCTGGTCATTGCCATGTTCATCAACAAGAGGGTACGCCATCTCCATTCCACCCGCTCATCAAAAACACCATCTAACGCACACAACAGAGGCAAGCCGCCAAGGCTGGCGTCATCGTTTCCGAGTAAAGATACCCCGAGTCGCGTCAAGAGTAACGGCGAAGATGCATATGGACGAGTGTGTGCTCTTTGGAGTCTGTCGCATCAAAGGAGAGGAGAGACATCGCAGCATTCGTTTACTCGAATGTCGCGTGTCATGTCGTAGTATGTGTTGCATGGGATAAAGAGCTTGTGTATAATGCGTGTCAAACATTTACGATTGGGCATGAGTCGGATGGATATAGCACTCGTGTTTTCTTTTTGCTAGGATCGCGAGCGCTGTGGAAACAGAACTCCTTCAGTTCAAGGGGAGTTCTCGTTGGTAATAATGAAGCAGTCAGACATGTCAATGAGCATTCATTCACCATATATGAGTATCGCAATGTGCAGTTTGTTGGTTGCGACACTTTGCTGACATCTTGGAGAGTTTTCGGGGTGCATAGCTCCTTCCTGCAGAGCTCCACCTCGCGCTTGCCTCATCTCGGACATTACCCTCTATCGTCCGAGCCTCTCATCACAGCACCATCTTGCTCGTCCCTGCTCTGACAGCACTGTGGGCTTTGATCACCTCTGCATCGCCTTGCCTTCATACTTGTTCTCACATCAGGTTCACCATGCGTCACCACAGCTCTTTGCACGATCGCTGCGCATCGGCACTGCCACCTTGGTCAAACACCGAGTAACGGCTTACACGCGGACAATCTCCCAATGCGACTACATACGCGTCAACAGAGCGACCCTTCCGTCCACGCGATTCCTATTGGAAAAACCACATGACCCAGCAACTCACACCTGCAACGACCCTAACCATGCATTCAGGACTATTGGAGTATGGTGAACCAATGCTTCGGTAGTCGTCTGCATTCCGACGGCGATCTTTTGCAACGGGTCCAACCGCCCTTGCCTATTTTGTAACGCTTCCCAAGACACCGTTTCTCTGATAGCGGTATCTTAACTAAATCTCTCAAGGATTGGTATCTCGTTACCAGGACCAAAGCTGCGACTGCTCTATTGATGCTTCTAGACTAGTCACAAACGCGCAGGCTTGCTACTACTCTAACTCAAAGGCTCATCACTTCCTTGACACCTCAGCAAACACCCCACACAGTCTATTCCACCGCAACTATCGCTAGGGAGTTGCCCGTAAACAAAGTATGCTGCTTCATATGAATCGATGAGGTACCGCACTGACGAGATCCAGACCCTGCCATCACTCGCTTTAGAGTGGTTCATCACTTGATGGAGAACCACTAACACGATCGCTACTTCACTTTACCGTGACACAATCCACTCGTTTCGTACTTGCAATCATCACACGCCACTCGTACTTTGAACATTTATATTGTTATCGCACTACCACAACCATCATGCTGTCGTTTCTTCAATATTGCGTCCTCAAGGCACGCTCCATCTTCAAATCTAAACCTAAGGTAAATTCGAGAGCAAATCTCACGGCAGACTTGACAGCAACCGAGCGGGTCAACCCATCTCCACACCTTGGCGGCCAAAGCGTCCAAGGCCTCGAGGTCGTGTATAGACTTACAGGTCCCGAACGTACCGGCGATGGCTTGTGGAAGTGTTGCATGGGGGGCCACGAGGTGAGCTTCCATCGACATGTGGGCTAGACCACGCTGACTTACTACTCTGCGATGCGTAGCAAGAGCTTATACACTGGACCGGCACGCACCCATTCAAGCACCTCAAATGCCTACAATGCGACCATGTGCTATGTCGATGGTGCGCTACCACCTCGGTCTTGACTCTACTGCCACACGACATGCCTCATCCCAAAATCGTTTTTACATTGAGAGACCAAACCGTGTATGGGCAGATCTGTCCAGACTGCGGCATGTCACACCTAGCCCGCCCCGTCACATCCCGCCAACACATCCTCAACGACCGCATCGTCTCTTTCAAAGGGACCAAGTGCCTTTGCGGGTTCATTTCCGATCACACCTGGCTACAGTTCAAAGTCGGATCCATTGATGACTACCGTCAAAACCCCAATGAAGCCTGGGCTCTCCTCACCGCGCAACGCGCCGAGCTTTCTGTCCTTTCGCGACGTACGAGTGCAGAAAGACACGCGCTGCGTTCGAAACGATCATCGATTGGCTTGCCTGCCTCGCGCACGGATAGTTGTACACAAGCTGCAACACCGCACTCGTCGATCTCTGATGGGTCGAAATCAAATGTCATTGAGGCTTCTGACGGAGCGGCTGCTAGGGCCTGGAGTTTGAGGGTGCACGAGGTGAATGAGGGTCAAGAGTCTGATGTATGGACACCGTTTGTGGAACCCACTTATGTTGTTGTTCCTGTTCCTGGGCTGGAGGTGCATATTGTAGTCGCAGAGGAAATGACTACTTGACATAGAGGAGAGCTTTGGATGGAGGGGATGAGAAGTCAACTATGTTGAGGCTTTACGAGGGTGCAACGCAATGTGTGGGAGAGAAGTGTGAAGCAGGTCCACGGCATAGGTCCATCATGATAACATCCAGGACTTTAGTTTTCGTTACATTCAACTCATGATTGTAAACCCTCACTCCAGGCTCGTATCTCATCCCAGTCCCTCGCCCACACCATATTCACATTATCCCTCCCATCCATCTTCCCCCCTCCCTCCCCTAACCTCACACATTCAATCCCCAACCTCTCCAATGCATCCGCAAGTTCTCTCTGCGCCCTCCCCATCTCCTCATCTCTTATACAAATCCCCAAATCCGCCGCGATCAACGCTTCAATATCCGTCCAGCTATCCCCTACATACACAATCATCCCCCCTTTACCAGAACCCTCCTCCTCATCCTCCCTCCTCAACCGCTCGAGCTCTCTCACTTTATCCCCGCTCGATACAACCCTCTGTACTATACGCCCCGTCGACTGCGAATCCGGGCTTTCCTTACTCAAACCCTCCAATTCATTCGCTAGTATATCTTTCATTGAGAAAGGCGGGGAAGAAGGAAGACAAGCGTGGATAAACAGCGCACTCCAATTCACACTCAGGATTGTGATTTTCTCCCCACCCCTATCCCCATCCCGCTGCATCATCACAACCTCATAAAACGCTTCAAACCCCTTCCTCAATTCCACACCGCCCTCCTGCCGCGCTTTCCTTGCGCCAGAAAGTAGAGCGGTGTATGTCAAGCCGGTGAATATTCCGCTACTGGATACGCGGGTCAGACTTTTTTGCTCTACGGGTCGGAGGGTTTGGAGGAGGGCTTTTTCGCCGGGGAGGGTGGTTGGGAGGGTTGGGGCTAGGGCGGAGAGGGTAGAGGTGTAGTCGTGGAGGTAGGCGGTTGTGAGGGCGGACCAGGGGTTGGGGACGGGGAAGGAAGGGCTGTTGGAGGCGGAGATTGAGACGAGGGTTGTTAGGGTGTCGTGGGTGGTTATTGTGGAGTCGAAGTCGAGGATCCAGTGGATTGGGGGTGGGGGTTTGAGAGGCATTTTGATTTTGAGATGAGATGGAGGGGAGTGGAGGAGCGATTTGGTCTTTGTTGTGTAGCGGATTGATTTGGGAAGGGCTTGCATTAGTATATGAGTAGGAGTGGCTTGCAGCCTTGTGGATTGTGAACTTGGATGTACTGGCTGTCAACAATACTGGGCGGGAGTATATTACAGTAAGAGAGTTGATGTTGGTACAGTGATCCACCATAAACGCTAGTGCGTTCGCCCACGGTTTACCCCAGACAAGTTCAATGTGCTACGAAAAGCAATATGGCAGCCCTACCGGTAGGCGCACCAACATGTGCAAGTGCTCTATTAAGGTTGCGTGCAGCGATGCTGTGATTGCTCGGAAAAATAGCGCGAGCGTCAAGAAGGGCAAGACGAAGAGACGCTGGTAACTCTACGCGACGACGCGACACGCGACTGACTGTGTTGCACAAACTGTGTCTCCCAAACACCATCCCACTTGCCATCAGTTTGTCGCGCCTTTGCGCCCTGCTTGTCGTTTGTGTCAACACTGCGGTTGCTTGCTCCGCCGGCCATCATGGGGCCAACGCCACGAGCCAATGGCGGCGGGGCTATATGTCTGGCCCGCCCTAAACCGAGAGGCCTGATCCTAATGGCAGGGCTACGCGAAACCAGCGATTGTTGTTACCAACATTCGACGTTAAGTGATAAGAAAGGCGACTCACGGCACTTTGGACGCAACCAGGCAAGAAAATAAGAAGTCGCTGGTTCCCACGTTTTCCCTCCCAACAAAGAACATTTGCATTTCCCCTCCTTGGCCATATCTGCCCTACGTAACCTGTACCTGTTCCCTGTACCTGTATCCCATCGATAAGACAAACCACCACCACCACCACCATGGCTCCAGGCGCAATCCAGAACGACACTGCGGCAGCGGCCAATGGCACCACGCTGAAGCCCACCGCGCGCTCGTTCCACCCCACGGGCACCCCAGACCCCTCAAAGTACCATGCGGCGTCGTCAGACGATGCGATCCACGCTGAGGCCGAGTTCGCAGCGCACAACTACCACCCACTGCCAATTGGTGCGCAGCCTTTCGTCTCATGTCGCCTCAGACTGCTAACACGCCATAGTATTCTCGCGCGCAAGCGGATGCAGCGTTTGGGACCCTGAAGGCAAACACTACCTCGACTTCCTCTCGGCATACAGCGCCGTGAACCAGGGCCACTGCCATCCCGAACTCGTCAAGGCTCTGACCGAGCAGGCGTCACGATTGACCCTCAGCAGCCGCGCATTCTACAACGATGTCTTCCCACGCTTTGCCGAGTATGCGACCAAGCTCTTCGGCTTTGACATGATCCTGCCGATGAACACAGGCGCCGAGGCGGTAGAGACGGCCGTCAAGGTTGCACGCAAGTGGGGATACAAGGTCAAGGGCATTCCCCAAAACGAGGCGCTGGTCTTCTCTGTCCAGGAGAACTTCCACGGCCGAACGGTTAGCAGCCCCTCTCAGCTTGGCCTGCAAAGCTAATGTAGTTCAGTTTGCTGCCATCACCATGTCCACCGACCCCGAGTCGAGAGACAACTACGGCCCATACCTCCCCGGTATTGGAAGCAGCTGCCCTGCCACCGGCAAGCCCATCCGCTACAACAACGTCGACGACGTACGCGATGTCTTGGAGAAGCATGGAAAGAACACGGCTGCCTTCTTGGTAGAGCCCATTCAGGGCGAGGCTGGTATCGTGGTACCAGACGACAGCTACCTGCGCGAAGTGAGGGCGCTCTGCGACAAGCACAACGTTCTCCTCATCTGCGACGAGATCCAGACGGGCATCGCACGGACAGGAAAGATGCTCTGCCACGAGTGGAGTGGCATCAAACCTGATTTGGTTCTGTTGGGCAAGGCCATCTCAGGTGGCATGTACCCCGTTTCGGCTGTTTTGGGCTCAAAGGAGGTCATGCTCACCATTGAGCCTGGCACACACGGCTCGACATACGGTGGCAACCCTCTTGGGTCTGCTGTTGCGATCCGCGCTCTTGAGTTGATCCAGGAAGAGAACATGGTTGAGCGCGCCGAGACCTTAGGCCAGAAGTTCCGTCAAGGACTCAAGGACATCAACAACCCAATGATCACAACTATCCGTGGCAAGGGTCTGTTGAACGCCATTGTCATCGACGAAAGCAAGACGAACGGCCACAGTGCATGGGATCTATGTATGCTCTGCAAAGAGAAGGGGTTACTGGTAGGAAGAGCCCTCAAGATTATGCACAAAAGAGACATTCAAGGTACTAACTCGGACGCACAGGCGAAACCCACTCACCAGAACATCATTCGTCTTGCACCTCCCCTAGTCATCACTGAGCAGGAGATTGAATCAGCTCTTTCCATCATCAAGGAGGCCATGGAGGAGCTACCGAATTTGAAGGGCGAGAAGGAGAAGAAGGTTCTGACATCTGCTGCTGGCTTGGAGAAGAACGTCCACATTGGTGTAGACAACTGATGTGGCTGGCGGACTGACTACCTACGATACCCCCTGGAAGACATGGTAGTGTCTTCGAACTGCTACTGCAGTTCTGGTTTATTATTCGCGCATTATTGGGTTTTGCATAAACAAGGTCATGCATCTAGAACGGTCCCCTGGGCGCTCTCAATCCTCGCTTTGAGAGGCTCTGGGTCGATTGGGACAAAACGCCTATGGAAAAAAAAGTCTTGTAGCAAGATTAATGCTTATGCATTTGTTGCGCCTATACCAGAATTTCTATTTCTGGGGACCTGTGAGACTCGTGATATCTTATTGAAATCTACGGGTTGCCCAGGTCCTTGACATCTGCTTGAACGTTGTGCTGGACTGAATGCGAACCGTAAGCCGAGTGAGTAATCCGAACTCTCCTCCGGCACAACGAGTGAGTGTGGCTTTTTGCAATTCAACGCACGCAACATATCTCAGTACAGTACCCGACACGTCACATTACCCAGATCATCATCCAAATAGCCACCCGCCAATTCACAAACCCCAGATCTCCCCGTGAATCTCTAGACGTCTACAACATCGTTCCCCAGACCCACAACTTTTCTCGGTCAAATAAAGAACAAACTCAAGTCTCACCCAAAACAAGATCATTGACGGCCCGAATGCACAAAGATTAATCCAACGACATGTCTTTGGTCTCACGATGCATACACATGGATGTTTTTTGATGGTGTGTAGTAGTTAGTGTACGTACCGTAGTGTACCCTTTTATTTTTGGGAGCTAACGTGTCGGTTGTGGTTAGAGTACCTAGGTAGGCATGCGGAGTATCTAACTACCCGATTGTGCAGACCAATAGACTCATGACGGAACAAAGGTCATGCCGCTGACTGAATTGCTCAACAAAGTCTATTCGAGGCGCTCGCTTGCTTGTCTGGTTACTTGTAACTAGATAGCGAGATGGTGGGTGACGAACGATGCGTAATCCAGTGATGAGTAATACGAGTACGGAGTTGAGTGCAAATACGCACGAAATGGAGCTCGCGAAAGATGATGCCGAGGAAGTTGGCGAATTGGATTGGACTGGATTGTACACAGAGAGAAAAGGGGTTTCAGGCAACAGTGAGGGAAGGATGTTGTACTCACTAACATCTGACATCGGCCTTAACGCATGCATTACATGTACTTGGACTTTGGAGTTCGGTTTCTACAATGACAGGACCAGATTGATGAGGCGGCAGCAGCCGTCGCATGCATGCCAGACACACGTCAATCAATCAGGGCGCCACACCTGTCCAGGTAATCTAGCGAAATGGCCACAGTTCGACGGGTGCGAGTAATTGGTAAGTCGGCAACAAGAAAAAAAAACAAGCTTCTGGCCCCACATGCCCCCGATCCATGATTAGTGTCCTGCCGGTCTTGGACATCGCTTGTAAACGTAACGGTGATGAACGGTGAGGGGAAGGACCGTGGAACTTCAGTTTATTCGACTGTGAAATTCTGAAAGCTGCTAGAGCCGTGAGTCATGCCTGTCAGCGAGTTATGCACATGACGGCTTACACGAGAGTCCGTCACCCTTTGCCCTCGCGAAAACGGAACCATAGTCCGAAGGCAAAGTCGAACTCGGATCGTCGGGGCATGCAACGACCCGATGGCGTTGAAATCATCTCTAATGCAGCAAACCCCAGGTTGTAGCATCGGATTGCGCTGCCGCTCATTGGTCTGATTTTATCTCCGTTTAGAGCCATTATGCACGCTAGCTGATGGCTCATGGGGGACTGATTTCATGACTACATACGCTTCGTCCCTGTCACCTTTAAAGTGTTTCCGGTCTTTCTTTGCCATGACATATGTGTCCGATGTGCTGTTCGATGTGGCGGTGATCTTTTGAACCTGCCCACCCTACCTACCACTTACTTCGCAGTGATTGTTTTTCACGCGCAAACAAAGCAACGAGACTGCGCATTCCACGCCGCGCAGATTTAGGTGTTGCTTTCGTTTTCGTTTTGCCAACCCTCGGCATCCACATCCTGACGACGTGCCCTCACAAAGCCGATGGACAACATGGCTAAGTCTGCATCATCGTCGTCCCTCGACGAGACAGAAAAAGAAAAAGTATTCGGAGTTCAAGACCCCCAAGCTGCAGCCACAGAATACGCGCCCATCAAACCGACTCCCTCGCAAAAAGATGTCGAAGCCGGCGTTCTCAGCCGCAACAACAGCAGTTCGCGCGGCGCACTCTCTCGGACAACGAGCGCGTACTCCGAGGCCAGTGACAATGATTCCGACGCGAGGAGCTCGATACGAAAAGTCAAGAAGCCATGGCACAAGAGACTGAATCTGTTGAAGAGAAATCCCCCGCCTGTGCCCAAGACGCGTGAAGTCTGCCCAGAGTATGGTGCAGGTGTGTTCAGTAAACTGAGTTGGCAGTGGATGCAACCGCTGATGCGAGTCGGGTACAAGCGCCCGCTCGAACGAAATGATATCTGGACTGTGAATCCAGACCGCAGTGCAGATGTCATGGCGCAGAAACTCGAGGCGGCGTTTCAGAGACGGAGAGCAGAGGGCAAAGAGAGTCCGCTGCTCGGAGCAATGTTCGACACGTTTAAATGGGAATTCATCATTGGTGGATTATGCCAACTTTCTGCGTCGGTCATTCAGGCTGTTGCGCCGTTTGTTCTAAGGTATCTGATTAATTTCGCTGTTCGTGCGTATCGCTCTGAACGCACGGATGCGCCCCCGCCGAATATGGGAGAGGGTATTGGATTGGTGTTGGGTATTACGGCTTTGCAATTCTTTCAGAGTTTGGCAACGAATCACTTCATGTACCGCGGTATGATGATTGGTGGGGAGGCGCGTGGAGTGCTCATTGCGTTGATTTTCAACAAGGCTATGAAGTTGTCAGGGCGAGCAAAGGCAGGTGGTCAGGCGATGGTGGAAGCACCGCCGCCGGACATCAAACCGGGGAGTGAGGCGGAGATCAAGTGGTATAAGAAGATGCTGGGGAAGAAGAAGAAGAAGGAAGAGAAGAAAGGAGGTGCTAATGGTGTTGCTGGTGACGGTGAGGGCTGGGGTAATGGTCGCATTGTGAATTTGATGTCGACGGATACGTACCGTGTTGATCAGGCCAGCGGCTTCTTCCATATGATCTGGACTGCGCCAATTGGTATATTGATCACGACGGCATTGCTTCTCGTCAATTTGAGCTATAGCGCTCTACCCGGTCTCGGTCTCATCCTCATCGCCATGCCGTTGCTCGGACGCGCTGTCAAGACTCTATTCCGCCGCCGTGTAGCCATCAACAAGATTACGGATCAGCGTGTCAGTTTGACGCAAGAGATTCTGCAGGGTGTACGCTTCGTCAAGTACTTTGGATGGGAGACGAGTTTCCTCGAACGCATCCAGAACATTCGAAAGAAGGAGATTCACGGTATTCAGATCCTGCTAACTATCCGAAACGCCGTCCTCGCCGTCGGCATGTCGATGCCAGTCTTCGCGTCTATGGTCTCGTTCATCACGTACTCGCAGGTCAACAGCAATCTCGATCCCGCGCCTATCTTCTCCTCTCTGGCTCTGTTCAACTCTATGCGTATCCCGCTTAATTTCCTGCCCCTTGTTATTGGCCAGGTTATCGATGCAAACGCTTCCGTCAAGCGTATCCAAGAGTTCTTGCTGGCTGAAGAGGCTGAAGAGAGCGGTACTTGGGACTACGAAGCGAAGAGCGCTGTGACACTCACAAATGCAGACTTCACATGGGAGCGCCATCCTACACAAGATACTGAGGACGCAACAGGTGGTCCAGGAAAGAAGCCCGCAACAAAGCAGGAGAAGAAGGACAAGAAGATCGAGTTGAAGCAGCAAGAAAAGGACAAGAAAGACGGCATTACCGCGCCGTCAGACACGACTGCTGTCGAAGAGAAACCGTTCGAGATCAAAGGACTCAACCTCACATTTGGGAGGAATGAGCTCACCGCCATCATTGGTAGTGTCGGATCTGGCAAGACTTCGCTACTCGCAGCTCTAGCAGGTGATATGCGTAAAACGAACGGAGAAGTCGTGTTCGGTGCATCGCGCGCTTTCTGTCCGCAATACGCATGGATCCAGAACGCAACTGTACGTGAGAACATCATCTTTGGCAAGGAGTTCAAGAAGAAGTGGTACGATGAGGTTGTTGACGCCTGCGCACTGCGTCCCGATTTGGATATGCTGCCTCATCACGACGCAACGGAGATTGGCGAGCGCGGTATCACCGTTTCTGGTGGTCAGAAGCAGCGCATGAACATTGCGCGAGCTATCTACTTTGACGCGGATATCGTGCTGATGGACGACCCGCTGAGTGCTGTCGACGCACACGTTGGCCGTCACATCATGGACAATGCCATCTGCGGTCTTCTCAAGGACAAGTGCCGTATCCTCGCTACACATCAGCTGCACGTTTTGAGTCGCTGTGACAGGATTATCTGGATCGAAGAAGGCCATATCCAAGCCGTTGATACCTTCGACAACCTCATGTCCAACAACCCCGACTTTGTGAATCTGATGAGTACCACTGCCAAGGAAGAGGAGAAAGAGGAAGTCGAAGAGGTCCTCGAGGATGAGGTAGAGACTGAAGTCAAAGACACCAAGAAGCAGCGCAAGCAGAAGAAACAAGCAGCGCTCATGCAAGTCGAAGAACGCGCCACCAAGAGCGTATCCTGGAATGTTTGGATCGAATACATCAGAGCCGGCGGTGGTCTCTGGGTCGGTCCTCTGGTGTTTGTACTGCTCGTTCTCTCGCAAGGCGCAAATATCGTCACTTCGCTTTGGCTGTCGTACTGGACATCCGACAAGTTTGGGTTCAGCGAGGGATCCTACATTGCGGCTTATACCTGCTTTGGCTTCAGTCAAGCGCTGTTCATGTTCCTGTTCTCCTTTTCCGTATCCGTGTTTGGTACTCAGGCTGGTAAGGTCATGTTGCATCGGGCTATCAGTCGAGTGCTGAGAGCGCCCATGTCGTTCTTCGATACGACGCCGTTGGGTCGCATTACGAATCGATTCAGCAAGGACATTGATGTCATGGACAATACGTTGACGGATGCGATACGCATGTACTTCCTGACACTTGCCATGATCGTTTCGTAAGTTCAATAACCCCACTGTTCATATTGAAGCTGTGAGCTAACACCACCATAGCGTCTTCATCCTCATCATCTCCTACTATTACTATTACGCCATCGCCCTGGGCCCACTGCTCATCTTCTTCATGTTCTCAGCTGCGTTTTACCGATCCTCCGCACGCGAAGTCAAGCGCCACGAAGCCGTCCTCCGCAGCCACGTCTTCGCCAAGTTCGGCGAGGCAGTCATGGGAACAGCTACAATCCGCGCATACGGTCTGCAAGACCAATTCTCCAAATCCGTGCGTGATTCCGTCGATGACATGAACAGCGCGTATTACCTCACATTTGCCAACCAGCGCTGGCTCAGTGTCCGTCTAGACATCGTCGGTATCCTCCTCGTCTTCACTACCGGTATCCTCGTCGTCACCAGTCGATTTTCCGTAGATCCTAGTATCGCCGGTCTCGTGCTGTCATACATTCTCACAATCGTGCAGATGATCCAATTCACAGTCCGTCAACTAGCAGAAGTGGAAAACAACATGAACTCGACCGAACGCATCCACCACTACGGCACCCAACTCGAAGAAGAAGCGCCCCTCCGCCTCGGCGACGTCCGTCCCACCTGGCCCGAACACGGCGAAATCGTCTTCGACGAGGTAGAAATGCGGTATCGCGATGGGCTGCCCCTCGTCCTCAAAGGCCTGAGCATGCATGTACGAGCCGGCGAACGCATTGGCGTCGTCGGGCGAACCGGTGCCGGAAAATCCTCAATCATGAGTGCACTATTCCGTCTGCAGGAACTCTCATCCGGCGCAATCATCATCGA
This sequence comes from Plenodomus lindquistii, assembly GCA_025504975.1. Classification (NCBI taxonomy): domain Eukaryota; kingdom Fungi; phylum Ascomycota; class Dothideomycetes; order Pleosporales; family Leptosphaeriaceae; genus Plenodomus; species Plenodomus lindquistii. The sequence continues at coordinate 369,785 of JANUWI010000008.1, forward strand.
CGGCGTGAACATTTCTCAAATCGGGCTCCACGACTTACGCAGCAAACTCGCCATCATCCCCCAAGACCCCACCCTCTTCAAAGGAACCATCCGCTCAAACCTCGACCCCTTCCACGAACACTCTGACCTAGAGCTCTGGGCCTCACTACGTCAAGCTGATCTCGTATCCAACGAATCGACGCTAGAAGAGCACTCTGGCCGCATCCACCTCGACAGCATCGTCGAAGAAGAAGGGCTCAACTTCTCCCTCGGCCAACGGCAATTACTCGCGCTGTCGCGCGCGCTAGTCCGCGGTTCGCAGATCATCGTGTGCGATGAAGCAACAAGTAGTGTGGATTTTGAAACCGATGCCAAGATTCAGAAGACGATTGTGGAGGGGTTCAAGGGCAAGACGTTGTTGTGTATTGCGCATCGGTTGAAGACTAGTATGTTTTTGTTTCCTTTTTATCTTATTCATCTTTACCCCCCCCCCTCCACCCCCTCTGCAAAAGACGGTGTTGCTAACGTGAGGATTTAGTTATTAATTACGACCGCATTTGCGTCATGGATGCTGGTCTTATTGCTGAACTCGATACTCCGCTTAACCTGTACGATGCAGGCGGTATTTTCAAGGGTATGTGTGAGCGCTCTGGTATTCGGAGGGAGGACTTTGCCGGTGCGGTTTAGATGTGTTGGGGTAGAGAGAGTTTTTCCCTGGGATGGTGGCGGTACTTCGGTACAATAAGGCGAAGGAAGCGCTGCTGCATGATAGAGACCAACATGGTCTGTCATGCAGCGCTGTCCGAGTGCGCAGAGATTGTGCAGTTACGACGGAGGGGTATATTGCGTTGGGTGTATAGCATGGGCATTTTTGCATGGCGTTATCAAGGGCATTCTATTTCGTGGGTGAGATGGGATGGTACATGGGGCTTAGCATTGGATATTGGTATGACGGGAAAATTCCCCGCGGGATAGTTTGAGCTTGAAAATGTATATAGTCTACATACCTATACTTGATTCCACTGTATTTCAAATCCCTCTACACATGTTCGTCGTCTTCATCAATTGAATGGTCTTATCGGCTACATAGAGTAGCTGTACCACCCACCCCCAAGCCACACCAGCCACGCCAGCCCAGCGCACAGTAGCAGCCACGCTTGCAGCATCCAGACCCATCCAGTCTCGACATAGCTGGTAGTCTACGCGCTACAATCGTTCCATGCAGGCAGGCAGGCAGGCAGGTGACACGACACTGCGCCGCTATCCACGCATACTCTATGCGTTATCGGCGCAAAGCACAACTGTAGCGCTGCAAACGCATCTGTAGTTTGCGGGATGCGGCGTAGTGGGCACGTGGTGTGGGTCGCCGCGGGCAGGGCTCCGCATCCCCTTAGCCAGCGGTTCTAGAGCACGGTGCAATGGCGTAAATGGAGCGTTCACTGTATCTACCGTAGAAAATGATGAGAGGACGAAGGAGGCCAACAGGTGTCTACCCCAGATTCAAGCAGCTGTGTATGAATACCTAACGCTCAGATAGCTTGAGTTTTTTTAAATCGTAGATTGGGCAATGCTTGGTCTGGCCCTTGCTAGTTGTTGAACTCGGCTCTCATCAATTTGTACGGTACAGTACTCAGCAAGGAAAAGGAACACTATTGACGCATTGACCCAACGCGATCGTATGGCCAAAGGGAAGGCGCTGCACCAGGAAAAGCGCATTCTGGGGTTCCGTCACCGTATCTGTGAGATGTGCCGTTGTGGAGGCATGGAACCGTGTGGGTGCATGAATCGATAACGTCTGGCAAGGCTGTTCCCTGGCTCACTCACAAGTCTTGACAGCTCTAGCGACGAAAAGCCGCGGTGGTCGATTCAATTTCCGATCAGCAGGTACAATTTGATACGACAGGTGTATGGACCACCGAGGGTGATCGGCGTGACAGTCCAGCTACCAAAAAAATAACTTTGATCATCAGTAAGAAAACTTGGCCACGGTCGTCAATGTGCAACGCGCATGGTGGGAGAGAGGATTCATCTCGATATCACGCCGTGGACAGGCAAGTGTCTGGGCCCCCAGTCGTGCAGGACGGATCTAGACTAGGATCTAGAGCAGGGCTAGCTGCAAGTGGAGAGGCGAAGTTTGGGTTTCAGGGACGCTGGCGAGGTTGTTGGCTGTTGTGCCACCGCGTTCGAGCTCGACTGCTGGTGGTGGTGTCTTCAATAAGCAAGACAGTCGGTCTCACTCGAATGCGCTGATGACGACAATGCTTCAATAACGATGTTCAGCTATCGACGGCGAGCAGAGACGCACAAGCAGCAGAGCTTAGAAAGATCCAAGGCCAGTCTAGAGGAACAGGGCCGTGGCCAAAGCAGGCTAGCGCGGACGCGATCTACAGGGCGCCCTTTGTAGCCTGCCGCTGCAGCATCATCTCACTCCCATGCTAGCACTGGCCCTGGCGTGTGCACGCTCGTTCTCTCCGTTCATAATCCTGCTGGATTCCTCCCACCCGCGCGCCCAGCTGTCTCTCTCTACACTAGCTGCTCTCTTCTCTCCTCCAACAGCCTTGTCCTTCTCTCTGTGCCCCGCAGCCACTCGTCCTCGTGGTCGCTCGCACCTGCACAATCCAGCTGTTGTTGACCCTTTTGTTTGTCGCCATTTCCCCCTGCAATCAACCACCAGTCGAGCCTTCCTCTTCCAACCACGCGATAACACCAGCCCACCAACACGGCAAGCGATACCACGGCACATCAGCTGAGATCCCGCACTATTGTTGCTGTCACCTTCTTGCCCGTTACCGTCCCACCACGCTGCACCACGCCAGCTGCACCCTCCCGTCCTTTCACCAGAGGCCTCTGTTCAATCCTCTCCCCACCACATACACACACACGATTGCACGCTTGAGTGACACACACACACGTCACAATGGCCGCCCCAGCAAATGAGAAGACGTCGCCCATCACATTCGGCGCCACAATCGAACGCTCTGCGACCCCAACCACAACTTCGACTCCATTAATGTCTGTGCCCCAACAACCTCTCCGCACCCAGCCATCGACAGAGTCCAACATGTCTTCGACCACCGCCGACGCCGCCACACAGAAGGAATGGGCTGCCGACCCTTCGAACCCCTACTCGGCCTTCTTTGACGCCAGCGCCCCACAGTCAAAGACACATCTCGACGTCAAGGTCCACGACCTCGAAATGGGTGCCAATGGTGTCCCGCTTAGTGTCGCGTCCACACAACAGCCCAAGCTCTCGGTCGATGGCCGCGTCAAAGAGTGCACCATGTGGCCCTCAAAACAGGCCGTCATGGACAAGCGCAAGTCGTATCAGCGCAAGCGTGGTGCGGCCTTCTTTCGCAACCTGACCAACAAGCAGAGAATGTGGGCTAAGATCGTCATCGCTCTCCTCGTCATCGCTGCTGCCGTCGGCCTCGGCGTGGGCATCTCGAGGGCGGTGGGTGGAGGTGTGTGGGCGGGCAATGGCAAGTCAAAGGATATTCCTGGCTCGCATACTTGAATCGACATGTGAACATGATATTGGTGAGTCCCCGTTCCGTTCTCGAATGCTCATGACTATAGTACTAACATAAAGTAGATTCATCTTCGCCACCAGATCGAACCGTTCCCGCAACACACCATAACGACTTCTGCATAAACTTCGCTTCCCGCAACACGCACACACGTGCACACCACATGAACATCATTTTCACGATATCCTTTATCAGCTGTTTGTCCATTATTTGTTTTGCCGACCAGATTCATGTGTACATACGCTTTTCCCGCCTATCGTGTGTTGTTGTCTGGCGTTCTCCTTCTTACTAGCTGATGGCTACCTTGATCCTCGGGTTTCAGGCGTACACGAACAAGGGCGTACATTGGATTTGCTCATCGAAGATGTGTGAGGGCATTCGCAGCAATGGCGTAATAGGGTCTTCTTGTGACAGGGCGTGGTCCTGCTTTTGCTATCTTATATATCTTTTCGAGGACAATGGAGGTGGCTGGAGAGAAAGAATTGAATTGGAATTTTCCACGTTTGGTGGAGGTTGTGTCCAGATGGTTTTTATGCTGTGGTCGCCGTGACACTGGTGCATTGTTCAGGACTTGATTGACCGTCTGTTCGGCATGCCTTGTTTTGTAAGCAAGCCACATGGAATTGGCGAGGTAGAGCAAGGTGCGATTCCTACGCGGCTGACAACTCCCGTCTCGAGCCGTAGAGAACAAACACTCCTCCACTCTCAAGCCATGTCAGAGGCCAGGCGGCAGATTCGCCAATGCAACAATGTAGACACACGAGGCCACCATGTTCTTATGTTCATGATGTGAGTGGTGCAGCGCGAAGGGCTGCACGGCATCCCGAACGACTCAGCCTTACCCCACGGTGACTCACCGGTCGTGGTGGAGGCTGTGCTGCTCAGTCGGTACGCTCTTATATTACGCTTTAGGCTCGGTTTTAACAGTAGGATATTGTCTGGCATTGTTTTCGTGGACATGTGTCAAGCGGAGACACTCTTACCCTCATAGCATGGCCCTTTGAGCCTCAGCCAAGTCGACAAAAGCCTCTGAGCACCTTCAGTCATCGTCATACACGGCCTGCAAACATGGAGTGCCCTCCATCTTGCGCTCACCATTCATATCCAGATGACCGATCTGGGACCCGGACAGAATGGACCGGGAAGTAGTGTTGCTCCACCACGACCCAGTCTAGACGATCAGTCGATTCAAACGGGCCCGGCTGTCCAGGGAGTGGGCGCACACCCGATTGCTCCTGGTCATCTATCACCACCATCACCGCCTCCACATCCCGAGTTTTTCTTTCCGTACGAAGTATCCGCAGTCGAAGCCTCGCCCGTGGTCAGACCGCATTCCGAAGACTTGCGCCTTCGAGCGTGCTTCGTGGCAATCTCATGCATGCTCCTTTATTCTCCAGTTGATCGTTATCATACACATTCTTGGCAAACTTGCAAGCAAGATCACGCCCGCATTTGGGCTTGGTGGAAGGATGGCGCTGTGGGATCAGATGGTCAAAGTCTCCTGCTGTGGTTGCGATATTGACAATCAACAGCTCAACGGGTTTCCCAAGGTGAAGAAAGACGTCGGATCAAGGCAGAAAAGGAACGAGATGAGTTACGTCGATAGGTATCAGCTCAAGCAAACACAAACAGAGTTACCTTAAGGGAAAGGTTTCGATGCGTACTTGACAACCTCGTAGTCCCATGTCGAACCAAAGAGCTCGAACAACAATGTAACAACTTTGACGCCACCGTCGAGACTGAGCTCAATATCCGGCTTCAGGAGACACAGGCGCAGCTTAAGCAGGAAGCCAAAAATAAAAACTTCGAAAAGGAACTGCAAAACACTCTGCGACAATCTCTCAACCGGCGAAGCACTGAACTGGAGACTCGCTCTGCTGAACTCGACCAAATTGCATCATTTCCTCTTCACCGATCAGATAACATTGTCACGAGCCCAACACATACTCGACACAAAACACCAAAAGAGCTGCACAAGATCTACCAGCTTTTGACAAAGGCGATTGACCGGCATGCAGACAAGATGGTCAAAGAGCAAAAGGTGCTTGTGGCGCGAGCGACGAGATTACAGGCAAGAGAGGAAAAGTTCAAGGATGCGTTACTTTCACAGCATTTGGGTCTCGCGAGAAGAGAGACTCTTGTTAAAGAGAGGGAGAGCTTGGTCAAGGAAAGAGAGGAAATTTTGGCAAGGTCAAATAGGGGAGGGACGTAGACGGTAGAAGCGGCTGCTTGAGGCAACAAACGTTTTATGAGGGAAGAAATGAGCAAGCGAACTGGGTAAACGTTATCCGGTATGCTAGAATAAACGCAATGCGCGTCGTGTAGTCGTCTTCTACAATCGAGATACATATTCATATCCCCCACTCCCCAAAAAAATGTTCTCACGCCCAAAACACCATCGCTATATTACTCAGCATACGCCATGGACCAACAAGCCCCAACTCCTCACGTCCCCTCCGTCTCAATCCCCTGCCCCACCCTATCACTATGCTGAAAAGCATGCTTGACCTTTGTCTTCCCCCTCTCCCCAACATGCTTCATCCACGCCAACGTCCGCGGCCCCTTCCACTGCATCGCCCCCCGATTCTTCCTATGCAACTGATGCGCACTATCTTTATAATCCTTAATCTGCGCCACAATCCCCCTCTCCCCATCTTCACTGAGTTTGCTATCCGTCTTCTTCCCCTTTTGCAAGAAATCAGGGATGAATTTGCTCGCGCCGGATTCAGAATCCGAGTCTGAGGAGGAGTCTGAGGAGGATGAAGATGTATCATCCTCTGTATCTTTGTTATCGTTGATGCCGATTTTAGGATCCGAAGACGAGTCATCCCAGTCGCTCCATTCTTGGTCATTGCAGACGTCCAACACCTCCATTACTTGTCGTAGATGCTTGTCGCCCTTTGCGAATTTCTCGTGATAACCCGAGAGTCCAGACCAAAAGGTGAACGTGACTTCAATTTCGCCGACGCGCTCGCCGTAATCGTCGAGCACGTTGTCCTCGGCGCGCTTGACGTCGCCTTTCCAGACTGTAATGCGGACGGTCTGCTGCTCGTTGTCCGGAGCGTCATTGAGCCAGAAGATGCCAAAGGCGGCAGTATGGTCCTTGAGCGTGGCGTCTTGGCGGAACTCGATGATCATGGGGGCGGCGAAGCGTTGTCGGACGGGAAGACGGATAGGCTTTTTATCGCGGGCTGTCCAGATGGTACAACCGTCTTCTTCGTCGACGTGGCCGTTGCGACCGCGAGAATGGAGTTTACCACGTGCAGTGCGGGTGCGGATCTTCATGCGTAGTGGGCGTAGGTCTTCGGGTAGATCGATGGCCTTGACGCGCGGTGTGATATCTAGGGTGCCATATTCCCAGCCTAGCATGGGCTTGGGAACTTGCAGCTGCACGCTCCTGAAGACCATGGAGATCCGGGCGCGGCCGAATCCTACGCCGCCGGAGAGGGGGAACGTGGAGTTGATTTGGCTGCGTTTGTGGAAGACCTTTTCGAGTGGAAGGTACACTATGCCTAGTAGAGCGTCGTCTTCGTGAACACGAGAATCACGGACTGCAATGTGGACTTCTGTGTTGCGTACATCGCGGATAAAGCGCTCGCAGCCCGCATTGAAGAACGGCTTGGAATTCTTCGGCTTGGTACGGGTCTTGAACACTTTCCTGTGATTAAGGATGATGGTGCAGTATGAAGAAGGAAGATCGTCGCCCTCCTCTTCTTCGTCGGTAGCCTCTTGGTCATTCGACGGGTTCCTCTGCTTGTTGAGTACTTCGAGTTGCAAGCCGGTAATCTGGTGGATCTGAATACTCAGGATACCAGATGGATAGTCCTCCGATGGGGGTGCTGCAATGATGAGCTGGTCCTGACGTTGCCTAAAGTCTTCAGACTTCTGTTGTTCAATCTCGTGCTGATGATCTTGACTTGCTTCTCGTAACTTTCTTTCCGCTTCTTCATAGGCTTTCTTCTTTAGCTGATCCATGTTCTTGATGTCCGGGTCTTCCTCTTGCACCATGAGCTGGTCATCCGTCACTCTGGTCTTTGAGAAATATCCGATGCTCCAGCTAAGCTTTCCTGGCATTTCCTGGCCAGCTTTGAGAGCTCTAAATCCGTCTTCTCGATCCAACATCTTACCATTGGACTCATCGCTCTTCATGATCTCCTTGAGGTCGACTTCAATGCGACCTAAATCGTCATCCGCTGTTGTGCGATCTGAGTCCCATAATTGAAGCCGAATCTTCTCATCAACGTTCAATTCTGCAGGAGTTACACAGATAAAGGTAGTCTCGTCCCAGTGAGGCTCCATGTTCTTTTGAAGAACACGGGTTGACCAGAGTGGCTTCCCGAACTTGGCCCAGCCTACGCTTACGTACGGATCTGCTGAGCCACCGAAGGGTCCAATCCTTCCATCACCTTCTTTGAAGTCGAAGGCGTGCTTGACTCTAACACAAATCACTCCCTGCGCGATTGTGTCTTTCTTGAAGTCATCGCCCATCATCATGTCCTTCAGATCTAGCGTCAAAGACTTGGGAGCGACGTATTCGGCTAGAGCAGCATCGATTGACGATTGGACGAACTTTGAAATAAGGGGAACGTCCATCAAGTTCGGTCCCTTCTTTATCAGTGGTACGCAGGAAAGTGTAACCTTTGGTTGACCGAGGAACGACATGGTGCAAATTGAGAAGAAAGGCGGATCAGGACACAGTTGTAGGCGAAGGCGCATGACACCGACGATACCAGTCAATTCCACCCAGACAGCTGCAGTATGTCAGCTTTGAATCCCATTAGTGGATAAAAGGGCGAACTTACGTAGCTTGACGTTTCCGGGCAAGTAGAAAGCCAGGTAAAGATGTGCGTGCTTGGCTCGAGACTTGATGCCTCGTCCCGTGGAAGGCCTGTAGGCAAATGCGACTTCCACATTGACGAAGTCACCTTCTTCCGCATCCATTTCATCATGTTCTGGCTGTTCGCTTGAACCTTCCGGCTCTTCGTCTTGGTTGTCTTTGTCATCTTCTTGTTTGCGGTCTTTTTTCTCTTCATTAGAGGACTTCAGCTTCCCGTCTGAACCTATAGATCTTGCTGCTGCGCCTGTGGGCAGCCATCGGACACCTAGTATACGCAAGGCCTCGCTACCTTGGCCAAGATCTTCGACCGCCACCATGCGGACCATGCTGGGGAGCGATGCTTGCATAACGTCCTGTTCGTATCAGCCATACATATCCATGCGATTTTGAAGATCAACTTACCTCGAGAGTGTCAGAAATGCTCACGAAGAGATCAGGGTTGATCAACGGCCAAATTGATGCAAACAGCGAATTCAGCCATTGAGTGCTCTCGGCAGTCTGACTCTTTGCGAGCTTCTGGCCCCGCTTGCGTTCCGCATTCCAGACTTCAACATCCCATACATTCTTGATCCTGTTCTCTGACCATTTGCGCATAAACGCTATTATCCCTGCAGAGACAACAGCCATGGTGGTAAGCTCGGCGGCTTTGAGGGCCTGTCTCGACCAGCCAGTATGGTGTCGCGTAGGCCAGAATGAGGCGTTGATCAACATCAGGCTAACAGTAACCACTGCCAGACCCACAGTGACTGCTTGCATGTACACGGTTGTGATTTCGCTGCGCGTTCGCTCGAAATCTGGGGGAGGGAATAAGACTTCCATGGCTGTGTGTGCATCTTTGGACTCCTGTTCTTCGGCGCTCAAATGCTCCTGGGTCTTGTCGAGTGCGTCCATGCCGGTCATCGTCCTTGGTTCTGAACCTACAGGTGGAGGATTGTGTGGAGTCGTATCTAGATCGTGGTCTGTGAAATCGTGTATGTTGACCGGCAGATGGGTGATGGGATCCGTGACCTGCCTATCTGAGCCATCAGGCTTGAACTTCTTCATCTCCTTGCGCGCTTGTTTCGGGTCTGAGGAGCTGAGATTACCCTGCGTGGTATCGTGCATTTCTCCATTGTCGTCACCATCGTCACCGTCCTGCTCCCGCTCCTCTCTGTTGGATGACAGTTTTCCCGCATGATCCTCGGCTTCCTGCTCGTCTTCGTGCTGTACCAAGTTCTTGTTTACAGCCCTGTAATGACCAGCATCACCCGACTCGTCACCGTCACTCCTGCCATGCTTGAATACATCGTACGCATCACCCAATCGGTCGCGCGTCGAAGGATCGCCTGTGCCTTGGGTCTCGTTTGGGTGGCCGTATTGTTCCTGTCTTCGCTCCTTCTCCTCACGATATTTTGATATTGTGGGAATTGGGTTGCGGGCGTTGTGGGGCTTTCTAAAGTTTTTGCTTCCGCTTTGCACATCGTCAATACCCGACATGATTGTTTAGTACCAATGGGTGTAGAAATTAAGAAAGTCAGGTATGGAGGAAAGAAAGTTGACTTGTTCAGCCCGCAATGCGTCAAATCGTCGCGTCGTAGATTGTGAAACAGTGTGAATGATGCAAGCAAGGAAAGCTCGACAAGAATGAAAGCTTAAACACCAAGCAGGCACAAACCATGTGTGTAGCAGGAGGATCAAGCGTTCTTGTGCTTGCAATTGACGTATGTACAGGAATCGTGAGACCGGTTTTACCTTGCATCTATTCGTCAATGGTGCTCCACTAGGCGTGCCAACTCTGTCTTCATTCGCAGACGCACCGTGATGTGGGTGCCCTTCCGGGAAACGGATACCTTGTGCGATGACGTTGGGCTGTCCGCTTTTGACGCGTTCTCAGGCGATCGACAGTGGCTTGGCGGGCAATTGCGGGGATGCACCTGCCCTCGGCACAGCCTTCCCGAGTGGCGCATGTCATTCTGCACACCAAATCCAGTTTGCTGTGCCTTCGCATGGCAATGTTAGCGAAGAATGCTGTGGCGCATTGGTGCTTCTGCTTCTGATTCGGCCGTCGTTGTAGAGCTCAAGTCGATCCAATTCCGGTAAAGTGCGCTGGGATGACGGTGACGAGTTGAAATTCCAGGACCGGGTCTTTAGCCTGAGGGATGGCTCTTGAGTTGACATGACGCCGTCGCATCTAGTGCCCGTGACGGACGTTGAAGAGGGAGATTCTAGAGGAGCCGCATTGCCAAAACATGGTGGGAGTTGCAAGGTGCTTTGTGGTAGTGGGCAGTCGACTTTAAGAGGTGCCATCTTCCACATACGCACGCGGAGTATCACTGCTGAGCGTCATTCTTACGCACATGTTGCTCCTTGTCCTTTAGTCATCCATATCGAGGCTGTTGTCACTGTATAGTAGCGTCACATCTGGATGCCTGTGATGTGAATTCACAGATAAAGTTGTCAAGAAGTCAAAATGGACACGCAGAGACAAGCCTTGTCCAGTTGAGCCTAGCAAGAACGTAATCGTACACATTGGGTATCTGTGGATCAAGCTACACACTAACTTCCTTGTATCCAACCGTTGCTAGTTGCTCCATATTCTCACTTGCTTGTCAGCTCCACCACTGCCCACTCTGCCACCGTCTGGACTCCAATCGAGGGCGAAAACTTGGTCTTTGTGGCCGGGTAGGTCTTCCTTCAACTTCCCAGTCCGCATGTCCCACACCTTCAGTGTGGTATCCTTGCTGCAGCTTGCCAATAGTCGACTATCGGCAGAGAAACAAGTCATATACACTGGACCAACATGTGCTCTGAGTGTGTTGAGAAACTTGCCATCGCGAGCTGACCAGAGTTTGACGTGGTTATCCCATGCTGCAGACGCCAGAAGCAGACCATCCGGCGAGAAAGTCACTTGATTAATCTGCTTTTGGTGCCCTGTCATCCTTGTGACGGGCTTTTTGCTGCTGAGCGGTGTCCACAGTATGATGGTGCAATCTTCTGATGCTGTAGCAAGACGCTCTACGATTTCGCCGTTGACTGTAGCCGCTTTCTCGAAACGTTGCTTTGCTTTGGCAAGCTTCTCTTCAAGTGTTGAAGGCACTTTCCTTGTGTGATCGTGGTATGAGGTACGGAGGACGAAATCTGTCGAAAGCGCGAGATGGTTGACCCAATGTGCGTGGCCAGACAATGTGTCGACCAGCGATCCGGTAGAGGCTTCCCAAACCTTGATAGTTTTATCATGCGAAGCTGTGTATATGCGTCCAGTGCCACCCCATTTGACGCAAGTAACACTGCTCTTATGCCCGGCTAGTGCATACTCAATCTTTCCTCCTATGGCATCCCAGACTCTGACTGTACCGTCCTTTGATGACGATGCGACTCTCGGCCGGCCTGGCTCTTGGAGGTGGTATGGCTCCCAAGACAACGATGTGATGAAGTTTGTGTGTCCTTTGAGAGGTCCGCCAATCTGCTTTCCGGTGTTTGGGTCCCATATCCGCACCTCATTGTCATAACCTCCAGAAGCTAGTAACGAACCATCAGGCGAGTACGCTACAGCCAACACCCAGCGTGTATGCCCTTTCATGGTGTGAACAGGAGTGCCCGTATCACAGTCCCAAATCCTAACTGTTTTGTCTCCGCTCCCGCTAGCCATCCTGCTGGAGTTGACTGGCGAGAAGTTGATAGCCAAAATATTGTCGCCATGACCAGAAACAGCCGCAGAACATCTTGACACCGCCTTCACTCTGAAGATTGCTTGCGGCGCATACTGTAACACAATCTCGCTTTCTGCAGATGCCTTGCCTGGCTTGACCAGGGCATTGTATAGGTCTTCCTTGTCTCCTAGCGCTTCGGTAGCTCCGTCGGGGAAGAATCGATACGGTATTTGATCGTCGGACTGATCTTTGAGTTCGTTGAGGAGTAGTTCGAGATTCTTAGTCGAGGCTTGTGATAACTGGACAGTCAAGACCGGGAGACTACCACTCTCGCCAGTGGCTTGGTCAACGAAGCGCACACGGACAGTGCCATCAGGAATCGTATTGTCAACATCTTGTTGTTGGCGCGCAATCTCTGCTTGCTCGCGCTTCTGGCGCTTCGATGGGGGCGGGTATTGTGTCGCCATAATAAGTTCTTTGGCTAGGACAAGTAAGAGAAGAAGCGACTTGGCGATTGAACAGACTATGCTGTTTTGCTGAACACCCCGCTGTCGCCGTTGGAGTATCAGAAAATAAATTCCTGTTGTTATCGATAAGCGTGACGCTAGCAGGGGTGACGCGCTAGCACTCCGCATTGCTTGACGCGTCTGGAGTCCATCTCGAATGGCAAGCATCACGCTCACAGCGCAGTTTCAGAAGCGAAGAGTTGCACATCGGACAATTAATCAAAGACTAATCACGATTGGCTAACATTCATGTCCCCACGCAGGAGGCCGTCTACATCTTACAGCGCCACTGCTACGGCGTCTTCGTCATATGGGTATTATCCGTATGGCGAGTACAACACCACTACCACATCTCGTCCCGGCACCAGGAGAGGTACTGGTAGACCCTCAACTGCTCGTCCGAGGACCGGCGCGTCCACCATTGCCCGTATTGAAGCTCAAAATGTGGTCTGTGCTATCGCTGAATCTCGCGGTATATCACCCACAGTCGGTCTAGCCTTTGTGAACCTCGACACAGCTGAGGCAGTGCTCTGTCAGATCTGCGACAGTCAAACCTATGTCCGTACCGTTCACAAGCTCAAGGTATATGGCCCTTCCGAGATTCTGATCGTCTCGACTGCGGCTAGTCCAAAATCGAAGTTATTTTCGATCATCGAGGAAAATCTGGAAGACATTGGCAGCAAGCTCACTCTACTTGACCGTCGCTATTGGGCTGAGTCTACAGGATACGACTACATCCACTCGCTCGCGTTCAAGGAAGACGTCGAAGCTATCAAGATTTCTGTGACTGGCAACTACTATGCCGTATGCTGTGCGGCTGCAGTAGGTCGCTAACAGCTCTTTACTGTGTTGATGCTTATCATTATAGGCGCTCAAATACATTGATTTGGGTCTGGGTATGGTGTTCTCTTACCACTCGCTCCGGATGAGATACGAGCCGTCAGAAGGCTCAATGATGATCGATGTCTCTACGATCTACTCACTCGAACTTATTCAAAACCTGCAGAGTGCGAAATCTAGAGACTGTCTGTTTGGACTTCTCAACGAGACTTTGACGCCAATGGGAGCGCGACTGCTCCAAAACAACGTTCTACAGCCACTCACTGATGCGGATGTACTTAAAACTCGATATGCTGCCGTAGATGACCTGACTAGGAAAGAGGAGATGTTCTTCGCAACACGAGCAGGTTGGTATGACTCAAGCCGCATCGCATCATCTGCTGACTAGTCTGCAGCACTCAAGAACTTTCTCGATGCTGATCGCATATTAACCGCGGTGCGCAACATCCTGTTGTGGTGGAGGTGTACGGACTGACATTTACAGCTTATCGTCACTCCGACAAGACCGACCTTGCACACTACGGAACAGGCCATTAATCAGATCATCATGCTGAAAGTTAGTATCTAACATTGTATCCATCAAGAGCGCTAATCATGTACTGATTCATCGCTTGAGCAATTCATCGGCACCGTCAACCCAGTCTACGAGGCTCTCACGGGCACTGCTTCCACAATGCTGAACAACATCCGCGAGGTCTGCAAGTTCCTAGATGCGGTCCACTCGCATTAACACCATGACAGTTCTGCGCCCCTGAGAACGTCGCGCCCATACGAGAGCTGATTGACGAGGTCATCAACATTGACACTACTTACGCTAAACAACCCTTGGAGTTGCGGAACCAGCGCGTTTATGCTGTTAGATCTGGTGTCAATGGCTTACTCGACGTTGCCCGTACCACGTACAAGGAGGCGACCGAGGACGCGTACCAGCATTCCACTGAGCTTCGCGGTACTGTGTCTGCTTCTAGTCACTTACTCACAGCTGCTGACAACTGGAAGCCGAGTACGATATTCAACTTGATCTCAAGTACGAGACTGGACGCCAATTTTACATCAAGATCCCCAGCTCGGAGCTGGATGGCAAGACGTTGCCTCCAATCTTCATCAACGTGATCCGCCGCAAGAAGTACATAGAATGCCAGACCCTCGAGCTGGTGAAGCGTAATCAGAAGGTACTGGGTTGAACATCGTAACTGCGATCATTTCTGACCTCGCTAGATCAACGTTTCTCACCAGGAAGTCATCTTGATGAGTGAGCCAATGGCGACGAGAACTATGATCAAAGCTAATACTTGACAGGCGACCAAGCAGTAGAAGACCTGATCGAAGGAGTCCGCAGCCACATGTCCGTCATGTTCAAGATCTGTGAGGCTGTGGCACTCCTGGACATGGTAGGACCACCTCCTTCTCTTCAATGACATGGCTAAATGCACTATAGATTGCGGCATTCGCCCATCTCGTAACCGTGAACAATTATGTGCAACCTCAGCTGACCGACACCCTCGGTATAGAAGCGGGACGTCATCCAATCAAAGAGAAGATCATGCAGACCAAGTATGTTCCTAACGATGTATATGCAACACAACAAACACGCTTCCAAATTATCACAGGGTGCAACATGAGTGGAAAGAGTACTTACATCCGCTCCGTGGCTCTGATGGCTATCATGGCGCAAATCGGAAGCTAGTATGGCGAAACCTGTATTCAACATGATATGTTGAGACTAATGATCTGTAGTGTCCCAGCCACATATGCATCTTTCCCTATCCATCATCAGTTGTTCGCAAGGCTAGGCATGGACGACAACATTGAAACTAACGTTTCTACCTTTGCGGCGGAGATGAGAGAGATCGCATTTATCCTTCGCAATGTGGATAAACGCAGCCTGGTTATCATTGACGAGTTGGGCCGTGGAACAAGCACTAGAGACGGTCTAGCTATCGCTTTAGCTATCGCAGAAGCTCTCGTCTCCAGCAGGGCAGGTCATCGTGTGTTACGCTGAGCCAAACTGTACTGACGACGTCAGGCCCTAGTCTGGTTCGCAACACACTTCAAAGACCTTGCGAGAATCATGAGCGAGCGTGCTGGCGTACAAAACTTGCACCTAGCTGTTGAGGTAGGCTATCGATAGTCTCCAGCCAGAAGGCCGACTAACGGGTGCGAGCAGATCGAAGACGAACAGAGCATGACTATGCTTTACAAAGCCACGCTAGGTGTCGTCAAAGAAGCACATTACGGTCTGACGTTAGCTCGTCTCGTTCCTCTTCCCTCCGGAGTCGTCGAGTGTGCCACGCACGTTGCTCGGCAGCTCGAACGTCAAATGATGCAAAGGAAGAAGGCGTCTGCAAGTGTGCTTAGGGAGAAGCGTCGAAAGCTTGTTCTCAATTTGAAAGAGCACCTCGTACAAGCACACAACGGCGTTCTCGAGGGTGAAGTTCTCACAGCATGGCTGCTGGAGCTACAGAAAGAGTTTGTCAATCGCATGACTGCTCTGGAGGCGGAGGCGGCCAGGGCTGATCAGGAGAACGACGATGAAGAGGACGAGGTGATGAAAGATGTCAGTGATTACGATGACGATGATCAATCGAGAACACCACGCGTTCGTCAGCCTTCGGTTATGACGATCACATCGCATACGAGTTCGACGACGTCAGAGTCGACTCCACGCGGGATGACTGCATCTACCATTCGTGCTGTGTCGGAAAATGAACGTTGAAAAGAGTTCATCGTCTCCATGGCTCTCTATTTCGCAGCTGATATAGTACTCAGGCTCTAGGCAGTCTTAACCTCAAGTCAGACGTATCCTCCTATACAAATACATCAAGGATTCACGAGAACATCCCCTACAACCTCGACCTAGCCCTCTCCAACACCGCTTCAACCCCCTCCCTAACCTCTCTAACAATCTCCCCCGCCCCCTTAACCTCCTTCACTAACCCCACCCCCGCACCCGCATATGTCGTCATCCTCCCTTCCTCCCCCCATCCCTCATCACCCTTCCCCATCTCCTCTTCATACAACCTCCTATTCTCCCCCTCGTCCATACCCGCCAGCGCATCCGTGAAACTCCTATTCACAACCCCCCTCGCATTATGCGTCTCCGCCCACTGCGTATTCCGCAAGCTATCATATACCTTCGTCCTCACAGTACTTTGCCCACCATCCCTCGCGCTCAGCACAGCACGTTGATATCCCGCCGAGATATTCGCTTCATGGGACGCAAGAAACCGGGTTCCGAGCACAATCCCCGCAGCGCCGAGTGCAAGTGCTGCCGCCGCGCCACGAGCGTCAGATATACCGCCTGTAGCAAGTATAATCGGAGCTGTATACCCTGCCTCCACACCCCCACCACCCTCATTAGAACAGACAGCAGCCACCGCATCAACAACCTCCGGCACCAGCGCCCCCAGCCCCGCACCCCTCACCAACCCATGACCCCCCGCATCCGTCCCCTGCACAATCAGCACATCAACCCTCACCCCCTCCATCCCCACTACATCCAACGCCTCTTTCACACTCCCAACCTGCACCCATATCTTCGTCCTCGGACTCGCTTCCCTTGTCTTCACACACCATCCTCTCAACTCTTGCAGCGAGGACGGGGCGAAAAACCACACAGCGGCTGGTTTGTACTCCCCGATTAGAGGGAGAGCGGCGGATAACGAAGCACCCCAGTTTATAAAGCCGATGCCAATGGGCAGGACAGGCGCAGTAGGTAGATTCGTCGATGCGAGGAGTTGGTGTGCGTGCGACAGGTAGTTGCGTAGAGGTGTCACATCTGTTCCTGCGCCTATGAAACCTATGCCTCCTGGGGGGGTTGGAAGGGGTGGGTTAGTCAGTTGGTTGTGTATTGGGTGTTTGGGAGTTTGGAGGGGGTGGGTTAGTTGGTGAGGATGAAGCAAAAGGGAGAGGCAGAAGGGTTATTATGGAAAGAAAAAAGGGCGAAATACCAGCTTTTGAAATCTCAACTGCCAACTCCGCAAGTGCAATGAGGCGCATAGGTGCGCCGACTACGAGGGGCGTTTGTATCCATGGGTAATCGTTTTTTAATTTCTCAATCTCCGTGTTTGGCATAGTGGTTAAATTTCGAATATATATGGTTCTTGAGGAATGCCTGCTCTTGCTAATTACGTGTGAATTAGCTCTTGATTATGATTTTTGTGGGGTTTGAAAGAGTGTTGGGAGTGTTGGGAGTGCGAACTGTGGTTTGATTGTTCTATGAATCTTGCATTTAGGAGTTGTCGTTGTGTATGTATGTACGTGTGTTGTCTTATATCCGGCTTCTGATCCGTGAAAAGTAGTGTATCTCCTAACTTAGATCCCTCGGCTCAACCAACCAGTCAGCTACTCCGCAAGTCTCGGAAAAGCAAACGCTTGCTTCCCAATAACACCATCAGAAGAGGAGAGATGGTGGACATGTTTGGGTAACAAGAAGAAACCAACGTATTATTATTACATCGAATAAGATGTGCCAAGTCTATACAGTAGCCCACCAGCGGTCCTCCGTACCAGTTCGCTATGCTCTTGAATTGAAGCCGAATCCATATACACACATCACCCAAATGAACCAAAAGATCATACTCGTTACCCATACCCACTCTATATATCTCCGAGAAGAGAGAATCTACTGGACCTTCTCCCTCCTCTCCCACTCCACAATACCCGGCGCAAGCGGCCGCGAGAACAAACTCGTGTAGTCCGTTCCGATAATCTCCTTGCTACCGCCCACATTCCTAATCTTGAGCTCCCTCACAAACGCCACAAGAATGGTTTGGAGTTGGAGATAGGCAAATTGCTCGCCAATGCACCGATGTCTTCCTGCTCCAAAGGGCAAGTAAGGCGAGTTGGTGCCCTTGGACACAACACCCCAGCCGTAATCAATCTTTTCGTCATTCGCCTCGTCGGCTTCCTCGTCGTACTGCGCGTTGCCGGCGTCCCAGCGATGCGGGTCCCAGTGCGATGGGTTGACGAAATGCGAGTCGAGTTGTGCGGAGAAACCGGGAGAGGACATCAGGGTGTGGGATGTGGGGACATGGTAGTTGGTGCCGTCGACGATGAGGGGTTGCTTGACTTTGCGCATGATGCTGTGAATGGGGGCGTGGATACGGAGAGTCTCCTTGATGACTTGGGAGTGTAAGGGTAGGCGTTGGAGATCCTCGTATGTCAGGGCAGGGAGGTCAGCGCCGAGGACGTTCTTCTGCTCCTCAAGAAGCTCTTCGTAGATGTGGGGGTACTGCGCAAGGCGGAGGAGAATCCAGGCGATTGTAGAAGAAGAAGAGTGTTGGCCAGCCATGAGGAGTGCGATCATGATACCAGCGATTTCGTGCTCGGGAACGGGAGTGCCATCCTTGTACTTGCAGTCCATCAAGTGCCAGATCATGTCGTGGGAATCCTTCTTCACTGCGCCGGAGCGTCGCTTGCGGACGATGCTAGAGTAGAGTTCAATCATGGTCTCACGTGCGTTGTCGCGTGCGCGGTTGTGGGGAAGAGGTGCCCAGGACAGCATGAAGTTGACGGGAGAAAAGCCCATGTCGAGATCGTGGTAGAGTTCGGCGAACTTGGAGTCGAAGGAGCGGCGGATCTCCTCACCCTGGAGTGAGCGCGAGGCGGTGTAGATTGTGAGTTCAGCCATGACCTTTGTAACGTCAAAGGTGCCCTTTTCGCCCTTGAAAGCCTTGTGGCGTTTGAGGAAGTCTTCGGTTTCCTGGGTGATGACGACGACGTAGGAGCGGAGCGCCTCTTGCGTGAGGCCAAACTTGACAAACTATTCTATGCATTAGCGATTGCAATCGGCCCCTATAGAGACGGTGTGCATACCTTCTTCTGTTCCATGAGCTTCGAGTTGGGGCAATCGTACACAACATCCTTTCCAAAGACAGGCGTGGTAAGGGGCGAGTAGATCTCCTCGGCATTGACATCCTTGATCTTGCCGTTCAAAATGAAGTTGTTGCCCGTCGTGTCCAGGCACACAGTCATCTTGCGCCCAAGCAGGATGAAGGTAAACACATTGCCGTACTTCTTCTGGTTGCGGAAGAAGAAGGCATACGGGTCCATGCCATACGTGACGGTGCTGCCAATGACGGGAAACCAGTGGAACACAACCGGCGGCTCATTCGCCTTCTTGAGCAGGAGTTGCTTCAAGACATTGAGCACAACCGCAACCACGAGAAAGGAGGCGAAGCCAGTGGCTGTGAGAACGGGATACGACGATCTGGCGGTGAAGTCGCCCAATGGGCCGGCGACGGTGGCAAGAAGACCCATAACTACTGCTGCGAACAAGTAGCGAGAGACGTTGTCGGGAGAGCGAATGTGAGAGCCTTTGAAGGGGCGAAGTCGCGTCTTGTTGATAATTATTTCCCAGGGCCCGCGGCTGGGGGCGCTCGGGCCACTACCTCAACGTACAGAGCCGCCTTTGAGTGGTAGCTTGGCAGGGACGGATGGCGGAAGAGACATTTGGCCCCACTCGGAAGGGAGAGACTCGAACCACTAACTGACGACCTTACATAACCACACTAGCACACTGCTCCGCCTCGAATACAGCCAATCCACATCAGGCCATGGCAGAGGTCGCGATTCGTGCATTGACATGTCGACACTTCACTGTCATTCTTGATTTGATACAGCGCTGCCGGATGGGTCCCTCCAGAAAGTAGAGGACAAGCGCTACGCCGAATACTGCAGCCCATCGCTGTGGTAGTGCCTGAACCCTTCACCGCCGTGAACACCTACCCAGTTAAAAACTCCAGAATACGTCCAAAGCACTCGGCAAACGTATAGCTTACAAGCAACCGTGCACACCGCCGTCTACGCACCATTCTTCTCTTGTACCGAGAAGCTGTTGTCTCCAGGGTACCGGGAGCCATCTTCCTGCTCCGAGTACAGCGTCTGATCACACTTACCGCCCATCTCGATGAACTCCTTGGGGTCACGCTTGCTGTCAGGATGCGCCTCCTTGTTGCCATTTCCATTACCCATGTTCATCTTTGTGCCGTTGATAACACCATTCTTCTCGTAAACCTTGACTGCATCCTGTCCCTCTACCCCCTTGATCACACGAGCAATCTTAACGTCGTTGATGCTGCTGAGTAGAGTGCGTTCGCGCTGCATCTTGCGCTTCGAGAAGTCGAGCTTCTGAATAGCACCAGTCAAGCCATCGGTACTATCGTTGACGTTGATTGTGTTATTCGCCGTGGTCCACGGGTGCTCGAGGCATTCATCTATCGTTATTCGTGACTCGACGTCGACTGTGAGCATGCGGTCGATTAGATCCAGCGCTGGATCGCCGACCGAGTCCCAGTATGGTGACGGGTAGTCGAATCGTCCCGCCTTGATCTGCTGCGACAGTGTGTACGGATTTTCTGGGCTGTAAAGTTCGTCTGAGAATGGAGGGAAGCCACACAAACAAATGTATAGCACTACACCTAGTGACCAAACGTCAACAGCACGGGTGTAGCGACGGTGGTTCGAGTTTTCTAGAATCTCAGGCGCAACATCTGAGAATTGGTTAGTATGTGGAAGACACAGCAAAATGGCAGTAGTAGCATACATGATGGGGTTCCGCAGAGAGTGGTGGTGAACGACTCTTCTCCAATAATCTTTGCCAATCCAAAGTCAGCCAGCTTGACAGAAAGATCCTTGTCGGTAAGAAGAATGTTCTCTGGTTTGATGTCCCGGTGAACAATGTTGCGTTCATGCTAAGATTGGTCAGCGATATATACTCACCAAAGGCTGACAAACTTACCAGATACTTGACAGCCTGAAACAGCTGCACAAATACCTTGCGAGTCTCCGACTCGGTCAACTTCTGCTTCATAACGATCCAGTTGAACAGCTCGCCCTCAGTCGCCAACTCCAACACCAGGTATACGCCATCATCCTCGTCAAATGTGTCCTTCAAGCACAGCAATGCTGGATGACTGACGCCCATGAGTACTGCAATTTCCTGCTGTAGACCATCGATCTTGGACTTCTCGCCGGGGCCAGGTCGCTTCTCAAACTTCTTGACCGCGTACCGAATGCCAGAGTTCTTCTCTACACATAGGTATACTGACGCAAAGTGACCCTTGCCCAACTGCTCTTGTATGGTGTATTGTTGATTGAATCGATGTGTGTTGCGCTTCTTTGGGTATTTGAAGACATATCTCGCCTCGTCAAGAATGGCAATCTCGTCGTCCTCGTGCAATTCACGTCGCTTGTTCCGTCCGACAAATGCCTCGTTGACAAATGTACCGTTGCCCGAAAGATCTTCGAGTACAGCGACTGTCTCACCACCCTTGTTTTCGGTGAACAAGAGGCAATGTCGGTTTGAAACGACGGGTGATTCGATGACACGATCTGAGCGCTCGTCAGCCATGAAGCTATTAGCCTGTATTTGTTCTGCAACTCACCACACTCCCGATGACGGCCGATCAGGTATCCACCAGCAGGAACGCCCTTCTCTGCCTTCTGCTCCTCGTACTTGTCTTCCTGACCCTTGTACTCTTCCTTGTTCTGTTTCCCACTCTTCACCTTACCGACAATCGATTGCGGCACAGGGCATCCCTCTCGTCGGCGCAACACCATGACGTCTTCCTTGAACCTATCCATGGGCACCAGGTATCCCCAGACCTCCTCTCCCTCCTCATCGTCGACAGCATATGTGCGATTTTGCGAAGGATAAGTGAATTGGGAAAACGGCTGTGTATCAGAGGGCGGCGACGACAAGCCTCCCGTGGCGCGTGGGGATCGAACAGCCTGACTAGGCCTCGTAGTGGGAGGCGGCGTTGCAGTGCGCTCCTTGTAGTCTTCAGATGTAGATTTCTTATTTGTAATCGGCGATGGCAGTTGCCCCTGCTTGATGCGGCTGCCTGGTACGGGCGACAGGCGCGAATGGCGGGTTCTCTTGGGCTCAGCTTCCTCGCCTTGAGAGTACTGCGATCAATTGAACGTGTTAGCAACATGTCGCATCACCAGCGCAAGATGGGAAAGTATGGCCGAAAGTTGGGATGAATGTCTGGAACGGTCACGTACACGGCCGCGCTTCAGTTGGCTCTTCTCGGTTTGGGCGGGCATGGTGGGCGACGGTAACGGTGTGGGCGAGGCCGAGGTGGATCAGTGCGGCGACTGTGTTCAAGGCAGTCGTCGAGTTGGCGGCATGGTGGTGCAGGAGCGGTTGGATGGCGGACGCCTGGACGGGTAGCAGCGTGGATCAGCGACGCGCTAGGCCGCCCCAGGTGAGCATGCCAAGGCCGGGGAAGCTGGAAGCTCCGATCGCAGCTACAGACATGGGTCCGGTGATCGTGGTTCTTGATGGTAGAGTATGTTCTGTGTAACATCAGGCCATCTTGAACGGATCTTCGATTTCCGCTTCCCGGTTCATGATCAACTTGACAAGTTATTGACGTTTCTTGGCCGCTGTTCGTCATTCATGCAGCTAGCCATGTTTTGGCGCATAGTCTCGAGTTTCCGTGTCAAGTCTGCCCGTTACTCGTAATACCCTGCATGACTGGTTGCATAGTGCCAAATCATGCTCTCTACGTTTCCCCACCTAACCACTGCCGAATTCGATGAAGCGTGTCTTGCATTACAGCACAGATTTCAAGACCGTGGGTCAACCCAAGATAGTTGGACATCCGTCGAGATCATCAATCAACATGGCACTCAATACCTGAGAATCACAAAACCATTGAACATAAACCCAAATCATGCCGAGTCCGTCGAGGACCAAACTGACGAGCTCGACGAGGTAGAAGACATTGACGAAGTACGTTTCGAATACCACTGTACAACTCCTCATTAATTGTTGCTCAGCAATGTCTCCCTGTCCTCCTGCCTTCAGCAATTGTCAACTTCGACATCATCGTCTCTCCAACATATCTCGTCCCCACCCTCTACATCCACATCTCCGACCCCATGCACCGCTTCCCACCTACAATGAATACCTTGCACTCTCACCTCGTTCCCCCAGAGTACCGGAGCCAAACGGACAGTGTAGGTGTCATGGGTGGGGTAACAATAGGTGATCATCCCGTGACAGGCAGGCCTGTCTTTTTCATTCACCCGTGCCAGACAGCAGGGTTGATGGATGAGGTAGCTGGGAAGAGGAAGGGGGGTGTTACGGCTGAAGAGTATCTGTTAATGTGGATTGGAGCGTTGGGAGGGTGTGTGGGGTTGAATGTTCCAATGGGTTTGATCAAAGTAGAGGAGGAGTCTTGAGTGGAAATGGGAGAGACCGAGGATTGTGGGATGAGAAATGGTATGTGGAGAACCATCATATGGTTCGACTGTACATAAGGCGGCGAGTATGCAATATTGAAGTACCTCGAGTTGACTTCATTCCTTGTCATCTGCAGTTGGTTGAAGAAGTAGCGGATATGCGCAGCCGTGCTTTTAAACCCCTCAGCGCCATCAACTAGAACATATCCCACGAAAAGAAGAGTAGAAACGCCGTCCCAATGCATATCATAAGTGACCTGCTCACTCCGTTTAGAGTTTCAAGAGCTCCATCTCACGCACTAGGTTTCCTCGACTTGCTGGCATTTGCGCGCTGCTTCCTCTCGTTCCGCCTGATCCTCTCCTTGCGCTCTCTCCTCCCGTCCGCACGCTGGTCATGCGCCTCACCGGTCGAGGCCTCCTTCTTCTCATCCACCTCCACGAGCCATTGGTTGTCACCATCCTTGTTCTTGCCCTTGTAACCCCACTTGGGAACCCACTCCTGCTTCTCGTCGTCAAACACCAGCTTGCCGTCGCGCTTTTTGTCCTTGATGCCCTTCTTGGCGGCAAAGCGCTCCCACTTGGTCTGCTCTTTGGCGGCAGGTATGGGCTTCTCGCGGGGTAGGGGCGTGGTGGGCGCGGGCAGAACGAGGTGCACGCCCTCGCTTGTGGATTTGATTTCGCAGGTGGACAGTAGCTGGTTGATGAGGGCTTGGGCGGCATCGCGGGCGGTCGCTGTCAGAGTTTCTTCGTCGGCGGCAGCGGGGACGGGGTTGGGGTCGTTGGCGAGGAGGTTGCCGAGATCGAAGGTGAAGGGCGTGGGCTTGTTGACGGTAACGGGGCTGCGGGGTGGGGTTAGTGCTGCGTTGAGGCGTGTATATAACAAAGAGTGTTTGGCACATACAGTCTGCTAGTCGCAGTCGACTCTGCGATGGACGCAGCGCCATTTGCATATGTGACGTCCATTGCGCCGCCGTTGATTTTATCCGCGAGCTGCGAGTGCGTAGGGGATGTAGCCTGCAGTGCGACACCGCCGTCCATTTCCGTGTCTGACATTACGCGTGGGTGGTTCGAATTCCTCGTCTTGGTTTTGCAAGTTATCGCAAAGTCGAAGACGGCAGAACAATTTTTGGCCGGGCAGGGCTCAATTCGGCCAAGACTTCGCGCTAGTCGGCGGACCTCCGAGCTTTTCGAGGCATCGCGAACAGCGGCACAACGGGCGGCCAGAACGACAAGCACGACTACGACGCCAATTGCAGAGGCCCGAGGCCTCCTTGACCCATTATGCCGCCGCCCACATGTCTGCGCAGCTTTGCACGGCTGTCCCTCGATGCCGGCACACACGCCCCGCGCCTGCTCCGCCCACAAACCGCCTGCCTGTCCACCTCGGCCGCCCGCCACGCCTCGGTCGTCAAGAAGAAGCAGGTCGCTGCGGCGCCCAAGAAAGGTGTCAAGACGCTGCGTGTGGGCAAAAAGAAGGTCAACGTAGACACGAGCAAGCGGCCGGCACAGGGAGAGCGCAAGGCACTGCGCAAGCGCATCGTCCTGAGCAACAACAACGCATTGGAGGTCCCGTCACTGAGAGATCTGACCAAAGACAATGTCTTGAGTGAGGGCAATGAGGGCAAAGTCATGGGCCTCCCAGCCGAAGCGGTGGTGGATAAGCTGAGGGCTGTCGATGCATTCAAGACGAGCCAAGGATGGAGTCTGTTCCGGCGGCCAGCAGTGCTCATGCGTAAAGAGGCGATTCAGATTGCAAAGCTGTTCAAGGAGGTGGAGGGCTCCGCCGCAGACGCGCAGAAGAAGACGATACGGAGAATATTGTCTGGCGAGCGCATGAGCGGAAAGAGCACGTTGCTACTTCAGACACTGTCCATGGGCTTCTTGAGGGACTGGTTCGTCATCAACGTGCCAGAAGGTAAGAGTCCCCCACATCAATAATGATATGGCTCTGTACTGACTCTGTCCCAGGCCAGGACCTCGTCAACGCCCACACTGCCTATGCGCCTCTCGAGAATTCAGACCCACTCCAATACACACAGGACGACTACACTGCCGCTCTCCTCCAGCAGATGCTCAACTCCAACAAGAAGTTCCTCGAGTCCACAAAGCTCGCGACCAAGCCCGAATTACCCGTCCCATTGCCCGAAAACGCATCACTGAAGGATCTCGTCACCCTCGGAACAACAGCCCCAGAAGCCTCGTGGCCAGTCTTCACAGCGCTCTGGGCTGAGCTCTCCCAGCCCGGACGACCTCCAGTGCTCCTCGCACTCGACGGCCTCTCTCACATCATGCGCAACTCCGAATACATGTCCGCAGACGTGAAACCCATTCACGCCCACGACCTCACCCTCGTCCGACACTTTGTCGACCACCTCTCAGGCGTCAAGTCCCTCCCCAACGGCGGCATCGTGCTAGGCTGCACCTCCAAGTCCAACTCGCCCACCTCTCAAGCCCTCGATTTCTGCATCGAGGTCGCAGAAGCGCGACAGAATACCCCAGACAACATCCCACAATGGAATCCCTACAAGAACGTCGACCCGCGCGTCATGGAGGCATTGAAAGATATAAACAACGAGAAGGCAGATCTCGACGTTATCAAGGTAGGAGGGCTAAGCAAAGACGAAGCAAGATCAATCATGGAATACTACGCCGAAAGCGGCATGATGAGACATCAAATCAACGACGGCCTGGTAAGTGAGCGATGGAGTCTTGCAGGCATGGGAAACATTGGGGAGTTGGAACGCGCAAGTGTACGGTTGAGGTTGTAGATTGTAGCGGTCGTGTATATGTGAAGTGTAGGATATGTACAGCATTCACCCACCCATGATTTCTATCCCTGCCATTCAATACTTTTGAGTAAAATCACAGACAACCCTCATACTTTAGCTCTCCCAAAACCATCCATTTGCAGGGCTTATGCAGCACACACTAAGTAGACCAGACGACTCACACCGACCTTCCAAACACAGTATCCCGCTTCCCCCCAACCATCCCCACAGACACCAGCAATCCACGCCGTCGCCAGAACTAGAGCCGCACTGCCTGTCATGCCCACCGCGGAAAAAGAACAAGTTCCTTGCAAACACGTCACATGCGTTAAGCATGGTGGGGAACATTTTAGCGTTGAGCTTATCACTCATTGGCTCTGTCTGTCCCGCATGCTTACATACCCGGGTGCTTTCATCACCCCGCATAAGGGGATGCCTGCTGTGTTTTAGTCGCTTATCCTTTTTTCTTCGAGTATATGGTTTATGTTCGTAAAGTAACTTGAGTCGTAGGAAGTGGTGTATGCATAGGTGATTTATTCACATGGAGGAAGCAACGCAGTCTGGGAGTCTAGAAATTGTACCTTGAGGTCCGGGGATAAGCATGGTGTGCATGTTACTTGACCTCAAGGATCGACAAATGCGCTAGGCATGCTGGTTGTGTGGAGAAATGTGGGATTGGATGGGATGGGATGTGTGTATGGGGAAGAGAGGAGACGAGACGGCGTCATTGGATTACAAAGACGGGCGGTAGCCTACCTGGGAAGTCAAGGTGATGGTGTTACCATAGTGGATGCAGCTCGGGATGAAGATACCCCAGTAGATTCGGCTGTTACGTTGTGACCATGACGTTTAGTTTGTAATGGATGGATGGGGTGTTTGCGGCTCGAGGACTTGATAAGCTGGTTACTCCCAGATCTGTGGATTAGGGTAGTTCTCGATCGACTTTGTTTCGCTCGTTATTTTTACTGGTGTAACGCCGCAACATCTGACTTCCATGAAGTCAAAGCCAAACATTCTTCACAATGGCATCAGCAGCAGAATTCCACGACGATCGCTCGAGCGAAGAAAAGAAGATTGAATCCTCACCAGTCGCACAACACCAACGTATCGACCACATCCACACCATCGACAACCTCCCAGACCCAGACGCCAATCTCAACGAAGAAGAACGCGCAGCAGCCGATAAAAAGCTCCTTCGAAAATTAGACCTCAAACTCATTCCCTGGCTCTCCTTCCTCTACCGTGCGTTTCCACCCCACCCACACCACCACACCTCACCGTTCCCCACGACGATGCCCTAACAACCCACACAGTAATCTCCTTCCTGGACCGCACAAACATCGGCAACGCCAAAGTCGACGGCCTACAAACAGACCTCCATATGACAGACGGCCAATACTCCGCCTCCCTAACCATCTTCTTCGTCTCCTACTCCGTCTTCGAACCCCTAACCAATATTTTGCTCAAAAAACTGCGTCCCTCGATTTTCCTGCCCCTAATCATGGTCGCGTGGGGGATATGCATGACGTGCATGGGCCTGGTGCATAATTACGCGGGACTCATGACGTGTCGGTGGTGGTTGGGCGTGGCAGAGGCGGGACTGTTCCCCGGCGTGAATTATTATCTGAGTTGTTGGTATAAGAGGAGTGAGTTTGGGATTCGGGCGGCTGTATTTTTTAGTGCTGCGGCTGCGGCTGGGAGTTTTGGGGGACTGCTTGCGGCGGGGATTGCGCAGATGAAAGGGGTTGGGGGGAAGCCCGGGTGGGCGTGGATATTTGTGAGTTTAGTGTGAGGGGGGGAGTGGTATGTGTGGATGTAGGCTGACGGTGTGATAGATTCTTGAGGGACTTGCTACGGTACTCGTGGGTGTCGCGAGTTACTGGATGGTGCATGACTTCCCTGCTGAAGCTACGTTCTTGTCTCCTGACGACAGGGCCCGGGTCTTGAGACGACTGAGAGCGGATAAGCAGGCTTCAGCTACGCATGAGGACTTCAACATCAAGTACTTTTGGCAATCTGTCCGGGACTGGAAGACTTGGATGTTTGCTATCATATACATGGGCGCTGATGGCGCTTTGTACGCGTTCAGCCTGTTCCTGCCAACAATCTTGGGTAAGCGAGGAGTAGGTAGAAAATACTGGGGCTATAGCTGACGAACCAAGCCAACCTCGGGTACACTTCAACGAAAGCAAATCTGCTGTCCGTACCTCCATACGCAGTCGCGGCGGTAATCACGGTGCTAGTGGGCTGGATCGCAGACCGCACACAGCAGCGTGGACTCTGCAATATTGTCATCTCATTCTTCGGCATCATCGGATTTTCCATGCTTCTGGGCTCGTCGAACCCACACGTCCAATACGCAGGCACTTTCCTAGGCGCCATCGGCATCTACCCATGTGTCTCGAACACGATCTCGTGGGTATCCAATAATGTCGAAGGAACATACAAGCGTGGCGTTACGATTGGCTTCGTCATCGGATGGGGTAACCTCAACGGCGTGGTAAGCTCGAACATCTACCGAGGAAAAGACAAGCCGAGATTCTTCCTTGGCCATGGAATCGTGTTAGCGTATATGACGCTGTTCCTGCTGGGCGGCAGTGTGGTAACGAGGACGTTGTTGGCGCGTGAGAATAAGAAGAGAAGGAATGGGAGTCGTGATAGCTGGGTCGAAGGCAAGAGCGAACAGGAAATTGTGGAGATTGGAGATAAAAAGCCAGACTTTTTGTACACTTTGTAGATGTTTGCAAGCGGGGTTGTAGTCGGTCGGAGCGCGTTGCAAATGCATGGGTCGCAAGTCAAGTCCACCTATCACAAAATCGTTTGTGTCTTATGATTCTGGGGTGGCCTATCAATGCCGTCGTCAAAATTTTCCTTGAATGTTGGTAATTCGCTCATGTCTTCATTGCCAGGTCCTGCTATCTCCGTTGTCTGGTTGCCTTCAGGCTTTACGCCAGAATTAACAAACTCATTGTCTTCTTGCTTATCGGGAAGCTTGCCGAAAATCCCAAGCTGCTTTCTCAGGATGCACAAGGCGATGATTACAACCACATTGAGTCCGTTGAAAGCTAACATGACTTGAAATTGCCTGTTGTAGCTCTCGCCAAAGATCACACCTACGATGTGCCTTGTATCTTCTGGCAAATGTACGACGAATTCACCCGACCTTTTTGCAGCAGCAACGTCTTGTGACGATAGAAACTGTGGTAGTCCTGTGTTAAGACGTCCTTGGTGTACAGTGGAGCAAATGGCGACGGCGATGCATCCTCCAAGTGTCCTAAACATGTTCAACGCACCAGTGGCGACCGAGATATCCTTTTGTTCAACAGATGTCGCGATCAACATGAAGTAAGGCGGAGCCGATAGGCCGAGACCGAGACCTGTGATGACTTCGTAGCCGTATATCCCGGGCCATATATGCGAAGAAGTAGGCAGACTGCTGAGTAACCCAGTGCCGATGAATACCATAGCGATTGCAGCGACTAGAACGAACTCAAGGGGCATCTTCTTGGCTAATACACCCGAGGCCATGGCTCCAAGGGGGCTTATGAGTGAGATTGGAAGGAGTAAGATCCCAGCGCGTTCGGCGGTGGTGAAATTCACAGACTGGAAGCGCTGCGGAAGTTGGACGAAGATGGCATAGAACGGCATGCCCATGAGAAATTGACTCCTAGCTTCGAGTAAGTACGTGGAATATGAGGTATTGGACACACTCACAAAAGAATCAAGCGCATCGAAGGGTTCTTGAGAAAGTGCATCGGAAAGATCGCATCTTTGGCCGTGTGGTATGTTACCCATGTCTCATAGCACCCAAAGGCAATGAGCAGTACGATGCCAGTGACTAGGGTCCCTATGATTACGCCACTACTCCATGGGTGTGTGACTCCGGCATCTTGCAAGGCAAAGATTAGAGGAATGGGCCAGCAAACAGATAGGATACCGCCGGTGCCGTCCAGGCCGCGCACACGCTCACGATTCGACTTCGCATCCTTCAGGGTAGGCATCGACAAGACCAGTAATATCATGGCAACGACAAGGATCGGACCGCTGGGACATATCAGTATAGTCAAGATAAACTGGTTCATAGACCCACTTCAAAAAGAAAATCCATCGCCACGTTGTTCGATCAGATATGATCCCACCGAAGAGTGGACCCAGTAAGTTTGCCATAGCAAAGACTGAGCTGATAATACCAGAATAGAAGGCGATCTTCTCTGGCGAGATAAGCTTCATGATGGAGACAAAAGTCAAACTGTAGAGTCCAGACCCGCCAATGCCCTGAAAAGCGCGGAAGACGATCAGTTGAACCATCGTCTGAGCGCCTCCGCACGCCATCGAAGCGACCAAGAAGATCACGGCGCATGAGAGCATTGTGATCTTGAGGCCCCAGATATCGCTGAGCTTAGCAGTTATCATCAGGAACGCTGCATGAATCAGCACAAACTTTACTCAGCAGGGAAGGGAGACGTACAGTTGTAGGTAAGCAAGTATGCGGTGACAAGCCAAGCCGATTTGTCCAAGGCATTGAAGTCGCCAGAAATCTTGATCAAAGCGGTTGTAACGATTGTGGTGTCTATCGCCGATAGGAAAAGGCAGATCCACAGGCCAGAGATGATGATAATCAGCCTTGCCTGGCTCATGCTAGATGGTGCTGCTGTTGCCATTGGAGTGACTCCGCTGGTGCATATCGCCTTTTCGTGTTCGGCCATCACAATGTGATCGATGCGGATCTAGACTGGTTGAATGCTCATTGTAACATGAGCCCGGAGACGTGTGCCTTCATATAGCGCAGTGCTGCACGGACACGCACATGTCTGGAGGAATGAATGGCCGTGTGCTAGGGGGTGGACGTCAAAGGTACTCAAACTGCCCGATGAGGTTTGCCCGACTACGGCTGGTCTGACACATTGCATGATAGCCCATGTTTGCGCATGAGGTGGCTTTTGCTGATAGTGTCTAGAGCCAGTCCCAGCGACCGATTTGGATGCAATAAGCGAATGCGAGGCAACGGAGCCGTGCTGACAGCCTGACATCCACTCAAAGAGCGCTGTTCATCGACAACCTGGTCTTTGCCATCTGCGCCCTGGAGTCACCCAGTCATTCCAGAAATATGAGTTGAACAACTAACCTCGGCAAGCCTACGATGCATACCTGTGTATAGTTTCGTCGTTGCAGATGATGCAGACTGCAGGGCAGGTATCTCGCCGAAACGAAGTCACACTCCTGCCTGTGTCGAACAGACAGTCGTACATCAATCGAGTTCAGTAACGAGGAAGGAATCAGCAGCGTGATAGAAACGCCAGACAGTCCTGGCCGATTCCATACGACGAGAACCACAGGCAAAAAGGTGGGGTGGAGTGGTTTAAGCCATGGTGTGGTACACGCACGACGCGTTGGAGAGCCTGGACGTCGCGTTGCAGCGCCCGCCAAATGCTAGAATTCGTGGATCTCATCTCTTCTTTCGCGAAACTGAGCTGAACGTCGAAAGGCTTATTGCTGGTATGGTGTTCGGGGGTCGCGAAACTGGCGCGTTCTTGCCTCCACTGGACGGCCAACGTCATCTCGCAGTCGCGTCTTCCCAACTAGCACGACACGCTCTGCGCTCGCCGTTTCCACAACACAACTTCATTCTCGTATGGACATGCTTCATTCTTTTGCGCGCTTGCGCTGAAAAGACCGATTTCCTTTGCTTCGACGTTATCGCTTTTTCCTAATGACCTCCCGAACGTTTGACGCTGCACTCAGCGAGCCAGATGACGACGCGTCGCAGTCGCAACTGCGCCAGCTGATTGCTGCCAATGATTTCAGTTCCCTAACTTCTGCCAATGCTGAGCAGTATTTACAAGCGTTCTGCAACCATGAATTCTCTTATGCCCGAAGGCGATGGATTGGCCTCACCTTGGCCGGAATGATCGGCGCAGCGTCCATCAGCATCGACTGCCTCCAAAAACCACCTCAAGCCTTGCAGAAGCTGGGCTCGGTTGTCCTGAGTGACACCGAGCTGGAGGTGACCAAGATCGTCGCTGGTCTCGTAATGCGGCAAGCACTGGCTCACAGTATTGAGTACAACCTTTTCTGGGCTTCCGATAAAGTTCGAAACAGTGCACCGAACTTCCCTCAACACATCGATGTCCGATGGATGCCCAGATTTCAAGACTTCCTCGATGCCTTGCACAGCCTAGCACTCACCACGTCCACCAATGACGCGTCAACAATGTACCCAATTTCTCTGAATAGCCCTGGCGAATTCGAATGGGGCAAGTCCGACGAAGGCCTTCCTGTGGCGATCATACAGGCCGAGAACCTCACAGTGATTCTCCCAGACCGGGATCTTTGCGATGTTCACTTCCTCGACGTTCCAATTGACCACATTCTCAGCGCACGGTCCCGACAGGCTACGCTTCACGACTCCCAAGCACGGGTTCCTAAGCACGCACCTTGGGAGGTGATTCTAACACTCCAAGCGAATCCATGGAGTTATCGCCTCAATACATCGCCACATCAGGGAACAGAACTAATCTTCCTGTTCGAGCATACACCAGATGCGAAAGAGTGGGAGGGTTGCGTCAAAGCGCATCAGCAATCAACAAGCACCTCCATGGGGCCACCGCCTCCGAAAGCTCACCCTCACATGTCCTCTAGCTCTCCTATCAAGTGTGGAGCTGCATCACCTTTGACCAGCAACGCGAAGTCTCAAACAACAGGAGTACCTCAGCCTAGGCAGAGGCTAACTCAATTGCGTTCATCTGGTCGTAATCCACAATCTCATGAGGAGCCCGAAGGTGCAACACAAGACCACACTACGGATCCGAAGCCCAAGTCGACGGGCTCTGCACAAGCTAGCAGGGCACGAGAGGGAGTTGTGACAAACGACAAATCTGTTGCAGCAGTGGAGAGCACGGAGGAACGGTCATCACGAAGTCGCTCATCGCAAGCAGCGAACAGGATGGAGAAGGCGGCGAGTCGTTCGCGACTGCGCGAACACTCATCCTCCGATGAGTACTCGAGCGGGCATAGTACTGTACCTCAGCCTGCTCAAGAAATCTCAATGCCGGAACCGACAGCTTCTAGCAAGGGAAGGCTTCCAAAGGTCTCTCAGTCAACGAAGGACAAGGTTGTGAAGCGACTTCCCGAGCCTGCGTCAGACTTAGACATACCGACAGACAGCTCGGCTGAGACAGACGAGCCGCGAACGAAGGCTGCAAACACTACGGAAAAGCTCGGCGCGAAACCCCAACAGCAGTCAAACCCCTCCAGAACTGCCAAACAGAGCCAGAAACCCAGCACCAGAAGCACACGATCTCGTGTCAAGCGCAAAGCTGATGATGATAATGATGACGAGTTCATCCCTGATGAGATTCGCTCGAGGAAATCGACAACGACGACTGCCAATAGAAGGTCTGGTGCGCGTGCAGTCGCTGGCACAAATAAGCGCAGAAAGATGATGCACAAGGGCTCATCGGAGGCAATGGTCGCCATGTCGGATGAGGCGCAGGGGTCGACAAGAGATATTAATGATGCCACGATCATACCAATACCGTCAGAGCTGACTGGTAAGGCTCGAAAACTACGAGAAGCTGAGCTGCATGTCCCTAAGGATCCCATTCCCCCTGGAAGAACAACAAAAGCATCCTTGATCAATGGACTACTCGACTCCCAGAGACCAGCTAAACCAGCCAAGCCTTCCAGCGACACGTTCAAGAAACCCCTACCTCCTGCGCAATCTGCGCAATTTCCTTCGACCCCGACGAAGGTACGGACGAAACCCGCGGAACCATCGACACGAGTGCAAACACCGGTCGACAGGCTCATGCAGTCTACACATCGGGCACGGTCTATCTTCCACTCCTCACCACCGCCACGTCATACTGCAGATGGAAGCGATGTATGGACACCGCACGTTGCCATGCACAGAGAAGTGCTCTCGAGCAATAGTAAGCCTGTGCCTGCATCGCCAAACGCAGAGTCGACAGCTATCTCAGGACACGCGGACCGCGAGGCTGTAGACATGGAGAAAGAGAAAGCAGATGTTCAGACTGCTAGAAGTGATCCGTTTCGACAGCGCCGGTCGAATCACAAGGTCTCGTCTTTCACGCGTCGCCTTACCGGTGAGGGTGCGGATGGCTCACCCACGAGATCTATCAACATCACTGGCTCTGGCAATTCTGAACCTCAGCCATTGGAAGTAATGACGATGAACGAGCAACTACCAGAAGTCTTGTCAAGTGTGAGAAAGGATCATCAGAGGCGTGACATGACACCTATGTTGCGGTCCGGAACTCCCTTGAAGCATAGATCCCGACAAATTGTTTGGACTAATCATACATCGAGGCAGCTGCATCAGGCGGGGCAGTCTAGTCCTCTGAAGATCTTTGGAGCATCCACACGCAGCGAGAGACACACGACAAAGGGATCAAGTGGCAGACCGGCTGATACAACGCTACGAGATGCCGATAGAGAATCAACAGGACGTTCTGTGCCACCTTCAGTGCGCAGTCGCATGGCAGAAATTGTTGAAAAGCGTCTCGACCAGGATCTTCAACATACCACGCATGAGTCTATCATGGCTGCTCCCCTACAGCTCGTCGAAGACACGCAACTCGCGAGTGCAGCACCAGGAATACCGGGACAATATCAGTACATGCATGGTGACGAAACGCTTGTGAACAATGATGAAGATGGTCTAGGCACCGCTGGCTTTGCCAACTCGTCTGTGAACTTCCCATCTTCCCCACCCATCGGAGGTTCGCCAAGCAACCACAGCTCAACTTCAGCGGACTCGGACCTCCTACCAACTGATCCTCCAATTCCGAACTCTGATGCCGAAGAATTAGAGTGGGAGGCAAGCCTCAACCCCCACCAGCGAGCGCTGCACGATCTGTTGATCCGCACGTCGAAACGGGTACTGCGACACGTTGTGGACAACGAGGCAGCTGTTACAGATATCGCGGAGATTTTTGAAAGAGACGGTGAGCATGTTTTACGCTCGTTGCTTGAGCGCCACGATGGTGACTACGAGCATGTATTTGACGAGTTGGACGTCGAAGGAAAGAGGCTCCAGAATGAGCTTCAAGACGTAGCCGAGCACTTAGCCAAGCAGAGGAAACGTATCCGTGCGATAGTCTAGTACAGTTGTGCTTCAAAGAGTGGTTCGATGTATGGATAGCGTGCTCAGTGCGTCTATTGTGGGGTCGGACACAGCTTAGCTGATCAGAAAGCCACGGCCAGCCAAGCTTCAGTGTGAAAAAGAGTTGAACCAAATTAAGGCAACATGAAAACTTAGACTGGAGTCAACCGACGCATTCGTTTGCAATTGCTGTGATGAGCTGTACTTCCTCTCGAACACGTGCGCGCACAACAACGCTAGCGCAGCCACCGTCTTGTCTGCCTCCGCACATCCCTGCGTAGCCTGCAAGTTGGTACGTGCCTGCAGGCAACCACCCCTAGTGTGTCTGGGCGGCCGCGACAATGAAGATATATATACAGCGAATAATCACTTCTATTCAAGTTGACACAACACGGACATCATGACGACAAAGGAGAGTGCGATCAAGGTACGTCGACTCTCCTACAACGCTGGAATCGATGACTGATCTCAGCCTAGCTTCCAGGTTTTGGATTGCCCTTGGATCATTGGGGTCAGAATGATGATGGACTTCTGGCAACGGAGCTCTCGGCGGTGATGGACTGGTGAGAATAGGTCATATACTCACTACAGCCTCACCCTAACGCATGGAACTAGGACCCACACAGTCTTTACTGTTCGCGAAAGATGCATGCTATTCTTCATGAACAAGATCACCGACAAACCTCAGTGGCAGAGGAAAATTCACGACGAGGAAATAGTGGCCAAGTGGAAGAAGGAAGCCGAAGATCTCGACTGGGAAAAGGCCGGCATCGCCCATGGAGACATGAGTCCAGACATGTTCAAATATGTAAGTTTAATGACTAAAACAACAAGGTTTCTTGGCTAAATGCAGAAGTGTGTTGAAGAATTGCGTGCCAAAGCAGCCTTGTTCGAGGAGACTGGAATGGTTCCTGTCCTTGACTGCAATTCGTGCGTCTTGAAGAGCGACACAGCCATACCAGAGGAACTGAAGAATGAGCTGCGAACAGCGATCAGGGTCCTAGAAGATGTGCCCGACCACCAGAAAGACTGGCATCCAGGATCCGACAGCAAAGTGCTGGACCTCGTGCACCCATCTCTATTCCCTTTGATCTACAAGCGCTCCCGCATTCTGCCAGACTCGACTATCAACCTTGATAATTGCCTGCAAAGTATTGGCAATGGCGTCATTCTCCCAGAACCGTCAGCCGGCTCTTTGGCTCGTGACGAAGACACTTTTCTCTCCCCGAAAAAGAAGTTCAAACTCTGGTCGAACCGTTTCCAGTGGTTGCCATGTGAGGTCTCCTTTCCAGACGGAGAGAACGCTCGCATTGACTCGTATATCAACAATCTGCATCCAGCGGACCATAAAGATCTTTACACAACATTGGGGAAATTGATCACAAAGGCGATGCCTTTCTGGAATATCGTATGTCGATGTCATTCAGGTGGTGATCTCCCCAGTACATTGCGAACGGATAGCCAAGCGGTTACATACCGTCTTCCGGAAGGGGTTGAGGAAGATCCCACTGACGAACAGCTGAAGGATGAAGACTTCAATGAATATGAATTCTACGAATTGATCGAGAGCCTGCGCATCTACGACAAACCAGAACCAGACAACTTCGAGACGCTTTACCTAGCCGCTGAAGACGTGTTGGGAAATCCATTCAAATTCCTTGGTCAGCGCGAGAAGAAAGTCCAAGTAATCATTAAACTTGCCAATATCCATCTCACACCTGAACAGTCGGAATATAATGGTGGTTCGTGGCACATCGAGGGCCAATTGAACGAGCACATTGTCGCCACTGCTCTCTACTACTACGACAACGACAACATTACTGATTCCGAGCTCTCTTTCCGCACAAAGGTCGACGCCGAGGGTTTCACCGAAGATTTAGGTTACGAGCAAGGCGACTATGAAGGCATCGAGAAGATCTTTGGTATTCATCACCAGCAAGATCATTTCCAGGAACTGGGCTCCGTTCTTACAAAAGAAGATCGCTTCATCGCGTTTCCAAATGGTTTCCAACACCGTGTGGGAAGCTTCAAGCTCGTTGATCCGACGAAGCCAGGCCACCGCAAAATCGTTGCTTTGTTCCTCGTCGCGCCTACCCTCCCCATTATCTCAACTGCGAATGTGCCACCGCAACAGCGTGACTGGTGGATCCGAGAAATCAGCGCGCAAGAGGAGAACCGCGTCAGTAACTTGCCTGCCGAGTTGATCGAGATGATCGGTGAAGGCGTGGAAGACTTTCCCATCGGCATGGATGAGGCCAAGACATTGCGAGAAGAGCTTATGAGAGAGCGAGGCAAGATGGATAAGGATGTCATAAAAGCTCAGACACAGGGATGGGGTTTTAATTTCTGTGAGCATTGACGGTTCGATCGTCCACATTTACTCTCCAGGCGTTTCCGGTGGACGTATTACCGTGGACTGGTTGTGAACAAATTGTCGAAGGCAACACGTATAGGAAATGCAGCAAGACTATGGATTGGATCGCGACAAACGCCACACACCTCTTATTCACCTTTCAAAACTTTCTTGCCAAAAGTGCGTGTACAACTGGCCCGTGACGTGACATGGAAGTACCTACTTCAATTCGCTTGGTGGACTATTTTCCCTCCCTCCGCAACGCCTTCCCGCCTTCCCGACAAACCCTCCCTGCTCACTCATCACCCGGCCCGTCCACATGAACATTGTGCGCAACAACAGTTTCTGTTCGTATTCCAGTACCTCTCCTCCCCCAATCG
This sequence comes from Plenodomus lindquistii, assembly GCA_025504975.1. NCBI lineage: Eukaryota > Fungi > Ascomycota > Dothideomycetes > Pleosporales > Leptosphaeriaceae > Plenodomus > Plenodomus lindquistii. The sequence goes on from JANUWI010000008.1 coordinate 407,922, forward strand.
TACCCTTACAGTCGCACAATCCGTCAATAAGCCTCCGCAGCGCCGCGCTAGCCTCTCTCGACCTGCAGCAACGGCTCAACGGCCCTGCTTCCAGCCAGACATGTGAACACTGCAAATGACAGCCTAACAACACCTTCCAGCCCAACACCACTTTGTGCATACTATTACATGATGCCAGAGTAATGTGAGAGCGGATCAACGGCCGGAGGAAGGACAAACCAAGATGGGCGAATCAGGCTGAAAGCAGGTTTCGCGTGCCGTGTACGTAGATATGAAACTTGTATATGTATTGATTAAGTCGCCTTGTTACACTCTCAGTCTCCATCACTACGCGATTAATACACAACACCATCTACTTATAATGTGGAGAAGCTGATTATAAGGTTGAACAAGAGAGGGGTACATATACATACCGAACATACTCCGCTTAGATTCCTCTGATTCTTCGTCACGGGTATCCATCCACCACCTTCTCAGCCCACCGAAGAAACACATCTACAGCGATGCCATCCACCAAATCAAAAAACATCATCATAACCGGTGCCGCCCGAGGCATCGGCCGCGCAACAGCCCGGCACCTCCTCTCCCTCCCCCTCTCCCACAAAATCTTCATCATCGACTTCGACGCCCCAGAACTAGAATACTGCGTACACACCCACCTCTCCTTCTACGCGCCACGCGTAGGCTACTGCATCGCCAATCTGCGCTCCCCCGCTGCCATAAAAGCCGCCATAGCAAAAGCCCTCGAATTTTTCGGAACCCCAAGAATCGACGTCCTGATCAACAACGCCGGCGTCGCACGCGGGTTTTTCAATGCTGGGACGGGGACAATGGAAGATGAAGCCACAGGCGAGCAGTGGCAAGCGTACATTGAAACGAATCTGTCTGCGCCGTTTTATCTCTCGCAGGCTGTGATTCCGTATATGAAAAGTGCGAATAGTCAGCCTGACGATACACCGGGTATCGACCGCGCTACGGATCTCAAGCGCACGCAAGAATTCGAGCAGTTACCTCTGAATCTGCACGGTGAGGATAGATTGGATGAGGGGGGCTGTATCATTCATATTTCGTCGTTTCGCGCTCACCAGTCAGATCCGGATTGTGAGGGGTATGCGGCGTCCAAGGGCGGGTTACTCGCTCTTACGCAGGCTATGAGCGTGTCGTGTCAGCGCTGGGGGATCCGTGTTACTGCTATTTCGCCCGGCTGGGTGAGTGTACAGCATGAATGTCGGGAGCGCGATGAAGCTTCACGTCTGCAGCAGAATGGCGCATGGAAGGCGGGAGGCGAGCCTCATGGTGCGGCGGCGACGGCGGTGCGGATGGCGGCGTGGAAAGAGGATTTGCAGGATTTGTGGCATAGACAGCATCCGGCGGGTCGAGTGGGTAGGGGTGAAGATTTGGCGGAGTGTGTGGAGTATGTGATGGGTGCGGGGTTTTTGAGCGGCCAGGAGGTGGTGTTGGATGGCGGGGCGAATAGGAGGAAGAATCCTAATATTTGAGGGGTGGATGCGGGATTAGTCTTTTGTGAGCAAAATAGGGAATGAATGTAGTGCATTCAAACGATACGGTTGTGAATTGATAGGCCTGGTTTGGTGCCAGGCATGAATTGAGAAATTGTAAATATCAAGAGCCAGAATGGTCCGCCAACGCCGCGCTTGCAATCGTAGTGTGTGTAACGTTCCAATCATATCCGGTATCAGGGAGAAACAAGCCCAAGACTGTCTATTTGATGTAGAAATTAATGGAACAGCACATCAATAGCATCCATGTCCTCAATATCGGCGTCCGCGACCGTGTCCAAAGGCGACAGTCGTTCACCGTCAAAGGTAAGAGTGACTGGTTGCTCTTTTGGTACTTTGTTCTTGGTCTTGTATGCGCTTGTGATGTGCTCAAAGGTCGTTTCCTGAATGTCTAGTTAGTAAATGACACTGAATGCCCTGGCGAGGGTACATACCGGTTTCACAGTCAGCCGGAAGTCGTCTTTGCCTTTGACCTTCAGGACGAGTCGAATTTTGCTGACAACTGGCTCAGGTTCGGGCGTTGGTGTTCGTTGCTCGGCCTCTACCGGTGCTTCTGCTGCGATCTTTTTTGCTGCAGCTTCTGCCGCATCCTCCCGCTTTCTTCGTAGAAATAACTCTTCGGTCCAGGCTTCGACGTGTATTTTAGGTATGTTCACCTCGTCATATAACGTAGCATCGCCGTCCACCGAGACGTTGCCATGCTTGTCGACCTGAATACCCAGTCGCTTGATCGTTGTGCTGTCATATAGCCGTGTGCCTCTCCATGTGAAGAAGATGCCTCGCGTCTGCTCGGGAGTGTAACCCTGCCTTCCACACCACGCCTTCCGTGACTTCTCAATGGTGCTGTCTATCCGGACTTTGACCATGAGAGGAGTGGCATCTGGTATTTCTGGGTCTATAAACAGTTGAGCGGTTGGGACGCGGGCTGGCACGCCATCTGGTGCTGGTGTACTGGCAGACTCTGTGCGTTCTAAAGCCCTCTGTCGCGCTCGGGCTTGAAGGGCTGCCAATGCAGGATCGAGAACTTCTTCTATCTCCTCACCATCGTCCACGGCCGGTCGTTTCGAGGGGCGCACGACAAGGTCCTGCTTAGCGTCTCGTTGCCACGACGTATGGCTTGTGTCTACGATTTCATCATCTTCCCCGTCATCAAGGTCAATGATGATGGGTGCTTTGCGATTCGGTGAGTCCTGTGACGGGGGTGATTTCGTAAGCGAGTCGTATCGTGCAGCGAGCGAGTCTGGCGCAGGAGGCAGCGGTGTTCTACTTCGTCTGTGGCTTTCTGTTAGGAAATGGTGTATCTTCCATGTGACTTGGTACGCACGATGTCCTAGAGGGTCTTCTATCTCTCGCAGGACTGCCAGATTCGCTCTTGGCATGAGCCGGTTTCGCTTCTTCGGTAGACACTCTCCGTCGTTTGCTTTTGCTTTCGCGGGGTATGGCCGCTTTCTTTTCCTTGGCCTCTGCCTCTTCCTTCCGCTTCTCTTCCTCCCGCCGCCTGTTTTGCTCTGCGACTATGTCCTTGAACTCGTTGGAGTGGCTGAAGATGTCCTCACCCTCTTTCTTGGGGGCGTCTTGCCAGGCTGCGCGCTTAAACAATGAGCGCTTCTTCGGCGCGGGCGCGGTGGCGGTTGGGTCTGTCATGGCATACGTGATTCGTCAATTGGTGAGAACCCGGGTGAGATCAGACAGCGAGTTGTGTTGCGCCCGCGCCGGCGTAGACTAACTTAAGTGGGGCAGCTTCTATTCTAACGCGCGATCACGTTTTGCGCGATGAGCCATGTGGTCCGTGCACCCGGCAACTTCACATTCACCCCCAGTCACCCACTCAGCGGCAACAGACTTTCGACACAACATTACGTATTACGGATCCACGAACACTTCGGTTCAATCTCATCAGACTAGTGTAAGGAGAAGCAGCCGACTCTTGATCATGATCTTTGCTAACGTTTGGTAGTTCATTCACCTCACATCAAGCTTCTTCGACATGTCCACAAACGGCGAGAGCCCAGCGGCTGATACTGCCGGCGACTCCAGGGATCCCAGTGGCTTTCTCAGCGAAATCATTGGCGCCCCTGTTACCGTCAAGCTCAACTCGGGCATCATCTACAAAGGTGCGTGAGCACGTGCCTTTCATTTGTTCGCGCGACTGACTTTCAGAACTAGGTGATCTTCAGTCAGTAGATGGATACATGAACATTGCACTTGAGCGATGCAGAGAAGTATCTGAAGGAAGGGTGACGCGGAATTGGGGAGATGCCTTCGTTCGTGGCAACAACGGTACAATTAACCATGCTCATCCTCCATTTCTGTACTAACTTCGTCAATAGTTACATACATCTGCGCAGACAACGCGTGAATGAGACTAGGCAATGGGGCATCACACGCGTAATTGTCACATCTGGACCACGAGACACAAGTTTATGAACACTGGACTGCCAATTCAAAGCACATGATTCGCTCGAGCAATCATCATGAATTCCCGAACCTTATAGTTGAAGTCATGCTTCGCTCCGTTGTCAAAATTATGTGACATAGCTGCGTATAGTATCTGGACTCGCCGGGCACACCTTGTGCCAGTACTGGGAAGCTCTGGTCGTGCCCTGAAATGGTAGATTATTTCAAGCACGGCTTCTCCCTTTCTTTTCGCTTCCAGCACACCTGTCGCATTCTTGTGCCGTCTCTGCCCTTCGTAGTTTCTACCGTTTGCTCTTCTGAAACGTTCATCTAGCGCGGGCGTACGTGCTTTCACCGTGGATTGCATCGATGAGCTAGAAACCTCGCGCTCACTCCCTATACCCTGGACCAGTCCCCTTCCTCTCGTATACTTTGCACGACTTCAGACCTAACTTCTTCTGGGCCTCCAAATCCGCTCTCGATGCTGAACTACTGAGTCTCCGTTCGCAAGCCAGCACCTGCAGCACCAAGCCTTCCGAGCAACTCAACATACAGTGCTCCCCTTGTTTATCGCTTATACTTGCGCCACGCATCTCCCGAACGCTTGGATAGTACGTCTCGACTGGCAGTATCACTCATCCCGCGACGGCGTTACAAAATGTCTGTCCACAAAGTCAAGAGCCGCATGCAAACGTACGGTCGACCCCGAGCAGGTAACGTAGTGGACATCCAGCAAATCGCAGTGGCGTTTGGCTTTCCGAACTTTGAGCCTAATGAAGTCACTCAAGGTGCCAAATCCGTGAAGAAGCCCGACATGCCGCGCAAATCATATCAGAGACAACCTGCATTCACTCTCGGCGGCTCCAGTTCCGACAGCTCAGAAGAGGCAGTATACGAGGACACGGACCATGAGAGCGAGCCAGAACAGCTCGTTATCATGAAGCAGTCAGTACCTTCTGTTGAGGAGCAAAAGCGCAAAGGCCTTTTGACGAGTGCTCTCGGCGATGCGATTCCACCCCGGCCTTCTCCAGCTCGTCCATCAATCCCAGACATGGAAGATGTATCAGCTGAGGATCCATCTGCGTCTCTGATACTAGGTACACCAGTGTATATGCCACATGGAGACGGACTCCAGGAAGTACAACCTTCGTCAGCGCAGCAAGATGGAGATCAAGCGTGGTCAAACCCCAAGGCCAATCCCGCTTCACGGTCATTGCTGGGCACTCTCGTCGCGCTCTTTGCTGGCCGCAAGAAGCCAGTACAATTCAAGCCTAACAAGAGCCGCCCAAATACCGAGCCAGTGTTCGATACGAGTAGGTATGGAGCTGAGTCTGAAGACGAAGCTCAAGCCGCCTCAGATCGAACATCGTATACCCGTGCGGAACCACACCTGACACTACCACAAGTCATCCCTGATCACCGAAATCGTGGTAACGGCTTGGTACGAAGGGAAAATGCGCAGGTTCTCCCGCCGCTATTCGACCACAGACTTGCGGTTAGTGCATTCGTCCAACCGGACAAATTCACACCAGACAAGACCACGAGAGGTTTCAACGCAAGCGAGGATGGGGCGCCAAACACATCTACTACGGAAACGCCGCTCGCTCCACTAGCGTATCGCGCTCACAAGCAGGGCAATTCTGCTGCTATGCTGCTCGACCGCGATGATAAGACTTGGGCTGGTTGGCATGACAAGAATCCTGTACCAAGCAAAATGCCATTTGCTAAGCAGCCATCCTCTGCCAACCTGAACGGAGCAGAGGCTGAGACCAATGACTTTGCCAACGGGGGCCATTCAGGGCCATGTTACCTCAAGCACACCGGGGACGCTTACCCTTACGCCCAGGGTAAGTGCTGGTAAACGGTCTGCTCTACGCGTGGTCATACGCTTGATCTCTTTATGTATAACCACCACTGTAAACTCCATGGACTATGATGATCTCAAGCTCAGTATTTGAGATAGCTCTGAGGTATACCAGGACCCTGTATGACGTTACGACGACTTTCAGGTCCATGGCTAAGGACCCCCTGGTCGACGCGGGGACGGCTGCATTGCATTGGATTTGGCGTTCGATACCCTTCATAGTTCTAGAGAATTTTAAACTTCTTGGCATCCTTTATCATTTTTGTTCCATCTATTCTTGACCCAGTCCCCGCTTTGTCGTCCGAACAAGGCATGTTCTTTGACCATTCCACCGCATACGACCTGGAACAACATACCTTTACACAGTGTCTCTTGACCCAAAGAAACACGTTTGTTTCGTGAGGCTTCCAGAACACCGTAAAACTGCTGATCTAGCTCAATAGCGTACTGATATTCTTCCCCTCACATAGCACCAACGTTTTGCACTTTGCCACATACCCAAAGGTATTTTCCTTTATGCATACACTCATACATAACAGCCCACTACATAGCCCATTACACAAGTCACACACTCCACAACTAATCCACACCTCAGTCGCCCCAACATTCACTTCCACACTTTCCTTAACTGACCACAATCTTGAACAATGTTCCATACTCTTACCACCCTCGCTCTTTCCCTTCCCCTCATCCACGCCACCATCCTCCCCAGCTCCAGCGCCCGAAATCCCGCCGGCGCAGAACCCAGCACGAAAGTAAACTACGTCTATGTCACGGAATACAGCACCGTGTACGCATCTGCCGGCGCAATACCGCAGAGTTCAAAAGCGCTCACCACATCGTCTTCTTGCTCTACCGCCGTTGTAACGCCAACTGCCGCCTCAAATACCACAACAAGCCGTGGTATGCCCCGTCCACCATCTGTTTCCCGCTCAGGCCGTGTGAAGTCGAGATCTTATGGCATGACAGGTACGGCGGGTACACGTCCGGCATCCCAGTCCTTGCGCCGCATCGTCTCAGGAACAGCGGGTGTGGGCGTTCCTATGCAGAGTGAGGGATGGCAGTGGCCTGCTGTTCCTTCGGGGTATTTGACATATGGGCCTGGGGTACCGGGCCCTGCTCCTTCTTCTGCTAAGTCTGTGACGCCTTCTGCTGTTGCGCCAGTTCTGAGTAGTAAGAGTAAGAGCAAGTTTGATCCGTCGAACTTGCCGAGTTTTAAATTGGAGACTGGGGGTGCGAAGCGAAGTAGCGTGGAGCCAGCTCCGGCGCCTACGAGCGTGAAGTCGACCGCTATTGTGGTTGTGCCTACGCATCCGCCTAGCACAGCGATTGTTGTCGTTCCTACGCACCCGCCTGTCCAAGCTAGGGGTGAACGTCACTCATCTTCATCCCACTCTCGCCACACGCCGCAAGACCGCCCGTGGCGAAACAAACAGGGAGGTAACGGAGGGTACTGGCGTGGGAATTTCACTCGCAGTTTCATGCACGGAACTCGCACCAGGAGCCCAATCTACGGCACCGGCATTCGATCTCAGAAGCCTCAAACCGAAACTCGGAGGAGACGCCACTTCCCTACACCAGTCGTAGCTAACAAAGGCGTCGTGGGCGGTGCACACAACAGAACTATTGAGCGCGGTCCTAGGTCGAAGACCAAGCACACCACTAGGCCTTCCACCGGCCCAGCTGATGAGATCGAAGCGATGATTCCAGGAGGCGTATCTCGTATGCTTCCACGCGAGGCATCCCCCGCGGGTGTAGATACTGCCGTGGAGCATGGGACGTGGGAATCGCATGTACATGCTAGAGGCAATTGGATTCCTGTACCCGCGCTTCCGAAGAACCAAGCTAGAAGTAATTGGATTCCCGTGCCAAAGCTTCCCAAGAACCATGCTAGAAGCAACGAGGAGGAAGGCGACGAGGAAGACGACAAGGAAAACGACGAGGAAAATGACGAGGAAGATGACGAGGAAGATGAGTCTGACGCATGGATTCCTGTCCCAGAGCCCGCGAAAGGAAACAACAACGCCGCTGCGGCCACTGCTTTCGTAAGTCCACCTACCTCAAATGGTACTCCGGAAGACGTGGTGGACATAACAAGCACCATCAAAACCACCATGACCGTCACCATGACCGTCCAGCCTTCCTCTTTACTCCCCTCCTCTTCCGCAAAGCAAACAAGCGTAAAACCCACGCTAACACCAACTCCAAAGCCTTCCTCGTCTGTAAAGCCTACAACAAAGTCCGTGGCAACGGCTAAACCTAAACCTACACCCGCACCATCGTCTTCGAAAAAGACCAAGCCAACACCCGAAGTGCACACCAGCATCAAATCTGCTGATTCTCGCTGCCCATACCCTTACCCGGGTATTTACTGCGGAAAGCCAAAGACGACACTCGTCACTGTCACCGCGAAACCGTCATCGACCTAGAAGGCTAAGAAGACGAGTAGTCAAGCTCAGTGCTCTTGCCCTGCTCATTAAGGCTGAGAGTGGCTTGTGCTAATGCGCGTGTGGTTTAGTGAAAAGAGTTCAACGGATATAGCAAGCACAAGGACTATGAGGGTGAATGTGTGGGCGACAAGGACAGTGGCGGTGCTGGTGGTTAGTGATGTTTTGCTTACTTTGGCTGCGAGCGCGAGCGCTACGGCGTCTGCGGGGTGTGGTTGTTGATGGTTTGGCTCTTATTCTTCTTTGTGTATCATTATTTCTTTGACCTATTGGCTTTGTACGTAGCCGTATGAATTGATGCGAAACTTTTCTGAAACGATAATCCTGATGTGATGAGACGACTTTCGTGTGATTATGCAGAGGGCGGTTTTCCCGGTGAAAATTGTGCTTGTCAGGCTGGAAGCCGTGAGCATTCATATATCTTGTATGTGACAATATAAGTTTATTTCGATCATGCTGAGCAGGGTGTTGGAATACAATCGTCACTCGGGATAGTGATTATGATTGATATTCCAAGGCGACGATGAAGTATTGACATAATAAAGCTTTGCCTAGATAAGGAACTGGGATCGCAGTGCGCTCGTTTCGCATGAAATTATCATGGAATATTTAAAGGCATGTAAACACTCGCTGGTGCTAATTATGAATTGTAAGCTATAATGTGTATTCCTTGAGTTCTTCCTCTGTCCAGCTCCAAAGCTTTCTAGCCAGCTCCAAATCCTTCGTCCATTTCGACCCCCGCCCAGCCACTCCCACTGGTTCGTAATACTCCCCAGAAACAACATCTGGACTGACCAACGCCCACAACTGATTGAGTGTACCTTTTTCCACAGAAACAGCAACTACATTAACAAGAATTAAGCTCACAATGCGCATAAGCAAGCTTTTCTTGCTCAATTCAGTAGTCAGGTTGGTACTAACGATGCCAGGATGAACAGCAGACACTTTGATCTGGGGATATCGTCGAGCAAGTTCTTGCGCGAAGAGTATATTAGCAAGTTTGCTCTGGCCATAGATAGTGGTGCCACCAAGCTTTTCGCCCTTGTTCTTGAGGATTTCAAAGTCGATGCCTTGTGACTTGGGCGCGGAGCTGTGCACGGACGAGGAAAGAACAACGACCCGCACATCAGATTGGGGTTGTTCAGCCGTCTTGAGTAGGGTTGGGAGGAGAAGCTTGACTAGGAGGGCGTGGCCCATGTGATTGGTACCGAATTGGGTCTCGTAGCCGTCCTTGGTAACGTCGTGGGTAAGGGTCATGACACCAGCGTTGAGAAGAAGTAGATCGAGGCTTTGTGACTGCTGGCAAAAGGTCCTGGCCGCTTTGCGGATCGATTCCAAAGAGGAGAGATCCATTTGGAGGATCTTGATGGGCGGAGCGCTGGGCAGCTGTTGTTTGATGTCATCGATGGCTTCCTGGGCTTTCTCGATGCTGCGGGCGCCGAGCCAGATCTCGGTTGGATTGTGTTTTGCAAGCTGGAGGATGGAGTGCTTGCCCAGACCACTATTACCACCTGTGATGAGGATGTTTTTACCCTCTAAGGAAGGAATATCAGTGGTTGGATTGAACTGGCCGCCATTCATTGTGGTAGGTATGAGTAGATACGGATAATTGCCAGAAGTGGGGGAATCATGACACTCCGATTGAAGGCTGTTGATAAGCAAGTAGGAAGGAATCTGGGATATTGTAGACTACCGTAACTTGCAGAAGGATCGTTTTCCTTTTATCTTTTGTGGTGTTGGGTTGGATATACTGTCGGACTAAATACGGAGTATACCGCATTGACCAAACTCAGACGTGAAGCGTTAATCGGACTTAAGCCCTCAAAATACGCATTGATTTACTAAATCCGACCATTGAACATGCAGCTCTGTGATAATAGGCGATTCGTCCGTAGGATTGTCCTCCACCAAAATAAAAGACAGAGAGTATTAGCGTATCCAATTTTTTTCGAACCCTTGAGTCATGTCTCGACCAGTAATATATCGTGATTCGGAACTCGTTGACCATACGAGTATAGCTGGCTCGTTGGCTTGACTCAATTTGTAGAGATTGCTCGAAAAGAGAGAAGCCTACGTCCGTTGATAAGGCAAGCATCGCGCGCTTGCGACGGACCAGAACGGAGTAATACTCATTGAGACTGAGCAGTCAGTCCACTTGCTTGCTCTATCCTCGAGGTGGGTATTCACAGATAGTAACCCGCGGATGGCCATATATAAGAGGTCGCTGTACAGCTAACAACTTATCCTTCACCATTCATCTCAACTTCCCTATCACCGCCGATCATGCCTTCTATGAACAAATACGCCGCTGCGCATCAGCCTCCCCAGGGTCCAGGAGATGCCCGTCCTACAGCTTTGCAAATTATTAAGGATGAAGGGCTAGAAGGAAAACTCACTAATAAAGTGATTCTTGTTACAGGTACCTCTGCTGGGATAGGCATTGAGACAGTCAAGGCCCTTGCTAAGACAGGAGCTACGATTTTTGCAGCAGCTAGGGACTTGAGCAAAGCTAAAGAAGCTCTTGACAAAGTCGAAGGCAAGATTGAGCTGCTCACCCTGGACCTTTCATCCCTATCCAGTGTCCGAGACGCAGCTGAAGACTTCCTCCGAAGGAGCAACAATCAGATCAACATCCTCGTAAACAATGCTGGGGTCATGGCTATCCCAACTCGCACCCTCACTCAGGATGGGTTCGAAATGCAATTCGGCGTCAATCACCTAGGTATGACTACCTAAATGATTGCATAGTTTGTTCACTGATAGAGTGTTTCAGGTCACTTCTTACTCTTCCAGCTTCTCAAGCAGGCCCTTCTGGACTCCTCTACGCCTTCCTTTCACTCGCGTGTAGTAAATCTGAGTTCCATGGCTCACCAACGATCCCCGCTCCTTGTTGACGATTACAACTTTGAACATACTCCCTACAACGACTGGGTGGCATACGGCTCTGCTAAAACTGCCAACATCTACATGACCAACGCAATTGAGCGCTACTATGGCTCTAAAGGCCTCCATGGCCTTGCTGTCCATCCTGGGGCAATAATGACGGAACTATCGCGCCACATGGAGCCTGATGCTATGGCAGCGCTCTCAAAGGATCCAAAGCTACCACTATGGCTGAAGTCTGTCGAACAGGGAGCCGCGACTACGGTACTGGCAGCGATTGGAAAGGAATACGAGGGTGTGGGAGGAAAATATCTGGAGGATGCGGGCGAGTGGGGACCTGTGAGAGTTGATGCGGATGGATTTGAGCCTGGATTCGCGGCCTGGGCATTCAATTCAGAGCTGGAGGATCGACTGTGGAAGGATTCTGCAAGATTCGTGGGCGTCAAGGACGAATGACAACCTATCTGGCTCTTGCAAAGATCGTACGCTGAGCCACTAAAGTAGAAGTCATGTTCCACGAGCGAAAAAGGCTGAGAAATGCGTCGTTCGCTCCCGCCGAGTCCTCATGTGCGCGCACACAAAGTATGAAATATCAAGAGTGTACATCTCCTCTGAATCCAACTTTCGGCATCCTTAGATCCTACTAGGCTGGCAAATGGGTAGGGTGTACCCAGAGGTTGGGTACGGGTTGGGTTACGTTGGCCCGAGCGTGGGTTGGGGTTAGGTTGGGGTCACGTGATCTTGGGGTTGAGGTAAGGCTCGGGTCTCACGGGCTAAGGGTTAGGGTAGGACTAGGGTGGTCTAAGCGTGGGTACAGGTTAACCTATAGGTTAGGTAATAGGTTATTATATTATATATATATAAAAGTATTAAATATAAAATTTTTTAGTATTTTAACTAAATAATTTAGTAGTAGTAGAAAAAGTTAATTATTATAACTAATTATTATAGTATTATACTAGTATTTAACGTTTACGTAGTAGAGGTTTAGAAGCTTTATTAATTTTTTTTTTTTTACTACTTTTTTTTTACTACTACTAATACTAATAGCGTTATTTTTATTTTTTTTATCTCTATTATCTAGTGCCTATAATATAAATAGACTATCTATTTTACTATAAAATAAATTATTTTAATTTTTTTTAATATTTTATTATTTAATATACTTTTTATACTATAAAAAATTATATATTTAAATAATATAATTTTTTAGATATTTTTTATAGATAATTTATACCTCTAATCTCTAATAATATTTTTTATAATATTAAAAATATATTCTACTTTAATTTTAGTAATCTAGATAGCTAATATATTTTTTACTATTTATATAAACTAAAAGTAATTACGCTTATTTTTTTTCTATTATTAAAGTAGATTATTTTAACTAATAATATATAGTGTATTTAGATAATTTTTACTTTTATTATATATAGTATATTTATTACTTTTTTTTTTACTAGTAAAAAGTATACTTTAATTTAAAGTAGAATATTAAAGTACGTGCTATAGCTTTATAAGTTTCTAGAACTACTTATTCTTTTATATTTTAGACTTTATAGAGATAATTTAAATAAATTACCTATTAAATAGGTTATTATATTATTTTAAGTAAAATAGAAACTATTTATAGTAGACGTGTTTATTTAAATAGTTCTATATATTATTTTATATAGAGTTATTATAGTACTATAATAAATTACTATTATAATTATACTTTATATATTATAAGTTTTTATACTAAATCTAAAATTATTATATAGTTAAAAAAATATTTTTATTTATTATATATTTTTAAATAATATTTTAATAGTTTTAATTATTTTTTATTAGCTATAGCTTTTACTACGCTTTTCTATTTACTATTTTTTACTATTACTAGCTTTTTACTAATATTCTTTATTATTTTTTCTAAAAAATTAAAAAGTGTAGTATATATTAACTAGATATACTAAATTTAAAGTATTTTATTATAGCTAAAAGAGAATATTATAGTTTTAAAATTACGTAGTATTTTTATTATAACTTTAAAATAGTACTATTTAGTAGTAGAAAGCTAGATATATTAGAGATTATAGTAATTAATCTAAGTTAATAAAAAATTATAATTATTTAGAGTACTATTTAATATAGGCTTTAGAGTAATTTTATTTTTTAGCTATTTATTAATATACTTCTAGAGCTTAATTACCTTTTTATATATATTAAATATTAAATTCTATTTTATTTTAATATTCTATATTACTAAAAGTTACTTATTTAGTAGTAAGTTACTCTATTTAGCAAGAAAATATTTAAATTATTAAAATAATTAGTTAATAGTAATGTAGATAGCCTATAGCTTAGTTATTATTAGACTATAATTATTATATATAATAAAAATACACGTACTTTATATAGAGTATTTAAAACTAATATTTAACTTTAGATATTATAAATATAGTAAAGTTAAAATACTTCTATAGTTTCTATTTAACCTAAACTAGCTAGTTTAAGCTGCTAGATAATATTCTAGATAATAAAGTTAATAATATAGGCTAGATATAGAATACTATTCTTAGTTATACTCTAATTTATTTTTTTACTATATAGTTATTTTTAAAGTAATGTTATAAGCGTACTATTATTACTTATATTATTAAACGTAATTGCTAGTAGTCTATATAAGAAAAAAACTTTTTGTAGTATTCTAGTTATTTACTAAGCGTATTGTAAATGAGTTAAATTACTAGTAAATAACTAGAAAAAGACTTAAGTAGTATAGCTAACGTAAATAGCTTAATTTACTTTATTTACCTCGCTTACTTTATTAACCCTACGAACGTTAAACACCATGAAAAATTAAAACTAGTCCTAATTAGGCAATTAAAATTCTAATAATATAGAATAAATGTTTAGCTATAAATTAGTTAAAAAATTACTATTTTAGGCCTAGCTATTCTATAGTTATTAATTATTTACTAAAAAGTTTTAATGTTCCTTGCTTAAAAATAATTTACAGGGGCTGCTAATAGTTTAAATAGATAATAAAACTATATTTTTTTTTCGCGCTAAGCCTATAAAAGTAATATTTTAGTATTTAGAAACTTCTATTATATTATTATATTAATTGCGTACGTTGTTATATAACTTAAAAGAGTTTAAAAAAGTAAAGTTCTTTTTTATTTTAAACTAGCAGGGGTCTAGGAGGTAAGCGAGGTAAGCGAGGTAAATTAAGTAAAAATAGTACTTAAAGTAATTTACATTACTTACGTTATTTACTAGTAAATTACTAGTAAACTACGTAAAAAAAGGCCTTGTAGAGTAAAAGTAGTAAATTAGTAATTTACGTTAATTACTAGCTATTTACGTTACTTTCTATCTACTTACTTAATTTACTACACAATAGAATTTCCTAACGTATTCTTTAGGCTTCTATTATATAGTAGTTATAGAAGCTTTTTAGCTATAGAAAAACTAGTATGCCTGCTATAGATAGAGATAAAATCTAGAAGCTTTTTTTTTAGTTACTAGTATACTATAATATAGTACGCTTTAATAGTAAAAAAGCTAAAGTAATTTCTAGCTAACTAGGCGTCTATAGTAAATAATATTTAAATTACTATTTCTATATTATTAAGTAGTAAATTTATAGCTATAGTAAATTATTATTTAAACGTTTTCTAGAATTTATAATAGGTAGTTATTATAGTATTTAAATAAAAAAACTATATAAAGTAGTTAAAAGATAGCTTTTCTACTATATAGAAAAACTACTAATTATCTACTATAACTTTTATAAACTTACGTTTATACATTACTATAGAGAATAATAGTAGTAGATTTTTTTTTAATAAATTTTAAAGTATAACTATTACGTATACCTATAAATAAATAGAATTAATAGTATTTATATATATATAATTTTTTCTATAGTTTAAAAAGTATTTTATTTTAATAAATTAAATAGTTAGGTATTAAAGAACGTAGCTATAGTTAAAATAGTATATATAAAGGTTTTTATTAGAAAGTAGCGTAGCTTCTCTATATTATTCCTATATAAAACTAGTTTAAATAGATAAATACTATTATAGATTATTATTTTTTTTATTTAAAGTATATCTAGTCTATTTTTACTATTTTTTCTATATTCTAGTAATTATTATTTTTTTAGTATTAGCCTTTTTTTTTTTATAAAAAGAATTTAATAAGCTAATAGAAGATTTTAGTACTACTATAGGTAAGTTAGAAAGTATTAAGCCTAAAATATTCTAACTTTTAAAGTAGTAAAGGAGATCTAGTATTATCTATAATAGTAGTTCTACTAGAAAATAATACGTATATATTATTTATAGTAGAGAGGTATAAAACTATATAAAATAACTATAATAATTAATAGAAACTAAAAATAGAATATATATACTATTTTATAGTTAAAAATATAGTAATACTAAAGTAAAGCCTATACGCGTAATATATAATATAAAATAGGCTATATATATAGTATTAAACTATAATTAATTATTATAATAAATATACTTTACTAATTAGATTTACTAGAATACTAGTATTATCTAAAATTAATAAAAAGGTATTAAACTTTAGTTTTATAGGCTACTACTAGTATATACTATATATTAATTACTACTCTATTTTTTTACTATTAACTTTATTTTTTCTATTTAAAATATTATTAGTATTACTATTTTTATAGCTTTTCTACTCTATTTTACTATCTAGAAAGCTTTTTTACTCTATTTTTTTTATCTAACTTTTCTCTAACTAATTTTATTTACTACTTTTTAGTTTTATATTTATTAGAACGCTAGCTATAATATTTTTCTATTTTAAAATTATTATTTACTTTTTTTTTATATTTATATTTCTCTAATAGAACACCTAATTTATTAGTATTAATTAGATTAATAAGTTTAGATAGCTTAGTAGGCTTATATAGCCTAAATATAATTAGTATATTATTATAATAATAGACTATAATAAACTTACTACTAATTTATATTTTATACTATTACTAATTTTTTATTTAATAGATTTTTTATAAACTATAGCTATTTATTTTTATTTTTCTAGCTATTAAATAAGTTATTATTTAACTAGGTAAGTTCTTTCTAATAAGTATTATATATAATTTTCTATAAAATACTACTAACGCTAAATACCTAGAATCTAGTATAAAAAACTTCTAGTTTTTTAATACTATTACTAGAATTTTTAGGCTTTAAAATAGTATTATTATATTTATAAATACTAATTTTATAATAAATATTATTCTATTTAGAATAGACTTTTAATAAAGTGTCTGTAAGCTATTTTTCTATTATCTATAAATATAAGTTTATTATAATAAACTATAATAACTTACTACTCTATTTATTTTTAAAGTAGATGTTCTACTTTTTAGCTAATAGTAATAGAAAGTTAGGCTTTTTATTAAACTATTTATAAAAATTACTTTTTACGCTATAATCTGCTATACTAGCGCTTTTAATAGTGTTGTAGAGAGCAGATTTAGGAGCAATTGGGAGATAGATTACTACATAGGAAATGCTCGAAAGAGCGTACTACTTATAGCTGAAATTTCGGTGAAAATATGTTCCACCCTGCTCGCGTAGATACTCTATAGAGCGTGCTACACGTGACTATGCTCTAAGTGTAGGCTTAGTGCGTACGCTCTGTAACAAATAGCTTTACTTTTTTTATTAAAAAAAGTAGATTTTTTATTTTTACTAGACTACGTAGTAACTACTATTTAATTTACTTTTAAAAGTAATTTTAAAGTTAGTAGGCCTATTTTTATAAAAACTACTCTAACTATACTATACTAGAATATTATTAATTTTATTAGCTTTATATATATACCTCTATTTATATTAGTAAAAAGCTATAATAATATACTAAAATAAATATTTTAGTAAATATAGCCTATTTATTATTATTAAAACTAGGTAGTACCTCTAGTTTAACTACTAGTAAAGGTTTTTTAGGTATAATATTAGTATTAATAGGTTTAGGCTTTATATAAACAGCTTCTATAATATTAAGTTTATTATTAAAATATATAATAATTTAATAAATATAGTAGAAAAAAAAAGAGTTATAGAAAAGTAAATTATAGTTATTTTAGTAAAATAAATAGTTATATAGACTTTAAAAAAACGCGCTATATACGTGCTTTATACTATATATTTACTTATTAATAAGTACTAATATTACTAAAATAACCTATTAATAGTAATTTAAAATACTTTTATAATATTTATTTTACTATTAATAATAGTAGGCACTAAATAGACTGCCTATAAGTCTACTAGTAGTAAAAAGCCTAAAAAAGAACTATATAGTAAAGTTAAAAAAAAAAAAAAAAGTAGGCTATAGTAGCTACTAGAAAAAAGTACTATTTTAAATTTAGTAATAAGTTATTATAGTCTATTATTATATTATTATACTAATAATTAATAGCTATTACACTCTATAAAATTAGGCGCTACTAGAAAACTACTAAACTTTTTTTTAAAAAGTTATCTTTTTTTTATTTTATCTATAAAATTTACTAAAATATTTTTTTTAAAAAAAATAAGTAGTAGTATTTAGAAGCTATTAGAGCTCTCTAAAAAGCTACTAAAGCGTTTTTTATTAGATATTTTAAAAATATATATTTTATTTATAGTTATATATATATACGCTAATAAAAATAGACTATAATATAAATATAATTTATATAAAGTAAATTATAATCTAGGCTAAAAATTTATAACTAGTAAAATATTACTATATAAAAATAGACTTCTAGAGTATATATAGTTAAATTATTTTTATATAATACTAGAAATTTTACTAGAAAATTAACTATAATAAATATAAACTTTTTTCTAATTAACTTCTACTATAACTATAATTATTACCTGTAATAATTAGATATTTATAATACTATTAGATATAGTATAGTTAGTATTTTAAAATTAACTATTTTAAAAGTATAATATTATAATTATTTAGACCTAAGTATACCTATTTATATAAAACCTAACTCTAACTTTTAGCCTATGAGACCTAAGCCTTACCTTAACCTGCTTGGCAGTCGAAAAAATAGGGTTATATGGCTGGGTTGGGGTTAGGTCTTATGTAAGCTAACCCAACCCCGACCCCAGTCCTACCCATTTGCCAGCCTAGATCCTACTCGCGCAACGTTTTCGCCAACCCTGGTGATTTGCAATCGATCGCAGATATGTTTGTTGTGTTATGGTTGCTGTTGGTGATACGGTCACGTAGAAGGTGCTTTCATGTTAGCGCTGCGCTAGCAGCGTTACGTGAATGTCTGCCTGGTCTCAGCCCTTGCGAGTGTATGCGCATTCGACAACTCGCGTTGGCTCGCATCTCTGCACAGCCACCACAAAATGGCGGGGAGCATGCAGCATAACGCAACGCCTTCAGCTGCGCTGACTTTTCGAAAGCGTGAAAAGCCCCGCTCCAGGATCCTTGTCGCCGTGCCATGTTTTCAGATAAGCTCGCCTTTGCCACTCCAACGGAAATGTAAGGGCGCACTCTATCATGGACCCACTCAGTATCACAGCCAGTATCATCGCAATCTTACAAGTGACGACAAAGGTTGTCGAGTCTCTGCGCGACGCGAAAGGTGCATCGAAAGACTGCGGCCAATTCACGATCGAGATCTCGAACATCAAGGATCTCCTTATCACTCTGCTATCTCAAGTTGACGAGAGTTCCCATGAGCCGTGGCATCTCAATGTTCGAAAGCTTGGGGGAAAAGACGGAGTGATATTCCAGTACCGAGTCGCATTGGAGCAACTGAAGGACAAGCTTGTGAGCGGACATGGTATCAAGAAGTTGGCGACAACGTTGCTCTGGAAGTACATCAAAAACGACGCTGAGCGTATCCTCACAAAGGTGGAGCGACTGAACTCGCTTGTACAAATCGCTTTGGAGATGGACCACTTGTTCGTGTTTTCATGGGTGTGAAGGAACCTCGCTAAACTCTGCAGTACACTGTCTGAAGCGATGAATACCCGTATCGCTACGATGCAACATAATAGTGAGGATATCAAGGCTACCCTGGATTACATACAGGATGACCAAGATCACAAAAACATTATAGAACAATGACCTGGCTTTCTTCAATCGACTTCCAAGCTCAACAAACCGACCACATCAGCCGCAGACAAGAAGGAACTGGTCTGTGGTTTCTCAATTCCTCCGAGCTTGCTGATTGGATCCAAGGCCCAGTGCAGACTCTGTATTGTCCTGGAATACCGGGAGCGGGAAAGACGATGATGGCCGCTTCCACGGTGGATCATCTCCAGAAGAACATACGGCAAGCTAGTATCGGAGTCGTATATCTCTATTGCAGTTATGAGCGAAAATTGGAGCAGAGCTACACGAGTCTGCTGGCAGTGATGCTCAGACAACTATTGCAAGATCACCCAGAGCATGCAGAGCCCTTGTTGAAGCCTTTCGACTAAGCCAAACCATTGACTGAAGCAGAGATTTTCAGCCTTTTGGAATCTGCTACCGCGAATTACGCCAGAGTATACATCGTCATTGACGCATTAGATGAATGTTTGGACGATGACGGCACATGGACGCGATTACTGAGAGCCTGTCGCGGATTGCAGCAGAGTGCAGACATACGCTTGATGGTTACATCACGCCATATACCCGACATAGAAGATGAGTTCTCGGGCCACCCATGTCTAGAGGTGCGCGCAAGCAATGCAGACGTGAAACGCTACGTTGTTGGCCAGATTGGCAGGTTAGCCAAATGTGTCCAGCGCGATGACAAGCTTCAAGAGTCGATCCAGGACGAAATTGCGAACGCGGTGGACGGAATGTGAGTCTCTTACATCCTTCAAAAGCTTAGAACCACTACCTGACAACGCGCTTAGGTTCCTCCTGGCTCGACTTCATATCGAATCGCTCCTCGATAAGCGAACCAAGGCTAAGGTTGTGTTAACTTTGGATAATCTTACCAAAGGCTCCACAGCATTGGAGGAGGCATACAAAAGCGTCATCGTCAGAATAGACGGTCAGCTACCGGAGGACAGCGCAACAGCGAAGCGGGTTCTCTCATGGATCTCGTACGCGCAGAGACCGATGACTGTACAAGAACTCTGCCATGCATTAGCGGTAGAACAAGGAGATGAGAGGCTGAACTCTGACAACGTTTCCGATGTAGGAGATATCGTTTCCGTCTGCGCTGGATTAGTTACCGTCAACGAGGAAAATCAGGTCATCCATCTTGTCCACTACACGACACAAAAGTTTCTCGAACGCATACGAGAGCAGTGGAACCCTAACGCTCAATACGATATCGCGACTACGTGTATTACCTATCTGTCTCTCAAAACTTTCAAGAGTGGTACTTGTTCAACCCCCATGGAGTTTCGAAGCAGGCTTGCGCAAAACGTCTTCTTGGATTACTCTGCACGATTCTGGAGCCAGCACATCGCCGATATTCAAGAGGAGGTCTCTGAGCTCGCAATGCGTTTTCTTCAAGACGAAAATCTTGTCGCTTGTGTTCTACAGGTCTTCTTTTCTCTCTACTCCATTGACGGGTCTGAGCACGAGTTTAAGCCATCTAAAGTAAGAGGTTGGACTGGCCTGCATTTAGTAGCCTCTCTAGGATTGGTGTCTTTGACTAGAGAGCTTGTTTCTCGCCTCGTCTTGGAAGCCCCAGACCTGATCAATGCGAAGGAACAATCCGGTAACACGGCACTTCATCTTGCAGCCATTAGCGGTAACACGACGGTGATGGAACTACTGATTGGCTTGGACAGTGTCGACATAAATCTGGTGGCCAATTATTTCGGTCCGTATCTAAACTCATTGATAGAGATCTTAACTGGGAGTCCGTACACCGGAGAGCTAGTCCCTACCGGTAGCCGGCTAGGATACCTCTTCGCTGCAGAGGACATGGACACGTATACACCATTACTGATGGCGGCAAGCAAAGGCAACCTACATATAGTTCGGATGCTGCTCCAGACTGGCAGAATTGCTTTCGATACACGCCACGAGGAGAACTTTACAGCCATAATTATCGCAGCGCAACATGGTCACAAAGACATTGTTGAGTTTCTACTTGGCACTGGCAAGTTTGACGACCGGGTCTCGGCAGCGCTAAGGCGAGCAGCAAGAAATGGCCATCAAGAGATAGTTCAGCTCTTGCTCGACACTAGAAATGCTGACGTTAATGCGCAGATTGGCAAGTGGACAGCCCTACTTTGGGCAGCAATGTCTGGCCATATACACGTGGTCAAGCTCTTACTTAGCATAAACGAGATAGACATTAATCTCCACGATTGCTGCGGAATGACAGCTCTGCATCGTGCCATCAGTATTGGCCATGAAGACATTGCTAAGCTCTTGCTGAGCACTGGCAAGTGTAATGTCAATGCGCGCGATAACGATGGTCGGACGGCCCTGACACTCGCAGTAACTCAGGGCCTGAAAGACGTAGTCAAGCTCTTGTTGAACACTGGCGAGTGCAAGCTCGATCAACCTCGAGCCAAACCAATTCTGAAAGTAGCAGCGGAATCTGGAGTCAGGGAAATCTTCGTCATGCTACTCGAACATGGTGCGACCGGTTTGAATGAGGAAGACTTCGGAGGATTCACGGCATTGTTGTCAGCGGCAAAATCGGGCAACATGGATAAGGTTGAATTGCTTATCTGGACTGGCCAGGTCGACTTCAATGCAAAGTGTGACAAAGGATTTATACCGCTGATGTATGCCATCCGGGGCAGACATGTAGGCGTGGCTAGGCTGTTACTTAATGCCGAGGGAATGGACGTGCACCGCAAAGATCTGGAGTGGTTGTTATGGGTCGCCACGAGAAACAAAGCGGAGGACATCGTGGAGCTATTGATTGTGACAGGAAAGACCAAACATGGAGACTTCGTGAATCAGCTGCAGAAATTGGCAGCTGATCAAGGATACGACGATATCTATGCGTTACTACGGTCGCAGAGTGACCGAACGGAGCAACCCCCTGCAACGCTTATTCGCTTACCAGTTGCCCCGTATGAGACGAACAAAGGCCACTATATCCCAATTTTCCATTATTATGGCGGCTGGGAACCACGGGACCATGTTCGCCAGTTGAAAAGATTACGTGGGCGATACGGACGAACTCTGCCAAGTTCTGGCAATTTCATCTCATGGTCATAGTCTTGTATTTCAAACCGAATCATACACTTGAAACCTCGCACAACACACATATCGCCCCCATCTCGATCGTCTACCGAGTAGCAATCCGCTCATCGACCTCCACACCCGCACACTCCGCCAACAACCTCTGATGCACATTCCTCGCCGCAACCGCATACGCCACAACATCCACATCCGCTCCCTTCCCATCCGCTCCACCATCGAACACCTCGTAGCTAAACCAACCCCTAAACCCCGTCTGCAACACCGCACGAGCAACATCCACGACAGGCAAATACCCGCCATTATACGGCAGCGGCCTAAAGTCATGACTCCATCTCCCACGCGGTAGGAGACCCGATTCGTCGCGTTCGTCCTTGAGGGGCTGGGGCACTTTGTACGCGTCGCTGATTTGGAGGAGGTAGATCTTGTCTTTTGGTATGGTGGTGCTAAGTTCCTCGAGAGATTTGTGGAAACGTGATTCAAGTTCAGATTTTGACACGTCTTCCAGGAGACCAGATGATGTGCGCGGGTCGGCCCATTCGCCGCCAGCGGTTTGAAAGGTGTCGAGGCAGAGGCCAATGTTGGGGCGGTCGACGGCCTGCACAATGGTCCATACGTCGCGCCAGTTGGGAGCATGTGTTGACCCTGATATTTCATTAGCTCTGCATCAAAGCTTAGGGGTCAAATTTTGAGGTTTGGTACTCACAGCACCAGTTCTCGTACGCCAGACGGAAGCCATGTTTACTGAGCATATCGCACAATCCTCTCAGATCATCCACCATCTTGCTCTTGTCCAACTTCTCCAAAGGCGAATCTGTACTCCCCACTTGCAGCATATCTGTTCCACACGACTGCATTATCCTAATCCAACCTGCCGCCCTTTCAAGCGCGTCCTTGCGCTCATCGGAACCCTCGGGCCAGCCCTCAAAGTTCGCAAAAGGCTGCAACATCATGATGCCTAGGCTGCGCTTGTCGCATTCCTCCTTAATCGCTGCAGCGACCTTGCATAGTCCATCGTAGTTTGAGGGCGAAACTTCGTGGCCTAGGAGGGTTTGGCCGTACGATAGTATGTCGGGGAAGGAGAGCTCGACGGCGGCAAATTTAGTACCTGAGATGGCATCAAGACGATCGAGGAGTGGTGGAGGGTTCGATGGACTGCCAAGTGAGCATGTCGCATAGCTGATGGGTATGGGTTTGAGGGAGGAGTAGTCTAGGGCTCCCATTGTCGGTTCTTCAAGATTGAATTTTGATTTGAGAGAAGACGTAGGAGATTGACAGATTGCAAAGAAGTTTAGGAGAACGGTGTGGTTGTTGGGGAGATTTTGGATTGTTACTCTACTGCAATGGCACGTCGCGGATGCGACTCCAGTGACGTATTGGTGGACCGACCATGACCGCATACCGTCATAATTTAGTAGACAGCCACATTGCTGTTGATGCGTTGAATTTAGGTATCTGAGTGGAAAAAGAAGTCGAATTCTTCAATAATAAACCATGGCTACCATGAATTTCAGGCATATCGGACTGTGACATCCAGTGTGATATTTTCTGCGTGTTCGAAGTTTTGGAGTCGGTATTTTGTGGCGCTTGCTGGCTGGACCCTGGAATTCTGCACAAGATAGTAGCAGTGGTATGCATATGAGCTCTGGTGGTGATTCTGCGCCGACCCAACGAATCTTGGGGATGATACGTAAAAGATGCAGTGAGCGATCACATGCTTGTCGTCCAGTACAAGCTCGGGGACCGAGAACGTAGGCTGGATGGACAACGAGGGGAGAAGTGGCAGAGTCCAGGCGCCGAACTACCCCACAAAGCAAGCGAGGGCCGATTCAAAACTCCGCACTGGCCAATCACATCACCGCCGACTCCGCTATGCAAGCCAAAACATTCGACTCATCAGGCGTTCGGCGCGTTGTCGCAAGTAAATACAAGAGACGGCGTGGTCCCCAGTGTAGATTCGTAATTCCCACCTCAGACTCGTCTCCCTCCACGTCAGCGCAGTTCCTCGTACAAGTGAACACCTGCTACATATATATTCACATTCACAGTCATGTCTGTAAGTATGACCCCGCCAAAAGACTCACCAACATGTTTTATTCTAACATCAACCAGTTCCACATTGCGAACCAAGCAGTCGGCGATCCTCAAAACTCAGAAGATTGGCGCATTCGCGGCTACAATCCTCTCACGCCCCCAGATCTGCTGCAGAGCGAGATTCCTCAGACACAGAAGTCAAGAGAAACTGTGCTCCAGGGTCGCAATGAGACAGTCGCTGTTGTCCAGGGCAAGGACCCCAACGGTCGCTTGCTCGTTGTCATCGGCCCTTGCTCGATCCACGACCCCGCAGCCGCTCTCGAGTACTGCGACCGGTTGATGAAGTTGAAGGAGAAGTACCAAGATGATCTTCTCATCGTCATGCGCTCCTACCTGGAGAAGCCACGCACAACAGTTGGATGGAAGGGTCTGATCAACGACCCAGATATCGACAACAGCTTCAAGATCAACAAGGGCCTGCGCATCTCAAGACAGCTCTTTGTTGACTTGACTGAGAAGGGCATGCCTCTGGCCAGCGAGATGCTCGATACCATCTCTCCCCAGTTCTTGGCCGACATGCTAAGCGTTGGTGCTATTGGCGCCAGGACCACCGAATCGCAACTCCACCGTGAGCTTGCATCTGGTCTCTCCTTCCCTGTTGGCTTCAAGAACGGCACAGACGGTACCCTCGATGTCGCAGTCGACGCCATTGGCTCCGTCAAGCACCCACACCACTTCCTCTCCGTCACCAAGCCCGGTGTTGTCGCAATCGTCGGCACCATCGGTAACGACGACTGCTTCGTCATTCTGCGCGGTGGAAAGAAGGGCACAAATTTCGATGCCAAGAGCGTCAAGGAAGCGCGTGAGAAGCTCGAGTCCAAGGGCCTAAACTCACGCTTGATGATCGACTGCAGCCACGGCAACTCAGAAAAGAACCACCTGAACCAGCCCAAGGTTGCGCATGCATTGGCCGAGCAGATCGCTGCTGGCGAGACGGCCATCATGGGTGTCATGATCGAGAGCAATATCAACGCTGGCACACAAAAGGTGCCTGCAGAGGGCAAGGCCGGCCTGAAGTACGGCGTCAGTATCACCGACGCGTGTATCGACTGGGATATGACGCTCGATGTTCTTGAGGAGCTCGCCCAGGCTGTAGCGAAGCGCAGGGTGCTGCGCAACCAGAACGGCGCCAACTAAAAATGGTTTCCTTGTGTCATGTTAGTGTTCGTCAGGCGCAATATGCGAAGGACATCGGGCGTTGTGGGGCTTGGATGGATCAAAAGGTCGTAATAAACCAGGATTAATGTCTCCAATCGAACAATGCGTTCATCGTGGCTGTACTTTGAGTTTCCATTCTTGGTACACGTTACTAACACAACCGGCAAGTATATAGTCCAAGATCCCATTACCTATGCCGTGAGAAGCGACGATCCTATACAGGGATTGTCTTAGGTTGTATCTCCACATGTCTCTCGCCAGCAATACCCTACTCATAACCTTGGCGAACGCCACACGATCTCGTGCCGTCCCGCCGTGCTTCAAACTACTCTATGCTGACGCGCTTACTTATTTTCAATCCAGCTAGCTTTACATAACAACTCCCAGTAAATGCTTTCAAAGGCTTCCACAACCCCCCTCACGCATCTTTCGCGTAGCAATTGAATGCTCGCCAGTGCCACGGCTTGTCAAGTCTTCACCACTGCTTACAACCTTCCACGCTGCCTATGTAGGTGTAACGGCTCGCACGCTCTCTCCAAGCCAAAAAATACCAAGTCGCGGAGAGTGCGACATCCCCAAGACAGCCGCCGTCCAAAACCATGGTTCTTAGACGCTGCAAAGTATACCACAGCGAAGATCTAGGAATACTTGGCGCTTTGGTCGTCGCAAGTTGATATTCAGTGCCGTCCAAAGGCACCTGCTTTCATTGACCATGATCGCCGCGTATTCGTGGCCTTTAGAGAGACGTCCATCATATCGACTCTAATACCCCGCAGTATGACCCAGGAATCATGTTCCTGTACTTTCCTATACCTAGTCCGTGCAGAAGAAGACGAAGGATCGCCGACCCACATGGCCTGCGGGGTCCGCGGCGTGCGGGAATAATTGCGGTAGAAATCCTTCCTCAAAGTCTGTCGAGCGAATGATGTAGAGGATCCCAGGCGTGCTTGAGCGTGATAATCCTAAAAATACGTGGTCGTGTTGTCTGGGAGTTTATATCATACCATCCAGAATGGGCTTTACACTGGGGGTCATGGAGACCATTCTGCGAGCGGTGGAGCACTAATGCGCAACCTACAACATAACCTCTGATAAGACAATGCAACTATCTCTTGCCTTACAGGGTGAGCACGGTGATGCTGTGTTGTCGCGGCAATAAAGTGACGTGGGAAGCGGTGTCGAAACTGGTAGGTCGCGCGGTGAGCCGATGCCCCGGGCGATACGATTCGGAAGGTCGGTATTGTGCATGGCGAGGTGGAGAAGGTCTTGCTGTACTGCAATGTGTAGAGTCCTTCTGACTGGAGCCTCGTTTAGACTGATGATGTTGTCCTGCGCTTGTGAGCTCATATATTGATGATCTCCACCGGTCTGTGACAACGGTGGTAGGGGTGTGGAAGTTGAGAAGAGGGGTCGGAAAGTGCATGGTAGACATTGAGAGATAAAAAGAGAGCGACCTTTGCCATTCTGATGTTTTGTATACACACACTTGAACGAGCGGAATTAGTCTATATTATACCTTGCCAACCTCATCATGCCAGGAAGAATCGAGACGACGAGGCCCAGCAATGGACTCAAGCGTCGCGGAGTGTATCTCCTCACACATCCGAGGTCGGCGTCGAATCTCTTCCAAACAATGATGGCAAAGCAACCGGGTTTCCAGCATTCGAGCTACATCATCTTTGAAGCAAACTTCGGGTTGTTGGGCGAGCTCGTTAACAAGGAGCGCTGGAGTGATTGGTCTGAGGCGGAATGGAAGTCTGTCCAAGACTCATTTCAGAAGTGCTTCGATAAGATGCAAGCGGAGTTAGCAGACGCTGAAGCAAAAGTACGTTTCAACATCTCTTTATTGCGGTAGCGTCAAGAAGTCGGAGCTATCTTGAGCGTGGGGAGAGATACCTACTTATAATGTGGCTGTGGATTCATTCGCAATGTCCCCGCAGGATGGCGTGCCCGCTTTCGCTTCTGATAGGATGTGCTGACACTGTCCCTATAGGGCAACCAAGTCTTCATCAAGGAACATGCGTTCTTCATGGGACCGAATCAAATGCTCGAATCTGTTTATGGCGAATCAAATGCCATGCCACCGATCGTCTTACACGCCCGCAATGAGGCTGAGTCTGATCACACCAATCCTTCCAGCCTGCCTGACAGCATTCTTCTCTCGCTACAGCCAATCTTTCAAATCAGACACCCGATTCTGATGTTTCCCTCCATGCTCCGTTCTCAGATCAAACTAAATTTAGCGGAAGGTGTGGACCGGAGAATGGCAGCTACAATGTCGCTGCGATTTCCGCGTGACCTGTATGACTGGTACCTCACGCAGGGAGAAGACACAAGTCCAAAAATAATCGATGCAGACGACATCATGTCTGACAAGGCTGCTGTTCGCCAGCTTTGCTTGGAGACGGGGTTGGATCCAGACTCTGTTCAGTATGAGTGGGCAGCGCGAGAAGAACAAGATCCGCTGAAGAAGGTCATGCTCGACAAGATCAGCACATCCACAGGTATCCTGCCAGGCTTGGAAGCTCGTGGTTTGGACCTGGAAACTGAGAAAGCAAAGTGGAAAGCTGAGTTCGGAAATGAAGATGGCGAGCTCATGGCAAAGTACGTTCGAGATGCTATGCCAGATTACGAATACTTGCACAGTCAACGAGTGCGTTCATTGCAGCCACATAATCCATAGGCACTATTGGTGTCGCAAATGCGCAGCCAGTTGCTGACAGTACTACGATCCACAATACTTCAATTTATCATGTGACAAAGTTTCAGCAGGACTGTGGAATGCTTGCGTAACGTCTGGCGACCTTCAGAAGGTATTGTGATCCCGAGTATTTGAATGCATTACCCAAAAGCGATGCCGAGCTCCGTGGCTCTGCCCTGTCCATCGCTCAGGATTTTCACCGGCCCAGGACCGTGCGTGTAATCGTTCTTGTGGTCGCTCGATGCATTGAAAAGCGTACACACATTCATCGCTCTCACCGTTGAGCACTGACGTCACATCGGTGATCCTATGGCCAGTCAATAACGGGAATGAATACGCTGACACATGGCTCCGTCTGGAAGTCCATGCGTCCCATGGCTACCTTGCTTCGGTGATCTAAGTCGTCATTGGACGTTCAGAGGTGATCTTCTGCAAGGCTGCGGCACAGTTGTGTGAACCAGTAAGAGATGGAAGACCTAAGCGGACCAGGAACCCCGCAGTGTCACACCTCCACGGCGACCCCGGATGGAGTTTTTTGTGTTTTCATCGCCCAAATTTGACAAGCTGACGATGTTCTCTTCCCCGATATTGTCGCATGCGAGCGTATGGACAACAGCGTAGTCTGGCGGCGAAAAGTGATCCTTGTCGCCTCACGGATTCGCCGCTTCCAATGAAGAGATGTATGGTAAGGACTTCAAGTGTGATACCCTGGCCACGTTTGCGCGACGTTGGGAATGTCTCTGCGTTTCACCAGTGTACAAACCGTGATAGCTTCAACGGCTATCAGACGCGTGCGCACCGCTGCCAGAAGGCCTCTGGAAGCAAGCCTAAGGAGACGTTTCTTTGGCCAATGTTGATGCTAGTACGATCTTGGCCCTCTCATGTTGCAGGTGGCTTGCATGTCCGGTCAGAGAAGCCTGCGAAAACCTGTTCCACTGCTGTCCGCCAATCTCCTCCATACTGTAGATTTCCCCTTTCTCACGCAGGGTGTACGTTCCCTAAAAAAAAGATTCGTGCACCCCAGACATCTGCCCGGAAATCACGCCTGCAAACAAACTCGAGTGGAACTCTCTTGATGCATGCAGGGCGTTCAGGGTACCTTCTTCAGCCTGACGCCATACGTAGACGTGAAACGCGTCTTGAGACAGGCACGCTCGGAGGTTATGACTGTGCATATGCAGCTAATCTGGCTTCATAGCCATCGCGATGTTTAGATGCGAACCATCACAAGGCTGGCACCAGTCATCCCTTATCACCTCGATGTCGAAACTTGTGGCAACATAGGCGTAACCTTATGTAGAAGCCGTTCGTTGGCATTCATCTGTTAACGGGATCTCCTCTCGTTGGACCCCCATTCTCCACATACTTGGCAGAGCGCACCGACGTGTTGCGCACCGATGGCTGCGCGTCCCACAGTATTGGTTCCTGGGATGGATCGCGTTCCCTACCGCACGTGCGCTTTGGACAACTCGGTCTCCTGGTCGCAGTATGGACCATATGCACAGACCTGTGCGCACACTCTGTGCTGAAGAGGCTGCTACGCAATGATTTTGGTCGCTACAGATAGACATGTATCCGCCGTATGATCTTTCGCGGCGGCCAGTAGTGCCCAGAGTTATGCATCCTGACTGAAGTCCAGCATAGATGCAAGACATTTTTACTACCCCACAAGCTCTACTGAATCCTTGATGTACAGATCCTGGGTAGATATGTTGACAGATTCCACAAGTCCAGTACGAGAGGTTTTCGGGCTCTATGTAGCGGAGCAACGTCCACATCTGGCCGAATGCCCGGCCGATTGGATGGTGGTGAATACCATTGGCTGGAACCGGGTAAGCGCCGTCTCGCAGCCCCATCCTAAAGGGGAAGATCCAGCGACCATATTGGCGGAACCTATCCATGTGCCATGAACGGAGCCTCCGACCCTGCATCCGCAGGTTGTTGGAAAGAGATGCGGCGATGCAGCGAAGCCGTGTGAGAGAAGCGTCCATACCGAAATTACGTTGCTCTGTGCACAGATACCGGTGCGTCGTTTGCGTGCCGCGCAAAGATCGGTTTGGTATGTTTCGTGGTGGTCCTAGTGCAGTCGGATTCTTTGAAATACATCTGTATATTAGCCTTCAGGCACACTCTCGAATAGCCCATCGACAATTCAATACTTCAACCATTTTCCACTTGCGGGCAATATCACACTCTTTGCCCTAGCTGTACTGCATACCATTAGTCTTTGTCAGATACCATCATTCACATCGAGAATCCGCTGCACTTGCCCCACTAGTGTCAGCCATTCGACTGCAGCCCCTTCCTACCAACGCCCTGTATGACATCTGATGTGAATCTGCATCATGTCGTCAAGCTCAGCTTCGACCGATATCCAACCAGAACGAGTCTTCGCTCGTGAGCTGCACTTGCACCAGCATCGGTCGACCTCGCCGCTTCCCAGGCCACGTCAGTACTCGACAGAGCTGAGCTCCATTGGGTCCCTCTTTACCCACACCGAGTCGGAACACTGGCCCAGAGTGCTTGGCGACCTGACTGACGACGAGAATGCGCCTCATTCAACTCCAGTAACGCCGAGGACGATACGTGCTGTCCCTGAACGCACAGCAACTGCCAATGGTCATACATACCAAGGGAGCCCGCCAACACCTACTTCTACACCTCCACAAGCGTACTTGCCTGCAGAAGAGTATCCAGAGTTCCTTCGCCAGCACATGAGCCGGGGAACATTGAGGGATAGAGGTCGTACGTAAAACGTGTTTTTTCGCATTGTCCCCCCTCTTCAGATTCCCAGTCTCCATTCCTTCGTTGGGATGTAATAAAGTCGGAGTCGGAACAACAACCTGTAACGTAGCGCTGCACTATCGGCCTCCTATACTTTAGATTCTCCGATTTTCACATACCGTTGACTTACAAATGACAAATTGCAGGTCGCTCAAGTGACGTGTCACCTTCGCGCCGTTCAACGACAGACACCAAAGCCATCCCGTATCGAACACGTCGTGGCGAGATCCCCATGGGTAGTCAGCAAGAACATACGGCATTTTCCGTCAGGGACACGGTCCCGCCCTCCTCCGTATATACCGTCGACGTCGACGATGCCCCTATCAGACAGGAGCTTGCTGTGTCTGGCGGCCCCTGGTCCCCTGTAACACTATTCCACACAGGGGAATCTACCGATGAACAACATCCTGAATACACGGTGGAATATCGTGGACGGTCGTGAGCTTTCTCAGTCTCCGACGTCGTAGAAGGCAGGTGCGCCCTGCCTCTAACCCTCCAACCCATGCCATACGCCCCTCATGCTGGTGGTGGGTGTAGTCAAAGATTCTTTCTTTTTCTGTTCTCGCATGTGGGCTTGTCAAGTCATCAAGGTGCCAAGTTGGGTATCAGGCGCCTGCGCAGCTAGGATATGGCGGGTCCAAAAGCCTTTGCCGCATATTTGTTGTTCTCCTACACTCTCTCTTGATCTCTCAATATAACTTCGTTCATTCACCTCGCTTCTCTGTCCAAAAGAATCGAGATCCGTTGGTCTCGTTTGAGAGGTCTCACCCTGGCTTGTTTCTGTCGTCGAGAGCTCATCAGTCACGCCTTCAGAGCCGCAGCATGATTTCCAAATATGAGATAGCTGTGTTTTGAAAGGCCAGTTTTATGTACCAGGGCGTGCAGGTTGGAGCGTGACGGAGCAGACTATATACTCTGCGCAAGAGGTGGCCCGAGAAGGTGTGCTGGCAGTTTGGAGGCGCAGGCGCAGGTGGCGGTGCTGCTGGTCACACAGACGCCTAGAACAACCGCCCTCTCTTTCGGTGCTGCCGGTACAACGTTGCTGCGCAACTCGGCGCGAGCGCCATTGATCGATGCATGCGATGTTACCATCATGGACGTTACGATAAAGATCGTCATTCATTGTCGCTAGCTCATGCCTCGGTCCCTGAAGCACGGACGATTTTGAGTGGCAGCCGCAGCATTTCGCGCTCGGTCTCACCGGTACTCACACAACTCACAGTATACCTTTTGCTCTGCCAGGCGACCCCGGTACTGAACATAGATCATGGTGAGGTTGTCGGGACTCCAGAAAGACGTCCTGTCGCTCTATCGACAATGCCTGAGAGCTGTGAGACAGAAGCCTGAGGTGAGTCTTCTATTGATCCGTTGACTCTCTAGATGCAAGGCTAACAACCAGCAGGAGACAAAATCGCACTTTCGCGACTTTGCACGGTAAGACAAGCAGCAAGACAACTATCTTTGAGATTCAGGCTGATCATTGTGCAAGGGCTGAGTTTCACAAACATCTGCATGTAGGCAAGAAAGACTTTGGCACTATTGAGTACTTGTTACGGAAGGGCCGAAACCAATTGGAATCGTGGTCAGACCCTGGGATCAAGGATATCCGTCGATGACAAGCCCGAGAATTGTTTCTCGAGATGATGCGCTTGATGCGTGATCGCGGAAGCAATGTGTTCCCCCGTCGCAGGAATGGCGTGCCAGCGAAGAGCAATGCGACAACCTGACATCGGGTCAGACGGCAACTTGAATCAAAATGTCTTCATCAACAATCGAACAGGATTGCAGAGTTCTCATGAAGACGTTCTGACACACGCATACAAAGAGATCAACCTACCAATGAGAACGTTTCATGTGATAGGACAGTAGAACTCAAGAAACGCTGGAAATTTCTCACTTGGTCTGGTGGTCGTGAGAACAGTCGCGAACTCGACGATCACCTGCTTTGCAAGGACCATAGCAACATCTTCAAAGTCAGCGTCTCATGATGTTGCCCGTTTGGGACCGTCCTGGCATCGTGGGCGTCAGCATCGAAAGCTCTAGAATACACCCGAAGTAACTCCGAACATCCTCACATGTCACCTCCGCATCACAATGACCCAACACAACGATGCTCGCCACGACCACGAATTTTCGAGAATCTCATCCCTCAAGTATAAGAAGACCTCGAGATCATCTCTAAATCCATTCATCAGAACAAACAACAATCAAATCGTCTATGCAACCTCTACGCTCAACACTCAACCGCATCGTTCCACGCAACATCAAACCTCACCGCATCACCAAGCCAACAACAACAACCCGTCCATTCACCACCACACTACCAACCGCAAACATGTCTCTCTTCCCACGCTTCACACAAGAGTTCGCACCCATCTTCCGTCTCTTTGACGAGTACGACCGCCAAGCCTTCCGCAACATCGACCGGGACTTTCAATCCGTGCGCTCCTTCACTCCAAAGTTCGACGTCAAGGAGACCAAGGACTCGTACGAACTGCACGGCGAACTCCCCGGCATCGAGCAGAAGGACATCAACATTGAATGGACCGACAACAACACCATCACCATTTCCGGACGCCACGAGCACGTCCGCGAAGACGGCCAGCGTCCTCAAGGCTTCATTGAGAATGGAAACGACGCCGAGCAGAAGAAGCTAGAGTCGCACCAGCCTAGGGTCGAAGACGAAGCTGCGGAGAGCAAGAACACCAAAGTTGCTACGCAGAACCAGAAGACGGATGTAGCTCAGCACAAGGATGGAAATCAGACTAGGTACTGGGTTAGCGAGCGCTCGGTTGGTGAGTTCCACCGTAGCTTTGCTTTCCCGGCTAGGGTGGATCAGGATGCCGTGAAGGCTAGTCTTAAGAATGGTATCTTGAGTATTGTGGTGCCTAAGGCGTCGGCGCCGCAGGGAAGGAAGGTTAACATCGCTATCGAGTGAATGGGAATTGAGTAAGAGTTGAAAGTGCTGGGAATTCTGAGATGGCATCTGGGTTTGGAGTAAACTGCACTTGACTGGTGTCGATGAAATGATTGAATGTTCTCTCCTTTAGCGAATTGTTCGGGCGTTGCAACGGTATTGATTAGTTTCTTAAAATCAAATTTCGTCATATCTTATTAGCCTCTTTCCCAGTCCACACTTCCCCAATTCACATTCTCACACAGCCCATTCCCTCACTGCAACATCCCAATCCCCGATCAACACCCCTACCCTACTCAAACGCCATCCTCAACTTCAGCAAATCACCCCTCTCCACATCCCCCCTCTTCCCCTCAACCTCCTCCATATCCCACACACAACTCACATACCTCCCCCCAACCACTCCCCCCTCTGACCCGCCAACCAAACCACCGTATCCCCCGGCACCTCAGCCTTATCCGGAAACCTATTCCTAATCTTCTCTGGCGCCACACCCTCTGAGATCTTCGTCTTGATCGCGCCAGGATTCACACCATACGTGAGTAACCCTTTCTCCGCATATCCCAGCGCCAAGCCCTCTGTCCAGCGCAAGATGGCCAGTTTGCTGGAGCGGTATGCGCCGGAGCCTGAACGCGCGCTGAGGGCGCCGGAGGAGGATACGTTGATTTGGGTGCAGAGTGCGCTGGGGTCTGAGGCGCGTGTTGAGAGGAGGAGGGGGAGGAAGGTATGTGTCATGTTGAAGAGACCGCGGATATTGACTTCGTAGGTGCGCCAGTAGACGTCTGGGTCTGTGGAGAGGAAGAGGGCGTCCCGGGTTCCATGTGTGCGGCGTTGTTGACGACGATGTCGAGACGGTTGTTGAAGGCTTCTGATAGGTTGTCGTATGTTTTTTTGACGCTGGGTGGGTTGGAGATGTCCACGGTGTAGCTGTAAACTTTGGGTTCGGGACGGGACGCTTCTTTGGCAGCGTCTTTGAGCTTGGTGGTGATGAGGTTGTCGGAGACGCCGTCCGTGGAGATCGCAGACTGCGATGGCGGAGGCGCCTGCTCGAGCGAAAGCTGTAGCGATTGCGTAGCCAACGCCATCTTCGTATGCTGCGCCGGTGATGAAAACACGTTTACCAGATAGATCGAGTTTGAGAAGAGAGATGTAGTCGTAGGATGTAGAGTGATGTTTTGCAAAATAGGCGCCAGAAAACGCCATCTTGTTAGCCATCCTAGTATATTGGAATCAGTATACTAATTAATGGTTCTGGTGTGTAGATAGATGGAAAGAATATGTGAGGAAGAGAGAAGATGTCTTCTCAAGAACGAGGCTGGTATCAGACAGACATTCTGGATTCTAGCATGCATGACGTGACTTGCGCGCTGACGATCGATCAATCCACTACTTACTGGTCACTAATTCCTGCAGGAAGTAACATTTCAATATCCCTAAAAGATCAAATGCCGGTATAAGAAGGTGGAACTCTAAACGTAACTACGAACGTACTTTGAATTGAGTATACGTGAAGATGGAAGCACTTTACCAAGGCGACGAACATGGCGAACCCAGCCTCGTACAGAACACTACTTAAAAATACTGTAGCCACAGTTTCAAAACATAGTCTACGCTTCCTGACAAGTCCTGTGAATCATTACTTTTGTCTATTCACCATTCATACCCAATATACCTCTAATCTCCGGTTCTCGAGTTCTCAATCTTCGTGACAATCAGATCACTCGCCCCAATCTCCGTCAACTTATCCATAGCAATCGCAATATCTTTCCTCAAGACCATAGCTTGCACAGCCAACCATCCGTCTTCCTCCAGCGCGTTAACAGTAGGTGCACGTCGCCCCGGTGTGATCTTGCGTGCGGCATCAAGGTGGGAGCGCTCGATGTTGTAGGTGCAAAGAACGTATTTTTGCGCAGCTGTTGTAGTGTCAACTTGTGTTCTGTAGAGTGTCAGGGGTATTGGGAGACGGAGAACATACTAATAACACCCTTTATCCTGGCAGTTATGAGCTCAACGAGTTTGGGATCTGAAGGGTGTTTCGACTTGATGAGGATCGCGCTCGAGCTAACAACTGTGGAGATTGCCTTCAGTCCTGCTGCGCGCAT
Organism: Plenodomus lindquistii; assembly: GCA_025504975.1. Lineage (NCBI taxonomy): Eukaryota > Fungi > Ascomycota > Dothideomycetes > Pleosporales > Leptosphaeriaceae > Plenodomus > Plenodomus lindquistii. The sequence goes on from JANUWI010000008.1 coordinate 443,955, forward strand.
CGTCTCGCCCGACTCCACGAGATCGACAATGCCGTCTGCGACTCCGAGGGCGCATGCGGCCTCAACACTGCCACCAACATACTTGATAACAGTCCTGAGCTTTGCGTCGCCGTTTGTTGCGCCATTTGTATTGCCAGCCTGCTCTGCCTCGAGTCTCCGGAAGTATTGCTCAGCAAGGTTTGTAAAGCTCGTAACGACGTTTTTGCCGATTAGATCCTCTGGCTTGGCTAGGTCGCCTTTGGCTGGGACCTGGACTTGCAGGCTACATTTTCCAAATTCAAGATCCAGGACCTCTTCCACACCTTGTGTGTCTGTGGGTGGCACGACGCATTCATGCTCGGCAACTTGGTCGCGACCAGTTATACCCAGGTCTACACGGCCTTCGCCAACGAATGTGGGAATGTCGGCGGCGGGGAGGAAGACGAGCGCGAGGGGGAGATTTTTGACGAGCGCGATATCGAGACGTGAGTGGCGGTGGAATTGAATGTCTGAGCCGTGGAGGAGATCGAGGCAGACTTGGTGGAGGCGGCCCTCTACGGGGTTTGTGAGTACTGAGAATATCGAAACTAGGAGGGTATTGTAATTGCTTACTCTTAGGTACTGCAAAGAGTAGCCGGTCATTGAGACTGTAGCCCAAAGTGTCAGTCAGGAATGGCAAACTCCTGCTGCCCGCGCGCGCTCTTTGCACAATTTCTTCTTCTAGGCTTTTTGCGCCATTCGCGCCATTGGTGTGTGGCATGATTGTATGTGTATGATGCAATTCAGGGAAGGGGGTAAGAGCAGGAGGAAATGCACGTACGAGTTAACCAGGTCCATCCTTCTTATTCAAGCACGCAATCTGGGGTCTGTGAATAGTATGCTTCACACCCTGGCGCACCTGTACTTCACGGAGGCTTGAGCGTTGAAGTAATTCTGCCACAAAACAGGAGCAAGTGCCCACGTTGAACAATTCAATTGGACAAACACAAATGTTGTGGAGGGTTATGTATGCGCGGGCTGCAGCTGTTTGTGGGTTGGTGTGTCGTTTCGTGGTGTACAGCTTTTGGCGCGAAAGATTGAGGCGCGTTTGGCTTAGGGTGCCTGTACAGTGACTCAATGAGGGGTATTGCTCCACGTGGAATGAGCCAATGGCTGCTGCTACAACAACGGGAGATTATGAACTTAGCGATGTGGAAGTCCTGGGATAGTCATGCAATTGTGGCAGCTAGTATGGCATGGTATAGATTCTAATGTTGGTGGCCGATTTGCGGCTTCAAAGTTTGAGGGGTGACGTCCAATCATCAAAGAACGCTGATGGTGATGCCCCGCGATCCTGCGCTTCCGAGTGCCGCATGAGGGCGGTCACAGAAGGCAGTGATCCGTGCTCTTTCATCGGAAGCCTCCGACGAACCTTCAGATTTCGATCTAGCCTCATCTTGAATCTCGGGGTCGTGTTGCATGGTCGATGTTGGGAACCCGAAGATTTTGGTCATAAGCTTGTGCAATCTCATGAAGATCGACCAAGAAACATTCGGTATCTTCAAACTTTCACGAGAGCAACGTAAAAAGGCGTACAAAGTCTGAAGTGTAACAAATCCACAAAGTCTTTAGTTCAGATGTTCAGTCGGTATTCATGCCCAAAAGTGCTAAGCGTTGAACCACGCAGCACGAATCTAGACCACTACACCCCAGCAACGCCGATACTGTCCGTCCTGACTCGAGTGTGAGGACCTGACGTCTTTTGGTGGGGAATATGGGGGACATTCTGGATTGTTGGACGTGATTGTTGTCACATCCAACATAACTCTCATTATTTACTACATATTTCTGCACTTTTTCATCAAGCATTCTTGGTCCAACGGTAGGATAATTGCCTTCCAAGCAATTGGCCCGGGTTCGACTCCCGGAGGATGCACAACATCCTTCTCTCGATTGCAACGTTGTGAATTACTTTTTTGCCGTTGTGTGCGACGTGGTGGTTGACGAAATCGATGTTGGACACCACACGCACCATCTTTTTGGGGTCCAGCACGCTCGTTCCGCCTCTCAGAAACTCCAGAACTCTGTAGTCTCTTAGCATGTTGTGCGCATCATGCTTTTATCTCATATATTCTGTTGATGAAGAACGCAACACGGGGTTTCGTTTTGCTGACTTGAACAGGTACTCTCCCAGGTCACACGTACAAGTAATATGAACATTATTCCCAAGCGTTGGGAAGTAGTCACACATGAATGCGAAAAGCAAGGCTTGGTACATCTACTAGAGGTATCTACCATCCAAATTTCCCATACGCATGCTTACATGCACACAATCTTTGAAGCTTCCGCCCCTAACAACCGACAAGAAGATAAAAACAGCCAAGCAAGGTGTGAAGTAGAAACCAGTCATGAGAATAGCCTCATGAGAAGTCATGCATCGCTGAGCGTCCAGCCTGCAGCGCATTCGTCACCGGACGCTGCGTCTCATGCAGGGCACGACGGGATATAGGGGAGGGCAAGTGAAGACAAGAACAACACGCTTCACATGAAGTCATCACTGAGTACTCGTTAGTTCAGGCCCATATTTAGAACATCAATGTCCAACTTACTCGCCAAAGTCATCATCGTAGGCGCTTGTATCAGCCCGGACGCCAGTGTCGCGCGACGCGTTGAGAGTGGTCTTCGTCTTAGCGGCCTTGGTCTTCTTTCCACCCTTCTCGGCAGCCTTCTCCTCCTTCATCTTCTCGTTGCTGAGGGTAGTCAGACCACTCGCAATCTTCTTGATCTGCTCACTCGGCAGGTCCTTGGAGATTTGCTTGACAAACTCCTGGAGGAAGAGCGAGTACTGGCCCTTCTTGGAGTTGCCGGCGATCAGCGGTGTAAGTGTCTCGCGGAGCTTGGTGAACTGATCCTTGGTGTTGGGGTTGAAGATGGAGAGGCTGCTCAGGTCGATGGTTTTGCCGGGGTCAGTCTCGTCGGCGATGGTGATGGCCTTGCCGGTCTTCTTCTTGCTGATAGCGAGGTCGCCGAAGAGTTCCTCTGCCTGGGCGCGTGAACCATCGATCTCCTGTTGCCGCAGACGAGCGCGTCGCTCAGCCTCGTCCTCCTCCTCTGACTCCTCGTTGTCTTCCATCTGCCGCCGGCGAAGGGCAGCCTGCCGGTGCTCTTCCACCCGCTGTGCCTTGGACTTGTGGTTGGCCTTTGCCTCTGCTTCGGCCTTTGCTTTGGCCGCCTCCGCCTTCTTGGCCTTTTCGCGCTCAACTTCAGAGTCCTCTGCGGCGTCCCATGATTCTAGGACCTGCAACAAGAGTCAGTGCGTGTTGTATATGTTTATGCATGGCGGGGTAAAAAGTTGTGCAAGCGCGGGGCATGGTGGGCTGACGCACATCGTCGTCTTCCTCTTCATCGTCGAATTTACTGCGGCGTGCGATGGGTGCAGCCGCTGGGGCCGAGTCGGACGCGCTGCCAGACTCTTCGTCGTCTAGAGTTGTGCCGGTCAGTATTGTTTGCGACTCGAACATGCGAAAACCCGCCGCCCGATCGCGGACATGACGTACCCCATTTTCCAGGCGCCATGTTGAATTATTCTCGTGTGCTGAGTCCAAGTGGAAGGAGCAGTAGTGTGTGGGGTGGTGACCGATGCTTTGCAGGCGTTATATAATGTTGGGGCAGATATATTCGTGCGTTGGCGCAACTCTCCAAGTGGAAACTAGGTTGACATTTGCATTGTCCTCGTGGTTGGGCTCGGTGTTCCGCGGTTTCGCTTCCGATCAAAAAATCACTAGCATTTGCTGCCCAATCACGGTTCGCCCTGGCCGCCTTCCCCTTCACACTGCACCCACTTTTCCAACTTTCCATCTTGGCTGCTCCCCATAACCACGATATTGCTTGAATATGTCCTTTGTATTAAACCGACAGCGGCATTTACCTCATGTACTCCGACGATGCTAAGTTTACATCGCCTCCAACCTCAACACTGGACGCATGTCAACCTGTGTTACCACCCTAGAGATGAATGCTACGCTAAGCCCATGTATTCCATCCCCGATCAGCTCGACACAATACAATCAATGCAGTAATCAGGGCTTGCTCTCTTCTGAACTCAAATTTGCTTCATGCCTAGTAAGGATGTCTGGAATGCCACATCTGGCCACTCACCTTTCTGATCACATCGATCATCATTCCGATATAGCAAAGGTAGGTTGAACAATGGGCACATTGACCAAGACGGAGACAATGACCCATTGTATCACCTCGTTATCATTGGTTCATAAGAGTATACATATACAAGCACACATGCTTGTCTTACGCATCTATCTCTAATCAGCGTCAAAATGCAATTCCTTACTGCCACAGTCAGTTTTCTACTCTTCTTCGGCGTCGCTGCCGTACCCTACACCCCTCACCCTACGTTCTGTGGTATTCGTGGCTACGACTATTACAACAAACCTTATGATGTTCAGCAGGATTCTGTCCCCAGGACATTGAAGGACTGTAGATTTCAGTGTTTACTTAGGGATCGCTGCATCAGCTACGCTATTGGCAAGAATGCTTGCATCCTCTACGACTATGACACTCTAAAATCCTTCGTTCCGTACGAGGGAAGTCACTATTTATTCTACGATAGGTCGTGCGACTCGGAGGTTGTCCCGGAACCTGGCCCCAAACCTTGCCCTGGGCCATCCCCTAACCCAAACCCGCCATCATACCCAGATCCAGTACCTGATCCTGTTTCGACCTCGCGTCCGGCTCCAGAACCGACTGCCGGACCAAGTACGGAGCCAAGTACGGAGCCAACTACACAGTCAATTGCACAGCCAACTACACAGCCAACTACACAGCCAACTACACAGCCAACTACACAGTCAACTACACAGCCAACTACACAGCCAACTACACAGCCAACTACACAGCCAACTACACAGCCAACTACACAACCAATCACACAACCAATCACACAACCAATCACACAACCAACCACACTGCCAACCACACTGCCAAACCCCGGGCCGATTTCAGACCCTGACCCGGTCATCCCACCTGTTCCAGGTACCTGCCCTGGACCAGTCGAACCACCCGTATGCCAGGCCGCTGGTACATTTCCAGGGCTCAGCTGCGGTGCAGACGAAATCACGACATACGGTCACATACAAATCCTGAACCAGTGCACAAACAAAGTCCTTGGATACCTCAACAACGAAGCCGACAGTGGCTTATACTTCAAGAATGACATACTGGCAAACGCGATGGTTGTAAAGGCCACTTACACATCGCCGAACTGCATTAATCCCACTGGACTTACACTGGAGATCCAAAATGGGATGAACGATGATTGGCCGGAGGCCACATATCTGGGTGGAATCGCAGGCTACATGACAGAAACTGAGATGAATCCCGGAAGTTCCGAGTAAGTTGACATGGTTATCTTGATCTCTGTTATACGCATTGAGGTGTTGACTATAGCTTTAGATATGCGTTCATGGGACCCGTTGGCCTTGGTAGGTGATTCGTTGGCGTTCATTAAGTGAACATCGATATTGACCGTCGTTGCAGTGCCGCCAGACTCACCCCCTACATACGTTACAACTGGAGGTGGTTTCACGCCCGCCGAGACATCAATGGTAAGTTCCTGATCTCAAACGCGCGCTAGAGTCAAAACGTCTGATATATCTCGCAACAGTGGAAAATCAACCTTCAGTGTGGAACGCTCACTGCTACATGGACGAATCCTGACCTTTGTAAGTCAACAAGCTTGAGACCTGGCTCAATATACAGCATTACCAGTATGCTAACTACCATGCTTGCAGCCCAATTTGGCACTGTTTTCTTCCTCAACTTCGCTGCTTGTGAAGGAGGCTGTCTGTACCAAAGCGGCGACGATCTTGCTTTCCAGAATGAGTATTCATCTGAACCTATTCAAGTCGTGACTTTGAATTTCGTAGCCTTGACTTGATTGGGTTCACCATTGCTTTAAGGAAGGGGGGGAGTAATTCCCGAAGAGGAACGCGTGGGAATGCTACAAACTCTGAGCACATTCCAGTCTACAAACAATAGACACGGGCACAATGGCCCATTGTATCACCTGCCAATAATGTCTAATCAAGTATAAAGGTACTCATGCTTACCTCCTTGCTAGTTGTGAGGTCGACTGCACTAATTGAATCTCACTGGCACGTTACAATGCATCTCCCTACCACCGCTGCAATCAGCTCGCTCCTCTTCCTGAGTGCAGCCGCCATCCCCCAATCTTACACCCCCCACCCAACCTTCTGCGGTATCCGAGGCTACGACTACATCAACGAACCCTACGACGTGCAGCAAGACTCTACGATCCGCACGCTCGCTGAGTGCCGCTTCCGCTGCCTGCTAACCGAGCGATGTGTCAGCTACGCCGTGGGTAAAGGCGCATGTGTCTTCTATGACTACGATACACTTGACAGTTTTGTGCCGTTTGAAGGGAGTCACTACCTCTTCTACGACCGGTCTTGCGGAGATGAAGACACGCCTGAGGAGCCTGGTTATCCTGGGTGTCCTGCGAATCCTGAGGATCCTGAAGATCCTGATTACCCTGAGGAGCCCGAAGATCCCGATTACCCTGAGGAGCCCGAGGAGCCCGACTACCCTGAGGAGCCCGAAGAACCCGAACCCTCTCCCATGCCCGAACCCACACCCGATCCAGAATCCATGTCCATGTCCATGTCCATGACGGCCATGACATCCAGCGCTGCAGAGTCCTCCACCTCCACCTCCACCTCCACATCCACATCCACATCCACATCTGAACCCACACCCACGCCCGACCCCATACTAGACATCTGCATCCTTCCGCTCTCCTGCCCTCCCCCAGGCATAGCCTCAGGCTTCAAATGCGGCACAGACACCAACCTTATCGAACTCCTCGGAACCATCCAAATCATTGACGCCTGCACGCAAGAAGTACTAGGCTATGTCAACAACGACCTGTTAACATACCCGTCCTTTATAAACGACGATGTGGAAAACGCGTTGGTGGTTAAGGTGCAGTATATGTCGCCAAACTGTACGGATCCAACGGGTCTGGCGCTGGAATTACAAAACGTTATCCCGTCGGTGATTAACGATGTGATTGATATTCTTCCGCTTGATCCCTTGTTGCAGCTTGGGGGCTACTTTGGGGCTGTTGCGGGGGTGAAGTTGAGTGGTGGTGGGCTTGGACTTGGACTTGGGCTTGGCGTGGACTTTGAGTATGTGGTTTTTTCTTTCATCCTGGGGGGTTGAGGTAGGGTGGTTGAACCGTGGTAACTGACTACGATTTTGCAGTTGTTCGGTGATTACGTCGGTTGGACTGGGTATGTATCCCCTCTCCCTACCACATACCCTCCTGTCGCCCTGCTAATGTTAACGTGAAGTTCCACCAAACACCCCAGCATTGAACATGACCAACAACATCGGCCTCGCAGAATCCTCAATCGTACGTCTCCCACCATCCCCACCCCGCTCTTCATCCCACTCCACTCAAAACTAACCCCATCATACCAGTGGACCCTCGATCTCTCCTGCGGAACTCTAACTCCAACCTGGACAAATAACGATACTAGTACGTTCCCCCTTCTTTCCCCCCCCCCCTCACCACACCCAAAAAAGCAAAAAAAAAAAATCGAACCTACTAACACACCCACGTAGCCCAATTCAACCCCATCAGCATCCTCGTGCCCGACGCAAACGGCACAGAAGCGCTCTGGTTGATTAGGGATGAGGACGAGTTTATGAATGTGACGGGTAGGGAGGGTGTGGCTGTGAGGTTGAGGTTGGAGATTTTTACGTAAATGGGGGGTGGATGGATGGATGGAGAGGAGGGGAGGGGCTTTGGGGGTGGGTTGATAGTAAGGGGGTGGTGGTGGAAGAGGGTGTGAGGGTCTTGTAGGATTTTTTTTTGGTGTCTTGGGTTGGAAGGGAGAGAGAGAGAGAGAGAGTTTAGTTGGCTTATGAGTCATGTTTGTTAGAAGGGGGGATAGATAGATAGATAGTATGTGATTGGCACACACCCTTGGCACTGTTGAAGTGCTGGAGCTGCGGTTCATGATGAATGTTGTGTTCCCTTTGAAATGTAGGTTGGGAAATTGAAATGTGCAAGAGCAATGAGAGTAAAACTCGGACGACGAAACAGTCTAGAGAGAAATTACCATTAGACTCCCAAGCCATTGATCGCCCAAAAGGAAAGCAACGGGTGTTGAATATATACATTGAAGCCCATCCCTACACATTGTCTAATTATCTTCATCCGAGCCAGGGAGTTTATCCTGTGCTTCCAATCACTTCTCAAAACAATATACTACCTGATGTAGAGTATACACCTCTTGAACTAGGAAAAAGAAACGTGCAAAAACTCAAGACTGCGCCCTTCCAGAAGAGCGCCCTACTGTTGAAACCCCCCCCCCCCGGCGTAGGAAAGAAGAAACAGAACATCAAACACGGCGAATGGACAAAAAAAAAGATGGATTCTCTACCGATCCACGCCCTGCCACGGTCTCCAAAACTTCCACCCTTCTCTCACCTCACTCATCCCCTGTCGTCTCGAACTCGCTACACCAACAAGTCTTTCAATCCCAACATTACCCTCAGCCTGCATAAACTTTTCTTGATCAATTTCCTCGCCGCCCTCCTCTTCATTGCCATTGTGCAGAACAGCAGGCCACAATACACCCACGCCATCACCCGCAAGCGTCGTTTCGAACTTCTCAAAGCCTTCGTTTTCGAGCTTGACTTCTAGCGAGTCGAGGATTTTGTATTTGAGTTTTGTTCCGTTGGAGATGATGGAGGCGCCGCAGTCGACGTCTGCTTCGGACGAGGCGTCGGAGTCGTCGGATGTGTCGTGGTGGCCGTTGGTAAGTCCCGGGGGCTGGGGCTTGAGAATGGTGATTGCACAACCTCCTCCACCCGCGCCCGTGAGCTTGGTCCATCCAATGCCCGTGTGATCGATGAGTTCGCGGATGCGCTCGAGTTTGGGATGCGAGACGCCTAGCGAGACTAATAGGCCGTGGTTTATGGTTACGAGTTCACCGAGGAACTTGAGTGAGGCGTGGGATGTGGGGTCGAAGTCCGGCGATGTCAGCAATTTGTGTGCGGACTCTGTGACTAGGCCGATGGCGTTGAGGATGTTTTCTGTGAGAGCGGGGTGGACATTTCGCAGGTGCGCTACTTTGGCGACTTCAGTGGCTGTGCTGCGTGATTGGCGGGTGTTGACGAGGAGGAGAGGGAGTTCAGGGAAGCTGTGTATTGGGACAACGAGAGGGGGTTTGCCTTCTCTCCGTTGGAAGAGAAGCGCCTTGCCGCCTGATGAGACTGTATTGTCAACGCCCGAGGGGTTGCCGTGTATGCACATTTCGCCAACAAAGGACCAGCGGTTGATGCGCTCGATGTTGAGTTCGCACTCTTGGGGAGGCTGGTCTTGGTGAGGACCGCTGAGTGCACGTATCTGCAGGAGCAGCGCCGTGCTGAGACAGACTGAGATGCTGGCGCTGCTGCCGAGGCCTGCGCCGATTGGGATTGTGGACCGTAGCGTGTAGACGCATGGCGGTACTTTGCGCGACGCAAGCGAGAGGAAGAGGTAGAGGAAGGAACACGCCGAGGCGTGGTGGATCTTGCGTATCGACTCGGGGGCTTTTGGCGACACTTTGTCGATGAAGGGCTGTATGGCGGCGATGAGGTCGGGGTCGAGTGAGGTGACCGAGTCGTAGTAGTACTTCTTCTTGCCGGGCTGGGTAAAAGTGTCCCATGGGAGATCGTCGATGTTCCATGTGTGTTCCATTTGTATGTCGGGAAAGCGCAGCTTGACAGTGCGGTTTGATTTGGAGAAGAAGGAAACGTGCAGGTAGGAGCGGAGGGAGATGGCGGCGGCGATGGCAGCCTGCAATTTGTTAGCATTGGCACGGCTGGCAGTCTTGTTTCGTTATGTCGTGCCTTTCCATGGACCACCGCATGCTCGCCGTAGACTATGACTTTGCCTGGCGCCGAGACCATAAAGGGCGGCATCATGGGCGTCGACTGCTTCCTGAGCATGGCAGGCGCGCCGTTCCGCGATGGCAGCGTCGCCGAGGACATTTCGACGGCCAATTGCGCGGGGGACGGGTCTATGGGCGAGGATTCGGGAGTCTGGGTGCTATGCGACGAGAGGGCGTGTGGCTGGATGCTGGCTACGAGGATGTCAGCCGTGACCCTGAGATGTGCAATGGAGAGGGCATGGCCTCACATGGGCCGTCGGGTGTCTTTGTCTGCAAGCTGCTGTTTGCCGCCGTACCAGAAGAAGACACGCCAAATCAGCGAATTGGAGATTGTGCGTCGAGTGCGGCGTCAGGAGGCGTCGTGATTCGAGTGGGATTAATGTTGGGCGCGCGAGGTCATACTACATGGACTAAACCCCCAGCGGCCCCAGCGGCGTGCTAGCCTTCAGCTCCGCATGCAAGGAACACGCGCGGAACCAACATCCCTGCTTCTGGAACCTCACGAGTCACTGCCCTATGGCTGCATCGCCGTTTCCCATCGTTGATCCTCGGCAGCCTCGTCCCCATTTCAGGCCCTTCCATTCAATCATTCGCGCAATCCCAACATTTCACCCTTCTGCATAGTCGCTGTGGGATTCTCTTTGTGCTGACGACAATGCCAACAATCTTACCCGTCGGTGACCGACTCGATGCACCTCTTTACCGATTCGTCGGTATTCAGCCGGGGGTGCCCTTCCAGCTGATTACCCTGCATTGTTTCTTGGCACCTTTTCCACGCATCCCCATCACCATGTACCACACCGTACCGTCGTAATCTGCAGCCAATCACTCGTCAGCCTGTAGCCATGACAGAGAGCTAATGCGTGGGCACCCTCTCTCGTTTCCCTCGGACCATTCGGGCCACTGGCATAGCCACAACCCCAACGTCAGTGCAGGTAAGCTACATGGGATGCTGAAATGGAAATGATATGTAATCGAGGTGTACTCTACTACCGAATAGCGTGCTTCCGAAAAGTCAATGTAAATTCTAAACAAATGCCTCGTAGTGATTAATCATATTCCCAGACGCCTCGCTATGCACCTTGACCATATCTCACCAACGCTACGATGGAGTCTTGATCATGAAAATCTGTCATAATGTCAATGGCAATGCAGGGAGACAAGCCACGCTACAACGTACCTCTTTCATTGCCTGCGCGTCCATGGTTGCAGCCTTCTTCTGACGAATCCACCGCTGTCTGACCGCGTGCATGCCTCGTGGTGTGTACGTCAGACCCGCTGTTGAAATCGCTGGGGTAGACGCGCCAGTTGCAGGCAGGGACGATGACGGCGTGCTTTCGTCTTCGCTATCCGAGCTCGAGTCATCAGACTCGTTCTTGGACTTTTTCGCAGCTTTGGCTGCCTTCTTGAGCGCCTTCTTCAGCTTCTTCTCCTCTTTACGAGCCTTCTTCTCCGCTTTCCGTCTAGCCTTATCTGTGAGGGCTTCTGGGTCGGACGCTGGCGATGGCACGTCTTCCGAGTCAGACGATGACTTCTTGGCCTTCTTGTTCTTGTCCTTCTTTGTTTTCTTGTCCTTCTTCGAGATGGCTGTCTCATCTTCAACAGCCTCCTCCCGCAGGTCAAGGCTCTTCTTCTTGCGCTTCAACTTTGGTTCCTCAGTGCGCACCTCCACAGCTTCCACCTCCAGGCGCTTCCTCTTCTTGTCTTTCTTCTCCTTCTTGACTGCGCTGTCGTCGTCGCTTTCGGGCTCTTTCTTGATCTCGACCTTGACTTCAGGCTCCTCCTTGAGGTCTGCCTTGCTCACGATCTTGTCGCCCACGAGAAGTCCACCACTGACGAAGTTCATCATGCCGTACTTGCGATAAACAAATGCCCTCTTCTCAATCTCCTCTCGCCTCTCCTCTTCCTTCTTGACCTCTGCTTCATTGCCATTGAGTCTGCCCAATATGCTTTCTAATCCTGCGAGCCCAAAGTTCTCTGCGCGCTCACTGCCACGTTTGGCTCCCAGGCCAAGGTTGTCGTCCTTCAAAAAGACTCGAATGTGCGAGGCGGACGCGGCCGTGTAGTGAGCAGAGTGGGAAGCATCTTTGGCGCCGAGGTGTTCACCCTGTTGCCAGCCCTGCTTTTCCAATATGCGGTGGCCAAAGCGCGAGGTGTTGTTCGCCCAAGTGGTGTTGTTGGGATCGTTGGAGATTTTGGAGCGACTGTGTAGTGATTAGTCGTCTCATCGAAACGAAAATACTGTGAACAATGTGTGCATACTTCTTCGGCGCTGCGAGACCCATCGTGACTGCTGAGATGTCTCGTCTCGAATGTTGCTGGTCGACGTGAAAAGCCGATGCGGGAGTCCGACGGCCGAGTTCCAAAAATTTGTGGATGCGTTGCGACGCTAGCGCGAACTCTTGGCGCGATGTGGGGAAGTCGCCCTTTCGTCTCGATTCGTCTCTCCACCAACATCACACCTTAGATGTGAGACTCGTGCAGTCTGTTCACCCTAACTCTGGGAAGCTGTCCTTACCATAGGGTCTCCAGAATTGAGCCGATTGATCACGTACAAACATTCGCCACACTAATCGCCAGCACTTACCGCAACACTGCAGCAGTCATGGCTCCGCCACGGGCTACCAAGAAATCCAGCCTCACCACCATCACACAGACCACCTCCCGCCAAGGAAAGAAGCAGACTCGAAACCAAGTCGTCGGAGAAGAGATTGAAGAGCTAGAAGATCTGCACGAGACTAACACCATGGATACCGATGGCGATGCGGATGAACCCGAGGGATCACAAGACACCGGCAGTCAGCCCTTGCAACGCTTGATTGGTACTATTGTTGGCGATGTATGTTGCATAAAGCATCCATCGTCCACCAGAGGCCCACCACGGTCTAGGCCTATCAACGTCTCAAAGCACATTGGCAGACAAGAATACAAATGCTAATTGCACGCCCAGCAACGCAAACGCTTTGACGCCCGCAAGAAAGCCGTAAACGACAACTATAACGCCAATTGCAAAGAAGTGGAGAACTCCATCAACACGTTATTTGCAGAACACGAGGAAAAGGCGTGAGTAGTTAGTCGTGAGCGGCGATGACTCCAGATACCTTTACATACAGCCCGGCCTTATCTCCGTCCCTTATAACATTGCCCTCCCTTTGCCGACACATCCGAATGCCCAGCACTACAATGGATGACAGCAAGACTAACGCTGGGTCTAGATCATCAGCCCATGAAGCGCAGCTGAAGCGCCTCCAGGACCTGCTGACCCAAAAGAGCATTGTTGAAGCAGCTATGGCGAAGAAGCTGGCTACTTTACGAACAGATTATGATGCTCATGCTCAGGATCTCGAGGCCGTGTTGAACCGCAGAATCAAGGAATTGAACTCGTGAATGCTCATCTGGCAACTCACCTTGCTTTTACGCAATCTTTGGTGAGTAGGGAAGAGTGGTTGAAGACTCGACTAATTCGATGCGGAACACACGCCACGGACGGTTTCGATAGTCCATGCATGAGACTACATATGTCGAAGCAAGGATACAAATAGAGTTGGACAATACGAAGAGGCAGAAGGAGTCAGCTCGTTGAGCACAAGATGGCGCAATGCTACTGTACAAGCTTTCTGCAGAAACTGTCAAGTCCTCGAACAAGCTATCCAGCCAAGATGACGGTATAGAGCGAGTACTCCATCGAGATCCATACACCAACATCCCCAGACACACATCGTAAAACAGAAACAGAAAAAGCATTTCATCAAGAAAATAATGCAAAATATATTCACTCAGGTATCATAAAATTTTCAACGGCGCCAAAAATTCGCAATATCCCAAAACAAAATCCTATTTCCCGCCCCCCCACCTCAAAAAAAACACAACATCGTCAATCCTAAATGCCTTTCCACAAGATTTTCACCCAATGATCCAGTCAGTCAGGCAGTCGTAGTAACCACCACCACCACCACCACCACCACCAGGAAAAAAAAGAATAAAGCTAGCGTATTTCCAACTCGCCCATCACCGTCTATACTCGGGCAACGCCTCACTAACCCTCCTACTACTACTCTCCACCTGCGCACTCCCACCCCGTCTCGACGCTTCAAGAATGCCCTCATCATCTTCATCCAGCACGGGCGCCGAGGGCGCAAGGTGCAGATTCTGCATCCCATTTACTGGTGGTGCAGATGGTTGGGACGATTCTGCATCTTCGTCATGCTCAGCGGGTGGGGCACTACGCTCCATTTCCAATCTGCGACGCTGGAGTTCGGATTTATCGTCCGTGGCGTGGACATGGGAAGATGCGTGAGAGGATGAAGAGGGGTAATAGTCTGGTGTTGTATTGTGCGAAGCTGGGGGTTCTGAAGGGGCTGGGGGAAGGGGCCGTTCGTTGGGGTGGAGAGGTAGGGCGAAGGGGCCTGGGTTCCGCGGAGTTGGGGTGTGTGATGAGGTTGATGTTGTTGTGGTGTCTGTAACGCCTGTTCTGCTGCGTTGGAGTGCTATGGGTCTGTATGATGGCACGGAGGGGCTTGATGCAGCGCGGAATGGTGGAGGGGGGTGTGCGGAAGTCGATGCGGAGGCCGATGAGCTAGCAGCTAGGTAGGGTGGGTTTGGATCATCGTCTTCGGGTAGTACTGGCGCTGATGCTGGTATACCTCGTGGTATGAAATCGGGAGTCGCTGTTGCCTCTGCACCTGGAGGTTGTGATGGTAGAAGTCGTGCTTCTGCCCGCCGAAGCTGCTCTTTCTCTGATATTCCCTCTTCTGGTGTTAGGATGGGAGGAGCACGGTACGCCGTACTTACTCCACCATTGTGTTGATCGTAGCCAGGAACTTCGTAGCTTGCTAGGTTGTGGTTGTAGTCGTAGTATTGGCCATTTTCGTCGTAATGGCCCGTCTCATCGTAGCCGTAGTACTCGTCGTCGTATCCATGTCCTGAATTTGGATCGTACCCTTCATTGGAAGGAATGTCGTAGACATCGTTCTCGCCCTCTGCGAGTGGTTGATCGATCTGTTTCTTCTTCCCGTTGCGTTCACTATCTTTTGTGCCGATGATGACCTCGAATAAAGCAGAAACGACACCTTTCTCGCGCCTGATCTGATCGGTGTCGACGAAGTTGCCTCCCCACGTCGAGAACATGTTAGTCGTGTTATCGTCACGAGCACCTCCAGAGTTGCCTCCAGAAGTCGACGGGACGTTGACGAGTCCGGTATTGGCGACCATGCGATCAAGCCCAGTCAGCTTGCCCTGTATGTCCACCACTACCTCGACATAATATTTGAACGATATCATAGCTCCTGGCACATTTGAAATGGTCGGAAATGCTTCATCAGGTACACGGACCGTACACTTGACTTCTGCAGTGAGGGTCCTGGGGTCTACGAAGAGCGGCGCGAACGACTGACACAAGTCTTTTCGGAAAACATGGCTCGATCCAGCGGACGAAAGTGACAAACCACCGAGTCCGGTTCTTGATTTTGGGTAGTAGTCTTCCGACTTAGTCCTATCTCCTTTGCTGTTCGGTACAACCGGCAACGCAGGGTGCATATCGACACGCGCCTGCCTATAGAGCGTGATGATTATTCCCTTTAGACTTCGAACATGCTTTGTGTGGTTGACTGTGACTCTGATTGGTATTTGGTCGCCGCGAAGGAAACCTCCCTTTAGCACGTCGATGGTGGCGGTGATGGTCTTCCCTTTGGAGCCTGCTCGGCTGCTAGCTTCTTGTGATCCTCCTTCTGTGGTGGTGTGTACGGAGCGAATGCCGTACTCGGTCCCTGAAGCTCCACCACTACTGATTTGGCTTTCATAACTGACGTCGCTAGGCGAAGGGCTCCGTGGGCCTTCAGTACCGTCCACCGTACCATTCGAGGCTGATGTGGGTCGTGGATGTGGGGCGTCCGGGCCGGTCGGGGTCTTGGGAATTCCTACATCTCGTGCTGTCGCTGCTGTCGATGAGGTACCGGCGCGCTTGCGTGTGGGCTTAGCTCGTGTACGCCTTGATATTGGTTCCAGGGAAATGACTCGTGGTTTGGGGATAAGCACAGGCGCTATGTCGATCGTCTCAGTAAGATAAACCTTGGTATCGCATGAGTTTGTCGGTGACATGGTAGTGGGGCGCGTCAGAGTTGCAGTCAGCATGTACGCTACTGTCCCCCGCTCAAACTACACGACCATGTCAGCACGCTATCCAACATATACTCGAAGGAACGACTTACGTCAATGCTGCTGGGCAGCCCTTTTGAGGGAAACTCCAGCTCAAAGTTGAAATGATATACACCTTCCGAGAGGCGCCCCTCTCCACACAGGACTACCTCATCCTCGAAAAGCGAGACAAATCCGTTGCCAAAGTAGCTGCCTGACCTCTTGCCTTTGCCGGATCCAACCGTGGAGCTGTAAGTCTTGTACGCATCTCCTGGCGCGTTGGGATTCTTAAACACCTGCGCATATCCATGCAGCGATACCACCAAATGTGTGATTCGGAGGGGCTTCACAATCTTGATTATGACGGTGCCGCTGATTATGTCGCCTGGGGTATACTGGCGATGCGGATCATCGGACTGGATGTAGAATTCGGTGTAGTTGCGCGACTTGGACGACAAGGGCGACTTGAGTCTCGACAAGAAGGATCTCCCCGATGTTGATGGGGATGGAGTAACGGATGCACGCGCCGAGCTGGAAGTCATGCTCTTGTTGTCGCACACATTATGCGGCTATCCGCCCTCAGTTGGAGATCGCAGGGGCCCAACACAGCCAACGGGCGTCTAGCTGGTGAGGCTGCGCGCCGTATCAAATGCTGCAATGAGGCGTCGCGCCTCTGCTGCTCAACGGCGCGGGTCGCTGGCCTCGGTACAGCGTTGAGAGCGGCGGGTAGGCCTCTGCGGTCCAATGGCGGGCCTGAGTAATCCGGGGTCAACTGCACGACACCCGGCGTGCGTAACAGGACGGGACAGCGCGCGCTATGGAACGTGGTCGGGCGAGTAGATGCGGGCCTTGGAGTGCGAATTTGCGTCGATGTTGGGCGCGCGGCGAGGGATGCAGTCAACAGCGACACGGAGCTGTCTCAGGTCGGCTGCGGGCTGTGTAAAAAGCACCAAGCGACAATGACGGGAGGAAACTAGAGTGCGCAGTCCAGAGGTCAGCATGTCGCCAGGGCACTAGAGTATGCTGCGTAGTGGCAATCGACGAGGGCTCGCGGGACCCATGCGGGGAGCGACGGTGATGAAGGTGGCAGTGCTCTCTAGCGGGAAGCAGCGACGGGCGATCCCAGGCCGCGCAACACCACCTGCATCGCTCGTGAGGATATTGCACAGGCCCCGTCGCGATACCAACCGTCCAGTCCAGTCTAGAGTGCGGCAGGGGGGTGGAGTGGGCGATCATCTACGTACCACTTACGTCGGCAGACGACAGGACAAGACTTGTTCAAGAGCCGCACCGATCTTGGCCGCCAAGTCGAAGTCGAGCAACACAGGGCCTGCGCTGATGGAGGGCACAGAAGTCAAACTGTGGGACGGCCTGGTCTGATATAGCTTCGGAAGCAAAGACGCATCGAGCCGTGTTCGTGGGGCCCAATGGGTTATGTAGATCGTAGCAGCCGCTTCGACACCATTGAGACAAGAAGGGGCAGGCCAGTCCCAGCCAGGAATCAGGCTGGCAGCCTATATGGACGGTCGCGAGAAGGCTACCCGAGCCATGCAGCCACCGTGCCCACGCCATATGCGGTCGGAAAAATAAGGCCTGGAATACAATGGGTGGCACTCTCCACAGGGTCAGATTAGTGATCGTCAGCCAGGCTACTGTAGGTAGACCGTAGGGGCTGTGGGGGTGCTCAAATCGCCCCGATTGCCATCTGAACAGCATCCACATTCTGATTCCAAGGGCCACATTGCCTTGCGCCTTCTATAGACACTGGCTGGCATCATGGTTACTGACCACCTGCGCTTCGAGAAGGGTGTGCAATACAACTGACAAGGAGTGGGCTAGGATAGCCATAACACACCAGGCAATCCTTGAACATGCATTTGGCACAGTCCATGTGGTGGTCATAGAATTGGCCCCCAAGTAACAAAACACATGGGCCGGTCTCGATTCCTGAAGAACAGTTTGTTCTGCGGGTCACACCAGTAGCGCTTGCGTGACATGGCGCCGGACCGCTGCTAAGCTTCAATGCCAAGTCACTCATGAATGCTTGTCCTCGGTAGCTGGTGCGACAATGCATGTCGGGTGAGCGGTGGCTTGCACGAGACACGTTGTCTATGGGTGCAATGTCTATTCGAGGTAGTCATGTACATGTGGGTAAATTGCTTGCGTGACGAGAACCCTTGCTTGTAACATTTCGCGACTAGCCAGTTGTTGTTCTAGCAACCTGACCATCAATTCGCGCGAGCAGCGCTGCAATGCCATCGTCCTCATGCCCCGAAAACATCTCCTGAGCATTGAGATTGAGGAGTTCCCCTGGTTTCTGTTGACTCTCTGGTGTTTCCTGGTCAATGACGCGATCTAGGGCGTTCAACAGCTCCTCAAGGTCACACGGCGTGTCCACGGTATACTTGAGACGAGCCTGTTCCACTAGATCTCGCAACCTTCTCCCTGATAAGCCCTTTGCCCGTTCAGCAACGGCGTAGATACGCGATGTTGCAGTGCACGTGTAGCCTATCCAATTCGTGGACGCCCAAGCCACATCTGGGATACGAGACGGGCTTTGTGTATGATTAGCCTGCCCACTCTTCCGGCTGATCCCAGGTGAGGCTGAAGTACTAGCCACGACGCTACTTACGGCTGCGGCGCCGTCAACTTTATCATCGTATATCATGCGCGCGACGGTCAAACGGCCACTCTGCAAAAGACCGTTCAGCTCTGCACGGAGAATCTCGAAAACGGTGTTCACTGCCGGGACGTTGATATGCTCGCGCAGAAAAATGCGATCGAGGAACGCCGAATCAATGCTGTCAATGTAGTTCGTCGTGCAGATGAAAAGCACGTTGGCGCACTTCCGAAGAGCATCTAGACCTCGGAGCATCTGTACGGCGGCCTATGGGACCAGTTAACAGAAGCACGTAATACTATGGCTCCGACGTACACGATGGGCGTCTGCGACTTCGCTCGACGTCGAAGCTCGTTCACGGCAACCCGCAATCGATTCGACTTCGTCGAAAAGAACAACCAGAAACCGAGACTTGTCGGTAGTGGCCATCTCGGTAATCTTCTTGAACAAGTTACCTACCACCTTGCTGCTTTCGCCAAAAAACTTGCTCAGCAATGCATCTGATGCAATCTCCAACAGCTCCGTACGGGGAAAGATGTTGGCCAGCCGAATCGATAGTCGTTGACCTAACGCCAGCGCCAGGCTGGTCTTTCCTGAGCCGGGAGGGCCATGGAGTAACACTGTGTTGTTGCAGCTTGCCACTACAGATTGTGATAGCGCATGCTGTTCCTTGATCGAGCGCGCTAGTGCGCGCAGCATGACTTCACCTACAGGCTCATCGTAGATGAGCGATGACCACAGTTGGTCGAGCGTTTCGTGAGGCAGCGACATAGTCTTGAAGTGTTCTGGCGCTGTACTACTCTCGTTTTCGTCCTCCCCTTCATCCTCCCAGTCACGGAGTGCAACGTCTTGTTCTGGCCTGAGGGAATAGACGATGATTTCCATATCATTCGCGGCTAGAAGGTAGAAATTCTTGTCTGGGAAGACAACGTTCTGAGATTGACTGGCGATTGTGATATTTTCAATGGCAGAAGAGAATGATGTGTCTGTAGCGGGTGAGTTTGATACCAAAGATGAGAATCTGGTAGACGGGCAGGCTATGCAGGGTGCATAAACCCACCCATGGTCACGGCGCCGATTTGGACCTCCGTATGATGGCGCCGCAGGTACTTCTCAACTTCACTCTTGATTTGCTTGGATTTCGGTCCGCCGTGGTCCTGGTTGGTGAGTTTCACCTCGACAGACAAGACGCCATTTTGGGGCTTCGACGACGAAGGGCGCGGCGTCGTCATGTCACGAGTTAGCGGTAATCAGTTTGTTAGCGGCGATGAATACTCAGTAGCAAACGAGCCACTTGGAGTAAGATCAGAGCGTTGCAGCACGCTTCAAGTGAGAGGGGATGAGAGAAAGGTCGAGGGAAGCGACGAGGCTGAAGGTCGTGGTCCAAGCTCACCGCCGGATGGCCGGTCGGCGGTCACGCATGATGACATGGCGGCCGGCGCTCCGCCTTGTGCAAATGCACGCGTTACCGGGCTACACCGCGAAATAATCCTCTTGTATGGCTTATCGCAACAGCTTTCGGATATGTTAGGAGAGAACAAGACGACCTGCGGAGGGACGCCGGACGACATTTACGGCACGGCACGTCCGCGCGATGTCCGTCTCCAACTCTACATCTCGTTAGGGCTGGGCCTGGGGGCGTTCCTGACTTTTTGCGTGAGCTCCATGCCCTCTAGACGCCCAAAAGAGCGTTACTGACGCGTTCTCGCAGCTCCTACGCCCACGGTGGAAGGGTCTCTACGCTGCACGCAAAAAGCAGAACGAGCTCGCAACGGCGCTTCCCGACCTCCCCGACACTTTCTTCGGATGGATTATCCCACTATGGAAGATCACAGAGGAACAGGTGCTGGCCTCGGCGGGGCTGGACGCGTATGTCTATCTGGCCTTCTTCAAAATGGCCATCAAGTTCCTTGTGGTCACGCTCTTCTTCGCGCTTGCCGTCATAAAACCTGTGCATGACACACACCAAGACAAGGAGAGCAAGAAATCACCTCTTCCAGGCCAAGGCCAGCACAACCTCGACGAGAAGCGGTCCACGCTCACCACCTTGACCGCCGAGTACGAAAAGTACACAGACTACCTCTGGATGTACCTCGTCTTCGTATACCTCTTCACTGCGCTTATTCTCTATCTCATCGTCTCTGAGACCAGAAAGATTATCGATATCCGTCAAAAGTACCTAGGCAGTCAAACCACCATCACAGACAGAACCATCAGATTGTCAGGCATCCCTCAGGACCTCAGACGTGAGGACAAGATCAAGGAGTTCATCGAAGATCTACAGATCGGGAACGTGGAGAGTGTCACGCTTTGCAAGAGCTGGAAAGAGCTCGACGATCGAGTCGCAGAGAGACATGCAGTACTAAGAAAACTTGAAGAAGCCTGGACTGTCCATTTGGGGAGCAAAAGGATCCAGCGCAGTCTGGAAACGCTTCCTGTCGTTCAGCCCCGGCCACAAGAAGACCAAGACGACAGCGAAGCAAGTCACTTGCTGAGCAATGGACGAGACTCTGATCACGTCATGTCAAACGTGCAACCGCGACCAACGGCGAGGATCTGGTATGGTCGCTTCAAACTCCAACACAAGAATGTCGATGCCATCGACTACTACGAAGAGAAGCTACGAAGGCTTGATGACGAGATCAGAAGTCTTCGCAAAAAGGACTTTGAACCAACACCCTTGGCTTTTGTGACTATGGACAGCGTGGCGAGCGCTCAGATGGCGATTCAGGCTGTGCTGGACCCGTCACCTCTTCAGCTGCTAGCGAACAATTGTCCAGCCCCGTCCGATGTCGTTTGGACCAACACCTATATTTCTCGTGGCCAAAGAATCTTCCGTGCTTGGTCAATCACCATTGCCATCGGCATATTAAGTGTGTTTTGGGCTGTGCTTTTTGTCCCCATTGCTGGTGCATTGAACACTTGCACAATCCAAAAGGTCTTCCCGCAATTGGCAGCATTCCTGGACAGTAATTCCCTTCTCAAGTCTCTTGTCAGCACGCAGCTGCCGACGCTGACACTGACTCTGATCAACGTCTTGGTGCCTTTTCTATATGACTGTAAGCCTTCTTGATTGCCCCTATCCGGTCTCGGCTTGCACTAACACTTCATGTAGGGCTGGCCAACAAACAAGGCATGATTTCACAGGGCGACGTAGAACTGTCTGTAATCTCGAAGAACTTCTTCTTCACCTTCTTCAACTTTTTCATCTTGTTCACGATTTTTGGGACAGCCTCGGGCCTCGTAGAATTCAAGGACCACTTCGGCAAAAACCTCGCCAGTGCTACAGAACTCGCGTATGCTCTGGCAACGTCTCTCGCGAATCTGTTGGGGTTCTACACAAACTACATCATCTTACAAGCCTTTGGATTGTTTCCATTCAGACTGTTGGAGTTTGGCGCTTTAACACTGTACCCAATCTACTTGATAGGAGCAAAAACGCCCAGAGGTGAGCACCTTTGATGATTGGTATCTTACCGAAATGCTAACGGATTCAGATTACGCCGAACTTGTTCAACCACCAGTATTCAGTTATGGGTTCTTTCTGCCGCAAACTCTCCTCATATTCATCATCTGCGTGGTGTACAGTGTGCTCCGAGACTCCTGGCAAGTCCTTCTCGTTGGTCTTGCATACTTTGCCATTGGCCATTTCGTGCACAAGTACCAGCTGCTCTACGCTATGGAGCATCGTCAACATTCTACGGGAAGAGGTTGGACTATGATGTGTGATCGGACTATTGTGGGCGTCGTGCTATTTCAGATCACTGTTGCAGGACAGCTCGCCCTCAAAAAGGCATTCAAGCGTGCGTTACTGATAGTCCCGTTGGTATTTTGTACCATGTGGTTCTTCCTCGTCTTCGCAAGGACTTACCGGCCATTGATGAAGTTTATTGCTCTTCGAAGCCTGCGAAACCCAGAGTCATCCGACATTGGGCGCGATGTTCAAGAAGAAGCGATTGTCTCTGGACGGGAAGGCAGCAGGACTTCCACAGGTCGCCTTACACTCGATGAAGCTCGTGAGAAAGGCCTTCGATTCGAGAACCCAAGCCTTGTAGTCCCGTAAGCCACTCGCCCAAAGCACTGATGAACAATACTGATCTTGTCGCACAGCCTTAACGAAGTATGGCTTCCACATTGGCATGCAAGGAACCAAGGGAATGGGACTGGCTCCCACGGCGCCAACGGCAACTTGTAGTGAGCAAGCCACACCTTCCCCATGTAAGCTACCTGACGCCGCCTTCCATGTTGTTAGACCCCTGTACACCTTCCAGCGATAGCGACTGTATTTACTTCCTGTTTGGATTTGTTGATACCCCACTGAGCAATATACGTCGTTCTGAACTCAATGACACTGCATCATGCGTCCCCCATCCACACTTTCGTCCACTTACCCTACAATTCCATGAAAGCCCACCCCTTGCGCTCGCACTGGTATCCTTCATATATTCTTTGACTCTCGCTCTACGAGGACAGCCAGTGTAGTCAACAAGTCAAGGACGGCTCAGCACTCCAGGTACAGCGATTCGCACCCGTCAATCCGCTATATATGATCACCCCACCTCTCACGGGGGTACTACGACAACGTCTTCCCAGATTTACCTGTCCCGGGGGGTTGCTGGTACGAAGTCAGAGCCAGTTCTTTCCGTCCCCGATCTTCAACCTTTGCACGTTGCATCATACCTCGAGGCATCTGGCACACAAAGACTGTCGCTGAGTCCGCGCAGTGCATCTGCGGAGCCGATGACACAAGATCCGACACCCACGATGACCTCTAGCCTACCCGAAAGCACAACTCCGCAACCCGTAAGCGAGCCATCGTCGCTCCCAGTTGATAACGTTGATCGGCCTCCATGTTCAATGAAACGATCGGAAGTTTTGCGCCACATGTTCCCACATCCGACACGGGGTCGCACCATGCATCTGTCCAAAAGTCCCACTCGGATCGTCAAGCCAGCTCCGAAGAGGGTTGAAGCACACAGATTGTCGTCTAGACCGGGGGCTTTTCACAAATACATATCTTCCTTCTTTCACAATGGCCGCGAACAGAGTGTACACACACGACATGCTCGGCCAATCTCACGTGCGTCGAGTTTCGGCTCGAGGTTAGGCTCGTCAGCTTACAGTTCTGCACCGAGCGTGGATGTGGTATTGCCAGCGGCATTCATGTTCAGTGGACCCAGCCTGCGGTCCGGAAGATCCTACAGTCGTTCGACATCCCGTATTCCAAGTCTTACAGAGGCAGACTCTGAAATGCGATTAGTTCGCCGTGCAAAAACCGACTCATTCAGTATGCTCGAAGAGGGCAGCATCATTGACGGAGAGATCATGGAGCCAGATCTTGAACGCGGCATCACACGTGTGATGTCAGATGTGCTGCTGGGTGTGAGCACCCCGATTGAAGAGTCTGAAGTCCCTCTGACGGTGGGTCACGAGAACAGAGACCAGGCTTCAATCTTGTGTCACGATGCAATCGGTGATACCAAAGATACTTGCCACAATGTCACCTCGACGCAGGCGCCGATTACGAAGTACCCTGGACTCACTATCGCCGCGCTACTGCGCCCCTACTTGGATGGATCGTCGTGGAAGTCACTCAGGTTGGCCAACCGCGCATGGTATGACGCTCTTAGTGCAATGAGGTCATGTTCAATTCCTGCTGCACATCGCCTACCCTTGGAGATTTTACAAAGCATCTTGCTAGGTCTCGGTCCGAAAGACTTCAATGCCGCGCGGCACACTTGTCGAAACTGGATGCTTGCTAGTCTTGATCTCAGCTTACTCAACACAATGTTGAACAGAGGTGGATGGCAAAGCAGTGCCCGTTCTAGCGACTTGATGACAGACGAAGCAAGAGCCGGATATCAGCCAGTTGCAGCTGAAAGCAAGTTGTGGACAATCAGTCGGCGTGTGTCGAGACAGTGTGCATTGTCATCGGGGTGGACAGGTAACGGTCTTGACGACAGATCCGCATTCTCTGAGAATTCACATATCGATTTCGATGAACTGTCCAATGGCCATGCCAGCCCTGCCTCTGGTGCAGCTTGTGGCCTGATATTCTCCGCCAGTCTTTGCGGATATTTTCTTTGTGTGGCTCGCGACACTATCATATTCGTTTACGATCTCCAGAGTGGTGTGCTAAAGCCCGTCACTAGCGTCATTAGTCCGAGACGGGTCCTGTCAATGAGTATGGACGTCTCTTCAGGACGACATGCTATTGCCGCGCTTCTTGAGGGACGTATGGGCATGGTTTGTGAGCTACAGTATGGTCGTAAACCCACGAGTGTAGTGACTGCCGACAGGTCCATCGACAGCTTCCTTTCTTCAGGCAAAGCTCCAACCAAGCAGACATTCTCTGCCATCAGCGCGGACTCCAACTCCACGAACAACAATGCTCAACGTCGTCCGCCCATGCAAGCACAAGATCGCGGCTCCTTCCACGCAATTGACGTAATTTCCAACCATCAGCATATTTTTCTGCAGGAAGCGAATGACAGTAGAGCTCATGAACAGAACTTGATAAACGATTCCTGGCCTGAGTTTCATGGGCCTACGAGCAGACAGCATTTGCAGAAAAAGTCCAATTCGGCAGCGTGCGGTCACACCATACCTTTAGAAAGCGGCACCTCTACCTTCTACAGACACCTGTGCTCAGAAGACGATCCCCCACGTAGCGTTTCGATATGCCCTCAGCGTCGCTGCGTCGCCTTCGGCTGCTCAGCTGGCATCGAGTTGCATTGGATTGACGCGTTGACAGGTCGGGGCCTCAATAGGTGGTTCCCTCTTACAGCGCCATCAGATCACTTGTTCTTCCTTTCACCTCGTCCTGGTTTCGAGTCCGCCAAGAAGTTGCGGCTGATTTCTAGCGCCGCACATCCTGATGAGCGATCTTCCATCAGTCGCAGATTCTTCAGTCGGCCTACCGTAGGTTCTTTCTGGGGCTCATTCGGTTTCGAATCGTTAACCCGTCGGCCTGGATCTCCAGGGTGTGATCACTATCATGCGGTCCCACTGAGCGACGGCTATCACGTTCTATACATCGATCCAGCTACAGACCATTTGACATTGGGTTGCGATGCGCCTTTGGGTGGACCTACAAAGCTACTACGGAAAATCGTGTTCCTATCGCCTGACAAGAAGAGTGTACCGCGCATGTACGCTGCTGCTGCGGACATGTCACAGGGGGCCCTTATCACAGTGGCCTTTGGCGATGCGATCATACTTTACAATATCCCTCCAGATGTTATTGGGTACTCCCGCTCTGAACAAAAGCCCGATAACGATGAAACGAACAACATGCCACAAAGCCTATCTGCAGAACGCCCAAGAGACCACTGGCTCAACTAGTGGGACGAGCCACCCGCACCTCCCTCCACACGCCGATCTGGGTCAGACGATGTTGA
Source organism: Plenodomus lindquistii (assembly GCA_025504975.1). Lineage (NCBI taxonomy): Eukaryota > Fungi > Ascomycota > Dothideomycetes > Pleosporales > Leptosphaeriaceae > Plenodomus > Plenodomus lindquistii. The sequence goes on from JANUWI010000008.1 coordinate 470,045, forward strand.
CTCTGTCTGGCCGCTTGCCATTCGCGGCACTGAAATTGGCAGATTCACAGGCGTGTGTGAACTTGCGATTCAAACACGACCTGACATCCTCGTCTGGGCCTTCAACAACACCGCACAATGTCGAACGTGGCGTTTGCACAACTTCGTCGACCCTATCATATGTGCCAAACACTACGCCTGTCATAGCGGGATGGTGCACCATGCATTCTCGGTTGATGAGAGCGGAGACATTATCATGGAGGATGCGCCTTCGGAAGAGGAGACCGGTAGTTCGATCGAACTACGTCTGCATGGCGACGACTTGGAGATGCCCAAAGTTGATAGGTCTGTGGTTCTTGGCTTTGACGGCAACGCATCTGGAGTGTTGAAGCGGATTCACAAAGCTTTAGCTGTAGAATGCGATCCATGGGTCGACTTCTTGGATCTTGGCGGCGCTTCGGATGCTTGGTATGAAGACGACGGGAGTGTGATCGCCTGGTATGGCATGTGAAAATGTGGAAGGTCATGATGGGTCCAGCCAGCAGGGTGACTGTTGCTGGATTGGAAGGACGAGATACCCTATATGAACCCTAGATCATCCTCAAAGCATCAATCAAATCTATCCTCATTCAACCCAAGCTCCACTCCAACAAGCCATCACTTGCATGCACGTCCCACTGTCTAACACAGCCTCCCGTCTTCATCGACCCCCTTACATGCAAGCTCCTCCCCCACAACTACTAAGCGTATGCACATACCTCAACTTCCCCCCCTCAACCCTAAACTCATGACTATCCGGCAACCCGCCCGTCCCTCCAACCGTCCCCCCAAAATCCATCATCACATCCACAGTTCCAAAGTCCTCATCAATCACATACTGCCGATTCACCAACTTGACCCCACTCGGCACGCCAACATCGCAGCGATCACTCGCAGCCCCCTTGCCCGTATACGCACCGCCCTCGAGTCTCGCACACGGACTACCCCACGGCACAACCACAGCCTTATCATTGAACAAATCGCAATACGCATCAGCCGCTGCTTTAATCGTAGCGCGAGTATCGCGTTTCGCCACCGGCACCTCATCCCACGTTTCCCTCGAAGCCCAATAATACGTCCCCGTGACATTGAACAGCCAGTCCCCCTTTGTCGTGACGATGCTGTCGAGTTTTGCGACGGCGCCGGTGGTGTTGTCGATGCGCATTTGGGTGGCGATTACGTAGGGTGCGGTGCTGTTGAGGACGATGAATTCGCTGTAGGTGGCGCATTGGGGGAGGTCGTGTTGGGAGCGGGCGTGGTCGATGTGCAGGGGGGTGGAGAGGATGTGGGAGGGGAGGGAGACGGGGCGCCGGTTCTGCGTGAGGAGGGTGGTGGGGGTTATGAGGGAGGAGTTTTTGGAGCCGTGGGTTTGGGAGAGGTGGAGAGAGGCGGTTAGGGAGTGGAGGAGGGGGAGGCTGCAGGCTGCTGTAGTGAGAGAGGGGAGGAGAGGGAGGAGGAGGGCTGTTGACTGGAGATGCATTCTAGGTGCCACTGTTTGTTATCTCTGAGTGTTTGGGGTGGGTTTCGAGAAGCTGGTCGACCGGCTTTTTACATCTTTGTGTCGTTTTTATAAGATGGTCTTTTATAGAAAACGGGGTATTGCCGCGACGCCATTGAACCATAGTACATAGATTTGACCCAGGCAATCACCAATCACGGACAGGTTCTCGTAGTAATGTCTCATATCTGATCTGCTTCTGCTGTTCGGTAGTTGTTGGTTGTGCGAGTCGAAAGCACTATAGATATATGCTCCGGTTCAAGAAGGAGGGGTAGATTACATGGGTCGTATAGTAACATCACAAACAAAGTATCGCTAGCCGTGTGGGGAGAACACAATCTGGACATACAGGATCTTGTCAGATAGTGCTTCTTTGTTTCCTATAATGGCTCTGAGCATCGCAGTAACAGGCTTACCAAGAGTGCTCGAAGCAAAATGTGGATTAGCAAATCCTCGATGGGATGTGCGACACTGGCTGAGTTTGGGGTTGTTGTTGGCCTGATAGTTGCATTCGCAGGCTATAGGCTCGACTCTGACATAGATAATTGCCTTCCAAAGTGGTTTCTGGATACCATCAGTACATATGAGGGCCGAGAGTAGATTGTGTCAAAACCCGTGAATGATATTCAGAGGCATTGACACCAAGATCGCCGATGACTGCATCTAAGGACCACTCGTGAACCGAGCCGTACGTCCAACTTCGCTTAAACCCTGATCAATAGTCTCAAACTGAGTGTTCATGTCCGCAGTTTTCATGTTTTACCTTGGTCACACTCAACCGGTCTGGGTAAAGCTCTGAACTAATGATTTTAGTTGTGGTCATCTCGCCGAATATACCCTGTTCAATTTTGTCCAGCGATGCAATGTCCGCTTCTGGGAAGTCGCCATGACTTGATATCGGATATCAGAGAAAATTTGTCCTATCAAGAGACAGCCTGGCCAGCGCTTTCACAAGGGTGTCGGACTTCACGCGCTTTGTAAGATTATCCTCGCTCCTCAGTAACATGTATTCAATGTTAAATTCTGTGACACTTCTCTCGACCATCATCTGATGAGCCAGTTTGAGGAAGTGATTGAGGTCATCTGAATATATATCGTAATGCATGTCTTCCGTTCTAGATTTGTGATTTGTTACTCTGCGAGCAACAAGTTCCTGAGTACCGTCTACAACGATATAGCGAGCGCCAGAGACGGGGAAGACTCATGGTATGCGAGGTCCCTTGTACAAGGCAGTGCTAAAGCCATAATATCACACACCCAACAGTGCAAATTCCTCTTGGGCTTCCTCCAGAACTTGTTTGCATGTCAACAGCCATAACGAAAGTCCAAGAGGTTCTTTGTAGAAAGAATCCCACCGATGATGTATCTTTTGCGTGAGGCATGCAATCATATCCGTTTAACGACCCTCACGTATAAGTCCCACGAGTGGCCTCGCCTTCCAGAGCTGGTGGTGAGTGATGTTGCGAAGCTCGCGCGGAAGATCGAGAAGAGAGCTGGGGGCCATCGCACCAAGTCAGCCGTACCACTTGGCCCCACGTGGCGTGATGTGGGTGGAACAGTACCTGTGTCTGAATTCGAGGGTGTTGTGACCCAGGAAATGGTGAAGAGCGAGGAGATGGGCCGCGGAACGGTCTAGGCGTGCGATCCCGCACAATAACAAAGGCTGGTAACTGGAAAGTCTGTGCTTGTGTAGTGTTTGTCCAATGTCGTGTGGATACACAATATTGTGTGACTGCTACCGCGGTCAAGCTCATGGGAGCACGTGACGCCGCAATTTCGCGCCTTCCTTACTAAGCAAACAGCTCTGCGCTCTCGATATCCTGTCACCTAGACATCTCGACCCGAGTCTAACGCGTTTGCACATGATATCGATTGCATTTTAACGAATCACCAAGCAAAACCCATCGTTGCACTCGCTCTTGCAAGAAGCAACAGCGACGGAAACCTACGCCGTGCGTGAACAACAGCTTCCAGCTCTTTTAGCAGCAGCAGCCTACAACGTCGGACAACAGAGTGATATATGCATGTTGTGGAAAGGTCAAGAGAAAGATGACGTGTTCAGAACGATGCTCACTCACGTAGAGGTCGCTGACAGAAATTATGACACATAGAAGAGATACATCCTACCTGGACTATCCTGCAGTGCACACAAAGGTTATAATAGACAACATCTGGTACAACCTAGAGTACAATGCTGACATGGACCACTAGTTGGTAACTTCGCCGTCCAGGTTCTCTCATAAGCTACATAACTTGCGTAAGCTGCACTAAAAAGTCGGCAACGCAGAGACCCTCTATACAGAGATGAACGTTCGGAGTTGACGGAGACCCTTTGTTCGGGTTCAAATACAGACTATGCGGAGTGCAAGAATGCAATGTCGTGTAAAAATAACGACCACTTGCGGATAATGAGGTCCTGGTCACGGCGTGAAAAAAAGGAAGACATGCTGCTCAGCTGCCACAAGCGACCACATCAACGACAATGTCGGGTGTTTTCCATTCTGTAGCCAGTCACGTCTTGACACACAAACGATCCTGCATGGAGCAACCGCAGCTTGTGGCTTCGGTGGGAACGTTCCGGCCGGGGATTCAGAAAGTCTGGACAGCATCAAGATATCGTCAACATGAGCAGCGCCAGCTGAGATGTGTTACCCATAAGCCCATCGAGATCGAGGCCTGTGCTGCGATGCACGTGGAGGACCATCGATTGACTGCCTCCAGACTGCCTGCAGAAGATTACGCGTTCGCCGCGGGAGAGCGCAAGGCGTTGCGGACAACAAGTGGAGAAAGCGAACGAGAGGCTGGAGTAGCGAGGGGCGGGAGAGCTACTCTAGTCGCTGGGTGCTGTTGTGTAGCCAACGAGCGCACGGGAGGCTGGATGGTCGACTGGATTGGCATGCACCTACGGAACAGAAAAGCAACGCAAGCTCGATTTGTATGGAAATCCATTTATCCCGGACACACCTGCAATATGTCGCATTATCGACGACATTGGGTAATATTGACGTCGGGCCCAGGGTCGCACAACGAAGGACCTAACAAGAGTCGACGCGCAAGGCTGTTGTCGGTCTTGCAATCGCCGTGACGGTTTACCATCTGGTCCAGTCCATATTCAATATTTCAGAGTACGAGGTTGGTCCTGGCCTTCCGTGCCGCTAGAAGGAGCAAAGGCGACCGCACCCCCCCCCGAAAGCATTGTCCGTGCTTCTGGTACGGGCGGCATTGGCAAGCCACGGTGTCGACCCCTCGACGCATATTTAGGAAGAGGCTTTTTCACCCAGTACTCTAGCGAATTGTACACCTACAAGGCGCGAACCGCCGAGTTGAAAACCTGATTCATGCAATCCGAATGGCTGTTATGACTGGGGCATGAATACAGCAACGACTGTTGCTAGCCCAAGATTCGGCTCTTGGAAGCGAAGACGCCAGGCTGCAGGTGTGCACGAGCAGGACGTACATACTGTGTATGCTCCGGCCAGCAGGCATGTCGCAAAATCATGGCCTCGGACTTTGCAGGCTGGATGTGGAGCTGCGCATCAACCGCAGGGCCCGTATGGTGTACCCCTGACTTACAGCTGCCAGAGGATCCACCAAATCGCCATGATTCGTAGCCACTCAAACTAACACGATGGTGGTAAAAGCGTAGCCGCGCTAGGGCATATTGTGGATCTCTCAGCCCAACAGGTTCGCGCCCGCCGCAGTGTGTGGGCCAGAAAGGGTCAGGGCGTTTGTTTGTGGAGAGCAGGGCATCGCTGTGCTCATGTGAAGGCACATGAGACAAGAGCGGAGCGAGGGAGCCGCCGTCAACGCAAAGGGTCTCAGAGGTGTGCGCACCATGGTGCAGTGCAAACCGCGTAATGATCAGCGAGATGCTGTGCAGGTACACCTATGGAGAGTAGCAAAGGCAGCGGGGGGAGGGCAATGACGCTTGCGTCTATGTTTAGAGGCACATGAGGGTCTGCGACAGTGGATGCTTGCACACGACCGGCCTCGACTGAGCAGCAGCTCCAAGGCTGGGTCGAGATGATTTTGGCGAAGCATTGTGCCGCCGCATGGCGGGAGAGGTGTGGCTAATCAGCTGGCCTCTTCGCGCAACATCACATCAGGACTGAATCTGATGATTGCATGTTGAGCCGTCCACGGACTGCCAACCACGAATTGCGTGAAGCTGCACTTGGTCGCGGTCCCTGGTCTCCGAGCGACGCTATACCCCCGACGGCTCCTTGCAATAACCGTCGTCGCCAACGAAGTTCTTGTCTCCCTCATTATTGCGCCCGCTGCACCTTGACCTGCAGACCTTTGACGGCCAGACGAGCGCCGTTGTTCGTTGTCTGTTCCGCATCGTCACTCGCTGCCGCCGCCCACCAGGCCGCTCTCTGTTCGGTAAGTCGCACACCCGCCCTGCACGCCCGCGGCTTCGGACTTAGCACACGAACCGGTTCGCCCTGCACTGTCGGTAGAGCACAGCGAGCGAGCAAGACACGGCGCAACCGCGCGGGCGACCGAGGCGACAGAGGCAGTTTGCCACCAAAGGGCTCTGCCGCACGCTTTTGTTGGGTTGTTGCAAGCAGACAGGCCCGCTTAGCGCATGTCCGCTTGATCGACGGTGCCTGGCGTGGAAACGCCGCACTTCGAGTGAAGGCTGCTGCAGCCGCTGGCCTCGCCCTCGACACAACACATCACCACCGCGCGCGCCGTTGCACTGTGTGTGTGTCTCTGCTAATTGAGCGCCTCTGCAGACCGCCCGACACTCGTTTCGTCGCGTCTCGTCTGAGACCCGCCTGCCCTCGGCTTCCCTCGCCCCTGCCCCAACCGCACACCGCACCCGTCGCAGCGTCTTTGTGTGCATGAGCTCACCCCACATTGCGCGACAGGCCCAGCAGCCACCGAGTGCATTCCATCGCTCCACGGGCACCAGCGCGGCGCAACATGGGAAAGCCAGGTCTGGGACTCTTCACCGTCCGCCGCAAGTCCCAGGGCAATGCCTTTGACGACGTGGACATGACAACCAGCCCCGACGCGGCTGCCCCCCCGGTCCGCGACGACTCGGGCGGCTTCCGGCTCCTGAGCAGGACAGAGGTGGAGAAGGCCAACGAGCGCAGAAAGACGCAGGACAAGCCATCCAAGTTCCCTCGCTTTAGTGGCTTTGGCAGCACTGCCAACAAGGGCCGCAATCAATCTGTTGACGATGAGTCTCCAGGATCCTCAAAGCGGTAAGTCCACTTATGTTGTGCTAGCCATACATAGCGCCGGCCTTACTGACCCTTTAATTAGCGACAGCAAATCCAGCAGTGGAACTCAATTCTCATCGTCACGGCCTTATACCAACGGCCAGCACGGCTCAACTTCGACCCTCCCGTCCTCGACGGATACGAGCTCCGACGACAACCTCTTCGCCAACGTCCACCGACCCCCCATACCGCAACACAGCAGCTCTCCCGTCGCGTACTCGGTCAGCGGCATCCGCAAGCAACTGCCATCGCTGCCCTCGCTGCCACGCACCAGTTCAGGCGTCTCGTACAAGGATCAACTGTCCCACGCGAGCAGTAGAAGTCGCGCCATGACCACTTCAAGCTACGCCAGCACGGCGATCCCACCCAAGCTCGAATCCAACCTGAACTTTGAATCCTCGTCCTTCGATGATGACATGTTCAGCCACATAAATCCCAAGCCTTCTCCTGAAATGCCACGAGAGCCTGCAGGCCGATCGCTCCTTTCGGAAAAGCGCACATTCCAGGCCGAGCCCATCAAGATCCACCCCAAGCTTGACGTTGAGCCACCGTTAAAGAGCTGGGACAGCCGTGGATCGGCCGATAATCTCATGTCGTCGCCGCGCTCGGACAACGAGTCGCCGCCTCCACCTCCGCCTCCGCATCACTACTCTACCTACGCGCCCGTCGCTCTTGACAGCCCTACACTGCAGTCGTCTGGCACTTTCCAAGACTCCGATGCCCACTTTGTTCGCAAGTCCTTCATAGAGAGCAAAGGCTATCGTGATAGCTCGCCGGAGCAGCAACCCGACTCCAATACTTCTTCTTCCGCTCACTCGTATGACACCCCCTATTCGTCACGCTCGGCCACAGCCTCAAGTACGACGACCAATACTACCCCCAAGGCACCATTAGCACCAACTGCCACGCATGCAGACAGCGACGAGGAGGAAATGTTCACGCCAAACAAGCCTGCGCCAAAAGCTGCACCACAAACTGCACGCAAGGTTACTGCACCTGCTGTACTACAACAAAGACCTACGTCTGCGTCCACTGCGGCAAATGGCTCTCGGGTTATGACACAATCCGAATTCCGTGAATATCAAAAACGACAGCTGTCTCAACCAAACGCAGATGAAAGCTCAGACGACGACGACTACGAAGATGAAGAGGACGCAATCAAGAAGCGTGAGGAGGAAGAGGTATTACGGCGAAAGAACCAACAGATGCACTTTGCGCGCGAAGCCATGCGGCGTTCCACAACTGCTCCAGGTAACCCCACACGACCGGAAAGCTCGGTTGGGAACGTCAACATGGACATGGGATTTCCATCAGAGGTGTCAATGAAGGCAGACGAATGGGAGGACGACGACGTACCGCTGGGCATCCTTGCTCAACATGGCTTCCCTAGCCAAGCACGCAACCGGCTCCCGAATCAGCCACCCGGTGCGATGCCCTCGTACATACCTGACCGTCCCGCGTCCGCAGGTGCTTTGGGGCAGCACACCCCTCAGGCACATATGCCTGCCTTCGCAAGGGGGTTGCCCGCCGATCCTTACTCTCCTTATGTTGGAGGTGGCATTGTCCGTCACGCGAATCGGGAATCTCTAGGCTTCAACGGCTTCGCACGGGGTCCTACTTCAATTGCTGGAGATTCTCTTGCGGGCGGCATGGGCGTGCCGGCGCCCATGATGTATCAGGATGCTGGCCTGTCGCAACCTTCACTTGTGGACCAGATCCAAATGCGCGACATGCACAAGCCCAAGTACATGGGTGGCGCATCGAACAAGAGGCAAGAAGGTGGACCGTTCACAGGTATTCTTGGCCAACGTATGAACCCGGTTGGCCAACAACAAGCACCGACACGCATGCCTCAGATGCCTCTCATGAACCCAATGATGGGCATGCAAGCCCAGCCGATGGGCGGACAGATGCCTATGATGGGTATGGGCATGGGCATGGGTATGAACCCTATGGGATTTCCCATGCAACAACAAACCGACTACAACATGCAGATGCAACAATTTCAACAAATGCAGCAAATGATTGCCATGCAGCAATTCCAAATGCAGCAAATGCAGGCTATGCAAAACCCACTGCCACAACAGGACCCTCGGATGACAATGGCTACGGCCAATAGCAACTTCGGAGGCAACATGATGGGTAACGGCAGTTTCTTGAGCGTACCCGGCATGCAAGGTGGGATGCCAAATCAGCAAGGTCGCCCAATGTCCTTCATGTCTGGCAACGGTAATCAGCAACAACCTCAGATGCAAAGCTTCATGGGCCCTGGCGGTGGGTACACTCCTTCCATCGCACCCTCTGAGCGGTCCAATATCGGTCTCTCCGCGAGATACCGACCTGTAGTCAACCACTCAGATTCAGTCTCGAACGGCACGTCGATGACTCTGCAAGCCTCTGGCGGAGCGGCACCAGGCAAACCCGGCGTCATCAAGGGCATACTGAAAAAGGGAAGCCCCCAACCGCAAATATCTGTCCGCGAAAGCGACGAACCTGAAGAGGATTGGGGCAAGCTTGCCGCCCGCAAGAACAAGGCTGCGGGCAAGAGCAAAGAGAATGACAATGGCAATGGGCTCGAAGAGCTCACGCGGGGTCTGAACATTTGAACACTTCTTCTTCGAATATATACACCCTTCTTCACTTATCGGATTTGCATATTGTCCACTCTCTTCCAGCACACGCACGCATTTCCAGGTTCACGCAGCAAAAACACAGACACACGATCGACACACAGAAGCAGACACGATCGACATCAAAGAAGGACACGACCAACAATTTCGGGGGCCTTTTATTTAGAGAGACATGTAAGACAACACATGAGCGGATTTCTAGGTGCTTTGTGCGCCCAATTTACAACACAACCATATTCTTGTTCCCCCACCTTTTTTTCCCTTTTTTGCATTTACATCCGGCGTTTGATCTTCTTCTTGTTTTTGTTTTCGCATTAGGGGGGAAAGCATTCCTGGCTGGCTTGCATCTCAATCTTGAGCTCCTGGTTTTGAGAAAAATCATCAGTATAAACTTAATTCGGCGCGACTTTACCCCTGGATCGAGATCCGCCCCCCTTCCTATCGAAAGGGGTTGCGACACCTTTTACTAGTATAGTAATTACACATGGTTATTTAGCGGGGCGAAATCTTTGAGAAACATATGTCTGCATATCTTTTTTTGTCAGCGCCGCGCCGAAATTGGTTGTCTTGGGTGGTAGGATATGGTGTTTGTTTGGTGGCGTGATTGTGTGGGATTGGAATTGGGATTGGGATTTGGGGCCATGGGAGGGGGGGGGGGGGGATGGGGATACATGCTGCCTGACCATGGCATGGGTGGTTTCCCTTGTAATTATAATACTATGCATTTGTGGACTCGACTCCTAAAGATGATGATGAGCATTGTTCTTGCTGTGATGGATGCGTTTTACATGTTGCAGTATTCATGGCTACCAGCCAGGATACTTGTGTTGTGTCGATTGGATGATAGACTACTACTCAATGCCGCAGTGTGTACATATCTACTATGCATGTCTGATGCGCTTTATTTGATCAGAAATCAGGGTTATAGACGTATACTATGGCGAGTAAGCACGTCTCCGAGTTTCCTAGATCGTAGGGAAGAATATCAACACCGCAGTAACAGGTGTATTGATTAATGAAAAAAAAATGAAAGGAGAAGAAGATACATATTCTGTCAATCACCGAACAAATCCTGTAAAAGCACATTCCCCTCGGAAAAAATATCCCGAGGATGGAAACATAGTTACGTGGACTTTATTTATATCCTTGGGTCTAGATGGCATGGCAAGACAAGACAAGACAACAAGTGCGCGCCGCGCCCAGTCCCATCGTTACTCTATATCCTAATCTCTGCAACATGTGCGCATGACACCGTGCCGCGATGAAGTCAATCTCCTTCCACTACCCCTCCCATTCAGTCTAACCCTGCCTACCGCTCAATCCCACCATCTCGATCCAACAATTCTCTCGCTGCAATAACCTCGGCCTCATCGTACCCCTTCCAACTCTTGCTACCCGACTTGTAATGCCTCACAATCTCTGCGAGTTTACTCGTTGCAATTTCCTCTAGTTTCTTCACTGTGGATAGGCTGGGAATGGGTATATCGTCATCGTCTTGTTGGTGCTGTGTATTGCGCTTGTTGTTTGATGCTGCCGCCGAGGAGTCTGACAGCGCAGCAACAAGTTTTGCAGAAATGAGTTTTAAGCCGTAGAAGCCGCGGAGGTAGGAGTTGTTTAGCTCGATGGAGCGGCAGAAGTGTTTTAGGGAGAGGGAGAGGGCGGGGAGACTGGGTGGGTTGGTGGAGGCTGTGGAGAGGTAGTGGAGGGTTGCTGTGTGGGCGTGGGCCTGTGTTTTGGAGTTTGATGTTAGGAAATTTGTCGTGTGGTGATGCATCGTCTGATGTGAGGGGGGTGACTTACAGCCCAGGAATTAGGTGTGACGAGTAATACCTCTTCTGCGCAGTATATCGCCTGTCCCCATGCCTGCTGACCTGCATACAACTCGCTGGCTTCTGCCCAGGCTTCGGAGTCTGTCGGGCTGTTTTGGAGTAGTGTGGTGATGGATGTAATTGCATCTTGAGGCCTGCCTAGCGCTTTCAACACCGCGACTCTCCTCTTGCGTATGTTCATGTTTGTTGGGTCTTCCCGGAGGATCTTCTCGTACCCGTCAAACACCTTTTGCAGGTCACTGTTTGATTGCGCAGTCGCTTCGTTGTAGATGCCGCGGAGTGTGATGATGCGCTCGTTGTGTTCGCCAAAGCGATCTTCGAGGCGCGTTAGGATGGCGCGCGCAGAAGCCTCGTCGCCGGTGCGTAGGGCGGCGTAGAAGAGGTTTTCGTGGATGGTCCATGTTTCGGGCGTCTCGCGGGAGAAGAGGAGGGAGAGTGGCCATGGGAGAGACGAGGTGGGCGCCGAGGAGAGTATGAGGGGAGCCTTTTGGGAAAGTGCGAGGGCGGTTTGTGGTGGGATTTGGGAGGGCGGGGAGAGGAGGTTGGCCTGTGTCATTGTCGCGGTGTGTATGTGCGACCAATACGTGCGAGTGTGCGAAAGCTCAATTGAGGCAATCGCTAATCTGGGGTAGTTGTTGCGGAGATGTGGTGTATAGTATAATGGATGTTGGAGTCGGCCCAAGCTTCGCGACCACGTTCGGCGCAACTAACTTAGGGCCCGTGGCGGGCGTTCGGTGATGCACGTCAACGCTCTTCCACACCAGCTTGGCCTGCAAAACACCAGTGGAAGCAGTGAATAAGACGTGCGTAGCTACGAGTGCACTCCACGAGATCATGGACTCTTCTTCATGATCATGCCTGCTGGTTGAACGTCTACGCGCTCCTGCCCATATACCCCACCTCTTGCGCCGAGATAACTGAACACACGACTGCGGGGGACGGCCTGAGACATCGCCAACATGTATGGCTACGGGAGAGACATGGGCATGTGGAACAAGAAGACTGATTATATGCAGGTTCGAGAAGTCCCTTTACGACCTCATTCGAGGCCTGCGCAATCACAAGGGCAGCGAGAAGGAATACATCGCCGAGAGCATTAAAGAATGTCGCAAGGAGATTCGCTCCAATGACATGGACCTCAAGGCCACGGCGCTCATGAAGCTCACATATCTGGAGATGTTTGGCCACGACATGTCATGGGCAAGCTTCAATGTGCTAGAAGTCATGTCGAGCTCCAAGTTCAAGCAGAAGCGCACGGGATATCTCGCCGCTGTACAGAGTTTCAGGCGAGACACCGAGGTCCTGGTCCTGGCAGAAAACCAGCTGAAGAAGGACATTATGAGCTCCAGTCCACCGTATGTTAGTCTCCCGCTCGGCGCCATACCGCATGTCATCAACCCCAGCATGGCCAATTCGGTCCTCTCCGATCTGATACCGCGGTTGACCCACTCGGCACCCATGATCCGCAAGAAAACAGTCGTCACACTATACCGGCTTGCGCTCGTCTATCCAGAGACCTTGCGCCCAGCATGGCCTAAGATCAAGGAGCGGCTGCAAGATGAGAACGAGGATGCAAGTGTCACAGCTGCTATCGTCAATGTTGTCTGCGAACTGGGATGGAGGCGGCCACAAGACTTCCTTCCGCTTGCACCGAGATTGTTTGACCTGCTGGTCGAAGGAGGAAACAATTGGATGGCTATCAAGTTGATCAAACTAGTGAGTACTGATGAGACTGCCGGCACGAAATCTACTGACCTGTTTAGTTTGCGACGCTCACGCCTCTGGAACCTCGATTGATCAAGAAACTTCTCCCTCCGCTGACGAAGATAATACGAGAGACGGCCGCCATGTCACTTCTATACGAGTGCATCAGTGGCATCATACAAGGTGGCATACTGGAAGCCGTCGATGGCACTGCGGAAGGTGAGGAGGTTGCAAGGCTGTGTGTCGGCAAATTGAGAGGCATGATGATCATTGAAGGAGATGCAAACTGTAAGCTAATGGATGTACCAATTCCATGTGCGAGATTCTCATCTGTGTGCAGTAAAATATGTCGCATTGCTCGCCTTCGACAAGATCGTTAGATCGCATCCGCACCTCGTATCTCAGCAACAAGACGTCATTCTTGAATGCATCGACGACCCGGATATATCGATACGAATGCGGGCCTTGGACTTGGTAGTCGGCATGGTCAACGCCGACAACTTGACCGCTATTGTAGGACGGCTAATGAGACAACTACGGAATGCCCCAATCGCCTCAGCAGCGAGCGACCCAAGCAACGATCGCGGCCGAGTCATGGGAGTGACACCGTATGCCGATGACGATTCTGATGCAGAGGAGACACTACCACAACACGAACAAAAGTCCAATCAGCCACCACCACTTCCGGACGATTATCGGATCAGCGTCATTCAACGCATATTGGAGATGTGCTCACGGGATACTTATAGTAATATTACCGACTTTGAGTGGTATATCGATGTACTAGTTCAGCTCGTACGTGTCTCACCAGCGACACGACCATCTGCCATGATGGACGAAAAGGAGGACCCAGAACACAAGGATGAAATCGGGAGCGGTATTGGTCGTGAGCTGCAGAATGTGGCTATCCGCGTGAAGAGTGTTCGATCAGAAGCCGTGGATGCCGCACAGTCACTTGTTCTCATTGATCGGAGAGATCAGATGTTCCCTGCCTCTGGAAATGGGGGTCAGGGGGTATTGGAGTGCGCTGGCTGGCTGGTTGGAGAATACGCAAACTACCTGGCACGACCGGAGCCAGTTATGACCTCGCTACTACATCCGACTTCCCTCCAACTTCCCTCCAAAACTCTCGCTGTGTATCTTCAGGCGATACCAAAGGTCTTCTCGAGCATTGCGGGTAGTGATCGGATATCGTGGACCCCTGAGCGCAAGACTCTCATGTCTCTGCTTATGGCTCGGATCATCCACTTTTTGGAGCCTCTTTCTACGCATCCTAGTCTCGAAGTGCAAGAACGCGCTGTGGAATACCTCGAACTTATGCGCTTAGCTGCCGAAGCCGCATCTGGTACAGCGACTGGTGGCGATCACGATGACTTTACGGATCCACCGCTGCTTCTAACACAGGCCATACCCGCCCTCTTCTCTGGTGCTGAACTGAACCCAGTGGCGCCTGGCGCACAACGGAAAGTACCAGTACCTGAAGATCTAGATCTAGACACACCAATCAACTCCAACCTACAACAACTACTGTCCCAAGCCGATAACGAAGGCTTCGAAACAGAAGAAGACGACGTATACGCCGCATACTCCGAACCCCCTCCCGCCTACGCCGACACCCCAACCATTATCACACCAGCAGGCGACCGCCTCGACGCTCCCCACAAAGAACCCACGTCTTACCAAAACGCCGTAGAGGAAGAATACCTCGATCCCGATATCATCGCGCGCCGTAAAGCCGAGCGCAGAGAACGTCACAAAGACGACCCCTTCTACATCGATCCGGACGGTGGAAGTGGCGCCGTCACACCCCTCAGCCGCATCGTGCGCGACGGCAACCGCGAGAACAACGAGCTCGACATTGATTCAATTCCCATCATGGAACTCAACCTCGACAGCAAAGCCCCATCCTACGAGTCCCGCCCTCGCTCCCGCAGTCCGCGAAAACCAACACGACGTGTCGAAATCATGGGCGATGAGTCACTGGGTGGTTTGGACGCTGATTCCTCACGCGACGACATTGTGCAGCCTCGTGCTACTAGCAAGGCTAAGAAATCGCTACTTGAAGTTGATAGTTCGGGTCTCGGCTCGCTGAGTCTCGACGACGATAACGAAAGCATGGCAGGGCGAAAATTGACGCAGTTTGAAATCGAGCGCAAGGCACAAGAGGATGCGGAGATGAAGAGGGCGCTGCAGGAAGTTGAGCGGTTGAGGCTGGAGATGCAGCGTGCGAGTGAGAGGTTGCATGTTAAAGAGGAGGTTGCGGTCAAGAAGAAGAAGAAGAAGGTCAGGAGGGTGGAGGTTGGTGGGGATGAACCTGGTGAGGCTCCCGCGGCGGATAATGAGCAGCTTGAGCAGGCAGATGGGGGCGCGGCAGTGGTCAAGAAGAAGAAAAAGAAGAAGATTAAATCTGAGGGGGAGGCGGAGCAAGGAGATGGTGCAGCGGATGAGGAGGGCAAAGTCAAGAAGAAGAAAAAGAAGAGGCGAACTGTTGTGTTGGATGAAGGGGGGGATGCGCATGCTGAGTAGGTGATATATAGCGGCAGAACACACATCAGCATCATCGTGTAGGGAGTCGTCACACGTAATACATTGTGGATGTCGGTGTGTGCTAAATCAAATCAAATCAAGATGCATTTGTAAATCTTCAACGCAGCAAATCCTACGCTCGAGTATGCAGCCTCATGCCCCCAGTGTAAACGCCATGCCCCTATAAGTTGTGATGTGAAAGTGCCAAATGGCGCGCCCCGTTCCCTCTCTTATACCCCCTTTCCTCCATGTGCGCGAGTGTATGTAATGGCTGGTTGAATTGATCGGTATGTGCTTGCGTGGTGTGGTGGTTTGCTATCCCCTAGGTCGAAGCGCAACAACCGGTTTTCAGAATATTTGAAGTCGAACTAGCCGTCTAGAAGAACAGCCTCAACACCTCAAACAGCAGGCCACCGACGAGTACGAAAGCGAGGAGGACTACAATGCTCTGTTAGTCTTTGGTCCTTCATCGGCTAGCGCGCATCTCCTCTTCCTCTCCTCCCTTCTCCTGTCTCCCCTCTACACATCTCTCTCCCTCCACACCCCGTTCCACACCTCTCAAAAGCGGGAACAAAACATTCCAACATACCAATCCAAAATTTACTAATCGGGCTCTTCTGGGGCCCAACCTTGCGCGGCGCAACAGGCTGCTCAGGCATACCCATCTTCTTCTCCTGCGCCTTGGCGAAGCGCGCATTGGCTTGTCTTTGTTGGGGTGTTTGCGCCTGTTGTTTTAAGCCATTAGTGGGTGTTTCTTCTAGTCCTTTGATGGATTGGACTTGGAGGTGGGTGTTTGCGCACGCTGGCGTAGGAGAGCGAGAGCAAGGGGGGTAGTGTGGTGGTGCGTACCATTGTATGTAGTGTAGGTGTGAGTATGAGTGTTGCGGTTGGAGTGTGTCGTTGGTGAATGGATGCGCAAGAAGGAGGATTCGAGGGTAAACGAGTGTTGGCGCGTGAGAATGGAGGATTGGGGATTAGGGATCGATTGCTAAGGGACTTGTTGCTTGTGCAAGGTGTTCGTTTGGTAGACGCGCGCGCACGGACGGCGGAGCGCGCTAATGAGGGCGTTTAAACGCGTGTGCGGAGATAGGGCGGAGGTTTACTACATACCACTCTCATGCACTTGCAGCTTCCGCTTTATAAACGCCCGTTTAAGCATACATACTCTACCTAGTCACGCCTGATGAAGCGTTGGTCAGAGTCTACGAGGAAGCCTAGGATGAGGGTCAGGTCTGGTGAGTAGAGGCGCACCTTTTATCACCCCTCACTGTGGTGGAACGAAGCGTTATACACGACCAGTACCGACTTGGGTTCCGGTCGGCGCCCGCTCTGGTGGAGAAGCTCCTCGATGAGCTCTTTGCAGACGCCTCTGTCTTATAATTCCTGGAATATGCAATGGGAGGGCACATCATCCTGTGTATATATCCGCGGAGAGGATCTGATACGCCCACGCTCCTCCACCAAATATGCATGGTGTCAGCTGCAGGAGGGTAAGCGCACGCCATCTCAGCCGTAAGCGTTGGGGGCGAAAATGATGCGCTGCAATGTCAGCTCGAGGCGACTGTCAGCATATAGAACAGACACCACGCCTCATCTCACGACGCGGCCTCAGCCCTCCTCCGACTCCTGCCACATGACGAACAAGCACCATGCCTGGCAACGATCTCCGCCTGCTCGCCCTTGATGGCGGCGGCGTGCGCGGCCTGTCTGCCCTGATGATCCTCGAGCAGCTGATGGAGACCGTTGACCCCGACACGCCGCCGAAGCCGTGTGAATATTTCGACATGATCGGAGGGACGAGCACAGGCGGGTAGGTGAACTGTTAAGAGACATACTGCAAGCTGTACTGACATGCTAGGCTGATCGCCATCATGCTCGGTCGGCTGAAGATGAGCGTGGCCGACTGCATTGAAGCGTATCTGTCGCTCTCCGACCGTGTGTTCCGCAAGACACGGCACCGAGTGACGGTCAAGGGCCAGTTGCAGGGCCGGTTCGACGCAGAGGAGCTGGCGCGGGCGGTAAAGGAGGTAGTGAAGCAACAAGGCCTGAAAGAGAATACGTTGCTTAAGGATACGCCTGAAGCAAAGTGCAAAGTGTAGGCGAGGTATATACTCCTCCTTGAATGTAATCTAACATTCACAGCTTTGTGTGCGCGACGAGCAAGGAGACGAGCCGGACGGTCTGCCTCACGAGCTACAGACCATCGCGTGGCAGCAGAGACCTGCTCAACAGCCTCACGATATGGGAGGTCTGCCGAGCCACTTCCGCAGCGACCTCCTTCTTCGACCCGATCGCAGTGGGTCGGTTCGGTGAGCAGTTTGTGGATGGGGCGACAGGGGCCAATAACCCAGTGCGGGAGTTGTGGGACCAGGCACAACTGGCGTGGGGCCCTGAGCCGCTAGAGGGCAAGGTGAAGTGCGTGGTCTCAATCGGGACGGGGGTGCCGTCGCTCAAGGCTTTCAAGGACGACGTCTTAAACATTGGCAAGACGTTGGCGGCGATAGCCACAGAGACAGAGCAGACGGCGGAGCGGTTCCGGCGGGAGCGGGGGCTGCTGGACAGCACTGGGCGGTACTACCGATTTAACGTGGTGCGTGGGCTGGATGACATCGGTCTGGAGGAAGCGAAGAAGGTCAAGGAGATGGCAGCAGCGACGCGGCTGTACATCAGCTCGCAGGAGGTGTACCGGCAGATGCAGGCGTGCGCAGGTATCCTCGCCGGCCGCGAGTGTTAGTGTGAGGGTTGTCTTGATCTTTGGCCCATAGCTAAAATGTATCTAGATTTTGGAGAATACAAGACCATCTTCAGCCTTGAGGGCGTCCCGAAAGCGCGTCAGTTCGTAGACAGGCCGGCAGAGATGACAGAGCTCGAACGTGTGTTGCTGTCGCGACTAAAACAGGACCAAGACCCGTGCCAGAAGATACACGTGCTGCGTGGTCTCGGCGGGATGGGCAAGACGCAGCTGTCGGTGGAGTTCGCGCGGCGACACCACCGCCGGTTCAGCTCGGTGTTCTGGCTAGACGGGCGCAGCGAGAGCATCCTTAAGCGCAGCATCGCAAGCTGCGCGCGCAGGATCCCGCAAGGCCAGATTCCTGAGACCAGCAGGCAATACGCAGCAGATGCCAGTGCTGACATCGATATAGTGATCAAGGATGTCATGGACTGGCTTGCACGGCCTGACAACACCGCCTGGCTGCTTATCTTCGACAACGTCGACCGAGAGTATACGGCGCAAGGGGGCGATCCTGACGCGTACGACGTGAAGCAGTACCTGTCGGGGGCAGACCACGGGTCGGTGCTGGTGACAACTCGACTGGCACGGCTAAGGCAGCTGGGCGAGTCGCAGCATTTAGGCAAGGTCTCTAAAGAGCAAGGACAGGCCATCTTGGATAGCTGGTACAAGAAGAAAGACGGTAAGCTGGGAGTAGTGAGTGCTTAGAGATAGGTTCATAGAGCTAACAAGGCGACTGTAGACATAGCCGAGAGCGAGCAGCTGCTTGCACTGCTAGAGGGCCTACCGCTCGCCATTGCGCAGGCGGGGGCATACCTGCAGGAGAGTGGAGTAGGGCTAGCCAAGTACATAAGTTTCTACGAGAAGCAGTGGAGCGAGCTGATGGTGTCGAACCACCAGGCTGACGGGCTGCTCCAGGACTATCCGGAGCGCAGCGTGTGGACAACGTGGGCTATCTCGTACCAGGCAATCCGCAAAAGGCATGAACCAACAGCCAACCTGCTGCTACTGTGGTCGTTCTTGGACAACAAGGACCTGTGGTACGGCTTGTTCGCTGCAGCATGTGCGGATGTCCCTGTGGTTGCGAGGATGCTATCACGATGGATCGGGGACATTGCGAGCAGCGAGATTTCGTTCAGCGGAGCAATGCAACTACTATGCAACTACTCCCTGGCAGAGCAGACACAAGAGATGGGGAGCTATGCAACACATCCAGTGGTACACCAGTGGGCGCATCACTCACAAAGCCAGCGTTACGCAGCAGAGCTAAGTCGGCTGGCGGTGGTTGCTGTTGGCTGGGCTGTACCGGAGAATACTGCTCCAACCTACGCTGTTCTGCAACGCCGACTTCTTCTGCATGCGCAGGCGTGCTCTCAACAGATAGTGAAGAGCAAGGCAATTTGGGATGGAGGAGCTGGGGGAGGTAGCAATGGATATATCGACGAGGATGACGAGCGAGAGACCTGTCTCTGTGCTGTACATCTTCTAGGCGATTTCTACGCGGATCAAGGCAGGCTAGGGGAGGCAGAGCAGATGTACGAGCGGGCGCTGCGAGGAAGGGAAAAGGCACTTGGGGCTGGCCACACGTCAACACTGCAGACAGTTAACAACCTGGGCGTCCTCTACGCGGACCAAGGCAAGCTAGGCGAGGCAGAGCAGATGTACAAGCAGGCGCTGCGAGGAAGAGAGAAGGCACTTGGGGTTAGCCACACGTTAACGCTGCAGACAGTCAACAACCTAGGCATCCTCTACCAAGATCAAGGCAGGCTAGAGGAGGCAGAGCAGATGTACGAGCGGGCGCTGCGAGGGTATGAGGCACTTGGGGTTAGCCACACGTTAACGCTGCAGACAGTTAGTAACCTAGGCATCCTCTACAGGAGGCAAGGCAGGCTAGAGGAGGCAGAGCAGATGTACAAGCGGGCGCTGCCAGGAAAGGAGAAGGCACTTGGGGTTAGCCACACGTCAACACTGCAGACAGTTGGTAACCTAGGCATCCTCTACATAAATCAAGGCAGGCTAGAGGAGGCAGAGCAGATGTTTGATCGGGCGCTGCGAGGGAAGGAGAAGGTACTAGGGCTTGGCCACCCGTTAACAATAGACACAGTCAACAACCTAGGCATCCTCTACCAAGATCAAGGCAGGCTAGAGGAGGCAGAGCAGATGTACAAGCGGGCGCTGCGAGGGCAGGAGAAGGCACTTGGGGCTAGCCACACATTAACACTAGACAGGGTTAATAACCTGGGCATCCTCTACAGGAGGCAAGGCAGGCTAGAAGAGGCAGAGCAGATGTTTAATCAGGCGCTGCGAGGGAAAGAGAAGGTACTAGGGCTTGACCACCCGTTAACACTAGACACAGTCAACAACCTAGGCATCCTCTACAGGAGGCAAGGCAGGCTAGAAAAGGCAGAGCAGATGTACGAGCGGGCGCTGCGAGGAAGGGAGAAGGCACTTGGGGCTGGCCACATGTCAACACTGCAGACAGTTAACAACCTAGGCGTCCTCTACGAGGATCAAGGCAGGCTAGAGGAGGCAGAGCAGATGTATAAGCGGGCGCTGCGAGGGCAGGAGAAGGCACTTGGGGCTAGCCACATATCAACACTAGGCACGGTAAACAACCTAGGCATCCTCTACCAAGATCAAGGCAGGCTAGAGGAGGCAGAGCAGATGTACGAGCGGGCGCTGCGAGGAAGGGAGAAGGCACTTGGGGCTGGCCACACGTTAACACTAGACACGGTTAACAACCTAGGCATCCTCTACCAAGATCAAGGCAGGCTAGAGGAGGCAGAGCAGATGTATGATCGGGCACTGCGAGGGTATGAGGCACTCAGCGGTATTCGCGTCCAGCAGTATCCGCCAGCACTCGACGCCTTACAGAACATGGGTAATCTCTATGCGGAGCAAGCAGAGTACACCAAAGCTCGGGCAATGTACACAAGGGCTCTTTTTGGGCTGAACATTGTGCTTGGTCCGTCGAGCGAGAGGTGCATGGACTTAGCTGCCAAGATAGACGCTTTGCCGAATTCTAGTAGAGAGAGGGAAGGGCAGTCGAAGCTTGTAACAGAAGGAGAGGGGTCTGAACCACAGCACGACCGAACGAAGAAGGGCTCCAAATTATCAGAAGGGCAGTCGGAGCTCGTAATAGTAAGAGAGGGATCTGCACCGCAACACGACCGAACGAAGAGGGGCTCAAGACTGCCAATACGGAAAGTGGAAAGAAACGACAGCGACGCCAAGAAAGCCATACAAGTTACTGAATCGGGCAAGCGCAAGACTTCAATACCCACTGCAAAGCCCCAAGAAAACACAGGACGTGTAGGTGGTGCTGCGCAGGCTGCTATTGCTGAGGTGCCTGCACCGGCACCCCCATCAACAACCATCCGCCGTGGCCGGGCCGTTAATACTCCGAACAAATATAGATAACTCAGATTGTAGAGCTACGTCTATAGATCACTACTCCAAGAAATCTCGCGATAGTAACTATTGCATCTGGCTTGATAACCTCATGTGGGTGGGTGAGTGGCTGTCATGGTGTCTGGCGGGCATGACGCCATGACGCGCACAGACAACAAGTGCAAAGCGGAAGCTGCAAATGCACGTGTACTACTTGTGGAACTACACCTGACCCCAGCTTGATCTTTACACAACTACAACAATTTTTGCGTGACAGCGAGAGAGATCGACACTCTACACAGTCTCTTCGCATTCGATTAATCTACGCAGCCTGATTGGGGTTGGCGACAAAAAATATCCGGCAGCTGCAGGATCGAAGAAAAGAGGGACAAGCAACAGCTGCTATTGCTGCTAAACACCACACGATGAACCACATCCGCGCCACACACCGCATACAGCGAGCCTTCCCAGCACCGCGAAGAATACAACAACATGGTTCAAAACGCACATATGCCGCTGAGCCCGCTTCTCCTCACCCCCCAAGCACGCCGCCAAACCCCAACAACACCCCACCATCACGAACCGTACGTCACACTCATCTCTCCCTGCGCAACCAGACTCTTCACCAAGCCCCGCACCCCAGGTTTGCACCACCACAACTAACAAACCCTACAGGGCACATACTACAAGTCCTTCGGCAGCCCAATGCTAAAATGCTTTCTGGGCGCGCTCTTCACATACCAACTCGCATACTACGGGTGGATGAAGCTCGAAGCCATTGAAGAGGCGCACGACAAGCAGACTGAGATAGCGGGCTTGCAGCAGGAATTGAGGACGGCGGTGGAGTCGCAGCAGAGGAGGTTGGAGAGTACGGTTGGGAAGGTGGAGGAGGGGGTCAAGGAGGCGAAGGATAAGGTTGTTGAGGGGGTTAAGGCGACGGGGGCGGTGAGGGAGGTGGCGAAGGGGGGGTGGTGGCCTTGGTGAGGTGGGGGGTGAGGTTGGAGGGGCGAGATGTGTATGATAGGGGCTATTTGTATGATGGGGTTTACATGTGGTGTGGGAGATTTGAGGAAGATACCCACGAGTAGGAAATTGAGCATGGATGATAATTTCATTGTATTTGTATTTATGGCCCAGTAATCTTGCTTGACTGGTTCTCAACTGGTTCAAAAATTGTACTCTATTCTAAAGCCGTTACCGTGCTCTTAGTCATTGAGACTCTTCGTCTGAATCTTAAGTCAAGATTCGTTCTATGCTTTGAGTTTCGAAATCTCCGTGTCTCATCAGTCCCAACGCCTTTCAAATGCTTGAACACGCATTAAGGAATGTATATTCCCATCTCCCCTCAACCCACCAAGTAAATCCTTCCCTCAAACGCCGCCAACTCGCCCTCCGCAGGCTGATCAGCACTGCTAACCAGCAACTCCATCTTCTCGTTGGCCACCTGCCCCGGCCAACCCAACTTCTTCTTCTCCGCCTCAAAATTGCAAATGCAAACCGCCTTCTTCCCCTCCCAACTCTTACTAAACACAAAAAACTCCTTATTCTCAAGATCCAAATCATCATACTGTCCATGAACCAGCAAATCATTATACTCCTTGCGAACCTTCAACATGCGTTTCCAGAATCCCAGCACGGAATTCTTATCCCCGCGTTGATCCTCTACATTGCATACGTCTGCGTCCTCGAGGGGCCTCATCCACGGCGTAGCTTGCGAGTCCTTTGGCGAAAACCCGTTGAATTTCTCCTTGCTCCAACTCATCGGCACCCGCGAGTGGTCGCGCGCCAAATGCTGCAGACTTGCGTGCGCAGCCTCCAACGCCGTGGGGTCCCCGCCCGTCCGCCTCTCAACCATCTTGTAGTAATTGCTGCTATCCACGTCTTTGAACTCCTCCATGCCCCACGTCTTGGGGAAGTTGGTCATGCCGATTTCTTGACCCTGGTAGATGAAGAGTGTGCCGGAGAGCGCGCACATCATTAGCGCGAGCATTTTGCCGCCTGGGACACGGTGTTGGGGTAGGTCAGAGGTGAAGCGGGTGATGGAGCGGGATTGGTCGTGGTTTTCGAGGAAGACGGTTGTCCAGCCGTCCGAGGGGGCGCGGATGAGGTCTTGTGTGCGGGCGATTGCGGATTTGAATTGTGGGAGCGTCCAGTTGCGGGGTGTGGTTTGGAATTTATAGGGGCCTTGGCCAACGTCTACTACGTCCTGCGTTGTAGGGTTAGAATGTGAGGGTTGTTTGATGAGGGGAAGAGGGAGATGAGACGTACGAATTGGAAAACCATGTTTAGTTGGTTTTCCTTTGCGCTGACGTATTCGAGAACGCGCTTCATGTCTGGTGTGTTGGGACATTCACCGACGGTCATGGCGTCGTACTTCTTGAGTACTGCATTCATTTCTGACAGGAATTCTGCCATGCGTGGGCCATTGCAGTACTGGTATCCGGCAAATTGCCACTCTGAGCCTTTGTCTGTGATCGGGGCGTCCAGCATCTCGCCCTTGCTGTACATGTTCACAGTGTCGACACGGAAGCCGTCGACGCCACGCTCAAGCCAGAACTCCATGGCGGACTTGTAGATGGCTTGTCGGGTCTCGGGGTTCTCCCAGTTTAGGTCGGGCTGTTCGGGGCAGAAAAGGTGGAGGTAGTATTCTTGTGTGTGCTCATCCCATTCCCATACGCTGCCAGTGAAGTTGCTGACCCAGTTGTTGGGGGGTTTGCGTTCACCGTTGACATAGCGGGCTGGGCGCCAGATGTACCAGTCACGCTTTGGGTTGTCTTTGGAGGAGCGAGACTCGAGGAACCATTTATGCTAATCACCATCAGCAACCGATCGAAAGAGGAGAACATACATTTGTTGGGTAAGTCATAGATAGAGCTTGATTGAAACATACTTGATCGGATGTGTGGTTGACAACGAGATCTAGTATGATTCTCATGCCTCGGTCGTGTGTCTCAGAGATCAACCTCTCCATATCTTGCATTGTGCCATATGGCGCATAAACATCCTCGTAGTTGCGGATGTCATACCCCATGTCGACCTGTGGGGAGTCATACATGGGGCAGATCCAAATGACATCTACGCCGATGGACTTGATATAGTCGAGTTCTGAAATGATGCCATTGAAGTCGCCAACACCATCGCCATTGGAGTCTTTGAAACTGGCAGGATAGATCTGATAGACGACGCCATCTTTCCACCACGGCCTTTGTACGACTGTCATGATGTGTTGTGGTCAATGTAAAGTGTAGGTGGTGGTACAAGTGTTGGAGTGACGTTGGGAAAGAGTTGCAAAATAGCGGCAAGTGGGGTCAAAGCAGGTAAGGTCTTCCCCCGGAGTGGCTTGCACGAGCAGTGTAGCTCTCTTATACAGGCACGACTACCAGATTGTGGAGAAACGGCTGTCAATCGTCTGATCGACAACGTACCGAACATGTCGATGTCGGGCCGCCCCCATAATCGTGATTTCCTGATGGGAAGATTCTCGGGAGGAATGGTAGAAATCTCGGAAAGATTTTCACGCGCTGTAAGTCGTCCACCGCCGGGCCGACATGAGCTGGCCCTGCTGGAGCATTGGCAAGGCGAGTCACGGGACCAGATTCGCTTCATCGACGTTTCCCATGGGGTGACCTGGATGCGCCCCGCAGCGAAGAAGGAACTAAGCGGGACCAGGGCGCGGGGAGATGGTGGGGACGGCAAGCAAGCCAATACGAAGAAGCCGACATGTGACGAATGACATGCTCCGGCTGGGTAGTTGCTATAAAAGAGCGTGCATCGCGCCCTAAATAAGGCCCAGCGTCTTCTCGTGGTGCGCACCAGAGCCGCTTGGCTATACAAGCTCAACTCGGACCGACATGGGACGAATCCGCAACATGCTCTCAGCTCTCACTAATGTCCAGCGGCCAGACCATCGGCGGTTCTACCCCAGATTTGCTCTAGCCCGAGATCACGGAACCCCAGGCGAAGAAATCAACCAGGAGGCGTGCAGCGATCGTAGCTTCGTCTTCTGAACTGTGGCGGCCCTCCTCGCGTCATTCTGCTCGCTCCACCATTCCCGCGTGCGAATGCGGAATCTCGGACATGGACAAGGGCTGTGTATGCTGAAGTCGTCGAGTTGTATAAGTAGAACGCAAAGTTTCCACCAGATTGGAAATCATCACCAGCATCGAGGCGCCGAGTTCCAGTACCACGGTACCACGACCATATCCATAACGGTTATCATCGATTTGAGGTCTTTCTCTGGTACTTCGACGTACTCTTCTCCTCATTCATCCCTCTTTGGCACTGGGCCCACATATTGATTCAGACATTAAAACCATGTCTCGCCGCAACAGCAGCGTCGTCGCTGTCGACTACGAACAGCAGCGCCGCCTCTCAGTCGCCATGGTCGACATCAAACAAGTCACACAGGATGCCAACAAGGCATCCGAATCTGAGCAGAAAATGACTCTGCTTGAGGGTGTCCGACTATACCCCAAGGCCATCGCATGGTCCGTTCTACTCTCCGCCGCCATCATCATGGAGGGCTTCGACAAAGTCCTCATCGCCAACCTGATCGCCGTCCCCGCCTTCAAGGAGAATTTCGGCTCGCAGCTGGCAGACGGATCCTACGAGATCACGGCAGCATGGCAATCCGGTCTTTCCAACGCAGCCTTCGTTGGTGAATTCTGCGGTCTCCTCCTCAACGGTATCGTTGCCGACAAAATCGGTTACAAGAAGACTATGATCGGTGCCCTTTTCATGGTCAATCTCTTCATCTTCATCGTCTTCTTCTCCCAGAACCTCACCATGCTCCTCTGCGGTCTCATCCTCTGCGGTGTTCCATGGGGTGTCTTTCAAACGCTCACCTGCACATACGCCGCGGAAGTCGTCCCCGTCCCACTCCGCCCGATTCTCACAACCTATGTCAATCTCTGCTGGGTCATTGGTCAATTCCTCGCCTCAGGAGTACTCAAAGGTGTATCCGAGCGTCCAGACCAGTGGGCATACCGCATTCCTTATGCTCTGCAATGGATGTGGCCCATCCCATTGATGATTGGTATCTCCTTCGCTCCTGAATCACCATGGTGGCTTGTGCGCAAGGATCGCGAGGAGGACGCAAAGAAGATGCTCATGCGTCTTACATCGCCCGAGAAGCACCCCGACTTCAACGCTGACGAGACCATTGCCATGGTATGTTCCCTTTGCCTTCCCAACTTTTCTCGCCACATCAAATGCTAACACCAATACTAGATGCGCCACACCAACGAACTCGAAAAGTCCGTCTCCGCAGGAACATCCTACCTCGACTGCTTCCGCGGCACCGATCTCCGCCGTACCGAAATCGCCGCCATGACCTGGTTCACGCAAGCCTTCTGCGGCGCCTCCCTCATCGGCTACTCAACCTACTTCTTCCAGCAAGCCGGTCTCTCCGACTCAGACGCCTTCTCCATGTCCCTCGGCCAATACGCCATTGGAGCCGTCGGTGTCTTCATGGCCTGGGCACTCATTCCCCGCGTCGGCCGTCGAACCCTCTACGTCTGCGGCGACATGGCCATGGTCGTGCTCCTCTGCATCATCGGTGGTCTCGGCGTCGCCAACAAAAACGGCAACGTCGGCATGCAATGGGGAATCGGCGCTATGCTCCTCGTCCTCGCATGCGTGTACAACGTCACCGTCGGACCCGTCTGCTACGCCATCGTCGCTGAAATCCCATCCACACGTCTCCGCCAGAAGACTGTCGTGCTGGCCCGCAACTTCTACAACATGGCCAGTATCGTCGGTAACGTTCTGACTCCTAGGATGTTGAACCCTGGGGCCTGGAACTGGGGCGCTAAGAGCGGTTTCTTCTATGCTGGAACTTGCTTTTGCTGCTTCTTGTGGGCGTATTTCCGACTGCCTGAGGCAAAGGGCCGCACGTATGCTGAGCTGGATGTTTTGTTTGAGCAGCGCGTTTCTGCGAGACACTTCTCTAGCACTACGGTGCAGCAGTTTCATGCTAGTGATAGTGAGAGCGAGGTGGGTGAGAAGAAGGGGGCTGCTGCTCATCTTGAGCAGGTCAACTCCAAGGTTTCGGTGTGAGATGCTTCTTCCTAGGAAGAAGAAGCTTTACGGATCATGATTTATGGATAGCAATTTGTATATAGTTAAATAGCTTTCTCATCTTACTTAGCTAACTCTCGTCTCAATGTTTTAGACTTTTAATGTTCGCACCATATCGATCTTGTTTGACATTTATTCGCAATTCTGATCTACAAGCGCATATTTCTCTTGGAATTTTGACTTTCGCCACACATCTTCACATGTTCGTATGCATAACAGGGTAGTAGCGAAATTACAGGGCTATGTACAAAGCAAGAATCACTGTGCATGCACGCTAATGCTCCCTAACCTTCGCCATGGTTAGCCGCTGCGAGATGTGATTCCAAGTCGCCAGCTGCCCCGCCCTCGCCTCCGCACGCGGCACCTCAATGTTAGGCCCCAGCCCATCCGCTAGCTCTTCCAGCCCCGATGCAGTCTTTGATTGCGTGACTTGATGCCATGGGTCATTTCCGCCGGGACTCTGCAGATCAAGCGGGAGGTTTGGCGAGCTTGCGTTGCTGACTGCGCCGGGGAACATGGTGTGCAGGCGTTCGAGCTTACCCATTAGGATGCCGCGCCGCGTGAGGTCGAGTTGGGGCAGAAGAAGCACGAAGTCGAGGATGAAGAGGAAGTCGTCTATTCGTAGGGCTGTTTCGTCGAGAGTTGCGGCTGGGACGTGGATGAGTACGTCGGCGATTGTGTCGGTGATTTCGAAGAGCTTTTGCGTGATGCTGCTGCCGTGGACCTCGATGTCCTGCCGCGACATGCTCCGTAACTGTTGTCGTAGGGTTTGTGATAGGCGGATGGGAAATAGCAACGAGAGACACTCTTTCGACGATTTTGAAGAGAGAAGCGTCTGACCCATTGCGAGACGCCAGACGAGCGTACGAAGCCATTCGCGGGTGATTGTCAGATCTGCTCGCTGCATCATCGACAAACCGGCGAGATCTCGAGCGTCAGCTTCGGGATCACCTTCCAATTCGCGAGATTTTGCTTCAACCCAAGTACTTGTTACGGTGCCACCCTGTGAGTCAAGCCAGCTGCTGAGAAAATCCGTGTCCAGCATCCGGAACAGTTTGATGATCTGATTGAAACCCTCGTGCACTTGGAGCGGAATCGTGGGATCATCTTCGGGTAACGTGTACAGTGGTGGTAGTATCGCTCTCCGGTAGTCCAGAATAGCCAAAAAACGCTCATGAATATACGCCTGCCAGTACAATCGTTGTCGCCTTGATCTCTCAGGAGCTGAGAGCTGAGCCGCGTCTTCCGCATTGTCGATTCGTAGCAGTTGAATTATGGATATTGCATCCCGCATGTAGAAGAACGCAGCGTCGCTTCCTTGCAAACTCATTAGACAGTTGTGTATGAAGATGGATTGCATCGCGCGCATGACTGAGAACTGGAAGTGCCTGTGCGCTCGTCTCATGCTGTCGATGGAGTAGTCCATGAGATCTTCAATCATCTGCACAATTTCTTCCGTTCTTTGGTCTCCGTAGCGAGTCAAATTCAGCGTACATGCGCCAAAAGCATAGATGAAAGAACGGACATCCTGATCAGTGTCCATGACGTGGATGTACTGCCGGAGCTCATTTTCAGAGATGACCGGCTGCACCGGATACACGCCTTCCATATAGTCTGGAATCAAGTCCAGGAAGAAGGACTTGTTGTATTGACTTGGGAATGGCGATATTGGAGATGCTATATTGTGTTAGCGAATATCCTCAAGGCTTGATGCCGATGCATGCAAAGGTGACATACTAGCATCGCTGTTATGGCGTTCGATAGTTGGTGAGATACTGCCGTATGGCACCTGAAACCCCACCTGCCCTGCATTCGCAGGCAGTATCGGCGGCGATATCGCAGCAGCCTGATAAGTCTGCTTCCTGAACTCCGAGATAATATGCCCGCGTTTCCCCTGTGATCTATGTTTGCCGGACGGTGAATAAATGCATCGCAAGCCGAGATGCGCACACTGCTGGCAGCACTCCTGGCCGTTGCATTTCACCTTCCTCCTTTTGCAGGCGTCGCACGCCTTGGAGACTCTTTTCTGAACAGGCTGATCCATTGTAACGGGTCATGATGTGGTAGTGGTGTCTTTGTACAGTCAGGCCTGCTGGTCAGCAGATCCGGGGGCGGCATGGCGGTTAGACGAAATGCGGAGGTGCACTAGCGTCGGGGCCAACAGCCCTCGCTTGCAGGAGTGTCTGGGACCACTGGCGGAAGAGGCAGGCACATATGGCTTGAGAGTCGGAGCGGGCTAGGTACATGGTAGTTCATGCACCCCAATGGCTTTTCTTGAATTCTGGATGACACTGAGTGATTCTGACCTGCGATCTGGGTTGGGCTTCGCAGTAGGACGCCGCCGAGAGGGACAACGCCACGATCCTGCTCGAACTTGTGGCTTCAGCTTTGATTGTACATAGTACTCAAGTCAAGCATGTGAAGGAACTAGCACCAGTGGACCCAGGAACCGAGTCAAATGTACAGACCTTCCATATCCGAACGGTCGTCGTTCTAGGGCTTCTAGTCCATTTTTTTTTCGCCCCTTGCATAGATGCAGCAGCCCTGATCCTTCGCCCCAGTCAGTGCTGCAACGCCGTCACATCACCACCACGAATAACGAATGAGGAATGACACTCGCAGAACAAGACCCACATTGGGTCCCGTTGCCAAGTTCAAGCTGACGTTCCAGAAGCATTGTCTTACAAGCAACCAACACAAGCTAGTCCGTATTGCGTGCATATACAAAAGCTTAATGATCCTTACCTCCCGCTGGGTTGATCCATCCTACACATGGCACGATGATGCCTCAGGCACAGCACAGACTGGTCCCGCTCATTTTCTGTGATGAAGACACGAGGCTTGCAATCTCGAGAGTTTCTTCGTTTACCACGTACCAGGTTCGGCGAAGGCCGGCGGGCTATTAGCTCGTACTATGGGACGGACGGCAAGGGGACTAACGGTCGGAGCGCCTTTCACTGATGTGAAGCGGTGCTACGTCGGGGGTATTGTGGCAGACGTGGCTGAACATGGGAGGTGCTTAAAGTTCTTGACGGATGCAAGCTTCCTATGACGATAACACCAGTAGAACAGTCCTTTGGCGTCTTGACAGTGTAGTCGGCATTGTTAGTGGCTGTGGAAGTTGGCTTATAATAGGACAATGACCACTGTGAGTCACTTTGTGTCTATTCATGTCTGAGATGAAGGGTCATGGGGAATGTCACAGCGCTAGCAGATACGGTCGGAGAGTTCACGCTCATAACGGGTGGTGCGGTTCTTGAAATAGATCGCAAGTAGTTTACCTGAGTGCTCGTCAACGACATTACCACAAGCCAAGATTGAGTAGTATTTACACATGAAAGAAATGAATACAATCACTAGTTTAAAGCCGATGATGGCCACTGTTCCCGCAAAAAGCGCGAACCAGGCGTGTGGCCACTAATGCAGGTCGACAGCTTGCTCAAGCCTTGCTCAAGCGAGTACAGAGTACATGATCCCAACCACATTATCGCTGCAAAATGCACTAGTATTAAACCCACCAACCCTGCTCTGAGCCAGCCATGCTTCGCTTGCGTGCTCCCGTACTCATCACTATCCCCCGCGTCTGATAGGTCGTATCCAACGCAGTCGAACAAGCCTTCCACATTGCATACGTGCCACCTACAGCCGTCCATAGAGGCCCTCCTGCTCAGCCTGCTCACGAGCTTGAATATATTCGTACTTCAAGCGAGCAGCCTTCAGCTCAGCCTCGGCGACCTCTAACTCAGCTGCCAGGCGCTGAACGGCCAGCGGTTCACTCGAGTCATCGACTTCCTGCATGTACTCAGGCTGGGTAGCACGCGGAGCCGGAGTCATGGAGTAGTGAGAAGAGCTTGGAGGATAAACCGGAGGAGCATCCGCAGCATTGGAGGAATCCTCGCCATCTGATGCGATGACCCTACGCTCGCGACGACGACGGTTGTGGCTGGCTTCACGGTGGTTGGAGCGGTTGCTAAAGATGGACGTGCCACGGTCTTCGGACTGCTGTCTCTTGAAGCCCTTCTCAATACGAACGAAACCACCGTCGGCGGCACGGCGGAGGCGAGCCTCTGTTGTCAGTTAGCACGATGTTCGCACATGTTACATACGTGACTTACTCTTGCGGCGCTTAGATGACTCCTGGATGCGGGCTTCGTAGACTTCATGACGTCCGCGCTTTGAAGCACCTCGAGGCATGTCCGGCTCGACCAACTCCTCAAAGTACGAGTCGGTCGATGAATCTTCAGAGATGACTTGCACCGGGTTGGCCAGCCTCTCCTTGCGACCGGGGTTCTCCACGTCCAGCCGGAGCTCCTTGATGTCGGTGAGGCGGGCCCAAGGGTGCTTCTCATCATGCTTTGCAACCTTCTCGTACAGTTCCCGGTGGAAGGTGGCAAGATCCCAGTTCGAGAGACGCTGGATTGTCTTGAGGTCCTTGAGGAACTGGACACCCCAGTTGCGCGGATTGTTCTCCGTCTTGTTCTGCAATCTCATTAGCCAATGGCACAACACGTCACAACACTTACGACATACCTTGATGTGATCACGGCGGTCGGTATCCCACTGGCGCATGCGAATATCCTCGGGAATGATATCGACGACATCATTGACCCCGTAGGCCTGGGCCAAGGCGGGGAGCATGCACTCGATCAAGTCCTTGGTCTCCGCGTTGAGTGTGTCATAACGACCCATTGCGACGGCAGGAAATTGAAGAGAGAGAAGGGCAAGGCTTGTATGATCGCTGTTAGACAAGGATTAGCAATGTTTCGACGAGAAGCGGGGTCAGAGTCGGGGTGGCGCTATCGCAAAATGAAAGTGCGTCGCGAGCGGGAATCGCCGCGTAGATTGAAGCTCTCACCTCGACTTCGAGGGCAAAGTGAGGTGCGCTTACCGAGACGCAAGAGTGCGTGATGGCCTGATCTCAAGCGCGAATCGAAACGAGTGTGGGTGCAGGGTTGGAGAGTCAGTGTGATGGTTGAGGTTGCTGTAGGTATATATACTGTGAGAGCTTGGTCTGTGCCGAAAGCGGGGAGCCCTAGATCATTGAGGCCTCATGCACCAGTAAAAGAAGACGCTTTTAGTGGGGTGCGAGTGAAAGGTGCGGTTTCCAGGGCGCAGTGTTGCGCGTTTGTGTGGTGGAGGAATGGTGCTAGCCTTTAAAAGTGGCCGATCGAGGAACCTTTTGCCACACGCCTCGATTGATAAGGTGAGATTCACCTTGCACCTTGAAAAATTGCAGTAAGACTCTGCAGGAAAGAGGATAAAGGATAAGGTCAAGCGTGGTGGCGACTAGGAGTCTTATTTTGGAGCGAGGCCAGGACGTGTGCGGTGAGAGAAAAGGCTCGCTGCCGCTGACTTTACCTGCTGATCCAAAAATGACACCGACAAACTATTAATGTCACCTGCTTGAAATGAGTGACCAGTCTCGAATATACTCTTGAGAGGACTTGATGTCTTCCACCCTTGAAGCCATGTGAAGAAAAGTGTCAAGACGATTGCACGTTGCGTCAGATTTGAAGACCATCATCGCAAACATCTAAACAAGTTTTCAAAGAGTCTCTTCATTTTTTATAGAACAAGACGAGGTCAGAAAGTCGCTATTTGGAGATGCAAAAGGTATGGAGGGGATGCGAAGTCGAAGACGACGTTTCCCTCGGCACAACTTTCTCTCCGCAACATCTCGCTTCCACTTTCCTTCCTTGATCTTCCACCTACCAACCATCCTTTAGCCTACCACATCGAGGACCAAACTTGAACTAAATGTGACCATCAACTTGAACCAAAACGAGCAAAAACAAGCAAAAAGGAGAAACACAGCACCCCAGAAAGAAATGGCAACAACCAAACGCCCCCGTTCCCCCTCCCCCAACCCCCCAACCCCCATATACCGCAGCCCCCCCATCCACGAACAAACCTCCACCTTCATCGGCGCATTTTCCCCACACCTCCCCCCAAAAACCCTCCAAAACATCCCAGACTTCCGTACCGCCACCCACAAAATCGCCGCCTGGCGCCGACCCTCGCGCCAAAAATCACTAACCCCAGCCTCTAAACCGCTCTACGACGAAGGCCACGACGACGACGGGGAGTCCTGGGCTGGAAAACGTCTAGCAAATGTCCTACGCGACACGCAAACTGAAGGCACAGTGGTGGTAGCACGCTGGTACGGCGGCCAGAACATTGGTCCTATTCGCTTCACGCATATGGAAACGTGCGCGAAAGAAGCAATTCTGAATTACAAAACTGCTACCACCGCGTTCGAAGAATCTGCACATGCCAAGAGGCAGAAAGTAGAAGATGAGGCTAGTCGAAGAGAGTTGATTAAGAATCTGCAAGAGCGCGATTACAATATTTTTGCGCTGAGGACGTTGTTAGCGCAGAAAAAGGCAAAGTTGGAGGGGGAGGGGGCGGCGCCATTGACACCGCAGAGAGCGGCGCAGGCGTATGAGAAGATGGGACTGGAGGCGTTGAGGAGGGTGGATAAGGCGAGGGATGCGACGATTGCGTTTGTGTTGAAGCAGATTGATAGGGTGGATGAGGAGTTGAAACTTTTGGAGGATGGGGAGGGTCGGGGGGAGGGGGTGGGGGATGGGATGGGAGGAGGTGGGGAGGTTAAAGATGAGAAGGATCAAGAGGGAGGTGAGGAGGAAGTAAAGAATCCAAGATGATCATTGTGGACGACGGAGGTTCTAAACGTTGGTTGTTGAGCGGTTGAGAAGACGCTCAGGGATATGTGTCCAACCTAGAGGAGCAGTGTGATCTAAACGTACTCACGCTTGCGATTTCATCTAGCTGCGATCTAAGGGGTCTCTGAAGGAAGAGATGTGTGCCTTCGACGGACGCGACGACTACGGACCGAAGCAAGCTCTGCACGATACATCTCAATCGTCTGATACTCTACCGAATCCAGGCCTCGGAGTATGGCTCAAGATAGATGTGCGCCCAAGGCAGAGCTTTGCGATTCCTGGGTGGCTAAATTATTTTGGTCGTCAGGTTCTCCCTGGGTGCAGACACCACGGGGATCGAGCTCTATAAGACGGTGACGAGCTTCACGCATAATAACGTCACACCGAGATTGAGCAGCAGAGTTCTTATCTTCGTCTAGCCATGTTCCATACGCACAGAGGGTAGTGTGAGCCTAGAACGGAGAGTGTCATGTGCCATAACTACATCCATACAAATACAGCATCAGTAGAGTAGCCACATTATCCCCCCTTTCCCCTATCGTCGCACAAACAGAGAGTAAAAGGAAACTTTAAATCGAAGCCTGGCCATGTGAAGAAGCGCCCATATGCCAGTGCTGTCGTGCCAGCGTCTCGTAGACGCCACAGTGATGAAGGTACAAAAGGAAGAGAAGATTGAATGTGAAATCCTGTGAGCCAGAGTCTATTGGGACTTGATGGCGCCCTTGTACCGTCCCGTCTTGAGGTTAAACGCGCGCTGGTCCTTCAACCACCTTCGGTATCCGGCTACGCTGCTGATCTTCTCGCCGTAGTAGTCTGGAGGGGGATTTGCGAGGGATGAGGCGGTTGGGTCGACGCGGTGGCGCTTGATGCGGTTGAAGAAGGTTGTGTCTTTCTGTGGTGTACCATTAGCAATCCATCTTCATATTCCAGTCCAGGACCATAGCCAAGGATGAAGAGGCATGACATACCCTGGTGAACTCGGCCAACACGCCCCGATACGCCAGATTGAACACCTGGTTCCCAAACACGGGCCCAACAAGCCATCCAACAGCCATCATGCCCAGCGTGCTCAGTCCCATGAGCATAAACGGGTCAAAGCCGCCCAATTGCGCAGACAGCGTCGCGTCGTAGCCATTGTTGATCATGGTGGTGAGCCCGTAGTACGTCACACCCACAGCGCCGACAATGGAACAGCCCTGCCCAATTCTCCGGCGCGTGCGGCGCAGAGCGAAGAAAGCGTCCCATGTGAGTTGCGGCGGCGGGGTGGACGCGGCGCCCGGCGCGGGCTGTGAGGGCGCCGACGATGCACTGCGGATGCTGATTCTGCTGGGGAGCGCGGTTCGTGGGGCGAAGGGCGTCGGTTGGTGTTGCTGCAGTTTGGCTGGTCGTGTGCTGGTGGAAAAGGATGATGCGGATGACGAACACGGGGCCAGGATGGCGGGTGGGAAGCGGTTGGCGAATGCCCGCGCGGGGCAAAGCGCGCTCCTCGTGAGCATCGTGGGATTTTTGCGTGGAGTTGGTGTGGCAAGGGTGGTGGTATTGTGGTGGGCAGTTGGCGTATCGCGAAGTTGTGATGGATGTTTCGAGAGCTTGGCACCAGGCAGGGCGGAGAAACTGCCCCACGCGTTGCCTTCTGACGATGGACTGACATGGTCTCATCCCGTCTCCAACCGTCAAAACATCCACATTTGCGTTACGACTCCATCAGTAATTCAACAATGTATTTGGATCCTTTGAATCATTGTTAGGATTTTACTGTGGCTCAATGCTTGATTAACATTGTATCTGATTCATTCGTTGCATAGTAGTTCTAAGTGTACCACGTTGGCTCAGGTATCTCATCCACCAACTGGAATCGACCAAGCTCCCTGTTCTTGTACGCCACTGGATCATGCAGCGTGTGCGTTCTGATATCCCTCCAGAACCGATCCAGCCCGATTTTCTGAGTGGTAGCACTGGCACCCGTCACCTCAAAGACGCCCGCCGTCACACTTAGGCCTGTGTCGGTCGTCACAACCTTGGTGCTAGCGACCCATTCCGCCAGCTCTCCACGTTCTCGAGCTGTGAGCTTTGCGCGGTTCGCAAGATCACCCCCGTATTTGGCGTACACCGAGCTGACCTCATCGCCGGCACGATCGGCAAGTGCCACAGCGGCGCGAAGGTGTGCGTGGAAGTTGCCGTAGCGTTCGAGAATGTAGAACTCGTCTGTGGCCTTCTCTTTGTTCTGGAAATTGTTAGACATCGATTTCTTTAATGGGTGGAAGAAAAGACTCACATCGCCACCAAACGGCCATGCGCGCGTACCCTTCCTGGTGTATGCGGCCGCGGTTTCCTGTGCACCAAGAGCGATGCCAAGGTAGAAGTTGCTGAATACCAGCTGAATGGTAGGCAAGAGAAGTGTCGCAAAAGGGATCAACAGAGCATTCGGGTCTGGCTTCTTCTCCTTATTATTCCAGCCTAATGCATCTTCCCAAGGCACCGCCACGTCAGTTATTTTGACACCGCCAGACTCTGTCAATCGCAGTCCGATATTCTTCCAATCATGATTGAATTGGATTCCAGGTTGGTCAGTCTTTGCAAACGCGAAGATGTGATGGCCTGTTCCCTCGTACACGCCCTCCAATACTGTCAAGTCAGAGATGACGCCACCCGTATTAAACCTCTTAGCGCCGTTGAACACGATCTTGTCGTCCTTTGAGGAAATAGACAAGTCGCTGTCTCTCGGGTTCACAGCACCGCCAATGAAGTAATTGTTCTCGAGGATGAGCTTTTGAATGCGGTCTGCTTGCTCTGGTGATCCAACAACGTTGGCTGTAGTAGACCAGAGGAGGTGGTAGCCGAGCAGCATGCCAATGGATCTATCTTAAATCAGTACAGGTCTTTAAGCAGGTGGAAGTACCCACCCATCAGCCTCTGCAACCTTTCGGATCACTTTGTACCCTACACTCCAGGGTTGTTCACCACCACCGTACTTCTTGGGCCCGAGAACCTTGAGCAGGCCCGCATACTTGAGCAAAGCGACCTCTGCTCTTGGAGACTTGTTCTCTGCGTCTCGGATCGCAGCGTCGACGGCGAGGATATCTCCTACTTCCTTAGCGCGTTGAATCCAGCCAGCCTCATCGTTTGGAATTGAAGTCCACTTATTCTCATATGCTGAGTACACAGACGGGTCACGGTATGAGACGTCTTTGGCATTTCCATGCTGAGTGCTAGACCCATTGGTAGTTGCCATGATTATCCCTTGGGTTACCTTGTGTTCTTGCGGGATATCTGTGATCCTGTGTAATAAGTGTGCTGACCTGCAATTCGGCTACGTCAGCCACCATCTCTCTACATATATATAACCGTGTTCTGAATCTGAGCGACATCGCGCAATTTGACGCTCTCTCAAACTTGATGGCGTGCTATTCGCCTATGTGCTGCGCATCTTGCGGGGCTTTTATGACGAGCATGCTGGGAT
The DNA here is from genome assembly GCA_025504975.1 of Plenodomus lindquistii. NCBI lineage: Eukaryota > Fungi > Ascomycota > Dothideomycetes > Pleosporales > Leptosphaeriaceae > Plenodomus > Plenodomus lindquistii. The sequence goes on from JANUWI010000008.1 coordinate 507,823, forward strand.
TCATGTCGTGCTTTACAAGACGGTAGCTTTGGTCTTTCTAGTCAGTTGCTACGCGTCGACGCCGAAGACGCCGAACGACCGTTGATAAGACGCCCGCCGAGGCTAAATTCGGGCCCGAATAGTAGTTTCCAGATGTGTAAGTTGCACCATGGCACGCAGTTGTTCGAACGACACACATGCAGGCGCAGGCTTAATGTCATAGGTCATCCAGGTTCGAGTTCGAAGTCAATGTGTGCCCGCAAATGGTATTATGTGGGGTCCAGTTACGGGCTCTGTACGAGGAGTGAACATCACGACAAGTGTTGGAGTGGTGCACCCAAGTTGGAGGCTGGCAGTTGGAGAAGAAGAGGCCTGTCTAAACTATTTTGGGTTAGAACTTCGGAAGTTATAACCATCCGATCCAACTACAACACCACGTTCCACGTTCGTCATCGTCGACCTCGATCACATCATCGAACCTCCGAGTAGGCTCGGACCGCATACTTCTGAGTGAGACCGTGTTAAGATCTGCAACCCCACCACAGTTCCACCGTGGTTGCACCATTCACCTGCAGCTCGGCCGGAAATCCGCCTATTGCGTTTTCCTACTCTTTGCGAAGTACCTTGATGTGTCGCCCAACGGTAACTCTACAATGGAATCCTTCAGGAGTAACGCGAATGTCAGGTACCTATAGGTGCTTAGTCGGTCTGCACGAATCGACAGATGGGGAATTCTTACCAACCAATGAGTCCAGCTACGAAGCAAAAGGCTCCTCCGCCTTTCTTCAGCGATATTCCGGCCGCATCATTCCCATCTGCTAGCGCAAAGTACGACGCTGCGACTAGCAAGAAGCCTACTTCCACTGTGAAGAAGATGCCGATGTACACCAAGTTGGTAGGTAGCGCTGCGATCACAAAGGTCAATGCGAAGACGGTCCAAACTACGGATGGCTTAGCGACGTGCATCAGAAGATACTGTCCATACCACTTACGTATCATGAAAAACCCCAGGGCATTGTTGTACTGCTGCGTATCATCGCCATACGCCTCAAGCACCCCAAAGGCCGGTGTCAAAATTGCCCCATATCCGGCGTAGAAGAGGCCTGGTTATATGAGCTTTCGTCTTCGATCCCAACAATCTGAACCTACCGAAAGCGCTGAACGTAACATATGCGAAGCTGTTCCCCACGGAGAGCTCCCACTGAGCTGTCACGACCAGACCAAAAGCAGCTGCGAAGAAGAAGTTCGCAACGAACACATTGGTTGTTGTCACGCCTCTCCATTCCATCAAACTGAGCGATAGCGTCGTTAGTGTTGTTGCGAACACTCCGATCGCAAGCGCTGTCTATGGACGTCAGTATGTCGCTATGAAGCGTACTCGCTCGAACTTACTGCTGCACCCAGAGTCTTTGGAGCTACTGGCGGCGCGGTCGCGTCACCCTCATGCGTAGGTTGCTTTTCCACATCGATGTGGCCGGCATGTGTCTTCTGAATAGAGTCAGTCGTAGATGGAGTCGACATTTTGGCGACGAGTGATATGTGGACGAAAGTACAGAGCCAAACTACTCAACTCCTATACCATCCTTCAAATCCTCCGTGACAACCACAACCCCAGTACTTTCCATGTTGCGTTCATTAGACAACACATGGCGTGCTCCGTTCGACATTGTCACCGAAACTTGTCCATCCGGCTTGTCAGTCTGCACCGGCACAAATTTGAGGCTACAAATTCACCGACAGTATTGGCGCTTACTTGATGTGCGGTAGGTCGACAGGGTGGAAATTCTAGCCTCAGAACTTCGTGTAAATTACGCGCAGATCACCACACCTTGACTACGCTGATGTGGGGGTGCAGGATGCATGACCCCGCATATTCGCAATCCTCCATGTCAAAGCACGACATGCGCGCGATGATGGTCCGCGGTCCTGTTGACCGACTCCGACTGTTGGCACCCCAACGAATGACCGAGACTATGTTGGAGCTCAATCTTTTGCTGAATTCTTGCAGCAAGAATCAAGAATCATCATCACTCGCTGAACATTTGTGGCCTCAGAATTAAAGTCCATAGACAATGACTAAACCAAACACCCGCAAACGCGTTCCATCGCAGACCAATGGCCAGCATGCGGAAGTCAATGGAAAGCCGAAAGTAGACATCGTGTCAGATGAAACTCTGTCGCGCAAAAAACAACGCATCGAGGAAACGACAACAGAAACATCTCCAATTGACACATTCACGCCAACTAAACCCCTCGAGATTAATGAGGATCCTGATCGCCTCCTTTTCGCGTAAGTTTTCCAAGAAAGCCCAATTGCTTGGATGTCTTTAACCTTGAAAACAGATACTGGGTCCCCAATGTCTCTGGCGGTCTTGTAATTTCTAAGATCCCTCAAAAGACTAGCTGGGACCTGCCCTCTAACGTGCGCTATGCCAAAACTGCAGAAGATCACGGTTTCGAATACGCCCTCACCCAAATCCGCTTCACATCCGGCTACGGCGCGGCAAACCAACATGAAAGCGTCTCCTTCTCCCAAGCCATCCTCCACAACACCGAGCGTCTCAAAGTCATCGCTGCCATCCTACCAGGGCCCTGGAACCCGACCGTCGTCGCAAAGCAAATCGCCAGCATCGACAACTACACCAACGGCCGCATCGCCGTGAACATTGTGTCCGGCTGGTTCAAAGGCGAATTCACCAGCATCGGACAGTGGTGGCTCGAGCACTCTGAGCGCTACCGCCGCTCCAACGAGTTCATCCGCGCACTGAAGGGGATCTGGACAGCGGGTCCAGAAGGCTTCACCTTCGGCGGCGACTTCTACCAATACCGAAACTACAACCTCGCGCCTAAACCGCTGCAAAAGCCCGGTCCGGAGATCTTCCAAGGCGGCAACAGCGACGACGCACGAGTCAACGGCGCAGAAGTCAGCGACTGGTACTTCATGAACGGCAATGACCTCGATGGTTTCCGCGACCAAATCGCCGATGTCAAGGAACGCGCGCGGAAAGTCGGGAGAGAAAATGAAGTACGATTTGCAGTCAACGGATTCGTGATTCTGCGCGACACGGAAGAAGAAGCAATTCGTGTGCTGCAGGAGATCCAGGGCAAAGCCGATGTCGAAGCCGTCTCTGCGTTTCGCGACTCGGTGCAACAAGCTGGTGCCAGCACAGGCAATAAGAAGGGCATGTGGGCGGATAGCAAGTTTGAAGATTTAGTGCAGTATAATGATGGGTTTAAGACCAAGTTGATTGGGACTAAGGAGCAGATTGCGGATAGGATTTTGCTACTGAAGAGTTTGGGGGTGGGACTTGTACTAACGGCTTTCTTGCATTATGAGGAGGAGATTGAGAGGTTTGGCAAGGAGGTTTTGCCGCTTGTGAGGAAGTTGGAGGGGGAGGGGAGGGGGAAGGTCGCGGAGGAGGAGATTGAGAGGACGGGGCATATCTACAAGAAGTGAGAGGGATATTGCTCGGAGGTTTGAGTGTGGGATGAATGGTATATTGAAAAGAAAAGCTGATGTGGGTCATAGTAGGGAGTCATTGCAGCCTGCGAAGGATAGCTACCGCATGCCACTGCAGCACCTATGTAGTTCGCTGTCTAATCCAGAATGCTTAGCCGCATCTTCCCGCGGCGGAGTTCTGAACATCCGCGAGTTCACCCTGTATCGTGTAATTGCTAGCCTGGGGTGGGCGAATTGGAAAGACTGTCAGATCGCAAATCCTCAGTACGAGTCGGAAGCTGTCGCCCGCTACACTAGCGTACCTGGTGAAAGTACATTAGCTCTCTTGAGATAGCTGTCATTCTCTGCCTTTGCTAGAGCTTCTCTGAGAGAGCAAGTCACAGGGCGTATATGGCGTTCCGAGGTTGAGGAACGATCCAACGTTAGACCCCGCTGAGCGACTCCAGGATCGTGATTGGTGCGCAGTGCGACTGCGGAGACCTTATCGCCCCCTACTTATCAACGACTCAACGTCGTTGCAGCACGAAATGAAGCCGACATTAATTCCGGTGGGACTGTGAAGACAACGGCGTAGACTTCAGGCTTTGTTTCCACAAACCATACACAATGCGCCAAGAACCGGTACGGCTCTCTGCGGTTGACGAATGCGTTCAGTTTAGCACTCCACCCGCATCTGGAATCCGGTAGCCTTGTGCCATCGTGCCCCCACTCATCGACCTCATCGTCGGGACTTACTGTTACGACAACGTCTGTATCAGGAACTTTTGATTGACATACTTGACCCACATCATTCCGCGGAGGTGCAGTCTCACATCCAATTTCGTCAGTCCCCACGGCAGTAGTCAGACATGCCTCGACCAAAGAAGCCTGGTGTTGAGCCAAAGAGAAGGTCGCGGAACGGGTGCTGGTGAGTACATGTGACCGGAAGTCATATACGTCGCTAATCATTGATTTAGGCCTTGCAAGGCTCGGAAAGTCAAATGGTAGGCTCCAGGAACTCATTATGGTCCTCACCAGTAAATAACTGCTTTGCAGTGGAGAAGAGAAGCCGCACTGCACAAATTGTGAACGCCAAGGCGAATCATGCGACTATAGCATCAGACTGAACTGGGGAGGACGGCCAAAGAAAGAGAAGGTTGGCACAGGTTCCGATGCTTCCAGCTCAGGTAGCCCGTACCAGATGACATTCTCATTTGAGGACGACGTTCCGCCGTTGTCCCAATCACTACATGGAAAATCAACACGGCCACAGCATGCGCGAACACATTCAAACAGGTCAAATCCAACTTCAGCACATTTCATGATTGACCCTGCCATAATGCAGATGAGCCAGGCCGGCGTACCTCCGTCTTCGAGCAGTGCAGAACTCCCGGACCAGAGGTCGTATTCGCAAGGAAGTAGCAGCATACCTACTTCATCTCCATATACCCCTTACCAGTTTTCAAATAACTTTGACTTTGCCTCGACTTCGCCTTCTGGCTTCGAACCATATGACCTAAATAGTGCTGGATTCAGTCCCATAAACGCGAATATGCCTCCACCAAGAGTCTCAACAGAACCTATGCTCAAACGTTACAAGCTTAGTCTCTCTGCTGAATCTCCCTCGACAACCGTGTCAGATGCGTCCTCGCCAAATACAGGTCCGCCAACACCCTACAACTCATATTTGGCCATGCCTCTGACTCCCACCTCCCCAGTCTGCTCTGATGAGGCCGCTTCAAGAGCTGCGCAGCGGCAACAGAACTCCGCATATACGCCTCCTGATATTCGTCGGGTATCAGTGCAATCCTTGATCAACGGAAAATCAGATGGAAGTCTCCAAGAGCAAGATGCTGATCCTGTACCTGAACGTCAATATCCAGTTGCCGACGAAGCCTTTACAACACATGGCTATGATCGTGGGCTACCAGACTACGATACTCCAAATAACGATGATTTCGCTGCGATAGCCATCTTCAGTCCACCAAGCGACACCATAGATGTCGACGACGAGACTACATATGGAAGCGCAGAATCTCAGCTCAAACACGTTGCTTTCGAAAGCGGAGGCTACTACGCAAAGCCAGTGCCCATCCGAATATCCAAAGCTCTAGGAACGCTACCGCCCTTACTCATGGAGAATCCCATGAACCTCCTCTATTTCCACCACTTCCTCAACCACACGGCTCGCATTCTAGTTCCCCATGACTGCGAAAAGAATCCATTCCGCCAGATCTTACCAGAAAGTGAGTTTATGCCTGAAACTCCGAGACAGCTGAGACATTAACATAAACAGTGGCCGTCCGCGACGAAAACATCATGAACCTCCTCCTCGCCTACAGCGCTGCCCACCGCGCGCGTATGCTCCACCACCGCGAACCCGCCAACCGCATCGCCGTCTGGGTCCAAGACGTCTTCCCCAAACTCCGCTCCACCCTCCTCTCCAACCCAAACGACATATCCGACAACACGCTCGCCGTAGTAATCATGATGGCCAGCCTCGAGATAATCTGCTCCGGCACCTTCGAAGTCCCAATAACATGGCAAAACCACCTAACCATGGCGCGCCAGATGATCACGGCACGCGGCGGGCCCGGTGGCATGGGCCGCCACGACCGCGTCGCATACTTCCTCTCGCGGTGGTTCGCATACCTCGATGTCGTAGGCTCACTCAGCGGAAACAAAAACGACATGATGCTCGGGTCAACCTACTGGTCGAGCTCCAACGCCTCTGCCGACGAAGACTTTGAAATAGACTGCTTGCTCGGCTTTACAACGCATTGTGTCGGCAGTCTGGCGCGCATTTCTGAACTCGCAAAACTGTGCGAGGCGCAGCGCATCGATGAGGCGGGGAATTTGAGACAAGGTTGGACGCCCGAGCCGCAGATTGTGCAGGAGGCGGTTAAGATACGGAGAGCGCTGGAGGAAGGACTGCATGATCGGAATATCCGCAAGGGGTGTAATCATCGGTCGAGCGCGTCGAGTGAGTCCGAGGGCGCGTGGGATGCGACGGAGATTTACGCAACGAATGAGTTGTTCCATTGGGCTGGGCTGATTCACTTGTACCGCCGTGTGCTGGGGAAACCGAGCATGGATGTGGAGGTTCAACATGCGGTTCGGGAGATTGTGGGACTGTTGTATAAGATTCGAAGGGGTAGTACTGCGGAGGCGAATCTCATTTTTCCAATGTTTGCGGCCGGGTGTGATGCCCTGGATGAGGGGCAGAGGGAGAAGATTATGGATCGGTTGAGGAGTGTGGAGGGGTTTGGGCTGACGCATGTGAGTTTTTTCCAAGGGAGATTTGGATGGATTGGACTGACTGTGGTATAGGTGCCTAAGATCAGCATACTCATGAAGCGCGTATGGGACACGGGTAAGCCGTGGGAATCGCTTGTTTCTGGCGAGTTCTTTGGCTGAACCACCACTTGGAGGGAGGATGAATGCCGACTCACTTGACGTGCTTTTGTTGGCATATCAGATCACAGCATCTGTCTTGGCGTTCTGCGACATGTCGTCGTTTGTAATATTGGTCTGGAGTTACGTTGGGCTAAGCGATATGATATACGACCATCACGGAGACATAGGAGCGGTCCCTATACACGGATAAGAAGGAATTATACCGGAGTGGACATGAAGTGCCACTTACTTGTCGCCAGCACAGGAACTGCAGGGAGCTTGTACGATTACATAGATTGCAGATTGAGATCTGTTTTTCCCAACAGTCGCTACGACGTTCGACAGACCAACAGCCAGCACACATACACAGCTGTTCTGCCGCAGAATCGATACTCAATTGTCCATATTCTGCACCGAAGTACTAGTGATGCTTCTGAATCCACCTCGTTCTTGTTCCTCTCTATTGTACAACCCTCCAATACCAATTCATGCATGTGATACACATCCCTCATACCCTCCACCCCAGCCCAAGGCGCGTGCTTGTGCCCTTCAGAAGGCGGATTGTATATAAACATCCTTGCGGACGAAAATGAATACCAACCCCCAACCTCCCTCCCCCTCTCCCCTCAAACCCTTACCCCAACTAATGACTAATATTCCACCTCCCCTTCTTCAACCTCCTCATAATCATCTTCCGCCCCTTCTTCGTGCGTATGCGGCTCAAAAACCCATGTCGCCGCTTCCTCACAATATGGCTTGGATTATACGTGTCACGCGGTCCGCAGCGAATCTGTGTGTTGCCCAGACCAGGATGCGAGGAGATTTTTCCGGCGAGGTCGGGGGTTTCGCTGCTGGGGAGGGTGGTGGGCGTGGGTGTGCCGGGGGAGGGGAGGGTGTGTCTTGCGGGGAGGGTTGGGCGGCGGGGGGTGAAGGCCGAGAAGGCGCGGGTTGAGGGGGGGATGCTGGGGGTGTGTTAGTGGTGTATGTAGTAAAGTGTAGTATAGTGGAAGTGGGGGAGGAAAGAGGGTGGGAAGTACCGTTGTGATAGTTGTGCTGTGTGTGTGGATGTTGGTCTGAGGAGGGATGTTGCGCTGCGTGACGGACGGGCGACAAGGCGCAGGCATTGAAAGGCGTTCATGTTGTCCCAATTCCGTGAATCTTCTCCTCCGCAACCTCTGACGTCGCGATAAGCGCCTGTGGTGTTGATGTTGCTGCAATTCCCCGTCGTCTCACTTTCCGTCCGCAAGACACAAGTCAACTCGGGCAAGACAAGCTAGCGAATTCGACATGGCCCGTGCGCAAAAAGTTCTGGCGCAATCGCATCGCATCGCATCTTTCGCATTGCGCTCCACCAGCACCCTCACCTCCACACTCCTACAAATCACCCACAAATCTACACAACCCGTTATCGCATTCGCGCAAGCCCCCAGCACAAAACAATCCACAATGTCACTTGAGGCCCCCCCACCCAGCCGACCCATCTCCAGCGTCCCAATCTCCCAATCCACCGCCTCGCGCATACTAGACGCCTACCTCTCAAACTCAGAAGCACACGCACATCTCCACCCAGACGCCCTCATTACACCAACCGGCGTGACATTCTCCTCGCACGGCGGGCCAATGGGCGGCGTCGTAATGCACAATTTGCGTCGCGTAGCAGCTGGGTTGAGGGGAGAGTACTTGGAGCCTGAGAAGACGCCTGAGCCGGAGGGCGAGGAGGGGATCGCGGGTGCAGAGGTTGGTGGAAAGGGTGGTGCGGGTGTTAAGGGTGTGAATAAGAAGACGAGGAAGGGCGGGGAGGAGGGGTGGCTGGATGCGGAGGTTGCGGCGGAGCAGGGGGATGGGTTGGTTACGGGCGATGTGGGGGATAGGACAAATGGGGTTGTTGATGGGGGGGAGGAGCCGGAGGTGCAGGTTACGGGGGAGAAGAGGAAGGCTGCTGGGGAGAGTGGGGATGGCAAGATGAGTAAGGAGGCGAGGAAGAAGGCGAAGAAGGAGAGGGATTTGCAGAGGAAGAGGGACAAGGAGGCGCAGAAGGCGGCGAAGGAGGATTAGTCCTGGGACTGAGTGAGGGAGATTTCAAGATACCATGGTGTTGGAGCATTGCATTGGATTGGAGTACGGCGTTTACTTGGGGCATTGAAAGGATTTGGTGCTATTCAAGAAGCAAGATTTTGGATCTCAAAAGATGAGAGATGATACGCCGACCACTGCCATGCGCCTACAACTCGCGATCCGCAGCCTTGATGGGCTTATCCTCGTCCGCCGCCTTCTCTTCCACAACCTTCCTGTCGCCCACCCAGCTCATGGCCTTCAAGCGCTCTGTCAGGATCGGGTGCGAGTGGTGGAAGCTCGAGTATAGCCAGTCGGCATCCATGCTCGACAAGTTCTGGATTTGAAGCTTGAGCAGCGACGAGCCGAGCTCGTTGGTGTATCCTAGCTTGACGGCGAAAGCATCTACAACAATGTTAGCTGTGGCCAAAAGTCGGCAGAATTGGAAGACGTACCAGCTTCATACTCCATCTTGCGGGTCCACATGTTCATCAGGAGCTTCAGGATGGAGTCCGTGGGCGACAGAATCTCGTTGAACAGCATAAATCCAACGATTGTGGGCTGCTCGCGGTGAAAGCCAAAGTCGGCGTACAACGAGTTGTTGTTGACGAAGACGGAGAACAGGGCAAACAGGTAGAACAGATGCGCCTGTCCAATGAAGAGAAGTCTCGACGTGTGGTTCATCTGCCAGTGACCAAGTTCGTGTGCCAGAACAGCCTCGACCTCCTTTTCCGTGCTCTTCTCAAGCAGTGTGTCGTAGATGACAATCTTCTTCTTGCCGATCCAGGGGAGTCCCGTGAAGTATGCGTTGCTGTGTGCGCTGCGCTTGCTGCCGTCGATGACCTGGAGTTCAGAGAGCGGGAATTCGAGCTTGGAAGCAAGAGCCTCGACGTCGTCCTTGAGTTTGCCAGGCTTGAGGGGCTCGAGCTTGTTGAACATGGGTACAATGAGGATCGGGTAGATAGTCATAGCCGAGATCTGAACAACCAGCATGAACACCCAGAGATAGTAGAAGAAACCCTGACCGGTGCGCTTGATAATGGACAAGAAGGCACTGCCAAGTGGGATACCGAAGGCAAGGCCGAGAGCTTGGCCCTTGATCATGTCCGTGACCCAGAGCTTCATGGTTGTCTTGTTGAAGCCAAACTTCTCCTCGAGCACAAAGGTGTGGTAGTATGAGAATCCAAGACCGGCGAAGAGGTCAATCCATCCGAGCATGTACATGAATAGCAGCGACTGCGATATCTCGCCCGAGAAGCGCACAGGCGCAAAGCGAGCGATGACGGAACCGGCGACGCCCCATACGATGGGATAGAGGTTGAAGTAGATGGTAGCAATGTGTTTGACCTGGTTGAAGATTCCGGAGATGAAGCTGAACTTTGCCTTTGCGCGGCCATATTTCTGTTGCCATGTAAGCACCGCTGTCCGTGCGGGGTTTGAGGGGAACAAAGAGGAAGACAAACCTGGGATTTGTCGAATGTTTCTTGATCAATTTCCTTATTGAGGGCCTTGGGGACGGTGGTACGTTGGAGGACACGGTATTGGCGGAAGAGAAGCCAGTTCTCGAGGGCGAACTCCGCAAGAGAGAAGCCGACTACGAAGCGCTTCCATGGAAAGAGTGGCCGATCCAAGAAGCGCGCAAGGCGCTGTGAGGTGTTAGCCGTGCTTTCCTATATTGTCCTTCCCCGCGCATGGGGTCTTACCTGCAATAAGGCCTGAATCATGTTGGCTGCGTTGTGGAGTGAAACAGTGAGCAGCGACACGCGAGTTAAGGACAGTTCCCCCGAGATGCGCTAAGCAGGGGTTCCAATCTAACGTCATCCTGCATCCTTTACGTTCATCTTCCACGTCTGCATCAAATCCTAGTGTTGCTGATTATATTCCGCTGTTCGTTCTTTAAGGTGGAACATTATGGCCTTTTTTAACGGAATCACACTTTCAATGCGCAGCGTGTGTATTCGATTCTCGAACCAAATCGCCCCGTCTCCGCGATTATAGAACACAATAGCATGAGCATGTGGTCTGATGCATCACCAACTCGCGTTTATCTTGCTCGTTTGCTGCCATTCTGTCATGACAAACGGTAAGAACAGTTGGATGTGACTTGGCCGTTAATCCCAGAGGAGTAATAGCAGGTGCTTCGTTGCTTGTACGATACAAGAAGCGCATTAGGTTCAATCTTCAACGCTGCTGCACATGCTAGCAGTATCGCGCATGCGTCCAGAAAGAAGGTAATATCGATCGCTCCTGCCCGATCCAATCTGCGATATCGCAGTGAATGCCAGTTACGACCCCAACCATGTACCGGAACACCACAATCACCGCGCATTGACACCTTCGACCAACATGACAGTATAATACACTAATCTAGAGACCATATCAATTGCACCGTGTGCTTTACTGCAAGTCTCTATTGCTCACACGATCAATTCAACGAATCCGCAGTGCTCCTCGCAGCAGCCCATTATGTATAACTTACACCACGCGTCTAGCATCTCTCAATCAAAACGTCTGTCGTTGGCTATGACATCGCGACTGACTAGCTTCTTCGAAAAGGCCGACGCAAAGAGTACAAGTCCTCCTTCAAAGTTCCAGAATACACCTCACAAGCTTAGCAAACCCTTGCGGACGAGCTCTGGTCCTCTTGGCCTACAAGATGACTATGATTCTAGTACACCAGTCGAGCCGCCGACGGAGCCTGATCTGATTCTCGAAAACGATTACCCTAGTCTCCGGGCCCTGCGTACTGACGATGATCTTGGGGACGGTCTTTGGCTGTGTTCGCATTGTCGACATGAGAACATTTTACGGCACTACAGAGGCGCATTCCCATTCAAGCATCTCCGCTGTGATCGATGCAATCACATAATCTGCTCAGACTGCCACACTTCTGCAATCTTGTCGCCAATCCCGTACGGGATGATTCACGCTCCGCCAACGCCTGTTGGTCACGAGATTCGCTACTGCCACATTTGTCCAAAATGTGGTTTGAGCCACCGCGCTGAGCAAGAGGGTGCCACTCTTGACTTTTATGGAACGACATGTGCCGATTGCGGAGCTACATCATGGGGAGACTGGCGGCGATATCACATGGGCAATTACGAGCCATACCGCAGGGATCCAGATGCGACCTTTGCCGAACTTGTCGATCAAAGGGCTGAAGATGCGTCTAGATTGGCTTTTCAATGGGTCTTCGCAAACGCCGCATTGAGACCGGCGTCAGTGCTGCGCTCTACAGGCTCAGACGCTACTGTCAGAGACATGAAGGCGTCGGACGAAGGTGGTGACAAGTGTGAGGGAAGGGAGCCATTGATTTGGTCGCCGTGTTAAGATAAGAGGTCATATCGCTCGAGAGACATGGATCGGCCATGTCTCAAGTGAGCCGTCTTGCTCCACCCACAAAGTCTCACTCATTGTGTACAAAAAGGCTAACAGCGGTCTCTCGCACTCACAATGAGATTCAACCAATACGTTGTACATTGTTCACCAACAACTTTGGATATGTTCCCAACCACTCTGCCCAGGGGCAGCTTTTGCCTGCCGGGTACATATATGTTTCATCTTTTCCCTCCATTTTACCATTCGAACAACCTGCAAAACGTGTCATCACGACCAGTCCTCTGCAATCTTCCAAAACACTTTGATCACATCGCTCCAACCAGGCACAATGTCTTCAGCTCCAGGAAATTCGCAGATTTCGGTCACGACCACGCCTAAGCAGACGCAGCTTTTTCGGAAAATTGGTAAGGTGTTGAACGCCTTCCGCTCCCGTAAGCATGCAGTTGCACAGGTTGCCGGCATCGAACCTCTTTCAGTAGAGCTAGATGCCGAGATACTAGCAAGAGATCAGTTGGTTAACAACTGGGTATCGGCCAATGTTGAACGTCTGGCTGACACAGGAGACAGTGGGTGCTCGTGCGACTGTATGGCAGCGCGGCTCACGACCCTCCCGTCGCTGCATCCCATTGTAGCTCCACGTGCACGGTGGGAACATGGCATGTGGTTTGTGGACTAAGCACTCATACCATCGCTACATTTCCTCACACTACCCCCATGGTATAAGTCGACCATTTTCGACTTTTGAGGAATGGTCAGCCTTCCACTACTCGAGCATGATTCCGTATGTTCACTAACCGTACTCCGGTAGTATGAGGTATGTATGTATTCTCCTAAATCCAAATAATCTTTCAAAATTTCACGTTCACCTTTGTCCTCCAGTGACTAACTCATCTTCCAGTACTCACGATCTCGGACTCTTGAAGACCTGCATCGTACCTCACTTTCCCAGCATGGACTTCCGCAGGGCTTCCCAGCATAAGAAGCGTCCGTATGCGACATTGTGAAGCTACATTGTCTTCTCAAGTAAAGCGACCGATTCCTATATAACCTGTTCACATTGTGACCTCACACTGGACTTTATCGGGCCTATGATGTCGCATCACAGCGAGACTATATACCCACACATCTCACCATCAACGTACTCCTACAATGGCTACATATATACTTACAATTATACGGAAGGAATTGATATAAGGGTCCACGACACTCTTCCTTGCCTCCTCATCAAACCTTGAACTTTCAAAACTCACAACACGCTTCTGAACTCAATCATCCAGACCCACAGTCTTACAGCTTATCCTCGATTATTGACAAAGAGTATCAAGTAGGTGACAACCTCCAAACCAACCCTTCACTCCAACAACATGTTCACAAAAGCAGCAAAAGCATTCCGCGCGGCTGGCCGCGCCTCGAATGAACCCGCTCGTAATACCGAGCGCACTACACGTGCTGTACATCCCGAAACCGCCGTAGACCCCAGCATCTGGGAGGACCACGAATACGGCAATCTCCTAGCCCAGAACCACTCCGGGCGCATGGCACACGGGCTCTGGATCTGTTCGAGCTGCCAGGCCGAGAACAATCTCGTCCACGTCGAGGGGGCCTACCCCTTCAAGTACCTCGTCTGTCGTGCCTGTGAGCACGTGTTCTGCGGTGAGTGCATCAGTTCGGATGTGCTGAACATGGAGCCCTCCCATGGTTTCAACATCGCCGTTCCGAGCTCCCAGTTCGGTCTGATTTGTTCGGCATGTGGATTGACGCACCGCGCGGGTGAGAACATGGGCGGTATCAGATGTGCTTGCGGTAGTCGCGTGAACTCGGCGTGGATGCCGTTTGTCATCGGTAGATCTGATGACTACCGATATGATCCAAATGCCTGCGCGGTCAATCTGAAGATGGCGTTCCATGACCGCGCGATTAGGCGCCAGTTTGGTTCAGTCCAGGACATATCTGACTCGGGACCAGTGGCTACACGTCAGTCATCACGGCATACCACTGAAATCGTTCCAACGGCGCCCTCTGCAACTCAAGCTGTCATCCCACAGCTGCTACCTCAGGCTCCCGCACCAGCCTATACCTCCCCACACGCCCGATCATCAAGCGTGATTCGTCACAACCCTCCTCCCACAAACACACACGCGACCCTCTCAGGTCCCTGGGAGCCGGAGTGTCCACTAGACTTCGACTCCTCAGAGCGAGTGCAGAGCACTCTATCAGGGCCCTGGAGCCCCGACTACCCTGCAGAGTATGCGCGTCGCTCAAACTCTGCAGACTGGGTGTAGAACAGCTTTGCGTCGTGAACTGGAGACTGGAGCTGGTACATGTTACCATGTGCTGGCTAGGTCCTCACCACGAACGTCACTCCGACGTGTATGAGGTCTTAATGTGGGTTAGCTGTGCTTTTGTATATATATTCGGTAAATTGGATACCCGCGGGCCCTTCGGCCGCCTCCAGCTTCCTAGATGTCAACGAGCTCGCGCATGGCGGTTACCAGCCTACAACTACTGTTCCGGGGCCCATTCAGATGGTACAAGTGAGGATTGGGGGCGGCGAAGCCAGTCGACAGGGCAAGGCAAAGAAGACCAGACTTCGGGCACATTTGCTGGAAACTATTTATGACCGCTGCCCAAGAGTTGGGAATTCAGCCACGGGGTGGGATGATGGAGACAGACAGGCTCACCCTTGAACGAGTGCTCGTTTGTATATATTAAAGCCCTGGAATAAATATTCAATAATAAATTGATTGGAACAATAACTGTGCCTTTCCTTTTTTCTCTCTCTCCGATGAACGTGTGAACATCTCATTGCATAGTTTGTATCTATAACTCAACCATCCGCCATGTTCATTTGTATCCTAAAGTAAAACTCGAGTAGGTATAGTATATGCTAACCCACCTAACCCTGCAAAGTAAATCCTAATGTACCACACAACGCGCATGTCAAGCGCGAATGAACAGAAAACCAGTACCACTAGTGAGTGCGTACTTCTTCGATTTACATGACCATAATATCCACGCGCGACTTACGCTGCAAAGTCCGCACACCCCCACGCAATCCAAAATCTCCCAAACAACACAATACACTCTAGAGCAGGAGTAGAGCAATCGCTATCACCATCTCATCAAGCCTTGTGCCCATCCCGCCCGCCATTCACCCGACACCTCATTCGCCAACTTGCTAACCCACCAACTTCAAAACCCAAACACATGCATGCAGCTAAACGCCCGTTCCAAGACCCCCCAAGACCAGCGCCAACGCTTACCCTGCGTCATTCAAAATCGCCACAAAGCTTAATTCATATCCGCGCCACCGACGAAAGAACCGGTTCTACGACTTTCCAACCGTCGGACGAGAGGGGCCTGAAAGATATATAGTTACTCTACTCGTCGTTGGAAAAAGGGTGCAAGACGCAAGTGTCACGTGGTTTCCATTACTGCTCTACCATATTGCGGTGGGCACTATATCCAGTCTATCCTATCAAACGGCGCTGCATGTCGTGATGTATACTTTGTTTAGTTAGTGTGCTTTGAAGAAGTGGACGCGCGTACAGCTCGAGGAGTAGGTGGCGAAATCTGCAAACGCAAATGCGTATGCGAAGGAGATGAAATGAATATTACGTGAATTTTTTTGTTCTCAAAATAATATTCTTTGTTCGATTCCAAGCTTTGCTTCCTATGTATAACGCTGCAAAAGTGGTATCTAGAGCATGAAACTACAGAGCCCTGAAAAGAAAAAAAGAAAGAAAGAGAGAGAGAAAGTGGACGTGACATCTTCAGAACTTTCCTACCACGCCAAAAGAAAGAAAGAACAAACGCCGTCGCGATGTTTTAAAAAGTCAGAAACCCCTCTCATCCTGGATTTCCTGCGTTTGTTGGTGTATCATGACTGTTTAACATTGTAATTGATGAGGTATCTTGTTTATACGTGAACATGTCTCTGAAGCGAAAGAAAGGATCCGAGATTAAACCGTAGAACGAAAAAGGCTGGATGGAACAGAAAGTGGTATCTAGGCCTTGAAGTTTGCAGTAGTCCAGTGCTCGTATTCGACTTTGAGTTCGCGCTGGACCCAGGGGATGGTAATGGCAGTCCAGATACCTGCCCAGAGGAAAGGGAGAACCCAACCAACCTATTCGTTGTTAGCATCGTCTCTCGTTTGGAAATGTGAATGTGGAGATACGTACAACATAAGCGGCATCTCGCTGAATAGTAAAGACAATAGCCGTTGTAACTGCAGCGCAGACAATGGCGCCAATAGCCCAGAATAGCGTCAAGCGGTGCAGCATCTCACGAAAGTGCTTGCTGGCCTGGTATCGCAGGTTGAGTCGCTGGCGGAACTGTGTACCGCCGCTGCCGTCGACGGCGCAAATGTCCTCGATGTAGGCGTAGATGCCTGGGCGGAGGGGTGCGCCGACAGGGAGCGAGGAGATACGGCAGGGGGCGGGGACTTTCATCAGGCGCAAGACGTCCATGAGGAGTAGTTGGAAGCCAATGGCGAAGAGCATGCTTGCGGCAGGCATGGCAAGGACGCGGATTGGGGGGTCGTGGAGGGATGTGCCGCTGTTGATGTGTTAGCGTTGTGATTTTCCCTGTGGTCTAGTGTGTAAACTTACACAATGAGTTCAATCATGACGAAGAACCAGCCAAACGACAGGTTCCAGTGAAACCAATCGAGATACCATCTCTGCGCACCAATAACCCTGCAGGTGGACTTTTTCTTCCACAGTCTGTGGAAGCGGATGAAGTACTCGACAATGGAGACTGTTCCCAGCAAGGCAGTGCTGATGCTGAAGACGGCGACTGCAGACAGTTCGTCGCGCGTCAAGCCGTACCACATGCCAAAGTACAGGCCAATGGGCATGAAAACACAGTCGACGACGATGAGAGTCCAGAACCAGAAAATGGCCTTTTTGCGCGGTCGCAGCGAGTAGCCCAGGGGCGGCGGGGTGCGGAAATCGGGGTCATCGTATGTGACTTGTGTGTGAGGGTATTGCGAGAGGAGAGAAGGCGAGGGCGCTCTGCTGGGATTTGCGCTGGGGACGTTGAGGGTAGCGGCTGTGCTGCGTGGTTCTGTGCTGCGCGGTTGGCGCTCGTCGTCGTCGCTTGCACCGTCGACTTGGATGCCGGGGACAGCAAGGTTGTTGGTGTTGGCGGCGGCGGCGGTGGTGGTGGTGGTGTGACCTGACGATGTTTGCGCAGTCTCGTGGGCAGTATCTGGCGGTGGTGTTATGGTTGTTGTGGTTGTGGCGGTAGGCGTCGAGGGCCTCAGCATCTCGGTCGACGACTGCTGGGCAGCCATTTTCTTTGTTGCTGACTGACTAGCGATGCAAAGAATTGAAGGGTCCAAGACTCCAAGGGAAAACTGGGGGAAGCCGGCGCTATTATGAAGAAGAAGTGCTGGGGGCGAGTCTTATCCGGATGCTAACGGAATCACGAGGCTCTTGTGTGGCAGACAGCGCGTCTTGGAAGGTTTGGCAACTCGGGATTTGGGAGCTCGGTGCTTTTGAAACAGCGGGCAGCCGATGGAAGTGTCACGTCACGCCCGGGCAAAGTGAAATGGGCGAGTTTGGTGAGGAGGGAATTCCACAGCCGAGCCAGAATGAATGGACAGGACGGACAGGAGGCCATTGAAGGGAAATGCCTTCTTTCTCCCATGATGTAATGTCGCTGGGCGCCCAGCCCCTGCAACGCCTGCAACTCTTGAATCCTCGACCCAGTTTCCAAAGTCGACCAAGTGCCCACAACCCGCAAGCGTCGCCCGCTGATCCACTCTGACCCGCTGACCTCATTGCCCTGCCACCCTCACTCCACTTGCACCCCCCTCTGCGCGCAGGAACATGTAATATAGGCCCAGTACTGATGCGCTCTTACCGCACCCTCTTGTTGCATTCTTTGGTGACTTTTGCGTCCTGGCTGCCTTGTTGTCGGGGCGAGGGCAACACCACCCTAATCAGCCAAGACCTCTTCTGGGAACTCGAGCAACTCGCGCGCATCGTCGACATCTCGTACTGTGTAGGCACAGCTGGCCTGGGCATTGCAAAACCCTTTTCATGTGCCAGTCGATGTGCCGACCGCGACTTTGAGTCGTTTGAACTCGTCACTGTGAGTCGTCACATCTTCCAGTCTAGCAGAGAGTTGTCGCATGCAGTGCTGATGTAGATATGTGCATGCAGGCATGGAACACTGGACCCTTCCTCTCCGACTCCTGCGGCTACATTGCGCTCTCCCACGACCCCAAGAATCCCCGTATCATCCTCGCCTTTCGCGGAACCTACTCAATCGCAAACACCATCGCCGACCTCTCCACCATTCCCCAGGAATACGTTCCATACCCCGGTGACGACGACGACGATGACGACGATGACGATGACACCTCCTCCTCCTCCCCCTTCTCAGACTTCCTCTCACCACGCGCACCCGCCCTAACCGACGACCCACCCCCCGCCTCCCCCCCAAAATGCACAAACTGCACCGTCCACACCGGCTTCTACACCTCCTGGCTCAACACGCGCAAGACCATCCTCCCGCACATCACCTCCGCCCTCACACAGCACCCGTCCTACAAACTCGTCCTAGTCGGGCACTCCCTCGGCGGCGCCGTCGCCACCCTCGCAGGCCTCGACTTCAAAGCGCGAGGCTGGAACCCGCACATTACAACCTTCGGCGAACCACGTCTGGGCAACAAAGCACTAACCACATACATCAACCAGCGCTTCAACATCACCCCCCACCACGCAACCAACACATTCCACAGAGTTACCCACGCAGGCGATCCCGTGCCTTTACTCCCGCTCGAGGAATGGGGGTATGCCATGCATAGCGAGGAGATATTCATTACACAGGGCGAACTCCCGGCTTCGATTGCGGATATCAGGTATTGCGAGGGCGATCAGGATCCAGGTTGTATTGCGGGGAGTGATGAGGGGAAGAGCGGGTGGGGGGTCCCTGCGCGCTTTAGGTTTTGGCAGTTGTTTTTTGCGCATCGGGATTACTTTTGGAGGTTGGGGCTTTGTGTGCCCGGGGGGGATCCGTGGCATAAGTATCCGAGACAAGGGGAGGGGGAGGGTGGTGCTGAACAGCTGGAACTGTGAGTGTTGTGGGTTGTGTTGTGTCGTTGGTTTTTGGCAGAGTAATGAATTGTAATGTGTATATGTAGTTGTTTGTAATGTTCTGTCTTTTTTTTTCGTGTATATATATGTATTAGCGAGCTTTTCTTTGGCATCTTTACGAATTCACGGCATTGTAATACAGGATCATTATCATCTTCCATGATCTTCCCTCAAAGAGCTTGCGTTGACACCCCACAACATCCTCAACACTAGTATATCTACCTTCACCCCCATCCATCCTGCCCTCCCACCTCATCTCCTCTCATCTCTCTCCCCCAGGCACCACAACCCCCACCTCCACAACCTCAACCTCCCAACTCTCCAAATCAAGCAAAACAACCTGCCCCCCCTCCCTAAACCTCGGCACACTCAAAACCAGCACCTTCTGCCCCGCCGGCCCCTCAATAACCTTCTTCGCAAACCCATCCTGACACCCCGCAAAATACACATGCGGACAGTCACGCACGAGCATCGGGTCGTCGTCTTGAAACGGATAACACCATAGTGTGTCAGGGGCAGTGGGCGCGATACAGCGCCAGCGCAACATCATCTCCATGACTTCGAGGGGTTCGACTTCGTCTACGTATTTCAGCAGGTCGGCGACCGTTTGGCCGCCTGTTCCTAGGAAGCGGTATCCTTCTATGTCGCCGTCCCAGGGGTTGGTCACGGTATCTAGGCCATGGATGGTCTCGTTGGTTTTTGCGGGGGGTTCGGCGTAGAGGCGGGATTTGGGGAAGAGCGCCGTGTGCAGGGGTTGTTGGGGGAGTGCGACGTTGGCGGGGTCCGAGGCACCGGGGATTAGGGTGATGGGGAGGGAGGGCAGGAGTTCGGAGAGGAAGGTGTCGAGGCGTTCGGCG
This sequence comes from Plenodomus lindquistii, assembly GCA_025504975.1. Taxonomy (NCBI): domain Eukaryota; kingdom Fungi; phylum Ascomycota; class Dothideomycetes; order Pleosporales; family Leptosphaeriaceae; genus Plenodomus; species Plenodomus lindquistii. Next base: position 527,992 of record JANUWI010000008.1, read on the forward strand.
GGGGAGGCGTTGTAGGCTGAAGCGTCGTAGCCGTAGTGTTTGCTTTTGCTCTTTTTCACGGCAAAGTCTTCGCGTGAGAGGATGGGTGAGGCGTGCGAGAGCGAGTCGCCGGCTATTATGAGGCGGGTGATTTTCGAGGCTGAGGCTTGGGTTGGAGGGCCTGCCGCTTCGCCCGTAAGGTATTCGAGGAGGAGGTCGAGGGAGAGTTCGTCGTCGTCTTGGCCTGTGATTTCGAGACCGGAGACGATGGCGACTTTGCCTGAGGGGCCGCGCTTTGGTGTGGGCTTCTTTGCGCGGGTGAGGGCGGTGTCGTCGCGTTCCCAGCGTTCGGGCTGCCGTGGGAGGTCTGCGTATTGGGTTGCTATGACTTGGAATGTGCCGTCTGCTTGCTCTGTGCCGAGGGCTGCTAATATACAGCCGGTCACGTAGTGTGAGTTGAGGCTCTCGCCTGTTACGCGCAAGCGGCCTGATTCATCTTCCAACATCATCTCGTCCTGACCGCCGGGGGACACGTAGGTTTCGCGGGGTGGTGGGGCGGCTATCCAGTGCTATGTAGTGTCAGCTTGCATGATCTGAGAGAAATGACCTTCACTTGGCTTTGTGCATACCTCTTTCGATATGTCGTCTAGGACATTGGGCTTCAATGCCATCTCCATGTACACCGTCCCAACTATCCAGCACAGCTCTCCTTGCCGTACGTCCAGCACACGCTCCACGAATGTCGCCTTTTCACCACCCAGCTTCAAACATGTCAGTTCTCATCCGTTTGTGTGTTTGCGCTCCAAATCCTAATGTTGCGTACCTCGAAGTCGCTCCAAGCATCCTCCGCCTTCTGCTTCACAGACTTTTTCAATTGCGCCAGCCGCAAGAAGTACATGTCTGCGAATTGTTGTCCATAGTGCTTATCGGTACCCTTGGGAAGCTCGAATGTGTGAAGAGGGTTGTAGGCTGAGCTCTCTCGAGTTGGAGCGGCAGGCGCATTCCCGCTACAATTGTCAGTATACGAAAATCCGTACTCAAAAAGTTTTACTTACGAGGATGGAGCTTTCAGCAGGTCGCCGTCTAATTCTGCCATTTTAGGTGAGAATGGGTGATATGGTGGTTAGTGTTCGAGTCCGCAGTGTTGTGCACATGTCAAGGCTCAAAAAGTTGGGGAAGTCGCGTCGCGCGTCATGTCGCGCCATCCCAAACGGGATATTTAAGTGCTCCACGCCGAGAAACCCTTGGAGACCGACTCTACGCGGTGACATCTGACTTTGGTTCATTCATGTCACTTTCACTGTCATTCATGTGACCTGTTTCAGTGCAAGTATCCGCGTGAACGGATTCATTCATTCTCGCGCATCCAAGGTATAGGATTGAACGCGCGATCAATCGTAAACGATGAACAGGAGGAATACCGAAGAGGTGGTTATTATGTTATTTGGTGGTGCATCGAGCGTGTTTAACACCTGGTTGGACGTTACCAGGGTTGTTGCACCTAGGATTATAGTCTCGTTCCCAACGACGGCGGTTTGCTCTAGATAGCTAAATTGACAACCTCGAGGTGAACTAATAGATCAGTCGCAAAGGAAATCCACAAGAGCGTTGGCACATGTGACGATATCGTGAGAATGATTTTCAATTGTTTATTGCGCCCAATAGGCCTGTTTGTTTTGCTATTCAAAGATTCTTAAAGTTCCTGGCAAGAAATTCTTCCAGTGATGTATTGTCATATCCATATGCAGTTTCTGATTCTAAATGTCGGTCTCGCTCATATGCTTCCCGTTGGTGCGCCGACCATGATGATTACCCCGTTCCCCCGTATTGCGCCAAAAGAAAAATCGATTAAAAGTGTGGGTATGAAGGTGTAAATGTGCTCAAGTTGGTCATGAGGGTGCAAGTGCTTAGAGCATCTGTAAATTGTTAGTGAATGATTCAGAGCGACAAAGATGACAGAATAAACTCACCATAGCAACACCACCAGCAACGATGAGACCGAGAGCTGAGCCGGAGAGGGCCTGGGGCATGGAAGCAGCACCGGTGAAGGGAAGGGTGGAGGTTGGCCTGGTTCCCGAGCCGGTGCCTGAGGGAGCTGCGGCTCCAGTGCCTGTTGGGTAGAAGGCAGCGGATGTGCCGTTGGTCTGGACGTAGGCGGCAGATGTGGTGGCAGCGAGAGCCGCAACGAGGGAGATCATGGAGAACTGCATTTTGATGGTGTGTGGGTTGTGTTGGTTGTGACGGCGAGGGTCGAGTATTAGAATATTAGATGAAGTGTTGGATGTTGTACTGAGTGGTTGTGTTGAAGATGTGTTTGTGAGATGATGTCCTTCTACAACGTACATGCACTCTCCTTATATCTATTCTCACTCATTGCTCACCGTACTAGCATCCGCCAGTTGCAAGGTACCAAAGGTAAACGTACCCACCGAGCACACGTACGCAAACAACCCACAACCCAGCCATCAAGGCCAGCCCTACAAAGCCCCCTAGCTCCACTGTTCCTGGCACATGTCCAATCGGGGTCGCGTGGTGCGAGCGGGATGTCAGGGTTGCCCAGCTGTCAAAGCCGGTGTCATGCAAATTTGGCTGGGCCGGTGGCTGGAAATAGAAACACGCCAACCACCGTTTGCGTAATGCGGCTCTGGCGCCACTCCGGCCTTCCCCATCCACCGCCGCTGATTCGTCAGGCCGTCAATGAGATGGCGCAGCATGGCACAGCTGCTGAAAGACGATGGCTGAGTCTTTGCTGGGTCCTGCACCGTTTTTGGTGTCGTTGCTAGCCTCGTGGCCTGGTGCGCATGTGGCGATCGACATTACATTGCCAATGTGACTGGCCGCTTCCGCAGGGCTCCGCTCTTCCGCGCAACAACAGGTACGTACCCAACCACATGGTGTGTTTCAAGAAAAAAAGGAGGTTGCTGCGGCAATTGACAAAGGCTCTGGATCTCAACGGCCAGGCACAATCCGCTGACCCCACTTTTCATGTCCGCCCAATGGATTGCCCCCTACGACTGACGATGCGGAGGCCTTGCATTGGATGCCTGCGCAGATGAGATGCGCATGGCACTGTTGATGTCATTTGCAGGAGGTTCCAGCCTCATCTTCTGATCGTCCTTGCGGTGAGGGAGGTTAGGGATCTTCGTGGAGCCGCAGATTGGCAACTGCAAGGAGTACGTACTGTACTCCCCTTTGCTACGTCTGAAGTCGATCGTGGTCGTACCGGGTTCTGTGTCCTTTTGCGCCATAGCCGAGTGTAGTCGCAGTCGAAATCGCTGTCTTTTGTCGTTGCCCACCCCAAGGCTCTTCGTCACTCCTTCGATGTTTATGTTGTGCAGATGCTGTCTACGTACGCTGGTGCCTGTTCCGCAGTATATGTTAGGTTTGCTGCTCTGGACGTGCCTGAACTTTCATCTTCCAATTCAATTGACTTTGTCTTATTCCATCCATCTTATTTCTTAAGCAGCATAACATCCCTCGTGTCATTTGAGTGGACATCTCCTCCATTGCTGCGACTAGCGCTGGGTTGTTTAGCCATCTACCTGGTCTGATCACTTTTTTCTATGACTTACATTACTCTATCGAAGCTCCTCTTGATGCAAGAGGCAGAGATTGCGTGCAATAGTTTGAGAAGTCCTGGACTTGTTGCTGCTGGTGGCTCGCGCCTACTAGCGATTACCTTAACGTGCAACAGCTGCACCTACTATACTTACCACGCCAGCTCCTCTTTCCCGACAGTCTCATGATCGAGGTCTACCTTCCTTGATCTGCTCCCAGCGCTCTCAAGCTGCTTTTCATCCACTTTGTCTTCGTATCTCTCTCACTCACACTTATCAGCATCTCAACAAGCCGCTCGTCAGCAACTACACGCTACACGCGTCCCGCACATAAGAATATCCATCGCTACCTTTTTCCCTCACGATCCGAGAATTGCACCTCAACTAGCATCTTACCAAATCCCACCCATCACAACATGGCTTCATCATCATCGCCCAACTTTGAAAGAAATTCCGCAGCCATGCGTAAAGTCATCACTTTTCTCGTCAAGGTTGGGTCCAGCTACCAAGAATGCATCGTCCGGCGCAAATGGGTCAGGGAGATCACGAGCGAGGTTCAGCCTCCCGTTCCGTTGGCCCCCTAGGAGTCCAGGGTCCTTCTGAGGTTGAGCCTTTGTTTCGACGGTCATATGGCCGATCTGAGAGCCTTCGACGCCGAGTTCAAGGAAGGTCTAAAACAGCCCAGCCTCTCGGATCCCTTGGCGCTGGCGGAGTTTGTGGATGACGCGGAGAGCAGGTACTACGAGATGACCCTGAAGGTCAATGACAAGATAGAAAGCCTCTATTTACCTCTCTGTGCCAGGCTAGGGTTATGGCGGCAAGCCATGAACTCAGCTTCCTCCGGGTAGCTCAGTGTCCCGGTGGAAGATGATCAGGTTCGAGGCGCCAGCTCAGATATCATATGTAAAGAGAAGATAGTCTATTTTGCATTTGGCCCTAACATTTCATAAGTCGACCGCACAAGCACAGTATGGCGCGCTCCTTCCTAAATCATGTTGACAAACAGACAAGCTCGGCAAACGGTTCTGTTTGCACCCTACAAGACCAAACCTGCGGCACCAGCTACAGAAACCTCCCTCCAACCCAACTCGGCTTGCGCGACTACCACCTTATTCCCATCTCACCACTATTCTCGGCGACAGCCATACCCAACGATTCATAGCATGGCTTCATCGCCTCCACCCGACTTCGAGCACAACGCCAGAGCCATGCGTCGCGTCATCGAACACCTGCTCGAGGTTGGCAACTTCATCAACCGGGTCCTGGCTGTCAAACCGCGAGCTCACCCCCGTTTCGCCGGCACAAGCACTGATCTACCTCGTCACATCTCCCGGGCGTCCATTAGAATCGACTTGCTACGAGACACTCAGCTTGCCGACCTTCGAGCTCACGACAAGCAATTCAAGGACAGCCTGAACGATGCGACCCTCTCAGATCCTGTTGCGCTGGACTTGCACATGAACCACCAAGAGGCCAAACTCAGGGATGTCGGCCGGAAGGATTTCGAGAAGTTGATGGAAATTGGTGCCACCCTGGGTGTCCGGCCCGAGGACATGATCTAATCTCGGATTCCACCCATGGGCTGCACCGAAGACAAATGACATCTCGCACGACGATACCTGGGCAACACGAGGCGATGTACAACGTTTGCATACAACTAGGATTCAATCACGCCTATGTGTGGGGCTGATTGAGGCGACCGGCAGCTTATCTGACCTTTCAGATCTGCTATATGGACGATCATCATTTGGTGGCAGATTTGTTGCTTGTGAGTTGATCAAGATCACTCATTGTTCCGAGATTGCTTTCAAACCTTACTCAAGTGTTCAGACAAGGCAATAGTAGCTCTGTGTCGTTCTACAATACACGATTTACTACCACTTCAGGAGGCTTAGTGCTATAATTGCCTGGTCTTGAAGTACACGCTCTTTCCTTGCTACTCTTATCAACGATGAAGACAAAAAAATTCACCCTTACCTCGCCCAAGTGACTTATGGCGCTGGAACCTATGATGACCTCTTGTATGAATGCCTTTCTTTGAGTCGCCTTCTACGTGCCTGCTTTTTCACAATGCCGTGATCTACAATTTTAGTCCGGTCCGACATTAGCTAAATAGCACTGCATGTAATCAATTACACCATTTGATCGCGACGCGAGGTGTAATCGTTTCTCAGACATCTTGCCTCTTCTGAATGTCCAATGGGCAAGCTTAGCGTGACCTTTTCTTCACCGTCCCACTTGCAGGTTTACAAAAGTTTACTTGTATGAGTTGGCAGCTCATTCTCTACTGAACGATCTTCCCTTGCGATATCCCGTTCCTCCGTTTACCACTTGTCATCGTGAGTATCGATCTCACCTAACCAACTACGATTTCCAAGGCTGATCTCATCCCGATGCCCACCATAGATCTCTCGCCGCTAAGTTGAATTCTATCGTTGTCTCAGTGTCATGTTTTTGAGCGCGACATCGATGCCATGCAGGTAGTCATCGCGTATCTAATCGCTTTGGAGAACCAACGTGGGGTGGTCCTGACCAACGTAATAGCGTATCGCGCGCGTCTTCAACTTTCTCGCAACTCTCGGAAAGAGGTGAAACGAATCTGCGAGAATCTCAGACACCCGGACCTTGCAGACCCCGCCGTTCATGAAATATGTATGGATCATGAGTGTGAGAAGAACCGAGAGCTTGTTGTCGTCTTCTCCAACCCCAAATTCAAGAAGGACGTGATGACCGAAGACGCCGTCTTTCGCGTGTGTCAGGCCAACTCGCTGCCTGGCGCGAATGGTAGTGCAGTCGGATAAGCGGAGGCCTTAAAAGGTAGAATTATGAAAACCAGAGAAGGGCCGTTTTTGAGATCTTGGCTCCAAGAAGAAATTTTGAGATGCATCCGACAGGTAAATCTTGGCTCATCATGTTGTACTGATGGCATATAAAGGAGCATTACTGACTCAAATCAGCAGACGAGCGGACACAGCAACGAATTCAACAAAGAATGAGTGCTGTTTCAACGTCAACGCACGTACTTCACTCTTCGCATGTCGAGCCTACACTGTACGTTTAGGAATCGAACCTGCTCCAGAGTCATCTCACTTGTTCCCCTGATATCTTTCTAGGCCTATGCGTCACATTTCAAGTATCTGCATGACGTCTAATTGCAAGCCTCGCCTTGTTTGTTTTCAATTACGAAAGAAAAGTCATGAAAATCTTGAATTCCTGGATTGCGCCTGTGCGTGATCCCGGGTCGATTTGATTCCCAGCAGCACCACCTTTTCACTCTACAATACTCTTTCGATACTACCCTCCTTCTTCTTTCTCACTTCTATCACACCAGCGAATATCTCTGTCCAGCCTCTTCATTCGCAAGATACCATCACCCCCCATGCCACGATGTCGCACGCAACATCATGGCTATGCGCCTCACCGCCTAGTTATCCACGAGAACTACATCCGAGTAAATCACAGATCCACACTTTACACTCTCTCGAATCTCGATCAAGCCGTTTTTCGTCAGGGTACGATGCACGGGTTCAAATTTTACCTTGATCATTTACTAATGTTCGCTCGACACTGCCCGTAAGAGGGTGAAAATTTTACAATGTTACAGTCGAAAGGGCCTTGGAATATATAATTTGACTGATTGTACATATGCCAATGTAATTTGCATTGCTGCAGCCGGAGAATTGTCGGAGAGTACTTTTGGTCGAAACATGAGGTGATAAACTGGTTGGAAGCTGGCACTATTGTGCTAAGGGTTGTATTTATACCAACTAGGGCATCAACAACCTGCATCGCTCCTCACTCCTGACAAATTCTGTATCATCCACACTTCTCTACATCAACGCAGGACCTCTACGGCCAAGCCTTCGTCGCTGCAGTGCCTTAGCAGCATTATCATTAGGCTGTGCATCACCGAAACCACATCCACCATCACGCTCTTGTGCTATCACTGGCCCAGCGCACTTCCCCGAGTTGAACCCGCAGCACCCTGCCGCACAGTCTGCGTCCGATGTACAAGGGCCAGTGATGAATTGCGTTCCCGCAACCGCCGCAGCCCCGGTACCCGCAGCTGCTGGAGGAGCAGCGGCCATAGGGCTAGTCCCGTTGGCCTGCTCTTGGACGCCGGCATCAGCATTTGCATTTGCATTCGCTGCAGCACCACCGTTCAAAGCATTGTTGTTTGGTTGGGCATCACCGAAGCCACAGCCGTGCCCGTTCTCGTTCGCAACGAAAGGCGCGGCACATTTCCCGGTTGTGAAGTCGCAGCAGGCTGATGCACATTCGGCATCTGAAGCACAGGTTCCGGTGATGAATTGTGTGCCTTGTGCTGCAACGCTCAGGGACACTGGGAGATGATTAGTGATGCTCGGGTTGAGGTGGGGATTGTGACGTACAGCTGAGGAGAGCGACGATTCTGAAGAGGGTTGCCATTGTGTGAGAGAGATGAAGTTGGTTTTTGGTTATGAATGTAGTGACGACTTGCGAAGTTGAGAAGAGCCGAATGTGGAGAGGAATATGTTGATGTTGATGTTGCTGGTACCAAGGTCGTAGCAGGCCGTTATATAGTAGATACACTGCATTCACATGCTCTCTGAATAGGATCGTCGTAAGACTGGCGGCCTGGCGTGACACAAGCAGACTTCATGCCGAAACGACAGAAGTAGCTGAGGCATCGCCATTGCTCCAATTGGCGAGCAGAACCCCATTACTTCCAGGGAGGTAGCACCAGGATAGATGTCGTCTGAGAGAGCGAAGCGACTATCTCCATGTTTCGCTTCTAAGTTTGGTTTACGAATGGGGCGGGACTGCTCGATTAGGTGCTTACCAGACCTAGGCAGGTACTATCCGAAAACGCGGGCGCGTAAAAGGGACGGCTGTAAACATTATGCGTTTGAGACACATCTGGCTATTGCGAGTATGGGAAAGAGAGAGAGCGGATGGGATTTGTAAGAGACATACTGTAAGTCTAAGCGAGCCAATTGCGGGTGATCAGCATCATCCGTTGCCTTCAGCGACCAGCACAGTTTATGCCTTGCGTGTGCCTTAACACGATGCATGTTTCGAATTTGTCGGAAAATCCAAGTCGACCAATTAGCGTTGGAGACAAACGTAAAAGCATCTTAAGTCGCGAGAAATCGCTCTGGCGAAGATCAAACCGAACAAGTCTCGAATAGCTCGCTTTGGCGCTTGGAACGCGTAGATGCCGAAGAGACCCTGTATAGTTACTCTAAACCTCATACCATCCATTGCATTTCCTTACACAGGCAGTAGATTTAATCTGTTGTTCATTTAGCTATGAGCTTTGTTGTAATATTGTTAAGACTTACGAGTTGAGTCTGACTGTTCCCTCCGCGAATTACGGATAGAGATATTCTTGCTCTCCGCAAACACAAGATTTCAGATCATTATAGTTAGCCTGAGTGACTTAGATTTCTGTGTCGACATGGGCCACTTACGGTGACAAGGACATTTGCTCATTGTTAAGCAGCAATGTGTCCCCTACGAAACAACTAGGCTCATAGGTCCCTCAGATATGGTAATATAAATTGCTACTGAGGACTGAGTCACTTCTGAAGTTGAATGTGATGTCAGTGACTGACAGGCTTGATGGATGAGTTTAGTTTTACCTGTCTTTCGATTTGTCTGACAAGAACCTTGGCTAACGGACGCATTCTAAAAGGCTGTGTTGACCCATGATAGCGGCCACAGCTTTGAGGTGACGGGTTGCATAGTCAAGACGATGGTCTTACTTGCTATGAAGATAGACCGTTGGCAGGGGCTGGCCAGATTGTGTTGTAGCTATGAGCTACTGAGCCAGTACAGGGTGAGGTGTGCCTAGGTAAGTAGATCTGAGGAATTTCTCCTCTGGCGCCTACATATTGTACAGACGCAATACATCGGACAAGCTTGTCACCTAAGAGGGCACGAGTGAAGTCGAGTTAGCCACTAATCATCGAATCTTCTCAGAGAAATTGAAGATTTCAGTTGTAGCAGGACCAGTGCTATTGGGCCAGTGCTAGCGATATAGCTCGTGTTGATCCAGAGAGTTGCACCTGTACGTATGCTATTGTACGTAACATCTCGTGGTCATCGTATTCCTCTCAAGACGTGTAAGCCCCTTAACGAAATTGTCTTGCACCTTGTGTAACTCGATGTTTGTATGACACGACGGAAGGTGCGCAGGTCGATCAAATGTAGACGTATATGTCCTGCTAAATTTTGTGAACGATAGGAGACACCTTGGAATGATGTACGATAATTTGTAGTTGACGGCCCGAGGTCCATGTCGTAAGGGACCTACGGCTGAGATTGTAATAAGATTTCCAGCAGACAGAGAGCAGTACCCTTAGTACGACAGGCAAACTGAGCAACAGATGAAGTAGGCTCTACGGCCCAGAATATTCCAATGGTAGGACCAAAAGCGAAATCAAGTATTCAAGTTCGCCTGATCCAAGTTCGCCTGACAGCGGAAGTCTTGTCCAAGACGAAAAGCGAAGAAGGGTATATAAAGCCCGTTGGCTAAGGTAGAACCGAGATAATGTTGTGTGATAAGAAATAGTGAAGGTCGGGCACCGTATACAACTGCAAGGTTTGTCTTTGCAATGAAACGTGCCACAGGCGTCGTATTCCAACGACTGGATTGTGCGGACGACAAGTGGAGCATTCGTACATGAGCCAGCTTGAACTCGATGGAGATTTCGAGATTCCTTTGTTGCGAAGGATTCGTCTGGAAGAGGCATTCGTAGAGCCTATCGAGTAGTCGTGTATCCACGGTTGTAATTGGTGTACCCCGGCTGGCTGGTTGGACTCGGTGCGGGAGCAGCATTCAGGGCCTTCCAAGCAACTTCAGCAGCTTCTTCTCGCGATTGTTCGAGGTAGCGGTAGTCTCGCCATAGGTGAGCCCGATATTCACGACCATGTACGAAGACGCTGCTCGACCAGGCTGTTCTTATGCCTGGGCCGGTGTTAGCCTGTGCCGCCATAGACAGTGCGAGGGGCCGTAAGGGGCTGCGAACCTCGGGGGTCGGAGTAGTCTTGGAACTGTGGCTGAGCTATCTGGTTCGTTGCGCAATAGTCTGCACTGTTTAGCTATGCCCAAAGTCAAGACTGGTGTGCGCACGTTGAAGCTTCTGGACGTAACTCTCCTGTGCTGCCATGACTGTGACTGTTTGCGAGAAGGCGAGAGGGATGTTGTTGTCTACGGGCAGCCGTGGGTGGGGTAAGAACTTGTCAAGTGGGGATCTGGGAGGATCAAATTGCGTACAAAGACTAGAAAAGGACACTTGCCTTGGGCCTCCATCGCTCTGTTTATAGGCAGCATTGCTGCCAGAGCCTCATACTTGGTATCCTGCACAAGCCCGCCAGCGCCATCGCTACAGATTGTCTCAAAGCAGTCGTGCCCGCAGCCGTTGTGGCAGTCAATCTGCTTTGAAGTGAAGCAAAGGAGTGCGACCACGCTGCGCTGGCATGCTTATCCGATGTATCATTGGACAGCAGAGGCATCATTCAGTGAGCCACTGCGGGGGCAACGAAGAACAGAGAGCGGCAAGACAGCAGCTAGAACCCCAGGAATCGCGAAGGACCCTGGTAGTGACATTATGACATGCGGCTATGTAAGCTCAAGAACCAGAGCATTGGGATGACAAGACCAATGAGCTAGTTCGGTCAATGCTTGAAGTCGTTGTGCTGCCATTACAAGTCTGGTTCGCAGTATGTGCTGGCACTTGGAGGAAGAGAGATGGCTGCCACGCTACTTTCTTCAGTGCCGACGCACTGCCAGATGTATTTCGCAGATTGGCCCAGGCCTACTTCGGCCGTCGGCCCGCTTTCGGTAAAGTGAAAAGCGCGCCGTGCCGTTTCCGTCCCAAAACTGTGTCCATGTTGTCTGTCATGGCGTCATATCGAGCGCTGCTTGGAGTTTGTCGTCGTCGCTGAGATCGCATGCAGCGCAGTGCGATCCTTACTAAACCCAGGTAATGAGCTAAGATGCAATGCACGCAACAGGTCCTTCCCATTGGACCCACATCATCAGCAGCATGCGCCATTATCCTGAGCAGCGTGTCGCTCGTTGGGTAATGTGTGTTCCTGAGAAGCACCTCAGCCCTGCGGTCCCCGGTCTTGCATCTCCTGCAGCCGATATCACAATCACAAACTCGGATCCCGTGCGGTGCCTGAACTCCAGTGCTATGGCCAGTCGTTCGCTGTCGTTGATGAACCACCGCACGATGGAGCCTTCACCCAGTCTCCAGGGCGGAGCTTCCTCGGGGTCCGTCTCGGCCAAATGGAGTATAGGCGCACATGGCTTGCTATAACCGCACAAGCCTCGCGGCGGAGTTTGCGCCCTCCATCACTTCTCGCTCTGCGCTGGCAGCTGTTGTGCTGTTCACTGAACAGGTCCAGGGGGCGCTTTGATATGGTGGCTGTCGTATGGCGTATGTGACGTGTCGCACAAGGATGCATCAACAGCGCTAACCCCAAGTTCACGCCATGCTGCGCCCGCGTGCGTGCGGCGGATGCGCATACAGATCCTCAGAGGCCCACAGCTTTCGCTGCAGCATGTGTCTTCTCGGGTCTATCCGCAGTAGTAGACCGTTCGTTGCGACATTCCTGCAGTTGTGATGCATCCCTCCAGGGTCCGAGTGAACGACACGGTCACGTGGGCTCAATCACGCGAGACCAAGGGAGCGCAATTTTGCCGCGCTGCCATTCCCATATTGAAAGACCAGTCTATCCTAAGATCCATAGCTGCTTACCTACATGTCTTTGAGCGATGCAGCGCCATTCGTCCGGTCCTGGGCGCCCGCATACAACACCCGGAGCCGAGATCCTACCCAGCCTAAAAGTATCCGATTCTGGGGAACGACGAAATGGAGACACATCAAATCCTAGATGCACTGCGAGTAGAATCCACCACTCTGCGCTTTGCACGTTGATCCTGCGGCGCAGATCGTGCAGCCCTAATATCGAAAGATGCAGTCAGAAAGCGTCTCACATATGCGCAGGACTCGAACATCTGCTTACTTTATACCCTATTCCACCACACTGTTGGTATTTGGCAGCTGTACATACACCAATGCCACTACCGCTTGGAGCAGCCTGCGCGGCCGAGGTCTTCTTCACCGATGTCTGTAGGGTGCTGGATACAGCCGCCTTGCTCACAGTGGCAGTGGGCTGGGAGGCTCCACCAGTTGCAGTGGCGATAGATCCTGGTTTACTGCCAGCAACAGCTTCGATTCCGCCAGCGATGACTGCAGGACCAGGAGCGACATATGACGCCAAGTTTTGATAAATATTGATCTGGATTCCCGGATCTGTTGCCTTATAGGCCCCAGGGAACGACACGCCGGCAGGGTTGGAGCTGCCAGAACCAGTAATCGTGATCTGGTAGCAAGTCAGATAGAATTGTGCTCCGCCTAGCCCGGAAGCAGAGTGAAGCGCAATGGCTTCAGCGCGAAGAAGATAGTCGCCTGCAGAGTGGAGAAGACCACGTCAGTGTATGTTGCATGTGATGTGCAAGAAGATCGTACCTGGTGTGAGATTTGCCGGAATCTTGATATCCATCTTACCGCAATTGGCGTTCAAATCCTTCGTGCCCCAGTAGTCACCGGAGCCACCCCCACCCGCTGAGTTCTTCGCCCATGTATCCTCAAAGATCTTGAAGAAAGCCGAGGAGCCATCCGCAGTGGCAGCATCAGCGACCTTGCTGAGGTAGACGAGGACCGGCCCATGATGCGCGCCCCCAATCGCCTCGTTGCTGCACGATCGGTCTCCATTCTGCTGATGCATTTCTACTGTCATGGTCGCTCCAGCTGGCACACTGCACTTCGAAGCCGCAAAACCCTGATTGGCGTTGCCTGTTCCACAAGATTAGTACTGGCATCCTGCATGGCTTGAGTGCTCACTCGCATCGGATGTTATTACTCGTCACATCAGTCACTGGGCTGTTTGATGTCGGCAACCTTGCGCAGGATGACTGGTGCCACGCTATCAGCTTAATGCATGAAGATTTCTATGTTTACTTATCTGACCTTTCCCATTGACCCACAGGCCTTGCCAGGTCGCATGGGATGACACCCCGACAGCAAGGGAACTGAGGACAAGCGGCGTGAAGATTGTCTTCATAGTAACGATCTGCTTGGGATACTTGAATAGAATGCGACTTTGGGGTCAAGCTTTGGGATGAATCTATAGTATCTTGCCTAGCACCAGGACGTATTTATGCCTTCTTCTCCAGTTGTTGCTTCTTGTCAGAAGCGGATGTGGTACATCCACGACTTTCATAATCCATCTAACAGTACCCGCCAAGGGCCGAAAAGTGGTACTCGTCGCAGAGTCTTGTCTATCGCAACCCCAAATTGATGAAAGAAGCAGAGCTTGTGTCGCCCGCCACTCGACTCAAGGTCGCTAGAATCGGGCTATGGGCTGAGTGGAGATAACGTTTGCTGTCAAACTGGTGCGCCCATCCGGAATGCATCAATATGTATACTGCCAATTGTCCCAAGGGCGTTAGTACACTCATCTCGCTTGTAGTTCAGGACCTGATGGTTCTGATGTGTGTAACCGGCTGCCGGACAAACTACAATCTTCGCCCACCTCTGATCGTGCAATGTGAAGTTGCCAAAATCTTCTGTACAGTCTGACAAAACGCTACCCATGGCTTTTCTTCGGTGGATTCCTTGGTTATATTATAATACTGCCAAACACTGAGTGCGCTTGATAGGTCTGAGTGATGTAATCGCGTGAGTGCGAGAACGGCATTTGCGCTCGCGGCACCGCGTGGCTATGGATTGCGCCGAGTGACCTATCTCGGAAAATTCTGGCCTCATGGCGATGCTAACACCCTTTCAATACGCCTACATCAAATCATACTATTGGTGTATTTGTGATGGATGAACTTTCAGGGGTTTCAGGTCTCGGCATGAAGCTTCTTCCCGAGATTGTACCTATTGGTCTGGAACTTTAAGAGAAATTCGCATCGTCGATGTTGCGTTGACCATGAGTACAGAGAAGATGCTCGTGGACACATTGCGCCTCCATCGCATTGGCCTGATCAGTGGCGCCGCTGTGGTCACATCGATCACGGCACGCAGACCTGAGCAGAACCCGAAAGTTGCAAAGCGACGAATGGGTTGATGTGCAACAGAAGTGTTTATTCACCAGGATAGTAACATAATAGTGAATTTGGCGCACGCGTACCGGCAAGTGTAGGACTAGCGTGACGTCATGCGCAGCGACCGGTCACCCAAGTTCCTCCTTCATTCTCACCCATTTGTCAGCGGGATCATTTTTGTCTGATCAGGTGTCCTCTACAGTGTGACTTGTACTATATTTCGAAGCTCGCAATGTCCGTACGGCTCCGGATCGATCCTGCATAAACTGCGGATGAGCTCGTGTAGGTTATAGAGGAGCAGGAAAATGACCACGAATTCACAACACTTCAGCGTGTTCTCCTCATCAATATCAGAGTATATAAATGAGGACTCAAAATATATCGAAATGTCGTTGACGTGTCGTCGCAGCCTTACTGAGCGGTGTTTTCAAGGTGCAGTCAACAACGAACTCCGAGGTCCTTGGTAGACGATGCATTATACCAGGTCCATGGGGAGCAGGCGTCCTTACATCAAAATTTCCTTCTAGCAGTTGCTCGCCAACCTGTTGGATGGAACAGTAGTTGCGCACACATTTCCACAAAAACCCGCATCGATCATGCACGATGACATTTCCCGCAAAAGCCAACTCCGATCACGCTTTACAATATGCTGTCCCTCCATGCTCAACCCAACCACCTTGAGTTGGTGAACGTCAACAACACCAATTCGGGAATTTGATGGCTCAATCCACATCAAGTCGTTAGCGAGTGGATCCACCAATTTTCAGGCGACCATCCGATCCACAATTACGGTACGGTGCACTTTCGAACAATGTTGATGCTTAGCAGCACAACTTCAGATCCAAAACTTTATTGTGCAGGGCCTATCCCTTCGTTGCGGAATCTCGAGCCTACAAGTCTCCATGTCGGCAGCTAGGCATGGGCCGCTCCCGCAGGCGATCGCCGTCGGGCCCGGGGAGCCGGGAAGACAAAACGAATTGTCTCGCATATTCGCGTGTCCAGATGCAACTTCCCTCAGCATTTTGACGATGGGGCTGCAACTTGATAGGTTAGATATCTGATCCTGGTCAATAATTGGGGACTTGCGTATCAACTTTTTCCGGCATCTCCAGGCCGTGTGCGGCCTCTCATCAACTGTGTTTCTAACCTCACACTCCATGATACTTCATTAGAAGGGAATGAGACTCTCACGATGGCATCGAATTCAGAACTAATCACTCTGGATGAGACAGATCTGGGCGCGATCACGTGGGTATCGCAATTGACAAAGACCTGTCACCGGTCTCTCTACCCCACCTTGGATCCTAGCGAACCTCACCTGTCAGCTACTGGGAAGACTGTTCTCATCACGGGTGTTTCTGGTAGTGTCGGCCGTGCCATTGCCGAAGCCTGGACCATCGCCGGCGCAGAGGGCGTGATCATTACAGCTCGACGAGCCGACCTGCTCCAAAAGGTTGAAACGAGGCTGAACGAAATTGCAAAGGGAAAGACAAAGGTACTTGTTGTGCGGGCAGATATTGCACAAGAAGAAGAAGTTGCAGCTCTGTGGCGTCAAGCCATCGAAGCGATGGGTAGGGTGGATGTTCTTGTCAATAACGCTGGATCGTTGAACGCAGCACTTGCTGGAGAAGCGGAGCCGGCAACTTGGTGGCGAGACTACGTGAGTACTGCTTGATACCACATATCAATGAGACCAAAGGTATCTGACTTCTGTTCCAGGAGGTGAACGTGAAAGCCGTTTACCTTAACGTTCACCACTTTCTCAAGCAGTCTCCAAACGTAAAAGGCACCATCATCACCGTCACGACCAATGTCCTGAGTGAGATCAATCCTGGATTTTCGTCGTACACTCCTAGTAAACTCGCTCAAGCAAAGTTCATGGAGTTCCTGCACGCTGGTAAGTAGCTTCTCCTCACTTCCTTGCATTATCGCTCATCAACCCAGAACAACCTGACGTCCGATCTTTCACTATGATACCTGGTGTCATCGAGTCAGACATGGTCCCAGAAGACTACAGGAAGTACGCCATTGATGACCCCTTGCTTCCTGGAGGACTTACGTTGTTCCTTTGTACCCAGCGAGCGGATTGGCTGAGAGGCAATGTGATTAGTGTCAACTGGGACTTTGACGAAATGGAAGCGCATAGAGAGGAAATTGTCAGAGACAAGCTACTCAAGGTGGGCTTCATCGGGGCGAGGTTTGGTAAGAATGGACATCCATGGAAGAGTGCAGGCATGGATTAACCTCCTGAACCGCTATCGAGTTCGACTTTTGGTATATAGTTATCCAACTACTTTTCAACGCTTAATTGGAAGATCAAGTACGTCTACAATTGGGTGGGGTAATCAAGCGTCTCGATCTTCTCGGGGTAGACCAAGCCACCCTGCTTTCGGACCTCATCCATAGCCTCCATGATGACAATGCTCTCGTCGAGTCCCAAGAATCTGCCTTCTTTCCTGCCATTTATGATCGCATCAGCAGCCTCATCTGCCTCCCAGAACATTCCCTGGCCCTCACCCTCGGGCTGGAGCGAGCCGCCGAAGCCGTTGTACCAACCGCTGCCCTTCCCTGGACCGGGGATAGGGAACTCTTTCGACTCTACTTTGCCATCGCTGGAAATGATCTTGACAGACAGAGGCCGGAAGGAGTGGCCAAAGACCTGGATCTCACCTTTAGGGCCCTGGATACGGCAGAATGGCAAATCCATGTTACCTCCTGGCGCGGTAGCGACGCGAAGCGATGTGGTAGCGACAGCATGTGCCTCACCACCTGCCTCCTTCGATCGCGGGAATTGGAGGATGACAGTACTGTGTTCGTCAGCCTTGGCAGTTGGCTCGTATGGCTTTACGAAAGCCTGGAGCTTGGGTGCTTGTCGCGAGCCTTCGGGCTGAGTGTGGTAGAGTGTCTGGTAGACCCAGGTCAAGGCGTAGATACCCAGATCGAGGAGGGCACCCCCAGCCAAGTCGGGGTTGACCATGCGGTGCTTGCCGTCTGGGAAGTTGTTCTCTGGATCGAGAGCCATGCTGTTATCGGAGATGACGCGCGCGACGGGGCCGATGCGACCAGCTGTGATTTGCTCGCGGACGTAGATGGACAGCGGGAAGTAGCGAGTCCACACAGCTTCCATGAGGAAGAGGTTCTTTTCCTTAGCCAACTCAGCCAGCTTGCGTGCCTGCGCGGCGTTCACGGTGAAGGCCTTCTCGCAAAGCACATTCTTACCAGCCTCCAAGCAGAGTCTGGCATTCTGGTAATGATGCGAATGTGGTGTGGCGATGTAGATGACATCGATATCGGGGTTCTTAACCAACTCCTCGTAGGAGCCGTAGGCCTTTGCTTCCGAGGGTGCGCCGACCTCTTTCAAGAACTCCTTTGCTCTTGACTCTGAGCTCGAGGAGGCAGCAGCGACGACCGTGTGCTTGAGGTGCTTGACACCGCGTGTGGTCGGGTCGGCGAGGAGGTCCTTGGTACTGTGTGATGTTAATGGTAGCTCTGGTGGGGTATCGCGGGGTAATTACAATGTGATGGCGATGCCTCCTGTTGCGAGGATACCCCACCGAATAGTCTTAGGAGATGACATGGTGGATAGTTTGATGATTGTGATGTGGTATTTTCCAAGAATTCGATTAGTATACAAGAAAGATGCGAGTGACAGCGAGGACTGTTGGTTTTGCTGTTCTGCACTTCAACGTCATCACAGAGCTATTCCGTCTAACCCCACTCTTGCCCCTGCGACGTCGTACCGGTGCTTAAGAAGGGGAACTTGGGCCGTAGTGTGATATGCAAAGCTACAAGTGGGTGTAACATGAAGTATCCGAAGAAATATATCGGGTAACTTCAGATGCTTGACAATACAGCTAAATCCAATACAGCTTATTCGGTGTGCAAAGTCTGAGAAATACACACATCATCCGAGCAGATCGCTCCAAGACCGCACCGGAAATTCCCTACGAATATATACCATTCGATCATGTGGCACCATCATTTCGAATGGATGTCAAGCGCTCCGGTTGTAGCTGGCCGACGTGTAATACTCAGCCTCAACAGCCCTTTGACGCGGTTGTATCTTTGAAGCATACGGGTGTCTATGGAGGAACGATAAATAGTGCAACCTGGCAAGCTTTCAAGCCCACAGTCATAGCCAACGCCTCTGCCAACTGCCTTCTCCATCATCCGTACCTGAAGATCGAACGGGCTCAACATGCGGCCGATTTCGCGCTCCAGGAGGAAGATCTGAAGCCGCCTTGGCCACGAACTTGTCTACGCTCTTCCTCTAGCTTGATGATCCTTGTACGCATCTAGTCCATCTCCGTTTACTTTTGAGCGCTCTCATTCTCAAGCTCTTTGATCTTCTGCTCAGCAGTGCTGACGTCACCAAGCTTTGAATGCTTCTCAGCTTGCGCACATGCAATGGTTGTCAACTTGGAGAGTTTTGCAAATTCGGCGTCCATGGCCTCTGTGTCGGAGTAGATACAAGCGTCCCCATGTCGCCGCTGGATATCGTCCATGTCAAACCTGAAGCGTGCTGCATCGGATGTGAAAGTAGTGAACTTTTGGCTGGTAGAAGGCTGGCTAAGACTGTTGCCGGTGTCGGCCTGAGGTGGCTGCAGTCCAGGGAGTGCAGACTGTGAGAGTCCATCGTTCAGTTGAATCCGAGCACCACATTCAAGTGGGATGCTGTCCTTGGTCGCGTCAGACATGTCGAAGGTGTGGGGTATGTAGTTGTGTGCGGTCAGTTTGACAGATGTGGTGAGTTGGAAGGTGCACAGAGGCGGCGGTGCAGGGTATTTTGAGCATGCTCGTCGCTCTGGCCCCGCTTCCATGCTTGAGTGAATGCGACACGCATCATTGCACGATGGCGGCATGGACCGAAACAAATCGCCCCTTAGAGGGATATGCATAACAAAAAACGACCCATATGTCTCTACGAGGGATGTCCATGAGTTCAAGCAGGTCTCGGGATCTCAGGTCGTCAGCGTTTGCTCCGCATGAAGGTGAAGCAAGACCCACGAGATATGACACAAGTTTGAACATCACGTCATCGCCGACATGATCGCAAGTGCGCATCTGCTCTTCTCATTGTGTCTTTTCGCCTCTTGCTTGTTCTTGCGATTGTGCGACGAGAGGAAGCCTTTGTCCTCGTAGCCTGCGATGCGGGTACTGTCCTTGGGGTGACATGCTGAGTGCGCTCGATCTTGTGTACGCTCGCTCATAAAGAGTTGCTGATAAATGTCCCGTCCTCTTGATAGATAATATTGGTCCGTCTGGAATGCTGTTTCCAAGTACGCTTGGTACGAGTGTTATCACGGTCATACCTTGACCCTGGGGAGGTTTGTTCTTGAACCATACTAAAGTTGTGATAGAAGGTTGCTGCTGTCTGGAGTTTCAATTGATCCGAAAAGCAGCTCAATGGGCAGGAATTTGGTAACGTGTACTGAAGGATCAAAAGTAGTGTGCTGAGCTAACAGTTAACCGCGATCACCTCTTGTTTTGGGCAACAGTAAGTTGCACCACATGCTTCGGTTCACTCATTCTTCGCCATTTTATGTATTTGGTGGGACATTCCTGGCGTAGCCAACAGCAGACGGTCAATGAAAATATCTCAGAACCTGATCTTGGCTACACGATGTCTGGCTCAGCATCGTGAGATGTCTCATAAAAACAATGGCGTCAGAGGACCTGCAATCATCGGAAAAACGCTGAATCAAAGTGCAGAAAGGCGTCCATGAGATTGCTATCCTTCATAAGGGGGTATTAAAGTAAGGAGGATCACATAAACGATAGAGAAAACACCTGAGCAGCTGAGGAGCTCACCTGATGCGCCAATTACCAAGCTTTCTGGTGCTTCACGCTTCCATCAACTTACTTGACGCTATCGACTATGCATCCCATATCCGCCCCAGATTGTCTAAAATGACCGAAAACTCGCATCAAACTCTGTGTAACTGTCGCCCTTTCTCTTCTCGTATTGAGGATTAGCAAGAGAAAATACTGGCCAGCGTGTTTCCGAAAGCCTCTTCCCGGCCGACCCATCAACGCCAATGCAGGGGAGAGAACGCTTTGATCCGGCTCATCCGCTGAGTCCAAGAGAGGGCTGACGAGAATCAATGGCGTTAATCTACCGTGCGGAGACCTATTCATCACAAACCAAAGAGGTGTATAAGTTTGCTGCTCTCACGTCAAAGCAATGCCGTCTCTCCATCATCTAGCACGCATCGCAAGCCTAAGTCTCTTCTTCATCATCATTCGATCAAAATACGTTCTTCAATCTTCATCGCTTCTTTCATGAGCGTTGCTGCAGCGCAGAACTCGGCAGTCATTTTTAATCCATTTCAGCAGGAGAGCACACCCACCGTAATCGCCTCAGATATAACTCAAGTGCCGCGACTTACAAGAACAGCTGCCCGTCGGGCGCTGTCGGCATTTCTGCTGTTCCATCAGATTTAGGTATATTACATGCGTAAATCTTCGAGAAAAAGAAAGAGTCACGCTATCAAGTACAGTATTAAAGGGGTACACCAACTCCGGCCCCGACCGCGGCCGCTTGCTTGCGCCGTCAGGACCAGTCCTCCAGCGACACTGATGACTACACTCTTTGCGAGCCATATACACTGGTCCATGGACGAACCGCCTATGAGATGCACCTTACAGATCCTGTGCCGGGCGCATGGACGCTCGATTTGGTTTGCAGCTTCTAACGGTGCGATTACTACGGCGGATCTCACTCGCACAGTGACCCAATCTGGGTCTGTTCCTGGTGTCGGTGCAACCGGTGTCACCACCTTAATTATCAGCAGTAGCGAGCTATCCGATATGGAGGCTTTCTAGACTATCGCGCTTGTGAGCGCAACGAGTGTCTCCGGTGCTGCTACGGCAGCGGCGTCACGAACTGCATCTAGATTGGGAACAGCAGCGCCGTCTGGGTTGGCGTCTGGCTATGACACGCCAAAAACTCGAAGCATTGGCCTCGCGTCTGCAGCAGTACTTCCCATAGGTGCAGTCGCTTTCTTGGGCGGCGCAGTACGCGTTGGCCTTGTGAGCCCACAAGTTTCGCCTAACAAACATAACTCGAATTATCATCTAGCGCAAATTCATACGCATAGATACCTGTAGCATTGTAGTCCGTCTGGTAATTCTAGAAATATAAGAACCACAGTATTGCCCTTTTGCTGTTCAGAATCATTCCCATGTTTGGTACACTTTTCGCGCTAGAATATAATGTGAGTTGTTTTCGGCGGGACAGACCAATTACTAGTCTTTCAACGAATATAATGCTGCGAAATCAAGGAGTAAAAATGCACTATTGGCCTAGTGAATATCCTCTGCACAAAAAATATTCTACTCACGCAGTGCGAGCTTGTATATAAGCAAGACTCGAGGCTTCTGTAATATCGCTTCCATCTTTCAAAATTTCAGCACACCCAGAACCAAGCAATTTGTGCCACTCACTACTCTCACCATATTCAAAATGGTAGGAACCAACTCCAATCTAACTTCAGCACCAACTCCCGCTTCAGAGTCACTCATCCTTACCCCCTTCCTCAACAACACCTCCTCGCCAAACACGGCGCCCTCTCCAGAGACAGCAGGTTCATCAAGCGACACTAGCACTTCCCATCTCTCCCTTATGACATGCACTGTCGCCGGCCTACGCCACGAGCGCGACAGATGGCGTTCCCACGTCAAAAACATATCCGCGCATGCCTTCGCGCAGACCCGCATGCTCTCCGCAGCCGAAGAAGAGATCATAAATCTGCGCAAAGAGAAAACGGAGACTGAATGTACGCATCAGGCTCTGCAAGCTCGCTTCGATGACTTGATGGACAAACATATGCATGTGACTGAGCAGCTTCAAAACGTAAAGCGTATGTTCGTGGTTTTAAGAAGAAGTGATCGCAAGAAAGGTCATTTTGAGAAAAGTCATCTGCGATTGAAATCTGCATTTAAGCGCTTCATGATGGGGAATGGGTGTGCCGGTGGTGAGAAAACAGATGCAGGGGTTGAAGTGCATTTGCGTGAAGCGCTAGCTTTAGCTACCAGCCGAATAGAGGAGTTGGAGAAAAGGGGAGAAGCAGTGCTGGATGTACTTGAGAAGTTGAATGAAAGTGAAGAGGAGGATGTTGATGAGGAGGGAAATTGCGAGATGGGCACCAAACCGACTTTGGTGGAAGTGGAGGTTGCTTTCCGGGGCGTACTGGATGATGGTGCGTTTGCGGAGGAGAGGCAGAGGTGGAAGGGGTTTTTGGAGGAGTGAGGGTGAAGTGTTGATGCATGTATGTACATATTGTGGGCGGCATATAATACTATTAGCCTCAGGATCAATCCAGTTTCAGCATTGAAGCCCTACGATTCTATATGATACACTGAGAGTGGATGTGGTTGTAGTTGCAGGCTGCTTGGTAATTCATGAGTCTAGCATTTTAGCGGGATTAAGGGTCGATATCTTCCAGCGTACGACATGACACCACGTGCGAGACATCTCGAACGTGCCGAGGCATTACCACAATGATCACATCTGACTACTTATAAGCACTTAAACATACTCCTGTCTCCAGCATCAACACCGGCATTCCACATACCATATCCATCACCACTATGCTACGAACAGCCGCAACAATAGCCCAAGAAGCAGTTCAATTCGCCTGCGACATCTGCATTGAACACGCCCAAACTGAAGCAAGTCGTCGCCAAGCGCTTGAGATACTAGAGTCGACCGATCTCGAGCAATTCTATTGCTGTCGCTGCGGCACCGTCAGCTGGCATGACCATTGTCCGAACGAGGGATGTGAGCATTTCAAGGGACCTTGCCTTCTATGCAATATTGTTGTGATGAAGCGCGAGGATGATAAACAAGGAGAGCAGGTGTGTCCACATCGACTTTACGAGTGCTCATATTGCAAGGAGATACACGACCACGGTGCGCTAGATGGAAGAGGGGAATGTGAACATAAGAACTGCGGGTTTGTTGGAATCGGAGATAACAAAAGAGGTCTGACAGGGGCTTTTCCAAAATTTTAAAGCCAGCGTGGTCATCCAGATGGGCGCTGTCACCAGTTAGTATAGGCAACATCAGGCTAGTAGGGGATGATGCTGTAGTCAGTCCGAATTCGCAAAAGCGTGTATTGTTTCAGGTCTCAATCGTGGTATTCAATCAGAACTCATCCCGTTTCGTGTCAAAAGCCTCTAGCGTCGCCTTTCCAACTGAGTTGCCAACCTCTGAACCAATGTCTGATGAAAATTGGAAGTGGATCTGTCAAGATTTAGTACGACTTCGATCTTAACATCCCGTTTTCTCTTGATTCTACTTACCCCACCAAAGACTCTGCTATCACCGTTATCCTTGACGACCTGCTGGATACTGGTGTACCGCCTTGTAATCACACCAATACCGGCACCTGTCCCATTCGTGCTCAACTGGATGTCAATAGCGTCACTTCCATTGTTCCACTTCTTGATGATTGCGGCGGCCGCAGCGCCAAAGTTTGCATGCGTGGAGGTGTAGTCTTGATGATTTGGCGTAGGACTGAGAAGTGGAGTCCAATTTGGAACGGAGATGTTTTTTCCGCTGGGAAGCCAAACGTCGGTCCGTGTAATAGCGGTGATCGGCCTCCACCCATTGTAATAAGCCTTCGAGTCCCAGCTTGCGATTACAGCGTTCGCGAGCGCATAGTTGAGCTGTGCGTAGAATTTTGCTGAAGTCACGACATCCTCCGCGTAGCGATTACCCACTACGAGATGGGCAAAACGATTCCACATGATAGGAGAAGATTCACGCCAGAAGTAAGCTGTCTGTGTATTATATGCCGTCCTTACTGTGGAGTTCCGCTCCCCCTGCGCGATGACATATTGTATATTGGCTTCATATCCTGAGGAGTTCACCGATGGTGGCGGGGGCGCACGAAACTTTGTGATGTCGCCTACACCACCAAATGGTCGCAGGTAGCGTGCTTGTGGCGTATCTGGAGCAACGAATGCAGACCCAGGGGTGCGTTGATAGACACCTGGCCTCGCTGGCTTATAAACGTAGTTGACAAAGTTGTTTAACTTGTCGTCCTGGCGTGCGTTTGTGACTTGCATTGCTGCCTTTCGTCCGATAGCAGCAGCGCGCCAGTACTGATCATCAGATTCGCTGATGTTGATTTTGACGAGAATGTCCTGTGTAGCCTTGAAGATGTTGCCAAAGTTGCGAGATCCATGATAAGTCCATGTTAGACTATCATGTGCGGCGTGGGACACAGCCAATTGTTGGAAGGCGAGCGATTCGTTCTTTGTCTGGAGTGCTGTGACATAGATGGATGCTTGGACAATGGCTTCGAACCATCCAGAGGGAGGAGACTGGAGACCACCGATAAGAGTGTTGTTGGTGAGTAGAGCAGATTGATCAACCCTGTAGCTAGATCAATATCGTGGTCGTCATATAGTAGACGAGAAAGTATACCAATATTGTACAATGTCGCCAGGATACACAGCATTCACTACGCCAGCACCGAATGTGACTATGAGGCTTGATACTTTCATCGTCGGAAGAACAAGATTGCTTAGCGCTGAAATCGTTCGACTGCTACTTCTGTCCAGATGCTGTCAAAAGAACAGGTACCGATGCGAGCGATGGCTCCACTCAGCACTTCTTGTACTCAACTAACTGGAGTACTCGCAGCTCGGATGCATCTTGGGAAGATCTCATCGTCCTGTTCACGCGAGATGTATCGATAATGACGACATTGCGTATTAATATTTGAGCAGTGTCTCTTAGATCGCGGGAAAAGCAGATCATCCTTGGCAGACATGTGTAGTCTACTCGGCGTCCCGATGAGCGCCAGCGCTCGTGTCGCGTGCTATTGAGGCTGGGATTCGTCATCGAGACCCAAGTCCCAGTACTGGCGTTTATCAGGGTAATGCATTCTGCGAGAAACAGCTGATATTGCGAGCGTGATGCCAACGATTTGCGATCTATCTAAGAGGCGCACCTTTAGCTTCAAGTACACAATCAAACATTCTGACGCAATTGCAGAGACGGAATCCTCAGCTGGCTCACAGCGCGAAACCTTGCCGTCATGATAGTATATCTCACTACCAGCGGTTGCGAAATTTGCGGCCATCAGATGTAAAGGTCCACGCGTGAACGATATTCGGTTTGCATCTCAAAGAGACATCACCGCCAACTAAAGCCTGTAAACTTCAATTCGACCGCAATAACGGTGCTTTCAATGCGAAGACTAAGATCCAGTGCGCTACTCCACGCCTGGAATCCCTCCCAGCGAGGAACAACTTCACAACGCCCTTGACGAAAGCTTTTCGATGCTGCTCATATATAAAACATACATGGAGTCGGTTCTTCTACATACGACCATAGGACACTGAAAATAGAGATACCAGTCCGCCTCGCCGTTTGTCAAGGTACCGAATCCAGTTTTAAATTAATTTGCTTACCTAAGGTCTCTAGAACTAGTTTCCTGTTTATAAGCTATACTCTATAACTAACGCTATTTTAATAACCTAAGTTATCCTTATTAAGTACTAAATATAGTAGTTTAATATTTTATAACGCGCAAACCCCTAGTATAATACCTATCTATAGTAGCTTTATAACCCTGTTACTTTTACAGTTATAGGCTGCCCCTGCGTAATAATAACTACTTTTAAAAATTTTTAATAGTTAGCTAAAGAAGTTAAAAAGCCTATTATTATATAAAAATATATTAAAGTAAAATTTATCTCTATAAGTTTTAAATAGTACTACTATATAATTTAATTGTAGTTAGAGTAGGTGCCTAGTATTAATAACTGTAGGTACTATAGCTAAGTTATATAGATTTTTAGAAGCTATACTTTATAAGAAGTATTCTAAAAAAAATCTATTCTCTAAAGCTTCTATAGTAAAACAAATTAAAGTGTTTTTAATATAGTTTATTTATATAAATAAAGGCCTACTAGATAACAAGATTATAGATACTACTTTTAAAAACTAATTAGGCTGTTTAAAGCGTGTAATTAAACTTTACACTAGCTATAGATATAATAAGTTTAATTTTATAGATTTATTTTACTAGCTTTTTTAAACTAAACAGCTATTAACTAAGGCCTTTACTAAACTAGTTGCACTATTAGAGGTAACTATAGATATTATGCGTTTTCTCTAGGTATATAATAAGTATTAGTTTTTATATCTATAAATAAGGCTGCATTTTGTATTTACGCTAATACTTCTAACTTTTATAGAAAGTTATTCTAGAGAATTTATAGAGTTATTAGAGTAGCTAAATAGTAATAAGAGTCTACTATATAAAGATATTAATATTTTTTAAATAGAGGATAAACTATACACAGGTTTTATTCTCTATATTTATATATAAAATTAAAAAGGATATAGGAGAGTTAATAAATATACGTATATTATCTTTTACTATAAATAACTCTAGAAATACGCTAATTAGAGCAGTCTAGTTATACTACTTATAGAAGAGTAGTAAAACTACTTACTCTATCTAGTTTTATACTTTCTTTTACTTGCACTAGCAGATAGCGTTTTAGAAAGTAATCCTTCTATTAAAGAGGTGTAGGCTAAAAAGCTTTAAAAAGGTAGTAAAGTAGTTAGGTTTAAGTATAAAAAAGGCGTAGCGCAGAAACTAATTTTATAAAGTATCTAGCCTAATAGATAGGTTTTATTCTCTAAAATTCTTGCTTATAACTGCTTTAGTAAAATAATTAAAAGCCTAGAGGAGAGAGCTAGGTATAAAGAGAAACTAACTGCGTATTACTTTAAAAAGGGCTATAGAAATGCAATTAATAGTAAGTAGGTTGTTATAAAAACAGATTAGATACTAATATACTATAGAAATAGTAATATTTACTAAAAGATTGTAATTAATAAGCTAGGTAAATAAAGGCGTATTTTAATATTATATTTTATTATTAGTTAGATTTAACACCTAGAATATAATTATAGGTAAAAGTTAATAATAAAACCTACTATAAAAGTATTTTTTAATAATACTTAGAAGAAATTTATTAGCCTCTATACTTTATAGAGCTTAGCTTATAGTAAAAGCTATATACTAACTTTAATTTTTATTTATTATACTAAATATAAACGTATTATCTAGGGATATAGTAATTTAAGTACCTAATTTAACTCTAGTATAATAGTATAAAATACAGTAGTATATATAGACCTAGATGTATAAGTATAAAAAAGTAGAATTCTTTAGTAGTAGCAAGAACTCTACTACTATAGTTAAAGAGCTGTTAAAGCTTTATTACTAACTATTTTACTACCTTGCAGCGCTATTTAAGTTTAAACTAGTATATTTTATAATAGTATAGTTACTATATCTAGACGCTATATTATTAAATAATACTAATAGTAGTGTTAGTAAATAGAATATTCTTTTAATATTGCTTTTATTTATAGACGTTATAGCTTTACTTATTATTATTACTAATTCTATAATTTTATAATACTTCTATTAGAGTGCTGTAAAACTTATTAATAATAGTTACTCTATTTATATAAAAAAGCTTAATAGGTATAGTAATACTAGTATATAGTAAATAGGTAATTAATATTAACTTGCTACTATAGGCTACGTCTAGAGCGTATAAATATCTATTTTCTATATTACGCGTAATAAAAGAAGATTAAAGCTATATAATAGTATATAGAGTAATAATTTAAACTTATTAACACCTACTTTTAGAATAACTATAACTACTAATTTAAAAGAAAAATATATAGCTTGTACTCTATTTACGTTAGTAAATACCTACTAAAGAATATAATATACTAGTGTTTTTAGAGTAGCTATAACAAGAGTTTTACCTACTATAAAAGTCTATTATATTACATTTTAGAAGCTTATAGCGTTTTAAATAAGTAGACGCTCTATATAAAGATGTATTATTACTTTAAATATAATATTTAGTATTAGTTAGATTATATATAGTTAGCTTACCTCTATTACTAATATTTTAAAAAGATTAATAAATTCTATAGTTTTATTTATTAATCTAGAGTAGTTATAGTTACTGCGTATTATCTCTTTTACTTTAGCACTAAGTCTACTCTATTATAAATTTGCTTTATATAGTTTTATAACATTTTTAATTTATATAAGCATATATAAAGTTATATTAGAGATATAGATAAATACTTTAAACTTTATTTTTATCCCCTCTATAAAAGTATTTATTTAATAGAAGATAGTTTTTAGAAATATACTATTTTAGTATATAGGATTATGCCTTTTAGCCTGCGTAAAAACGCTAAGAAGTAAAAAGCCTTTTAAATTAAAATGTAAAGTTAGATTTATAACGCGTATTACTTATATGTATTAGGTATACTATAAATAGTATTAGTATTTTAAAGTTAGTATAAAGTGTAGACTAACGCGTAAGTATTATATATATAGATATACTTAAAATAGATATTATATAACTTATAAACTAATATAATTAGTTATATTAAGCGCTTAATTTAAAGCGCTTAATAATTATTAAAATTTAATAGTAGTATTAAACTAACTATAGTTTCTAGATACCTATTTTTAGTTAACTATTTACTATTGCCTAATCTGCTATAAAGTATTAGATATCTATATTAGGCTGTAAACCTCTAGTTTTCTATCTCTAAACTATCTACTATATAATATAGCAAATCTACACTCTTTTTTAAACAAGTTAATAATGCCTCTATAATATAACTTAGGCCTAAAATATTATAGTACTAAACTTTAACACTGCGTAACTTTTAATACGTTATAGCTAAGTATTCTATTAGCTTTAGTCTAGTAAAATTATCTACTTATACTTTACTTATTTAAAAATTGCTCTACTGCTACTGCTTTATACCTCTACTCTAAATTCTAGTTAGAAAAGGTTTTTAAAGAATAATATAACACTACTATAAGCAATAGAAAAAGTTTCTCTAGTTTAACGCTAGAATTAGTATGCGTATAGCTAGGACTATATAATAATTTACTAATTAAAGCTTACTAGAATAATTTTATATAATATAAAATATATTAGCCTAGCTTACGCTTACTATATATATAGAACTTTAAACTTTATAACTAATTTAATATACTAATTTATAAAGCTAGTTAACTCTTTTATATTTTAGAAACTAAAGTTTATATAATTATCTGTTATAAAAACTACTTCTATATTTATAATTTAAAGGACGTAAATTTATATACTCTGCTTAAGCTAATAGTAAATATAGTTTACTATTAATCTAGTAATACTAAATTAATATAGAAAAAAAAGATAGTTATTTACGTAGCTATTACATAGCCTAAGCCTGTAAAAAATATAGTATTCTATATTATATAATAGTTAGACAATTCTATTTTACTTATTATATTACTTTTTTTTATATCCTTTTATTATTCTATAGCTATAGTCTATTTACACTATAGTCTAACACGTGTAAATAGATTAGCTACGTATTAAATTTAGAATACGTTAGTAGCTCTATAGTATAGTATACTGCCTACTCTCTTCTCTAAAAAATTATTATAGTTTATTACTATATCTAATAACACCTAGGTAGGTATTAGCAGATTTAGTAAAGTTATCTATTATAAAATACTATAGTCTATATAAATAAGTTATTATACCTTTTATATAGCTTTATAGAAAATAGCTTTTTTATATACTCTATTAGAGGATCTACTTAGCTTTAGTAGCTGCTCTACTTCTATTATAACTTACTAACACCTAATTTATATACTATTACGTATACTTCTATTACAATAGCTAGCTTTATGTATATAACTTTACTACTAGTATAACTACTAGAACCTATACACTATAAATATATACTAAAATTATAGTAAGAATAATATTTATATTACTCTAGAATAAACCTAAGTAGCGTAAATAGTAACTAGAGTAATAATAAAAGAGTTACTAGTATACTTAATACCTGTATCTTTAAAACTTACTAATAGCTAAAGTATAAATGTTAAAAAAGCTTTATAGTAACTTTAAACCTTTTTAATAGCTATATAAAGCAGCTAGTTAGATATATATAAATAGAGAACTACCTATATAAAGTCTATTTTCTTAGCTGCAAAAACGTTACATTTTAGAATAGAAAGAGTTAAAATATATAGTCGCTAATAATAGAAAATAAAAAGATAGACTTTCTAGTAAACGTTAGAGTATATATTATAAAAGGGACGTAGAAGCTAGTGTAAGGTTACTAGAGAAAAAGCTACTAATATAGAGTTTAAATAATATTTTTAGCTTTCTAAAATCTAATGCGTATATATATTATTATAAAAGTAGGCTTTTTATATTATATAGCTATTTTTACGCAATCTGTAAATAATAAAGATTATTAATTTATTTTCTATAATTATAACTAGCTTGTTTTAATACTATTTTATAACTGCTTTAGAAAAAACAATTAAATAGCTATAATAGAAGCTTCTTTAAATATAAATAATTTTTAACTAGCTTTTTACCTAGTCTGCGTAAATACTTAGAACCTATTAGTAGAGAATAGCTTTTACGCAATTTCTAAGGCTAACCTAATGTCTATTAAAATAATTATATTCTAGAACTTATTTTATATAAGCTAGGTTTTAATACAGAATATTTATAGTAATAAATAAGAATTATACTTTTATAAATATAGATTAACACGCTTTATAGCGTTTTTAATACACTAGCTAAATACGCTGTTAAAAGCTTTAATAGCTATAAAGTTAAAAAACTACTATTTATTAGAATTTTCTATAGTAGTAGTAGGTTTTCTACACGTTATATTATTACTAGAAGTCTAATTTATATATATAGAATTGTAAAGATCTATAACTTCTACACGCTGCAGGCTAGCCTAGCTTTATAGAGTTATAAACATAGGCTCTATATAAATAGCTTTAGTACTACCTACTATTTTTTATCTCTTTTTAGTTTAATTAGAGTAATTCTTTTTTAGAGACAGGCTTTTCCTTTAATAATTATAGAGTTTACTAATCTAAACTATCTATTTATTAAAAAAATGCTTAAATTCCTTGCTTCTATTATATATAACTAGAAATTTTTTAATATAAATAAAGTCTATATTTTAGAGATTAGCCTAATCTAAACCTATTATGCCTAGAATAGCAGAACTAGTAGATCTACACTCTTTTTCTATTAGAACGTATTTTAGTCCTATCTAGATTGTATAGACAATATCCATTTTATACTTAATAGAAAGACCTTAGGTAAAAGATTGTAATAATAAATAATAACTACTCTCTATTTTAAAAGATTACCTACTCTCTATCTGCTTTAAACGTTCTAGTCTAGCTTTATTAAACTTAATAGTAAAGCTTTGCTCTATAAAAAATTATTAAAAGCAATTTTAAATACTTTTTTTATATTTGCCTGTAAGCACCTAGATGTCTATTAATTTTAAATTATTTTCTACTTCTAGTAGTACTTCTAGAGCGTTTTTAGAAGGCTAAGTAAGAAATTGTTTAATTTCTAAGTATTTACTTTTCTAAATCTTACTTAATTTATCTGCTATTACGCTTTTAGTTAAAGTAATTACTTTTTAAAGTTGCTTAATTATTTAGTAGATAAAGCTATTACTAATAATAGTTAAAAAGATTTAGATATTATAATTAAATGTGCTATATAAAAGCTTAATTATAGCTTAAAAAAACTCTATTAGTAAAGAAATAAAGTATAAAAGAATAGAAAGCCGCGCAGAATTAATATCTAGTTCTAAAGATTTACACTTGTGTAAAGTAGGCTAGTTAGCTTACTATTAATAAATAAAAACTAGAGTTCTATTTCTAGGTATAAGACTTATTATTTTATTAGATAAATATTTTAATGTATAAACCTCTATATTTTTTAGAGTGCAATTTATACGTAAAAGCAGAGTTAACCTAGAATTATTAAAGCGCTTAGGTATTTTCTAGTGTAGTATTTAACTAGTAAGTTTAAAGTCTATATAGTATAAAGCGCGCTTCTATTTTGTAAATACCTCTATATTTAACTTATATAATTTTATAGCAAATACTATTCTTTAAAGTAAATTCTTTTGTATTAGAAGTAGGTGTTTTTTAACCTCTATATAAATAATAGTATAATTAAAGTCTTTATTAACATAACCTAGGCTAAAATAATAGAGGCTAGAACTAATTTTTATTTAAAAATAATAGCTACTATAGTCTATACCTATTAACATACTTATAGCTGTTATAAATAGGCCCTTTAGAATAGCTTTTCTTTAGAGTTACTAACTAGCTTAGCGCTTATTATTAGAGGCAATGTAGAAAACTAGGCTATGTATTTTTAAGTAAGCTCTAGAATAGGCGCAGTACTCTGCTATTTATTTATAATCTAGGTCTATATAGCGTAGAGTATAATAAACTTATATAGTACTATTTATATAAACTATTTATTAATTTAGTACAGCGTAGTATAATTATAAAAAGTAGCTTTCTAAATTTATAATAAAGTATAGAGGTGCTAGTATAAACCCTTTAGGCCTTTAAGCTATATCTTTAAGTTATATATTTAACCTATAGTCTAAAATTATTATAAATAAAAAAAGCATATATATATATAATATAACTTTTAATATTAAGTAATAAAGGTTAATATCTACTTTTAAAGCTATATAGTTTACTTACTTTAGGCGCTACTATACGCGCGTTAATAACTAAGTAGCATAGACTATTATATTAGCGTATAGAAAGTGCTTTAGCTTAAAAAATAGGCTAAAATTATATAAAGAAATCTATATTAAGTTTATAACTAAATAACTATATTACCTATGTATTATATAGTTATAGCTTTACATGCGTAAAAAAAAAGGGACCTCTAAGCTATTATTTACTATTATTATGTAAGTATAAAGGTAATATAAATATTTAGGTTTTTTTTCTATATCTAAAACTTCTATACCTTTTATATTAAGTTAAAGATGTTTACTAACTCTATTTATACTAAAACGCCTAAAACTCTTGTATTTATTAGTAAGTTCTCTTAACTATTACTAATAGAACTTTTATAGCTAGTTCTAATAGACACATACATTAAGGGAGTTTGCTAAAAAATCTAAATAAAATTGTTATTCTAGTTTCTAGTACTATAGATTATCTAAGCTTAAGTAGAACTAAGGATAAACAACTAGCTTTTATAATAGCTAGTAAGAGATTTAATAAACATTTTATTTAATAATAGATTAAAAGATAACTACTTTTTTATAGATTTATATTAGTCTAATCTAAAATTTATTATATAGTAGGCAGGTATAATTAAACCTATTTTAGATTATATAGAGATCTAGTAATAGGTTTTTATTATATTTTATATTAGCTATAAATTAGAATTAGTTACAGAAGAAGTTATTATAGTTGCAGGATTTAAAATAGAAGAATTTATTATTAAACCTAATAAAAAGTATATCTATAGAGTAAACATAGTAATATTTAAAGTTTTTATAGAATATATAGAGTTATAATTGCGTTATATATATATACTAGATCTTTTAAATAAATATATAAGCTTTCTATATATTTTATAAATATAGTAAGTATATAATTAAATAAATTAAATTAGCATACTTTTATAATATTTAGTTTAATTAGTAAATGTAATTTATAGACACTACTAGATACAAGCGAAAACTTTCTATTAATAATGTGTTTTTCTAATTTATACGTTCTATAGTAGGCGTAGTAGATAATATATAAACGTAAAGGTACTAAAACTAATATTCTATATAATTAGAAAATACTTCTAAACTATATTTTATTTGTAATAAATTAGTATAAACCTATTTACCTCTATAATAGCTAGATACGTTCCCTATAATAGCTAGATACACACGTCTCTACTATATACGCTAAGATTAGCTACTTAAAGTTAGGTAATATCTAGTATAGTATTGTCAGATTGACGGAGTTATTCTAGAGCCAGTAGATAAGCGGGGCACAGGGTGCGCTAGCGCACCCTGTAGCCGACGCGACAAAACTAGCCTCCTGAGCAACGCTCGGAGAAGACACAATCAATGATCTCAACCCTCATCAAATTCATCAATATTCGTGCACTTTCAATAGTACCGTGCATCTGACAATTAAGAGTCTCACTGCCGACTACCGCTCAGGCCACCCCAACACGTCTATCCAACATGACGACAATGCGTGATCCAACAGCTATCCTACGGGATCACACAGACTACACAACATGGATGACGCAGCTCAAAGCGCGCTGCATCGCACATAACATCTGGGACAAGATCAATCCTAAGTCTACTACCCGGCCAACAGTTAAACCGGTAGCAGAAAGAGCCCCGGTGATTGCTGATTACGCGCCAGCCCATGCAAGTAACACAAGCCCAAGAAGGATCACCGATCTCTCCACAGCAGGCCAGAAGGCTTTCCGGGAT
The DNA here is from genome assembly GCA_025504975.1 of Plenodomus lindquistii. Taxonomy (NCBI): domain Eukaryota; kingdom Fungi; phylum Ascomycota; class Dothideomycetes; order Pleosporales; family Leptosphaeriaceae; genus Plenodomus; species Plenodomus lindquistii. Next base: position 563,030 of record JANUWI010000008.1, read on the forward strand.
GACCTCGAGTATCACAAAATCCTCCTCGAACAATACAAGAACGACCGACATGACTACGAGAAAGAGCAATCCAGCCTTCAGCACATCGTAGCGTTCATCCAATCAACAGTAACACCGCATCTGCTCCGAACCTGTTGCCTACCCGACCAATCCCTCCGAAAATGGCTCATAAGCCTCGAAGCGACGATTGGGATTGACGAACAACTTGAACAAGAGCGAGCCCGCGAACGATACCTTCAGGCATTGAAGCCAATGAGAACCTCCGCGCACTGGGATAGCTGGCTCGCAGAATACGACCAAGCCGCAACTGAAGCAGAGGCATACAACGTACCGGAAGTACTGCAGATCAATGCAGTAACAAAAGATTTCCTCACATCGGTTAACAAGGTGGCAAATGTGTGGGCAACCACCTTCCAGGACTCTGGACGATACCAACCCGGAATGAACCGCAAAGAGATGATGAAACGCTATCGGGAGTACATGATGAATAACCATCCCCTGAAAACAGGGAAGAGCAAAGCAAGTTTCATTGCAGCTCATGACGAGGCTTCACATGACACCGCTGAGGGCGAAGCCCATCAGGACAGTACAAGGGACGCCTCTACTGTGAACAGCGCGCCATCTCGCCGGGGAAGACCCCGTAATCAACGCGGCAACGATCGAAAGCGACAAGCCGAGAGACCTCCAGAAGGCTCATACTCCTCCACAAAATGCTTAGCATGTGGACAACGCCATGCCTTGAAGGACTGCTACTACCTACATGAGGAGAAAGCACCCGGCTGGTGGAAACCAAACGAGTCCGTAAAGGAGCTCGTCAAATTCAAGAAGGAACAAGACCCAGAACTACAAGGGCTAATCCGCTCACAGAGCCGACCCCGCACAAGGACGCCAACTATCAAGCAGTCCCATACCCCAACTCCGGAAATAGACTGACTATATGGTCGTCAAATCACGCAAGTTGGAGGTTCCGAGGATCGGTTCCTGGCAACGTCCAATACAGAGGCAGGCTTCGCTGCCACAACAAGTGATTATCCGCTCCGAAATTCATACATTCTGGATTCAGGCACGACATGCCATATTACGAACGATCCCCAACGCATATATGACTATCGCGCACCCGGACCCTCAGACTATATATGGGCCGGTAACACACAAGTCTGGATCAGGGGGTACGGCTCCATCCGGCTGCCCCTCAGGCACGATCAGCGAACGACGATAATAACGCTCCATGACGTAGCCGTCTGTCCTGACTTCCTCTGTAATCTTGTATCCTTCCGATTACTCCGACAACAAGGAATATGGTGGGACACCAGAACCGATCCAACAACGCTACGAGCGTCGGACAGCACAATCATTGGAAGCCTGCAGGAGCTGTACGGCCAATGGGTAATCGAGCACCACACATTGGCACCTGCGGCTTACCACACACACAAAGCAACGTCGCGTACACCGAGACGAGCTCAGATAGCCCCAGCACTCGTATGGCACAAGAGACTTGGGCATCCCGGTCCAGCAACCGTGGAGCACCTCATGCAGCAAGCTGAGGGGGTGCGAGTGAAAGGCATTACTACAGTAGAGTGCAACTCCTGTGGACGAGCCAAGGCCCGGCGTCAAATCAGACGGGCCCCACGAAATACAGATTACGAAGGACCAGGAGAGAGACTGGCCATCGATTTCCATTCATACGAACACCAAAGCATCACCAAAGAAAGGAGCCAGATGCTCATCACCGACAGATACTCAGGAATGCAATGGGACTATTACTTCACCGACAACAGGACCGCAAAGTCCATCATCAAAGCATTCTCTAACTTCATTCTATTTCTCAAGAACCATTTCAACATCACCGTAAAGATCATCGAAGCGGACAACGAAATCACAACGGTCAAGCCAGAGGTACAGCGCTACCTTTCATCGCAAGGCATTGTTATTGAGCCCTCGGCCCCGGATACACAAGCACAGAACGGAGGCGCCGAACGCTCAGGGGGTGTAAACAAGGAGAAAGCGCGCGCAATGCGACTCGACGCCAATCTCTCATGGGAGCTCTGGCCGGAGATAACGCGAGCCGCCGTCTACCTATACAACCGATCGCCTAACTACGCAAACAACTGGAAGACTCCATACGAGATCTTCTTCACTCGCGTGGCCTTTAGCAACGGCATAGTCACGTCGATACGAAAACCAAACCTTGCTCACCTTAGAGCATACGGCTGCACAGCGTTCGCCATGACCGACGACACGTATCGCGGAAAAGGACGCTTGCAACGCCTTGATCCAAAAGCCTGGGTAGGATACCTAGTAGGATATCGATCTACCAACATCTACAGGATATGGATCCCATCCCTGGCCAAGGTCATTAGCACTAGGGACGTCACCTTTGACGAACAAACAACTTTTGATGGGAAGGTAGAAGACCTGATGGACAACCTCATGCACAGCACACTAAGAGAAATCGCCACGCTTGTGAGGACCATGGAGCTCCCTTCACCAGCACACGAACCGGAAACTGAATCCTTCCACGAGGACGATGCTCTTGAAGAGGCCTCAGAGCCACATCCTGAAGCAGATCCGCCGGGATACTACAACGGTAGGAAGATTAGGGATCATTACCCATCTCCACCGCCGACGCCGCCACCAGCGGCTCTCCTTGCACAATTCATGGCAGGGACACACCCTGAGGAACAATCGGTGTCATCCCGTACAATCCCATGGGCAGCAGCGTTTACCGCAGGAACCCAAGCAGGCAACATAGGGACGACCGGAGGAGAAGCCATTGACAAAGCCCGATTGAGAAGGATGCTTGCCACCGGCTCGAGACCCCATCGCAGCCAGCTACCGCCTCCTCCCACGTACAAAAGCAAGCTTGAGGATCATCCACTAGGCGCCGAGTTTAAACAAGCTGAACTTGACCATCTTTTGAGCCATGCTCAGATGGGTTCATGGACTGAAGTTCCAATCAGAACGGCTAAGTCAACGGGACAACAGATCCTTGACTGCATGTGGGTCTACACGTACAAGCTGGATAAAGACCACAACCTCCTCAAATGCAAGGCGCGACTAGTGGTCCGAGGAGATCAACAGAGAAACATTACCTCTCAAGACACCTACGCAGCCACACTAGCTAGCCGCTCGTTCAGAATGTTGATGGCAATCGCAGCCCAGCACGAACTAGAGCTCAAGCAATTCGACGTTACGAACGCGTTCGTACACGCAGCGATGGACCGAGTTGTCTACCTGCGTATGCCGAAAGGCCATCAGAAGGCCGGCACGATCCTACAAGTCAACAAGGCATTATATGGCCTTAGGATCTCACCACTGCTCTGGCAGAAGGAGTTCACAGCAACCCTGCAGAGGCTCGGCTTTGAAGCTATACCACATGAGCCGTGCTGCCTTATTAAGGGCAGTATCATTATCTTCTTTTACGTTGATGATATCATCATGGCTTATCCAACAGGGCAGGATCAGCAGGCTACCGGAGTAACGGAGCAGCTGAAGAAGCAGTACACGATTACCGGAGGACACGACTTACAATGGTTCCTCGGGATGGAGATAATCCGTGACCGAGCCTCGCGCCGGATCCAACTCTCCCAGGCCTCCTACTGCGACAAGATCAGTCGACTGATCGACGATCGAGGAGTAGCACACGACACTCCGATGGCAGCCATTGAGCTATTGCCAAGCGACGGACTAGCGAGCCACGCGGACGTCAACAAATATCAACGAAAGATTGGATCACTTCTCTTCGCCGCAGTCACCACGCGACCAGACATCTCATTTGCTACGTCACGACTAGCAAGGCATCTTACCAATCCCAGCCATGAACATCACAAAGCTGCAGACCGAGTCTTGATGTATCTTCAGGACACCAAATCAACCGTGTTGCAACTCGGGGGTGGCTCACGCCTTCAAGTCGCAAGCGACGCCTCCTTTGCTGACAACACACGAGATAGGAAAAGCTCACAGGGCTACGCAATTAAGCTATACAACGGGCTTATCGCCTGGAAAGCAAACAAGCAGGACACGGTAACCACGTCGACCACCGAAGCCGAACTCCTCGCTCTGTCCCAAGTCGCCAAGGAAGCTCTCTTTATCTCGAGGCTCCTTCAGGAGCTCCACGTCAAGATTGAGCCAGGACCTATTATCATTGAATGCGACAATCAACAGACCATCCGACTACTCACCGCGGAGGTCTCAAAGCTCCAAACCAAGCTCCGACACGTTGATATCCACAACCACTGGCTACGGCAGGAAGTACAACAACAACGGATAAACGTACAGTACGTACAGTCATCAGAAATGATCGCAGACGGCCTCACAAAGGCCCTGCCGAAGGGATCCTGGGGAAGGTTCCTCCATCAACTCGGACTTATCAAAGCTGAGACGCTCTCAACGCCAACGAACGAGACTCCGATTGAGGAAATCCAACAGCAACTAGACCACCTCTCAATAACTCCTTAGGAGAAAGGTTTCAGCCAGCAATAGCTTCCAGGCTGAAGGGGGTGTGTCAGATTGACGGAGTTATTCTAGAGCCAGTAGATAAGCGGGGCACAGGGTGCGCTAGCGCACCCTGTAGCCGACGCGACAAAACTAGCCTCCTGAGCAACGCTCGGAGAAGACACAATCAATGATCTCAACCCTCATCAAATTCATCAATATTCGTGCACTTTCAATAGTACCGTGCATCTGACAAGTATAGAGGCACAGCACTAGCTATAGGTTTTTAAAGTTATTTTAAACTATTATTTATTTTCCTACTTTTTATCTATACTCTCTAGCCTTTATAACTATATTAATAGGCGCGCTCTATATACGTAAACACCTCTAGCTATTTAGATTTAATTATATTCTTTTATTATTATTTTCTTTCTAGAATGCTTAGCTACTTTATTTGCTAAAGTAGTACTACTAATTTTTATAATATTATTAATAGTAGCTGCTATACTATATATTACTTATTATAACTATATTACTTTATAAATAAAATCTACGTAAATAGGTAATAAAGGTAGTACTATTAATAGATCTTTTTTAAGCCTATTATAGTGTGTTTAAAGAGAAGCTTAGAAAAAAAATAGAAATTTAAAATGTAGTAGGCGTAATTCTAGCAACACTATAGCTTTCTAGTTAGATATATATCTTTTTAATATAGAAGATTAAAGCTACTAAATACTTTATAAAAACTTTATTTACTACTAATCTACTTTATAAATATTATAAGTTTACTACTACACTTAAAACTATTACTATTACTCTAAAGTTTAATTACGTAGTAGCAGAGGTGCTACCTCTTTTAGATAAAGCTACTATAAAATTAAAAAAAGAGGTGTAGAATAATATAAAACTAAAGCTATTAACTTTTAAAATACTATAGTAATACTAAAGTAGTTATAGCTAGAGTAATTTCTTAATTATATAATAAGTATATTTAAACTAGTTATTTAAACTATTTAATATTACAAGCTTATTATAGTTACAGTAAGACTTTACGTTTCTTACTACTTTTACTAATATAAAGGCCTTTAAATATCTAGTTTTTATATAATTATACTAAACGTTCTAGAAGCACGTAGACACTAGTAGAAGGATTTAAAAGTTTATAGAAAGCTATCTAATAGAGGATTCTATTCTCTATTACTTATTATTTAGTGCTTAGTAGTAAAGGAATAGAGTTAGTAAGCGTAAGAGATTTAATAAAACTAAAAAAGGTATTTAATTAGTCTAAAAGCTTATAATATAAATACTTACTTCTCTATAGTTCTACTAATTTTCTTTCTAGAACTTACTATAATACTAGATAGAATGTTTAATTATTCTAATTAGAATACTATAAGCTTTTACTATAGTAGGAATAAACAGACTATCCTCTAATAGCTTAGTAATAATATCTATTATACTATAGAAGGTATACCTAAACTAGATTTTAACCTAAATCTTTTTATAAGTAAAAACTAATACTATAAGCTGTCTAGACTTAACTTTAATATTAATAGCGTTTGTTTTATAGATAAAAGTTTAATTAGGTAAAGCCTAACTACTAAATATCGTGTTAATAATTATATAATTAGTGTTATTAATATAATTAATAATAGTAATCTAATAAGTATATAGACTACTAAAAATAGTAGTACTAGGTTAGAGGATAGTGCTAAAGATATATAAATAAGTATTCTAGTACTATAAGTTTTATCTATATAGCATAGATAGATAACTACTTTATTATATTCTTTTATAAGTGTAATAAGCTCTATATACTATTTAATACTAAATATAGCGTAGCTTTTTTCTATATTAACTATTATTAGGTGCAGCTAGATAGTTTTCTATAATAATAATACTTGTACCTAGAGTCTCTTCTTTTTTACTAGGTTCTAGTATTTTTACATTGTAGATTTATTTAGTAGCAGGAATACAGCGTTTACTAGAATAATATTATAAAGAATAATATATAACATAGCGCTATAATCTATATAGATTAGAGTTAGTATAATAAAGCTTAGTATTATTAAAGAATAGTTATTATAATTAGCTATAAAAAATATTACAAATAGTATATATAGGCGCGGATAAAAAAAAGCGTATAACTTATACTATAATAACTAGGCTTCTAAGCTTTTTTAGTAAAAGGCACTAGGTTAGTACTATATCTAGAGTATAAATAGTAAGAAATTACGTATTATATTCTTTATATACGTTTAGATTACTTTTACTACTTAAATATATTTCTACGCGAAACCTTTATAATTTATCTAGTTAATATAACTTTTACTATAAGCTATTCTTTAGAAGCGTAAACGCTGTAGATTTTTACTATATCTCTAGTATAGAGATTTATTGTACTTCTAATAAAATATATATTTTAGATATTCTTTTTTTCTAGACCTTTATTAATTAGCAGGACAAATTTATAAAGCTACTTTAAAATTTTATTAAGTAAATTCTCTATAGCTTTACAGCCTTTACTGTAAAACTTTACTAAAAGTTAGTAGATATAATTAAAAAGTAGTAAGTAGGTAAGCTAGAGTAAATTTATACTAGATAGAATTTTAAATTTAATAAAAACCTATGTGTTACACCCGCTAATTAACACTTTAATAGAAAAGAAGCGCGTATATATAGAGGAAGAAGTATATTAGCTAGAATTTAGTTTTATTTAATATTAGACTTTTATAGTGTAATAATTAGAGAGAGAGTAACTATAATTACATAGATATTATAGTGTAATTTCTTCTTTTTTTAGTCTATATAAAGTGTTTAAAGTAGAATAGTACTTAATACCTATAGAACTATAAATGTATAATAAAACTATTAAAGTTCTACCTAGGCGCTAGATTAAAGCCTTAAAATACTAGAATTTATTTCTAGTCTAGTTAGATATAACCTTTATAACCTATAGATTATAGCTATAGCTAGATTAAACCTCTACTATAGCTAGATTATACCTCTACTATAGCTAGAGCATACCTCTACTATAGCTAGAGTATACCCCTGCTACAGCTAGAGCATACCTCTACTATAGTTAGATTTTAATACTTATATAGTAGTATTATTTAAAATAAAAAGTTATATCTATAGGTTTGTAATTAATAAGAATTAGTTACATATAATAATTTATATTACTTTATAAATAGTAGCTTAATAGAAGCCTTTTATATTATTCTACTAAATATTTATTTAAAATAGTATTTACTCTAATAACTACTTTTTTATATGCTAGCTCTATAGTAATAATTATTTTACACTTTGTTATAAGTACGCGGATAGTCTATTAAATATAAAGTAAATTTTTTACGCTAGTTTAGATTTTATGCGTTTTTTATTTACTACTAATTATTCTATATATTATAGTAATAAGCTTAATAGAACTTTTAGTTTTAATAGCCTTCTATATACACGCTTTTACACTTATTTTTCTTATAGTATAAAATGCTGTAAAGTAGTGTTTAATTTAAACTAAAATTAAAGCTAATAGAAATATAGACGTATATAACCTAATGTCTAGTATTAGACTCTTTTTTTAAAAAGCTTTAGTAGAAATGCGTAGTAATTATATATTTTAGCTTTGCTTTTACTATTACCTATAGTAGAGTGTTATTTCGCGATATATAAATAGTTTTAAAGATTTTAAAATGTTTTTAACGCTAACTTTCTATTAGAAAACACTATAATTTAATTATTTAAAGCTTTTTAGCTATTCTCTATTTTAGTTTTGCAATTAAGTGTATAAAGAGACGGCGTAAATCTTAGTTTTATAAAGAAGTAGAATATACTATAGTATATAGTTTCTATAAATTAATCCTTATTACACTTATAATTACTAGTAAAATAGAAATAGTTATTAGAAGATATTCTACGTTTATACCTTTAGTAAAAATATCTATAACTTTTTTTTAAAAACTTCTAGCTACTTACAGCCTAGCAGATACTCTGCTTTATTTAGCTTTAAATAGTAATTATAGTAATTTTTACTATTAGAGTGCCTTTTTTCTACACGTAATGTAAATAATATATTAAAAGGTTTACGCTTTTAGCAGCTATTAAAGCAGCCTATTAGTTAAAGTATAGTAAAAAAAAAACTTAGATTACTATAATAGTCTAACTATAGAACTAGATTTTACAGCTCTCTATTATAGAAAACTAGCCTCTATACCTAGAAGGTTAAAAACACGCTCTAGAAAAGATAATAACCTCTAGCTATAATACTATAGTATTTTACTTATAATTAGTTAATCCTGTAGACTAGCTAGTAGTATATTACGTCTATAGTAGTCTATTTTATTAAAGTAAAACTATACTTAATTAGATTATTAGTATTAACTCTAAACTATTTAAAATACTGTATTATAAATTGTTAGTAGAAGTTTAGTTAGAATACTTATAGATTTTAAAATATTCTAGTATTAGTAAAGATAAAATGTAATAACTTATTATAAGTTTAATATAAAATATATAAGTGCATTTTAATAACTAAGCTATAGACTAATATTAAAAAAGGTAGTAGTACTACTCTAATAATACGCTATTAATATAGTGCGCGTAGTAGTAAGTCTAAACTAGATAGATTTTTTTAGTAGTAGGTAGTTATATATATATAATTAACTATACTAAGTATATTTTATTTTATCTATAATATATCTATCTACTAGAGTACTAATACTATAGTAATAATTAAAAAAAACGTTTTACTGTATAATACTCTAATACTACTATTTAAGAATATTAGAAGCAGTATAATACTATTTACTAGGGCTCTAGTAGATCTAATTATAGTTATAGAATTAGAATAGCTAACGTTACTAGGTCTAGCTAACCTAATTGTAGTTACTAAACTAGAGTTACTAATATTACTATATCTAAACAGCGCTGTACACGTATATAATAACTCTAAAAAAACTAAAGTAGTTATAGTTATAGTAGTAAGAGTATTAGTAATAAAACTAGAATATAGACTATATAGATTTAGACTAAAAACTATGCCTATCTAGTAGTAATTCTATTATCTAGTTTATACGTAGAAAAACTACTATACATTATTTTTAGTAACTATAAAATCTACTATAAATTTTCTACTTATATTTACTAGATTAAATTAATAGAATCTAGAATCTATACTGCCTTTAAACTTTTAATATAGGTAGAGAAAAGAGCTTTAGATTAGAGTATAATTTAAACTAAAGAAATTAAATAAAATAACGCTTCTAATAGGCGCTTTAAAAAAAAAAGGTTTAAAAGTTAATTTTCTAGTACTACTAATAGTTATAGTAGCTATAGGCCTTACTACGCCTAACGCAGATTCTAATAGCTAGAAAGTATAATAAGTAGGGCTTATAGTATATACTAGAATTGTTTAAAATGTGTTACTTTACTATAGTAAATATAGAGAAAGTTCTATTACCTAAGTAACTAAATAGAAGCTTCTAGGGCTAGACTAGTGCGCTAAAAATAAGTTTATAATAGAGATAAATAGTAATATTACAAAGTATACTAAAGTGTCTAGTACTAATATCTTTAGAAAAAAATATATAATTTAATAGTTAAGCTACTATTTAATATATAATTAAAAGAAATCTGTCTAGAGAAAGTATACTGCTTTTATACTACTGCGTAGTTATATATAATAAACTAGTAATATAGCCTTTTTTATTCTAGAAAGCATGCTTACTATACTAGTTATACTTATCTCTATTTTATATATTATAAGTAAAATTGTTAGTAGAGCTTAGAAGAATTAACGCGTTGCAGGTAAAATAGTAGAGTATATAAAGTAAGCTACTCTTTTATAGTACTAGTACTAAGTAAACTACCTAGGTATATAAAAAACGCTTTAATTACTATATAAACTACGCTTTAACTATAACTATTAAAAGCATAGCTCTATAAAACTCTATATAAAATGTTATATTATATAGATTTACTTATTATATAGTTACGCGCCTGTTATTAGAAACAAGTCCTTTTTATCTAGTTCTATTTTCTAATTTCTGTGTTGTAACTCTTGCGCCTAATATAGACACTTATAAATAACCCTTTTTAGTCTAGATTATACTAGAGGGGATTCGCTTCTATTAAAATTTAATATGTTTAAATCCTTTATATTTAGTAATATTAATCTAGAAAGTGCCTATTTGTTAGTAGTATAATTTTAGGCCTCTAAACTAAAAGTAAAGAAAGTAAAGATATAGAAACTCTTTAGGTTTTTTTAGTTATATAATCTATATAGCTATAAATATCTCTAATACTGCATTTAAATTGCATTTACTATCTTTTTTTTTTAGTATTTTAGTTTATATCTAACTAGAGTGTTGTAAAGTAGCCTCTATTATAGATAGACATAGGTTTTACTTACCTGCTATAACTCTAAAATATAAATGCTTCTACTTATTCTACTAGAGAAATAGTATAAATAGTAAATCTATATTTTAACGCATAGATCTAGCGCTAAAATACTTTAGAATAGTTATACTGCTTATAGATAAGCTAGACTAGCTATATTTATATTCTGTAATACTATTTCTTTTACTTACTATTACTAATAGAGTTTTCTATAATATATTAAAACCTAGTAATTTTAACTTGCTTAAAATACTCTAATAGCCTTAGTAGATACTATTTCTCTAAAATTCTAGCGCGTGCTACGTGCCTGTGCTATAGCGTAATAGTAATAGAGCTTAAGTATTATTATTTTATATAATAAAACTAACTATACTATAAAAGCTAGTATTATCTTTTTTATAAAGATTTTAGTACTAGTTAACTTTATATAATATAATATATAATAATAGAAGAGCTTTTTAGCAGAAGAGGCGTTGTATATACCCCTAATAAATAGCTTTATAAAAAAATGCTTATATAGAAAAGAATATATTCTAGAAAGTATAGATTTCTAGTTAGTTAACTATAGGTACCTAATACCTTTATACTTTTTACTTTAGATAGGCTTGCAGGCGATCCTTACTACTATATATTAAAAAGAATTAGGTAGTAACCTATTTATCTATTTTTACTTCTAAAATATATTTAAATTTAACTAAAGTATAATATACTCTAATAGGAGATTATAAACGCTTTTTACTAGATATTAGATCTACTACGTAAGATTTTAGAGACGTTTATACTATTTATTAGAGCTGCTATTAGTAAACCTACTAAGCTATTCTACCTAGACGCTGTACTAGATCTTAATAGTAAATACACGTAATGTAAAATAAAGCTTTTAAAGTAGAAAAGTAGCTAGATTAGATATAAAAGCCTACTAATACTTTATAGAGTGCTATTAAAAATTTATTTTCTAAAATATACCTAGGTTAATAAAAATAGCCTAACTAAATAGAAACTTATAATAGATCTATAGAAGTTACCTTAGTACTATAGCTAGTAGAAATATTATAATAGGCTCTACTATTATACTATAGAAGTAGCTATATATATAAATAAGTACTTATATTTACTTATACTAGCGTACTATTAGATATTATATTCTTTTATAGCATTTTACTACTATAAGCTATAGACCTATTTTATTAAAAGTTACAGTGTCTATACTAAAGAAACTATTCTAATCTAAACTAGATTTTATTTTAAGTGTAGTATCTAGAAAATAAGTAAACTAGAATAGTTAACCTATATTATAGGCTATATAAAGCACTCTAATATTATTTATAGTCTAGTATATATAGAAGGCATGCTTATAGCCTTTTAAAAATGCCTTTATTATATAAAAAATAGACTATATCTCTAAATAGATAATAATTTAGAGTAGTACTTAGACTATATTAAATGCTATATATAGAAAGAGATAAATGCCTATAGAATTCTATAGTGCCTTTATCTACTATATAATTGCCTTTAATATAGTAAAGCTAAGCTTCGCCTTTATTTACATAGTATATATTTTATCCTGTTTTATAATTAATATAGCGTAAAGTAATCTATATATTCTTCTAATCCCTTTTTATTCCTTAGGTTCTAACTTTAATATTATATTAATACTACTATAGATCCCCTCTCTCTCCTTTACTCTATTTTCCTATTTCCTTTTTATTTACAATTCTAAGTAATAAAATAAACGACTAGCGTAATATATATATAAATCTAGCTAAAGGCTTAGGTAAAAAACTACTTATACTGCCTCTAGAAATAATCTAATTGTAGTATGTATAATTAAATACTTTATTTTATTAAACTTACTATTTTTTAAAATAAATATATACACGTAAGTAGAATTTCTAATATAAGTCTATAAGTAATTACGCGATTTTTCTATTTAATCTACTATGCATATTTTATTTTATAATAACTCTCTATTTATTATATTACTACAGCATTCTACTATAATATTTATAGTTTTGCTATTAGCCTAGAACTTAGCTAAGTTACTTTTTTCTTCTATAATAATAATAAAGTTTATAGTAATACCTTTTATATTAGTATATTACCTAGTTTAGTTAGTAGATAGCCTTTTATATTACGTGTATATACTTGCTATTTTAAAGCTACAGGCCTATAAAGCGCACTTTTAGAAATTTAAAGCCTAGCTATCTAGTTTCTAGTACAGTTTCTAGGGCTAGTAATAGTAATAAGTAGTAGAAAAGTAGTATTATAAAAATTTAACGTAGCTTAGTATATTACGTTATAATTGTTTAAAAGCCTATATAGAATATATAAGCTGTAAACTTAGTTATTATATAGGTAGTTATACTAATAGTAAAGGTTATTACTAGCTTTAATATAGGTAATAGGGCTAGTTAAAATTAGTAATAGCTAGAGAAATAGTATAATTTATAATAAGCTAAGCCTAAAAAAGTAGTAAAGGTATTTTATTACTTATTATATAGCTATTACAATCTATACTTCTAATTAGAAATACCTCTACTTTATAGATAGAATATATAATAACTAAGTATACTCTAATCTATAAAATTAGTATAAAAATACGTTATACTAAATATATTCTGCGTTAAAAGTTCTATAATCTAGAACCTATAAGTCTAAGTGCGCGTGTATTCTAGTATATATTATATTCTAAATTTATAAATAGATTACATATAAAAATAACTATAAAGAGTCTATTTAATAATATATAGGTAGGACTAAAAAATGTTTACTATCTAGAATAGAGACACGTTACTCTAGTTACCTATTTTTTACCTCTAGACCTAGGCTTTATATTAGGTTTTTAGTACTAAATTAGCGTATTATTAAGCGAATTCTATATTACTATAAGCTTAGAGATAATCTACATATTAAAGCTGCTAGAAATGTTCTCTATAGTTATGTTAAAAAACTTACTAGTATCTTTTTCTAATATTAAATCCGCATTAAAATAGTTATAGCTAATAAGATTAGAGTAATACTATTTTTACCTCCTCTACTATATCTACCCCTTTAGTTAGAAATATCTAAGAAAAAACGTTTTTAAAACCCTCTACTAATAATTAGTAAAAAAAGTTACTATACTTAGTCCTGCGCTAATAGAGCCTAGATTACATTATATAAGTACTTTCTAGTTAAAAAGCGTAATATAATATATATTTTAATAGAAAACACATGTAAATAATATTTTAGAAATCTAATAAAATTATATTATAGTTAGTGCCTAGGTATATAATCTAAATTATCTTTATTATTTTAGTTAGAAACTTCTAGTTCGCAAATCTCTTTTACTAGTCGTTGTAATTTTATAAACTTTAGTCTAATTAGATTTTTACTCTTTTAGTTCTTCCTGCTTTTAATGCAAATATATTAGAAAAGACTTTTATAAAGCTACTATAATTAGAATACTATGTTATAGTTTAGTAACTTTTATTTATAGTATAAAAGCTTAGCTTTAACTATTCTACAGTTAAAACTCTGCGCTTTTAGGTTATTTTTAAGTTAATTTAATTTATATAGAGTTATTTAATAAGCTTAAATACCTTTCTAAACGCGTTATATTTTATTAAAACGCTTTTTTTTTATAACTAGCTAAAAGATTATGCTGTTACTACTTATTCTTATATATTAGTAAAGTATAACTAAACGTCTAGGTAATAATAGCGCTTATATACTTAATTTTACTCTTTTTCTTTATAATATAGTTACTTCTCTATTTAATAAGTCTTTTTTATAATTAATTTCTATTAGCAGCTTATAATACTCTAGAACTAACAGTTCCTTTACCTTGTTAATATTTATACTTAAATTTATTTTTCTATCTATTATAATAGTTCTCTCTAATAGAGAATCCTTTAGAGATATTATAAGTAATATTAGTAAGCGTAATAATTAGCTACAGAGTAACTTTAAAGAGATTTAGAAAAGTAGCTATAGTTATAAGTCTAAAGTGCTTTATATTACTATATAGTAGCTAATTACACGCTTAGCGTTATAGTAATTAGTTAGATTTTAAATATTAACGTTCTAGAAGAGCTATTATTATACTAACTTTTTAGCTGCAGGTAAACTAGATGTATTTCTAATATATCTAGAACCTCTATAACCTAATAATAATAGTAGATTTTTATTATTCTATAGTTAGAATATAGGTCTAAATTAGATAAGTAGTTTAATATTTAATTTATATTAAACTAATATTAAAGCTTTCTCTCTAGAAGATTAATAGACTACGTATAGTGTAGTTAAACTAAGTAGCGTTAGATTCTACTTAGAAGCAATTTTTATAGTAGGTTTATAGATTTGCGCTAGCTAATCTAGAGGAATAAAGTCTATAATAGTAATAACTTTAGAAACGTTAAGTACTAAAGTAAAGGATTTAATTAGCGTATCTAGTACTATTTTATAAATAGTAATAATATTAGAGATAAATATTAATAATATAGCATTATTAGCTGTGTACATCTCTTTTATAAATATTAATATAAACTTATAGACCTACGCTTATAAGTATAAGTTTTTAAGAAAATTCTAGTTTAATTACTTACGTTAGTATTAATTATTACTATGTCTTGTAGATATAATATAGCTCTAGAGATAATAGTAGAAGTTAAAAGTAAGTAATACTTAGAAGTAAAGTTTAAAATAGAGGTTTAAAAGAACTTAGGTTTTTAATGTATATAGTACCTTTAGAGGGGATAAGTAGTATTTATGCTCTATCTAAGCCTTTATAACTTATATTTAGAGTATACTAGAATTGTTATTTTAATAATAATAAACTACGCTTTCTACTTCTCTATTAGCTATACTTACTCTATAGCGCTAGAATTAACTAACTAATATAATTAATAGAAATAGAATTCTTTTATATATAGAAAATAGTCTAGCTCTAGTATACTTTATACATTATTTAAGTATATAGTTTAAGTAGTTAGAACTAATACTATAGTATTTAGAACTTTATATAACTTAGTATATCTGCTTTAATTATAGCTTACGTAATAATAATATATTAGATAAGTAGTTAAAACTAATACTATAGTAGTTAGAGCTTTATATAACTTAGATTATCTACTTTATTATTTAGTCTAACACTACTAACTACCTAATATTAAAGGACGCTAGAGTTAATATAGCTTTAGAAGTTAGATATAACTAAAGCGTTATTTATTTTAGCTTATCTGCTTTTAATAGGTTATATATAGTACTAGGCTACTATTTAGTAGACCTATAAAACTACTTTTTCTAGATAGCTTACTAGATATACTATTAATTTTAATACTAAAGCGGTTAAATATTTATGCACTACATTTTAGCTAGTATTTAAGCCTAGAAATTAGAGAGCTAAGTTATGTGTAGTAAAGACCTATTTCTAGAGTCTAAAATTACTCTAAGAATTTTCTAATATATAAATACTAAGATATTAAAAGTATAAATACTAATTACATTGCTTTTAAAAGAATTTTAACTTATTTATTTACACGTACTAGCACCTTTAGACGCTTTTTAGTAATTTTCCTTTTAGTATTATTTACTATTTTAAACTACTATCTAATAACTAGCGTAGAATTTCTATTAAGTATAATAACATTCTTTTTACCTATACTTTTAATTACCTTTTAAACGCAAAATGTGCACTTTTTACTAGCTAAAGTGCCTAATATTACTAATATTGCTTTTAATAACGTAACTTAGCGTGTAAGTTTATATAGTATAAGCTTTAAAAAATATATAGTAAACTCTATTAGTAAGCTCTAGCCTAAAAATAAACTTTAATTAATAGAATTAGCCTAGTATAAATTCTAGGCCTAGACTCTATAATAATAACTTTAACTACGTTTTACTACTATCTATAAACTTAAAAAAGGCAGCTAATATCTTATTATAGCTATATAACTAGGTTTTAGTACTAATAGATCTAGTATAATTAGAATATTATAAAATTAACGTTATTAAAGTGCTATCTAAAAGTAATAGCAATTATATATTAGATAAAGAGTTTTATAAGCTTATTAACTAAATATATCTAATTGTAAAATAAAACAAGTTAATAGTTAATAGTCTAAAGGGAAAAGCAGAGTTTATTAACGTTTAGCTAAAATCTAGGGTTTATAGCATCTCTAGTTTAAGTCTAGCGTTTAATTAATAATCTTTAGAGTATAATAGGCAATATTTAGAAAAGTACAGTAATAAATAATACTAGCCCTTTTAGTTAACTGCCTGTAATAATTAAAGCAGGCCTAGCTAATAGAATCTTTACTAAATACTATATATACCTTCTAGAGAATACTACCTAAACTCTAGTAACTTTAATATAGGATAATATTACTATAGTAGATAAACATAGCTATAAATAACAATTGCCGCTTTATTAAGTAATTAGAGATACTTATAGTCTATTTAATAGATAACTAAGCCCTATTTATAGTCTAATATATAGAGAGTCTTGCTATAAAAAACATAAACTTTAAAATCTAGATTTAGATAATATTTTTATGCAATTTAATAGCTAGACATTTATATAATTCTAGATATAATACTAAAAGTTAACTGTAAAGTAGAGTTTAGCTTAAGTAATATAAGTAACGCTAACTGTAGATTAAAAAAAAAGCTAAAAAAGTGCTATTGCAAAGTAGACTTAAATACTAAAAGATATACTTTAGAACCTTAGAAATTATATAGAGTTTAGAGTATTTCTAACTAGAGTGTGTAGATCTAATACGCTTAAAATTAAAGATATTAAAAGGCTAAATCTTTACTATTAGAGAATGCTTTAGTGTATAAAACGTTATAGATCTAGCTTATCTATAACTTTAGCTATTTAATAGCTTAGAAGTTTACTATTTAAGTTTAAAAATAAAGTCTAATCTTTTAAGCGTAACGTAAACTAACTACTAAAATAGCTTAATATAGTAGGCTTAAATATTAAAATCTTTTTTAAATTAAAAAATTAGGTATATAAAGCGCTAACTTAAAAGGTTATAAAATTGTTTTAGTTAAATCTATTACCTTTTTAGAGGTTACTACTTTACTAGCAATATTCTTTATACCTCTAATTCTCTAGATACTCTTTACTTTATTAACTAGTAAACTTACGCCTCGCTCTCTAACGTTAGATTCTTTTTTTTTTTCTCTCTACACTAGTATTTTAGTATTGCTAGATTCTGCAGAATTAAACTATAAGGCTATTAGCTTAGTTAAATATAGAAATAAACTTAGAACGTAATTACCTAGTCCTTTACTATTATAGTTATAATCTCTAGTTTTTTTTTTAAAAGCTTATTTTTACGTCTATGCTAATTAATTGCAGTAAACACGTTACTATAAACTTTCTACTATTATTTAATATTTTAAAACATCTTTTTAATATACTTTTCTAGCTTTTTGTAACTAAATTGCTTGTTATATAAATTAACGTAGTATTAACTATAATTCTAAATCTTCTATTTAAGAATCTATAATAACTGTAAGTATAGGTTAGGCTATACTTAAGTTATAGAAATCTAGTTTAGATTATATATTGCTACTAGCTATATTAGTGTATACGCTAGCTTAATATCTTCTAGCGTATAAAAATAACTTTCTATTAGACTCTAGTAATAATACTAAATTAAAGTAGGCTAATTAACTAGTATTACGTTTATTTTTAATTGTTTATATAGAAAGGGCATTTAAAACATCTAAGAGTTAGGCAGCTTAGAGCTAGGTCTAGAGTAGTAAGTTTTATAAAAGGTAAATTTAGATATTTAGAACTACTAGTGTTTAAAAGTTAAAAGTTATCTAGAAAGTAGGCTATAAGTCTAGTCCTTTTTATAACGCTTTCTAGTTTCTATAATAACGCAGTTCTAATCTCTATATTTCTATATCTAGGTTTAATAGACTAAGTTTTATATTATATTTAGGTATATTCTCTAGACTATTTTTATAAAAATAGTAATTATATTTTCTAGTTTTAATAGTATAGTAATATAGTTACTAATACCTAGATCCTGCTAATAGTGTGTATTATAAATCTATAATTAGATATAGTTAGGTAAGCCTGTAACCTTATAGTATTATATCTATAGCTTTTTAAAAGATTAAAAAAGCTTTTTAAAGGCTACTAAAACTGTAAGTTCTAACTAAAGCGGCACTTTTTAAAAAAACTATAAAAAAAAAAGTTTGCATTTTAAAGCTATAAAAAGAGCTTTAGAAAAATCTATAGAATATATTAAAATAATAAAGAGACTTTATTTAAAAGATATAAACCTAGTCTCTTTATCTTTACGCTAGTTATTTTATAATAGTTAAAAAGCTAGCTTTTTAAAAAAGGTAATAAGTACTAGAGAAGATTATAAAGCTTTTAGATTATTTTAATATTACTATAATTGTTTAAGCCTTTAAAGCAGAGAATTTACTTTATCTATAATTTAAATACTTTTACTTTACTTTTAAAGAGATTTTTAATGTTTATATGCCGCTAGAAAAGCTATACATCTAAATTATAGCTACTATAGTAAAAATCTATTGCCTTTATAGTAAACAAGGGAACTGTTAACTCTAGTAGATTTTCTATGCAATTAAATATCTTATTACTGCAGGTATTATCTACAATACTATATTAGTAAAATTAATATATATCTATAGCTTAAGTAGTAGACTAATTCTCTATAAAATAGCTACCTTTTATACAATTTAATAAGGCGTATCTAACAGGCAGCTAGCTAGCTTTAAAAACTGTATTTAGGCAGATATAATACTAATATCTAATAAAGATTTTAAGTAGCTTAGAGTATTTATATTAGAATATATATATAGATTACCTAATGTAGATTTATAAAGTCTAAAGCGCGTGCGCAACTAATAAAAAGAGAATAAAATATTTAAACTTAAAGATAGTAAAAAATAGAGTAGCTATAAGCTACTAGTAGATTTCTTTAATATTATATTTAATAATAAGATTTAGATAATTATAAAGCTAGAAAAATCTATAAAATCTAGCCCTATACTAGCTAAAAAGCGTAAGAATAAAATACTAATACTAGGCAGCACTAGTACGTTATATAGAAGCTAGAATATAGTAGTTTAATACTATTTTATAAGCTAGTTCTACTAGAATATATTATTCTTTAGCTCTCTATACGTAGTTAACTTTAATTAATTCTAACTATTATTTTTAGTGTTATAAATTAAATAATCTATTTATAAATATTAATTACTACTATATCTAGCTATATTAGCGCTTAAGTATCTACTATATAGGAATATAATATATCTTTTTAAAGTCTAGATAAGTTATAATTTAATAGTAAAATAAAATAACTTACTATATTTTTATTTTAATTAAATAGCAGCTCTATATAGATAGAATTTTAAGTAGAACTTTAGAGCTAACTATTATCTAAGCTAAATCTAACAAGTTATCTATTCCGGCCTAAAACTAGCAGTTCTAATTCTACTTTTAATATAAATATTATGTTTAGAGAGAATATAATACCTCTAGCTAACTTCTTTTTAAACTTTAATCTAGGCTTTAGTATGTACTTTAATCTAGCTAATATAATTACTATATATAATAAAACCGCGTTAGACTAACTCTACGCTATATATTTTAATCTACTAATAAATATTAGTAATCTAGGCTTTTATAATAGTTATAACGCAAGCGTAGGCTAATATGTCTATTAATACAGGCCTTTATAGAATTTCTCTAACTAAAATTATAATTATACTAACTTTTTATTTAGAGAAATAAAAGAGAAGTATAATTTAAAGCTTAAATTACTAGATAAATAAGTCTCTATTTTTACTATAAAGACAGATACTAAACTACCTAGAAAGCTCTCTAAAGCAGCTTTAGCCGCTAAAGCCCTTTAAATAGATATAGATGCTATAGTAGGCTAGGTAAACACTCTATACAAGTATTTTAACTTTAATTAGAAAACTAATATAGTAGAACTAGAGGTTATATTAGAAAATACAAATTATAAATGCAAATTCTAAAAATGTATTTATAGTTTCTATAAAAGTTTACGCTAGATAGGTATATTTATTAAGCGCTATATATAGATATATAGAAAGCTTTATACTATAATCTAAAATATAAATATATACTTAAATTCTCTTTATATTTAATTCTCTAGGCCTATTGTATAGTCTATATTATATAAGCCTATATGTTTTAAATATCTCTCTATAAACGTTTTTAAGTACTATATTAAACGTTATATTGTATATAAATCTATATTAGATAATAATCTACTCTATAAATGCTAGAGAGGTAGCTTTTTTAAAAGCTAGATTCTAAAAAGTTTTAAAGTAGAATATAATAGAACAATTTACAGCATAGAAAATAATTAGGGCTATTAGATTTATATAGAAATCTCGCGTAATTATTAGATAGTACTAGCGCTTTTATAATAAGTTTATTAATACTAAGTAAAAAGTTTATTATGCTAGTAATTTTATACGCGTCTATAGTTAAATGCTATATATTAGATTATATTAGATTATTATTCTTTTTTATTAGACTTTTCTAGACTATTAGTATAACTATACGTTTATTAATAATAGTTACCTACTTTAACTATTACACGCTTCTTTACTAACTACGCAGGATAATATTCCTTTCTATTTATATAATACACACTCTAAAGTCTATATATAAATAATTATTATAAGGCATCTATAGTAATATTAGAGCTAGTTCTGTATAGAATATATAAAATAATTACGCTACTAGAGTATAGGCTTATTACTTTTCTAGTAATATTCGCTCTATATTATATAATCTCTAGCGTAAAGTAATTCTATCTAATCTATACTTTTATATAGTTTTTTATTCTATATAGAATATAGTTACCTAGAGGCGTAGTAGCAGCACGTTAAACTAGAAACGCGCTTCTAGAAAGGAATATAGAATTTCTAACTATACGTTCTCTAGATAAAATTATTAGCTTTTCTATAGAAACGCGTTTCTAGAAAGTAATATAGAATCTCTAACTATATATTTTTCTATAGTATATTAGTCTAGTTATTAGCCTGTCTATAACATCTAAGCTATTATAGTAGTTAAAATAAAGTTTAAAATTTTAATATAGCACTTATTTACCTATAATAGGCTATAAATAGCTAGAAATAGCTATTTAGAACTTACTAGTACTGTATAAAGCATTCCTTTATTAGTAACTACAAGAGCTTTAGAAGACTTTTAGCGATGCGTTGCTTTCTAGAAATAGTGCTAAGTAGTTCTATTAGTAAAGCTATATTTAAGCAATTTGCACATTTATAACCTACTATAGCTTTAATTACTTTTAAAGGCTAAAGCATATTACAGCGTTATTTTCTATAGTAAATTAATATTTATATAGTTAATAGCTTAATAGTCTCTAATACTTAGATAAATACATTTATATATATATAATATTAATTAGCTATATATCTAAACCTATATACTAGTAGATAGATATTTTTTTAATAGCTCCCTTTTTAATTAAACCTAAATATAGATAATCTGCTCTCTATAGTTCTATCTAGTTAAAAATAATTATTCTAAAAATAAATATTATATAAACTAGCTTAAACAGTCTGTTTTGCGTATAATTTAAACTAAAAACTTTTATAAACTATAATAAATTAGCTATATAAAGCTCTATTTAAATTATAGTAGATTTAAACCTATTACTAGCATGTTTCTAGCTTTAGCCCTCTATTCTTTTTTAATAAACATTACTATATTAAGTAGACTGCAAATAGAGAATATTCTCTTTTTTAGGGGGTTAAACTCTAGGCCTTTAGAGGAACCTTTAGATTTGTTAGGTAAGAAAAGGTAGATTGTTAGAATATTCTAGTAGTTAAAATTATATAACGCCTCTAGAAACCCCTCTGCCTAATAAATTTAATCTACGTTTTATTATTACTATACTAGATTATTTAGAGATAAGTACTAACCTTTTACTTTAAATAACTAAAGTAAAGTTAGTTATTTTACTTACGCAGTCTATTAGTTATAGGCTATAAATAAGTATTTAGTTATATATAAATATACTGCAATCTCTATACTACTAGATATAAGTAATATCTTGTTATATTTCTATAAAGCTATAGCTTATCCTCCTCTATATAGGCCTTTTATTAGAGTAGGTATTACTAAGTCTATAAATTTAAGCTTACGCGTAAATCCTCTATATATTTAGACTATAAAGATAATTAATTTTATCTATTCTCTTTTATCTTCTATTACCTAAATAATTATAAATAGATAAGCTTTAAAAATACTTAACCTAAAGCTGCAGACTTTTAGTAAAGTAAAATAAATAAATTATTCTAGAGTTACTATCTAAAAACGTTTAATATTAATATAAACCTAGTATACTTTATTATCTAGCCTAGAGTATAGATAGCGCGTAATAGAAGCTTTTAACTAAAACTCTATACCTAAGTTTTAGTATATAAATAGCAGAGTTCTAGTAACCTTCTATAAAATAAACCTAGAGGTAGTAGAGATAAAGCATATAAGAATATAACTATTAAAACCTAGTATATAAAGCTAGAGAATTACTAGAAAAGAAATAGTAAAAATTGTATATATTTTAAAAAATAGCTTATAATATTATTAGTAAAGAGGTAGAACTAATATTAAAGTAAAAGTCTCTATAAAAGCAAGTAGCTATATATATATATTAGTTATACTCTTCTAAAAAAAAGTTATACCTACTATTATCTCTATTATTTAAAGACCTTTATAATTATAAATAAGCTATAAAATAGCGTGTACTAAGCTTTTAGTTACTATTATACATTCTAACTATTAATATAAAAGATAGTAGTAGTTATAGAATAGCTAAAAAGCTTTATTTATAATAATGTTTATACGCCTACTAAAAAAAAGTGTAACTATATTTATAATATAGAGTCTAGTAAACTGCTGTAATAATTCAATTTATAAATTTATAAATAGAGTAGACCTAACTACGTTACTAATAATAAAAAATATAATAATAATTACTATTACTACTATTATATTACTAGTCCTGTTAATTCTTTTTAGAAGTAAAGTATAGAGAAGCTATTTAGAAAAGGTTAGAAAAAGGCGTATTTAGGCGTATATTATAAAAAATTAAGCTAGTCTCTACGCTATAAAAACCTCTACTACTAAAGCTAATATAATAGTATATACGTGTATAGCCTGTATACTAACTATTAACTATAATAAAATTACTTTTATACACTTTATATAGAAGAAGTAAAGTCTATTTTTATTTATATATATATATAATACCTACCTATAGTCTATACTATTATATTTAAACTTCTAAAAAAAACATAGAAGGCTCTATTATAATATTAGAAATAGGTTTAAATTACTAAAATTTATATTCTACTACGTAAATACTAACTACGTAATATAGAGCGTAGGCGTTATAATAAACGCTATAGGCTATCTATTTATAAAGACGCTGCGTACCTAGTATAGCATACTAAACCTATATATATATAGTAAAGCTAATAGTAAATAGCTGTATAAAAAGTTAACTAATTAGAGCTATTATTACTTATAGCTATTAGGCTAATATACTATATAGCCTAGCCTTTTTTATATCTATAGAAGCTACTAACTGTATACTATTATAAAAACCTAGCTTATAGATTTAAATTATAGTAGTGTGTAATTAGGTTGTATTTACTATAATACGTGTCTAGAGAATGTAATAGAACTAGGTATCTATTATATAATTCTATAATTAAATACTTTACCTTTTAATTATTATTATAGTAATATTATTTTTATAATGTTTAAAACACTACTTTAAAATATTATAAAGTTATTTAATAACTAGAGTACTAGTATTTTTTAGAAAGTATTATAGCTGTATGTAATTAATAAAACTATGCGTATTACTATAATTATTAAAAAGTTTAGGTTAGTACTTTACGTGTTTTCTATAATAGAAAGTAAAAAAAATGCTTTTAATTTCTTAGAATTCTACGTTAGCCGGCCTGTTCTATTTAAAGAACTATACTAATATTCTCTAGATTTCTAAATACTATTCTATTATTAAACGCCTGTCCTATTACCTTAGCTTTAATAAAGAAATATTAAAAGAATAAGTAATAATAATTAGAAATACTTTACTCTCTCTATCTCTTTTTTATAAACTAAATACTAGAAAGAGGTTTTAGATACTAGAGCTTTAGGCTAGACAAGATAAATACAGTAATAAATATAACTTAGATAGATATAGTCTTTAGAGTTTTATATTAGTAATATTATAAGTAAGTCTAAGCTATTATTTAAATCTATTACTATCTAGAAAAAGTGTTATATTACTTTTAAAGCAAGCCTTTAAAAAAGCGTAGATAGCGTATATAATAGTAGAATTTTAAATAATTTTAAGTAATTTAAACTACTAGAGCACTTACGCCTCTAGATTCTGCATTACTTACTTTCTCTATTTCTTTAAAGTCTAAGCCTTTATAATAGTTACTTAGAAGATTTTTAAATATAGGTTTTTTATTTCTCTCTTTTAGTTTAATATTATCTAATTTCTTTTTTTTTTTCTCTATAGTTTTAACTTTATAATACCTATTTATTTATATAGACTGTAGTAGTTATGTACACAGTTTCCTCTATATATATTCTTTAATTTAGAATTAAAAGCCTAATAGTAGTATTATTTTTAGACTTTAAAATTCTATAGTAAAATACGTGTATAGGTTAGATAGGTATCTTTTTTCTATTATTACTACTTTTATATTAATACTAAAATAACCTTCTATAACGCTATTAATAGCTAATAACTTTTTAATTTTTTTATTCTATTTACTATTAATATTAATATACTTACTATGTATATTACTATTTTTATTAATTTTATATATAATAAAACACACTAAAGCGTTTTCTAGTAGATCTTCTATCTATATCTAAAGTAGTTTCTATAACTCTAGAATCTATTTAATTTTATCTCTATACAGTAGCAGTTTTTAAACTAATACTAATAAAGTTTATTTAAGCTTTTTTTCTAGGCTCTAAATCTCTTCTCTACTAGCTTTAAAAGCTAAGTTCTTTTTTTTTTTAGTTAACTAAGCCTCTACTATTTTCCGCTGCAGGCTGTTTACCTTTTTATTTAAAATAAAATTTATCTTTTTAAGCTGCAAAATTAATGTATCTATCTACTAAATAATAAGTTATTAGTTTATTATATCTACTTTTACTTACGTTTTACTTATTTACTACTTAAGCGTAACTATTTTAAGTTGCAGGTTTAAAGCCTTATTATTTATATCTAAAACTTTTTATCTAACGCGCGTTATCTACTTCTAAAAACTAGAATTATTTTTTTAAAATATAATAAGTTATTAGCCTACTATATTTTTTTCTATTTATATTTTATTTATTTACTGTTTAAGCATAACTATTTTAAGTTATAGGTCTAAAGCCTTTTTATTTACGTCTAAAGCTTTTTATTTAATCTAATTTATCTACTTCTAGAGCTTTAAATTGTCTTTTTAGAGCTTAATAACCTAATATAACTAAGTTCTTTTACTTACTTAATACGCTTTAAGTAAAGCCTCTTTATTTAATAATAGGTTATTTATACTATCCTCTACTAGGTATAATTAGCGCTTTAGTGTCTATAATTACTCTTTTTTTTTAGTTACTAATTTAAAAATATCTTTTTATTATTCTATAAAGGCAGACGTTATTATAGTTAGATCTATCTATAATATTACTTCTAGACTAGAATTAATAGTATTATTAGAGTTAATTATATTAATATTAATATTAAAATAAAAGCTAGTTACTAGGCTACTAAGTATTTTAGTCTAAATAGAATAAATATTAATTAGAATGTAGTTAGAAGGCACTAACCTAAAGTAGTAAATATTTAAAAAAAGTAGAAAATAGGTAATAGTAACTAAGGCTAAAAAAAGCGCTTTTAGACTTATTACTTCTATATATATAGGGGAGGAATAGTTTATTTTTATTGTATACTAGATTATTTATAAATATGCAACTACTTTTCTACTTTTTTATAATATAAACAGCCTCTAATAGCGCTTTAAGCCTCTAGAGATAGACCTCTAAATAACCTATAAATATAACTCTATAAACTTAGGCATTATTAAAAGAGGTACAGATTAGATTTACTCTATAAAGGTACTTTTAAGCGAGTTTAGTATAGAGGTTAGTAGTAGCTAGTTCTTGCGCACGCCTAGTTTTAAATCTTTTTAATATTGCAAATCTAGCTAGATGCTGCTATAAAATAGAATTTAAGCTTTTAACTAAAGGCTTTATACTATCTAATTCTTTTCTAGAAGTAAATGTAGTTAGACTATTAAAGTAGCAGCTATAGAATACCTAGAGCTTAATATAAAATATCTTTACTGCTTCTACTTTAGTAATTAGAATAGTAAATTCTACTTTACTAGTCTTAGTTATCTAAATTATTATCTTCTCTAGAGAGAAGTAGTTTATTATAAAGCTAGAGTAGATAGTACGCTTATACTTAATGCTAATAAAATCCTTTAGTATTTTATATATAGGTTCTAGAAACTTTAGAGCTTTAAAAAATATTTAAAAAGATAGTATTAACTCTATTATAGTATATAGGTTATTTACTAACGTATAGCGCTGTTAATTATTAGACACTAAAAGAAAAAGGATTTAATAATCTATTAAGTCTAGTAATAGGGCTCTATTAAAGTAGAAATAATAAAAGGTAAGTAGTTTAAAATAACTAACTATAGTAGCATCTATAATAGATAATAATATAGTACTTCTATTATATTAAAGAATTACTATCTAAATATACTTTATATAGCTAAAATAGTTAATTATTTTCTATATTACATTAATATTAGTTAGCTCTACTTATAGTAACTAGTACATACTTTATTATATTTTAGAGTTAATAGCTAATATAGAGCTTCTAGCTACACTTTAGCCTAGAGACCTAGAAAGTTAATAAAAGCGTTAAATGCTAAAGCTAATTTATCCCTTTTTAAAAGTTATTAGAGATTCTTTAGCTTAGACTTGTCTAAGCGCGCCTACTAGCAATTTTCTACTTCTTTATCTTTTTTCTAATAGTAGTACTATATTTTATAGAATATATTACTATCTAGTAGCTTCTATTTATTAACATATAACTTAATAATATAGGTAAAAATAGAATATAAAGTATCTAGAAGATTAAGTTAGTAAATGTTAGTAATTTATAAATAGTTATAGTACTATTTAAAAAAAGGTAAATAGTCTACTATCTATTATTAGAATCTAAAAAGTAATCTACTATTTAAATGTAATAGAGTTCTATAAAGCAGCTAACGCTGCGTAAGTCTAGAGCTAGCGCTTTAGTAGTAGAATTAACTCTGCGTAAAGCTACTATAGTAAAATTAGCGTAACTTAGTATAGAAGTAAAGTCCTTTTTATAAACTACTATATTAAGAATGTTTTTGTTATATAACTTTAAATACCTACTTTATTT
Organism: Plenodomus lindquistii; assembly: GCA_025504975.1. Lineage (NCBI taxonomy): Eukaryota > Fungi > Ascomycota > Dothideomycetes > Pleosporales > Leptosphaeriaceae > Plenodomus > Plenodomus lindquistii. The sequence continues at coordinate 591,367 of JANUWI010000008.1, forward strand.
AAAAATTCTCTCTAATTACTAAATATTATCTAATAACTTATCTCTATACTTTTTAAGCACAAGCGGATAATTAAACTAAAAACTATCTAGAGAAACTTAAGTAATACTATAATATAAAGTAGTTTATTAGCTTATAAAAGTACTATTTAATATAAAAGACATTGTATAATACAGAGCTCTGCATTTTTTTATTCTCTAATAATTAGGTATTCTATATATAAAGTAAAATAGTACTATAATATTAATAAAATTGGAATTAGCTCTACTATTTTTAGTTATACAAATTTAAATTTATAATTAAGTAATAAAATACAGGTAATTAAAAAGACTTAAATCTATAAATTATATTTACTATTTCTATCTATTACACGTTAATTGTAAATATAGAGGTAATTCTATAGATTACCTTTAAATATTTATTAAATAATAAAATTGTAATATATTATAAACCTTAACTTAAGCTTCTAATATATCTAGGCAATTTAAAACCCTTATATATAACTTTTATAGAGAAGAAATCTAAATTAATTTTACTAAGCGTACTATTAGAAAGTGCTATTAATATACTAGTCTATAAATAGGTTTATTTATAGGCATTATTAAAACTACGTAGCGTAAAAACTTTACTTTTTATTATTAACTATAATATTTAAGATATAAATATATCTAGTACTTAGATCTCTATATTACTAGAATTTATAACTATATAAAATGTATGTAATTTTAATAGTATTAGTGCTACGCTATATAGAAAGGTTTTCTTTTAATTTTCTAGTATTATATGCTGTTTTATTAGCAATTTTAGCAGTTTAAAAGTAGTAGTAAATTAGTTTATAGACTAAATTTTTACTCTACTTATATCTAATTTGCTAGTTCTACTACACATCCTCTTTATTATAGAAACGTCCTTAGACTGTTTTAATAAAATAGTAGCTACTAATAAAACTATAGGTTTTTTAATAGAGGCTCTAATAGAGAGAAAAAGGTATACTAACGTGTAGAAAGTCTAATAGAATATATATAATTAGATTAGCTCTATTAATATTCTAGAGCTCTAATTATTAAAGTTAACTTTAGTTTATACGCGTATATTAAAGTAACAGCTACTTACTTTATCTAATACTAGTCTATAGAATTGCGCTAAATTATAGTAGTTATTTAACTTTATATATTTTAAGTATTTATTAAAGCGCCTATTAGTATATATATATAGTAAAAATAACTAGCTGCTCTGCTTTACTTATGCTAGCTAACTTTTAGAATTTTTATTATCTTTATTTAAGCTGTATTTTATAGACTTTCTTTATTAAATGCCTTTTTAAGCTTAGCTCTAGTACTTTATTACCCCTATTTTTAGCTTAGCTTTAGTTCTAGCTAGCTACTTTTCTAGTACGTATAGTAAGTATATTAGCTAATATAGAGAAAGTAGTTCTAATTACACAGTATAGACTTTAGTCTAAACTATCTCTTTTATAAACTATACTCTTTTATATATTTTACTACTATTTTTTTATATATAGTAAGCTCTAAAGTGTAGAGAAAGTTTCTAATATTAATAGTAAATATATTTAAAAACGTATTTATAAAATATATTAAAGCTAGCGTTTTATTAAGTAGTTTATATTAATAAGCTCTAGCGTTATATTATCTACATTTTATAGATATTAAAAGCTATTAGTTTTACTTTTATTACTTTTTATAAATACTAAAAAAGGTGCTTGCGTGTAGTTACGCTCTATATAATATATATATTAAAATTTTTAGAATCTATTTATAGTCTAATAATAACTAGTATATATTACTAGAATATATTCTATATAGCGTTAACTACTATAGCGTAACCTTTTACTTTATTCTACTAACTACTAGTATTAGAATACTTAGTTTTAATAGAGGCAGGGTAAAAGGAGTAATTCCCCTTTAGTATTTGCAATACCTAGATAGGCTTTTTACACCCTTTAGTAGCAAGATTAATAATTTCTTTAATTTTATTTATAGTATATTAGCTAGTAAGTTATTTAGATATATAATAGTGTATACTAATGTTATTTAGGTAGCCTTATTATAATTAGTATATTTCTTTTATAATAGAGCGCTACTAAATTACTAAACTATTTTAAAAAAGTTGTACTAAAAACTTTTAGAAAAAAAAAAGTATTACTTTTATAGGTAATCTAATTTATTATTATTTATATTAAAAATAGATAGTACAGCTTAGAGGCTGTTTAGAATACCTTTTATAAAACTTTTAATACCTCTCTATAGATATTTAATCTACTTAAAAATAATATAAAGGTTATAGTAATAATAACTATAGTTAACTATTCTCTACTATAGTTATTTACTAATTATAATAGAAGTTAGCGTTTAAATAAAATAGGTATAAAAGATCTAGTTACCTAGAAGTATTAAGTACTACTAATTATAATAGGCTATAATATTATTCGCGTAGATTAAGTACTAAATAATATAACTATTAGTAATACGTAAGCTTTATAGGTATTAGAAAGTAGAGTATTTACTAACTATAATAGCGCTTGTTATACATCTACAGCCTTCTAGTAAGTAATCTTTTATAAAATAGTAATAGTTATTAACTATTACACAAGGTTTTTTAAGCCTAAAGTAGTTAGTAACCTAGTCTATTAGAATAGTAGTCTATATTATAACTATCTAGCTAATATAATGTAGTAGAAAACACGCTTTCTCTAGTTTAATAGACCTAAACTAGATTTTTTTCTATCTCTAGACACTAGCGCCTCTAAAATAACTACTATAGCTATAGTTTTAAATAAGTTACGTTTTCTAGCGCGTATAGTTAAAAGCTTTATATATAACTTTAATACTAATAACGCCTAGAAACATTTTCTAAACTTAGTAGTACCTAAAGTCTAAAGCTGCTATTATTATTTAAATATACAGTTTTAGAGGCATAAGCTAAATTTTAATAATACTTTAAATATAATTAAACTAAAAAAAAGTATAGTTTAGACTATTAAAAATAACTAAGCTATAGTAACTAGTGTATTTAATACTATAATTACATTTATATTCTATTTTAAACTAGACGCGGCGCTTATTTTTTATAAAAATAGCTTCTATTACTATAGTTCTATATATTATTAAAATAAACTAACGCTAGAGAGGCTTTTATATCTATATTAGCGTCTAAAGAAAACTTTATTCTAGTTTCTAATAAATAGTAGTTCTATACTTTATGTACAATTAATCCCTATATACTAGTCGCTGCTTTTCTAATAGTATATGTTTTTCTATATAGATTTAATATAAAAGGGCATCTAGTTTTTAATATAAAGTATTATAATAACTACTCTACTACTTAGTAGGTTCTTTATAACTCTATAGAGGCTTGTAGAAGCGTAATAGCTAGATAGCCCTTTTAAAACTATAGATTATACTGTCTAAAAGAAGCTACTTCTACTAATCCTATTAAAATAAGTAATTTAGTTAGCTTCTATATATAAAGAGTAAGAGGTAAAAAGGCTATATAATAACTTTATTTAGGTTTTATATATAGCTTGTTAATAAAATAAATTATTAATTACGCGTGTGTAATAAAGCGTAGATTTATAGTATACTAATACGTACTTTATTTAAACTATTTTTATCTAGCTATAAAGCCTAGATAAAATTAGGTAATTAAAAGTATAAAATAAGCTCTAAAAAAAAGTAGAAAAAGTAAAACTTACTATATAATGCCTATATTATTAGATAGTAGTATATTTTCTTTCTATAAAACTTTTATATATTTTATTCTCTCTATTTTTAATAGAATAAGCTTGCTATGTTTATAATTGTCTACTAAACTAATAACTAAGCTTAGTAGTTTTTTAAAATAAGTAACTAAAACTAGAATTTTCTAGCTAGATAGGGCTTAATCCCTGTAGTATATATAATACTCTAATTCTAATAAACTAAGCTATATGCCTAAGCATGTTACTATAATCTATAGATCTGCGTTATAGTAATTTTATATCTAAGTTAAATCTACTATTTTTTTTACAGCCGCTATATTATACTTATAGGTTAATAGTTAAAAGTTAAAAAGGCCTATCTAAACTAGAGATTTAAAAATAGTTTTAGCCTTTAATAGTACTATTTTTATTCTATAATTAGTTAGAGAGACGTTAATATAGAAGTAAGGCTATAAAGTAATAGATTATAGCAATTAAAAGGCAGCCTACGCGATAGTAAAGGTAAATAAAATTTCTATAGCATTCTAGTTAATTTTAAAGAATACATCTAGCTCTCTGCTTCTATTAACTACAATTTATAATAGATAGATATTAATTCTGCGTGCTTATAATTTGTTTTTAATAGTTTTTTACGCTATAATTATAAAGGTAGGTAATATAATACCTATTTAGTAATAATACTAGTTTTAAAAATTAATTATATTTTTAAATAGCTTGTAAAAAGAAACCTCTAATTTATATATATATCTATTTAGACTTTATCTATAGCTAGAGCAGCTAAGTTCCTTTATATAAGACATGTTAAATAAATTAGTATATAAAAAAAAAGTGCTTAGTAACTTTATTTATTTTATTAGAGCTATCTAAAGAGTATTTAATATAACTTTATTTTTCCTTCTATAATTACAGAGACACCGTGTTATAAACTAGCGAAAATCTTAACGCTGTAAGTAAAACTATAATAGTAGTAGAATTATAATAAAAATAAATAAAGTAAAAATAATGCTAATAATTATAGATAAGCTTATACTAGGCTTCTAAATAATAGTATTCTATCTAAGGTTTATTTTTAGTATAGGTACCTTACTACTAATTCTTAACCTCTATATAAGTATTAAAATAGGATTAATAAGTATTTTTTAACTAACTATAAATATAAAAAGCTTTTGCGGTCGCTTTATATAGTGTAAAAATAGCTTTTTAATAATTAAAAGTAGAAGCTTTAATAAATATGTGTAGCTCTAGACTTTTTATTAAAAAATTAGAATACTAAGTTAGATAAAGTTTGCTATATATATAAGCTAGTATTTATTTATAGCATTATTTACTTACTAGTATTTTAAAGGTTTATCTAGAGAGCTAGCTTATAGTAACGCAGAGTTTTACACTTTTAGTAAATACTAAATAAAGAAAATATAATATATAATAGCTATAATTATACTCTAGAGTATTAGTTACGCTTATATAGACATTTTACTACTCTATTATTCTTTTTTTTACTATTTATGAAGTCTATAATTATGTAAGTTAGTTTTTAGTTATCTAGTATAGGTGTTGCGTTTATAGCTCTAAAATCTAAACTCTAGAAATATAAACATGTTAATAGCTACGCTTTAAATAATAGAAAATAGATACTACTTTAAAACTTTATAATACTATACTATAACTCTACTTTTATTAAAAATAAGTCTACTAGATATTCTGTATCTATATTTATATAAGGTTTAAAAATCTATATTTAGTTATATTTCTATGTATAACGTAGTAAAGCTTAAGTAGTTAGAAACTTTTATACTAGACGTAAATAAAAGAGTATAGTACTTTAACCCTCTATATAATTTATTATAGAATATAGACAAGTTCTAGAATCTACTAGGTTAAAGTATAAAAATAAGCTTAATAGGTAGAGATATACCTGCTCTATATTAGAGATTAAAAGATATATAAGAATATTTTAGTAAAAAGAAGAATTGTTACTATACATTATAAATATACCTTATAGGAACTTTTCTAGTTAAAAGAACGTTAGTAGAAGCCGCGTATATAATAATAAATTATAGTATTACTAGAGTACACTACTATAGCTATAGTATTATTAATTAACTATAGCTATAAAAGCTATAGCTAAGCCTACTCTAAAATCTACAGCTCTAAAAGAGGTTTATTATATTATTTAGTATTTCTACAGCTCTACATTCTTAAGCTAGAGTTAAAAGCTACTAGCATTTAGAAAAGAATATTCTAGACTGTACTATTAATCTCTATATTTATATTTTTTATTTTAATAATAGAATGTAGAATAAAATAAGATTACCTTTTAAAAATGTACTACGCGTAGTTATTAAAGTAAGCTAGATGTTTAAAACTAGTTTTTAAGTTATTATAAAGAGGGAATATACTAGAAAGGTAGAATTAGAAAGAAATAAAAATGTAGTATTAATAGGGCATTTTTCTAATACGCTATTAGCCTTTATAATATAACTTTTAGTAGTTAGAATAGGTATATTTATAGTAGTATTAATTAAATTATAAAATAGTTAATATAAAGTTTATTTAAAGCGTAGAGACTATATAACGCGCACGCGCCTTTTACTTTATACTTTTAGCTATACTAAAGGCTTACTTTTATAGTTTTTAACTATAGCTAACGCTAGTATTATATAGCTAGAATTATAAAAATTTTATTAGCGTCTCTATCTTTTAGAAGTTTTACTTTAAAAATTCTTTTTTTTAATTATTACGCACTTTTGCATGCTTTATTACAGTAATCTAAAGTAAAGTTAATTTTAACTATAGAAATTAGTAAGTAGTAAGAGTAAATATACTATAATACTATTACTAATAGCCTATAACTAATAGTACGCGCTATGCTATGTACTCTATAGCCCTTTTAAAATTCTCTATACTACTATAAATTGTTCTATATTCTAATTATTACTATAAAAAAGCTGCTTATATATTATTATTTAGTTATAAATAAATATGCTTAGCTAGCTTACTTTATAGCATACTATATATAAGCTTCTATTTAAGCTTAGATTATAGTTAAATAATATAGCCTAAATTTACAAGCTAATTTCTAATAGAAGAAGACGTTAGTATTATTAGTAATTAAAATTAGTTACGTTTAAAGCGCCTAGCCCCCTACTTAGTATAGTTAGCGTAGTTAGTTAGAAGTATTACCCCTGCTTTAGAAGCTGCATTATTACTTTTATTACTAGGCGTTTATTATATATTCTAGAGTCTAGTATTTATAAACTAATAATAATAAATGTATTGTTTTTATCTGCGTTTAAAAGTTATTTACACGCGTAATTCTATAATAGAAACTATCTATAGATTACCTAATACTATATTACACGCTAGAATGTTATCTCTCTAGTATTTAGTATATAAATAATAATAACTTTCTATAGTTTTCTAGAACTATTAGCTATATAGACCTTTAGTATAGTCTTTTACGCCTATTATTATAAACTAGAGACTATTAAACTACTTTCTAATTAAAATATACCTAATTTATAAAACATAGCTTATTTTTACTATATAAAGTTATTAAAGGTTTATAGTTATAAATATAATAGTATAGGCAGTATAGAGCTAGGCTTTAGATAGTAAACGTAATAGATAATATATAACATGCTATAAAATTAGTAACTATAGTTTATAATTTTCTAGTAGCTATACTAAAAAATAGAATTATAATAAATTATTTTATAATACCTGTGTTAGGGACCTAGTCTATTAGTAGTTAGATAGAGTAACTTTATTAGTTATTAAAGCTTAGATTTAATAGCTATTATTAGGTATTTATACTACTTTACTAGTACTATAGCTGCCGCTTGCGTTTTATAAAATATAGCTATAATACGTAATAGTTTACTATTTTTAAAGCCTAGTCTATATACTATAGGCTTTAAAATATAGATTATAGAGAATAGATAACTATATTTAGAGTTATATAATTAGACAGCGTGTACTATACTACAATTTATAGTCTATTTTTTTACTATTACTATAAAGTTTTTAATAAAGCTATAGTTTTTTACTATATATAACCTAAAGTTATTTTAAATAGATTCTTTACTAGTTTATTCTAGCAAAAATTAGCTACAGGGCACGCTGTAGCAACTTTATAATATAAAGTATTAGTTATACTTTACTATAAATAGTTAGGTATTAGTTTTAGACTTTTATAAATATTTTAATTATTTAAAGGACTTTTTTTTAGGCTATATATATGCAAGTTCTAACTTTATTTAAAGAGTACTATACTAGAGTCTAACTAATATATACTTAGTAGGGAATTAGTTATATATATAATAAGTACCTAGTACTAGAGGTTTAGTATAGTTAAACCTTTTAAAATATTAAGCGTTTTATTAATAATTATTAAGATTGCGTTAGTAATATCTATCTTTTAAGTAAAAAAAATGTTTTTTTTTTACTTTTTAGTTACTACGCTAAGTTTTTAGAAACTAAAGTTTATATAGAGATTTAATGTAATAAGAATATCTAGATCTTTAATTTATTAATACCTAAGCCTTTAGTTAGCCTCTAGCGCTTTTTATTAGATATAATACTAAGCTCTACTAGTATATAGACATAATAATAGAGAATCTAGTTTTTAGTTCTAGAATAATAAACGTAAACGTACTTACTAAGCTCTAAAATTACTCTCTACTATTTTTAGTTATAAACTACTTCTTTAAACAATCTCTAGTAGAGTTTTACGTCTATTCTCTAATTACGCCTCTATTAGAATTTATATTAGGAATTAGTTAGTACTTTTTTATACTATAAATATTTTCTAGTACTTTTAATAAGTGCTTAGTTACTTTTAATTTCTCTATAGTCTTTACTATAGGTATATAATTTAGATAATAGAAAGTTAATATATTCTAAAGTTTTAATAATAAATAATACATCTAAATATTAGATAATAAATATAATACTTAGAACTAGCTGCTTAAAAAGCTACGTCCGCCTCTATTTTACGTATATAGATGCTATTACTATAGTATTATATATAGTAGTAAAAATAGTAATTTTAAACTACTTTTTAGGTTTTCTAAAATAGTATATTATATATACAACGCGCTATAGAATATAAGCATTTAATTCTCTACTAGAGCTACTAGAGAATAATATTAATAACGCAGTTCTATTATATAGAATTTTACATCTCTAACAGAACTAAACGCTTAATACTCTAGAAGGATAGGGATTTAATAGTATATAAGTATAAAATTCTTCTACTTTAGCTTCTCCTCTATATTATAGTATAATGTTATAGGGAAAAACTTGCTTATAACTATTTCTAAAATAAAAAGGTAAAGAAACATCTATACTTATACTAATAAGTCTACTAATTATTAAGCTTAGGTTTAGACTGCTTTGCATCCTTTCTATATTAAATATAATAGTTATTAACTATTACTTTAGTATAAAAGTAGCTTATATACTAGCGTTTAATAGTAGATTATATACTTATAGTAAATCTTTAATATTAACTACCTACTATTATAATATTTATAAACTATTTCTAGTACTTTATAGTTTTTAGACCTAATTTATATATACTATTAAGTGCTACTTTTACTTTATTTTATATCTAGAGTATATTAAACGTGTATTCTATTACCTTTATCTCTAAATTTATAACTATTATCTATAGAGTACAAAAGTATATAACCTTATAAAATTCTTTTTTTATATAAATCTATAAGCATTTTTAAATACAATTAAGTAGGCTTTAATCTAATTCTATTTATTATTACATCTCTATTAATTTATAAGCAGATTTTTTTTACTTTTATATTTTTTAATATTACCTACTGTTGCAGCGCTACTAATTTAGTATATAAAAATAAGTTCTATAGTAGTATCTAGATATATTAAAAGAATTACTAGTAGATTTATAAATTTATTAGCTTTTTTACCTACTACTACACTAATAAATGCGTCTAGTTCTAAAGTTCTATAGACTACTATATCTCTAATTTTATTACCTGCTATTTCTAGCCTATTCTAGTTAAAGTTATAAAAGAAAAACTAGTCTATTTAGAAGTATTATAATAATACAGCGCCTAAAATAGATAATAGGAAACTTACTAAGTAGTTTAGCAAGCTAGATGCAAATAGCGTTGCTGCAAGTAAAGAATTTAAAAAAAATAAAAAAAATAAAGATAATACTATAGTAGATAAAGGGGATAAAGATTATCTACCTATTAATCTCTACGCTAGATAGGTTGCAGCGCTCTAGGCACGCAGAATAAAAAAACTACGTCTGCTATATATTAAAAGTAAATAGCAGGATATATATAAGCTAGTAAAGATATAGTAGAGTATAGAAAGTAAAGATCTAAATTCTACGTAGTAAAATATTATAGATAAACTATAAAAAAAGATTAAAAAGAAATGCTTTAAGCTTACAGGTAAAAAAGTAAAGTAGAAGAATAGTAATTATATTAAACTTATTTATAACAAAGCTATAGAGCTTAGTAAAGGCTCTAATTCTAAAATATAATTTTTAGAGGTAGCAGCTAATACATAGGCTATTAAGCAAGTAAAAGAAATAGTAGTAAATAAGTTATATAGGGATTTTAAATTCCTATAAAAGCTTATATAAGGCTAAATAAAGGGTATAGCTATAATAATAAATAAAATATCTCTTTTTAAAGTAAATCTACCTACTATTAGAAACACTAAGGAAGAAGCTAAATATTCTAAAGCTATAAAAGAGTAATAAAATCTACTTCTAGACAGATTTACTATCTTTTAGAAAAAGCTAAAAGAGTAGAATATACTACTTTAGTCTATTATATCTAACTACTTTTAGCAGACGTTTAAAATAGTAGTTAATAAGAGTCTAGAAGCTTAAAATTACTAGTAGAGTACTATTACTAAGTTATAATAGCTAACTAAAAATCTAGAAGAAATATAGAATATAGCTGCGCTTTAAATATAGATAATTATTAAATTTATAAACGCTTTACAGATGCCTAAAAATACTATAGTTAACGCTATTAAAGCTTATATAGACTTTTTTAGAAAACTAGACTAGCGTATTAAATTATATAATATAGAGTATAATCTACTAAAAACTATAGAGTAAATACTACTTAAGACATTAGAGTCTATATAATTAAACTAGTTCTAATATAAAAGTAATACGCTTATAATTAAAGCTATAAAACTATAGAAATTTCTTAAGTATTAGCCTCTAGGCGTAGTATTACTATAGTAGATAGAAAATAAAAAAAGTTCTATATTTAAGAAATTAGTAGTACTAGAAGTACTAGAAGCACTAGAAGCACTAGAACCTTAGTATTCTAGTAAAGGCAAAGATTTTATAGAATTAGAATCTTTAGGTATAGCAGCGAAGAGGCGCTTTAATACCCCTCTAGTAACTATTACTTCTAAAGTAACTGTAGGCTTAGAGTTATTAAATACAGTAGTAAAAAAAAGCTTAAATAGCTCTCTATTAACTAAAGCTAGATAGATAGCTGCTACTCTAGAAACTATAAAAGCACTCTAGAGGTTACTTATAGAAAATAACGTAATTAAAATATTTAATTACTATAATAGTAAAATAGAGTTTAGTAGTTATATAGTAACACGTTTTTTCTATACTAATAGCTTCTACTTTACGCGTTTTATTATTAATACTAGTATAACCTAATAACTATACTACGTAGTAGTTTAAAGTAATAAGCTCTACTCTAAAAAAGTAGAATTATTATTAAAAATATCTTCTAAAGATATAATATTTAATTTAAAAAATAGAAAAATCTAAATTAGAATAAACCTAACCTATTTTAAAAAGGTAGGTTTATATGTAGTTAAATTACAATTAGACTTATATAAGCTAAAGGCTAGATTAAAAGTACGTTAGCTAGATACCTACATATAACTCTAGTATAAAAATAGTAAAGTTAAATAGCTTAGTAGATTAGAGTACATGCAGTTTATTAGAAAGAAATATACTAAACACTATCTAGAGACCTTAACTACTAGGTATAAGTAATAAACTAAGTATATAAAATAGTATAAATAAGTATTAATATACTCTACTACTAGAGCTACTTTAAGCAATTTTAATTAGAAAAACACGCTCTAGTTGTTTCTAAATTCTATACTTTTATTTTTAGACGTAACCTAGAGTAACACTAATATAGAGGAGAATATAGACTATAAGCCTAAATTAGATAGTAACTCTAAGTCTAAATCTAGAGCTAGATAAGTAAAGTAGGGCGATTTAAACAATTTAAAGATTTTAGAAAGGTAACCTTTTATATTTTATAAAGAGTAAAAAGTAAATAATATATATTTTAGATAGTATAGTTAATAGTAATGTTTATTATTAATAATATAAGATAGTAGTATTAAAACCTAGTCTAGACTGCTAGTAACGCGTCTAAATTACTTAATATTTCTAATTAATTTACTAGACTAATTAGTGTATAGAATAAAGCTTTAACTATAGTATTATATTAATTATATAGATGTACTATATTATTATAGTTCTACTATACTTTTATTTATATAGGTAATACTCTCTAATACAGGACTAAAAAATAAGCTCTAAAATCTATCTCTACTTTTATCTATACTATATTCTAGAATATTCCTATATAGCCTTGCTAATTAAAAAATACTCTATACTATCTATATTATTAATAGTAAAAGCTGTTTGTTATATCTAAACACTAATACTATTCTACTAATAGAGTTATTAAAGAATATAGGTATAGAAAGAAACGCGTAGTAGACTTTATATTTAGAGCTAATAATTATAATTTCTAGTTTTATAAAAGTAGAGAGGTTAGAAAAATAGTTATTAGTTAAAGTAGTTTACGTGCTAGTAGAGGCTATATTAATAGCTTTATTAACTAAAAAAATGTTACACTTAGCGTGTATTATATACTAAGCTAGATCTACCTTTTTATATAAACTTACTACTATCTAGATACTAATCTAGACCTACGCTTTAACAGCTCTGCTATTAGATAGCTTAATTTTAATATCTAAAAATAGTGCTGTAGCTTAAGTAAAGTTATCTATTATATAATTTATAGTAGTATTCTATAGATAGTTATAGAGTACAGCGTATTCTAGATAAAAGTAAAAGTAGTAGAAGTAAAAGTTAGTTTTATAAAAGAGATATTTTTTAGTGTTTAATAATAGGTTTATAGCTCTAGATAGATATATAGGTTAAATACTCTATAATTACACGCTTTTATATTAGAATCTATTATAGCTATAAAGTACTAGAGTAAAGTCTAATAGTAGAACTATAACGTTAAAATACTATATATTTTTATTTTTATTATATATAGTATAGAGTTATATGCTCTATAATATAGCTTTTACCTAGTTAATAATAAGCGCGTACTAGTTTACTAACTATTTATTACTTTTATTATAGGCCTTATTATTAATAGGCTTGTATAGTAAAGCAGTATAGAAAGCTAGCTCTATTTCTAATATAGTTTAAAAATAGAAAGGTATAAATTGTAATGTAAAGTAATAGCCTAGCCTTTATTATAATACGTAAAGTTGTAGTATAATATTAATAGAAACCTATATTAAAGGGTTTAAAAGAGAATTTTATAAAATAGAGAGTTAGGCAGTTTTAAGTAGCATTTTCTACTATATTAGGTTTATAGAGCGCTTGCTACTAGCACTAAAACTACTAAATATAGTCTAATTATTTAGCTTAATAATACTATTTACGCGTAACGCGCTTTAGCTAGATATAATATTATTATTTTTTTTCTACTACTTAGAACTTTTACAGCGTATATATTAGAAATAATTTAATTTAGAGTTACTATTATATTAATGTTTTTATTATTAAAAAGGTATTTAATTAGAGAATAATAATTACTCTAACTCTAACTACGCGCAGATACGCGTAACTATATTATTAGCTATTAGTAATAGAGGTAGAGAGAAAAGTATAGTTACTAGAGTTAGAGAATTATAGGTAATAAATAGGTAGTATATTAGCGCTGCTTATATTACTAGTATATAGTTAGTAAAGTAATAGCTACCTATTATATCTATACGCTGTATAGCTACTAGTAGGTAGCACTAAAGTATTTTAGTAGCACCTACTTTTTTAAATGCTAATCTATATACTAAATTTTATATTAATACGCTACTACTTTCTACTCTTTAGAAAAAACTTCTATAATATAATTAGATTATTAATAACTTTACTAGTAGAGCTGTATTTGCCTTTCTAATACTTATAAATAATATTTCCCTCTACTTCTACTTATAAATAAAGAAACTAACCTTTGTAAAAATAGGCTAGAAACTTTTCTTTATTATTAATAGTATAAAGTTCTAAGAATAGTTAATAGCCTATAATAATATAGTAGATAGTAAATTCTAGAGTAAAAATATCTATTTATACATCTGCGAAATCCTTATTATAGTAAAGCATAAATAATTCTGTATTTTTAGAAGCTTTTTTATTATAAATTACTTTTCTATTTAACTCTAATAGTTAGCTCTAGAAGTTATAGAGCTTAACCTAAAGCTTAATATTAAAAAGGACGTTCTAGACGTTAATGTTATATATTAAAACATTCTTTTTATAAATATAGGTAACTTCTTCTATAGTCTCTCTAGTAAGCCTAATTTTCTTTTCTTTTATAATATCTCTTTTTTAAAAATAGTTTTCTAATAATCTGCAGGGCGTATATTCTAGAAGTAGCCTATTTTTATACTTCTTTTTAAATTTAATAATACAAGGATGCTTGCCTAATTATTTAAATATAGTGTATTTAATATTAAAAGCAAGTAACAGGCCTTTAATATATAGGTACTTAAAAACTATTAATTTATTAATAAAACTAATATAATAGTAGCTGCTAGTAGTAATAATATATTATATGCTTTTTAGAAAGTAGGGTTTAATATATATAATATTATCTATATTTTAGTTATAGAATAGCAGAATGTATTATAGTAAGTTATTAATATAATTATAAAAAACTAAAAGTAAACTCTCTATTTAAATAGCTTTATAAGCCTAGACTATAAGAATTATATAAGCAACGCTAGCGTATAGATACTTTTAGAAACTAGAAGAAATAAAGGTATAGCTAACGCTTAATTTATTATACTACCTATTTTATTATATAGCGTAATAACGTCTAGCTATAAAAGATTCTACGTTTTATAGCTTTATTTTATAGCTAAGTTATTAAAATAAAATAATATTATGCTTTATTTTCCTACTACTATTAATAAGCTTTTTTTTAATTACTATTTCTAAAGTAGAAGCTTACTTATAGAGGACTATTAAAGCTTTTTAACACTTTAGATATATTATGCTAGGTGTTTTATTAGTAGAAGTACCTATATTTTCTTTATTAATCTAATTACTATAATAAATTGCATAGAGTATAGAGATCTATTTTATAATTTTGTATTTTATTACTATAGTACAGTTTTTATATATTATCTAAATTTAATGTCTTTTATATATCTTTATAAGTTCTATTTAGATATTAGTAATAGAATACTATTTTACTTTATTAACTAACTTTAATATTACAATTTAATAAAGGGATTATACTACCTATAAAAGATAATATAGATGTAAGTTAATATTTAAGCTATACTATTAAGTAGTATAACTTTATACTTTTAAAGCCTTCTCTATAAGCTTTTTTATTAGTTAGAATAATTAATTAAATAATAAATAGATGTAATATATATACTACTAATAGCAGATAAAGCATTAGTTACTCTAGCTATACTAATTAGGTATAAAAGTAAAAGCAGCTTAGCTATAGTATAAATGTATTTACTATAACTAAACTAGAAGTTTAAATTATCTAGTTATTTATCTAACTATAGTTTAGTTTTTATTTAGTATACTTCCCCTACCTAAGTATACTTTATAATTAAAGACAGCTGTAGTAGTAGAGAAGAGTAGAGTAAAGAAGGCTTTAGACGTAATAGTTAGTAGATAAAACGCAAAAATAGAGCTTTAACGCTAGGGGATAGTAATAAACGTATTTTAGAGGTAGGTTAGTAGAATATTTACATTTATATTAACTATTAGCACTAATCTCTAGGTGCTAAAATACAAATTAGTTTAGCCTAGTTTAAATAATCTAAAGAGGTTTTGTTAATTTATAAAATACTACTCTTTTTAATAGGTGTATCCTTTTTAAGTTATACGTAGACTTTCTACTAGTTAGCTAGTCTATTAAACTCTATACTTAGCTAAAACGCTTTTATAATACTATAACTCTAGTAGCCTTCTAAACACTAGTAACTATTTTATATCTAACCTTTACTACTATTATTATAGCCTAATTATAAAGTAGTAATTTTTACTTAGGCTTCTATTTTAGTATACTTTACTAAAGTACTATTAGCTATATAAAACTATATGTTTTTACACTTTTTATTAAATACTTTAGGCATTTTAATACTAATAAGTAACTAAAATGTTTTTATAATACTATTAATCTATATTTATTAGCTTTAGTATTTAAATTCTATAGAGTTATTACCTAGTTGTATTTTATCTAGCCTAATTTATAAATTGTTATTACGTTAGAAAAGGCCTTTAGTTTTTTACTATAAAAAAAGGAATATAAATTGTGTATAGTTTCTTTTATACTATTTTATTAAGCTTTCTTTTTATATTTATTCTAGAGTTTCTATATTTTTACTTTTAATAGTAACTTTAGATAGATGTCTTTAGTAGAAGAACGTTCTAAAAGGTTTTCTATAGTATATAGATTAAGTAATAGAGTAGGTATTAGAAGTACTATATAATCTAATATAATAGAGCTATTATAGTTTACTTTAGGCCTAATAATCCTTTCTATATACTTTAAAAGCAGTGTCTAGCAATTGCGTTTATATCTCTATAGCTTACTATTTATAGAAAATAGACGTTTAGCTATTTAAAATTACATATCCTTTATAAAGGCAACTAGTAAAGAATATAAAAGTAGTAAAGAGATAGATATAGGACGTTCTTTTACGCGTAAAAAGAGTATAATTTATTTTAACTTTCTAATTAACGCCTAGTTATTCTATTAGTAGAGCTTAAGTTATAGCTATAGTAGAGTTTAGTTATAGCTATAGTAGAGGTTAACTATAGCTATAGTAGGGGTTAACTATAGCTATAGTAAAGGTTAACTATAGCTATAGTAGAGGTTAACTATAGCTATAGTAGAGGTTAACTATAGCTATAGTAAAGGTTAACTATAGCTATAGTAAAGGTTAACTATAGCTATAGTATAGGCTAATTATAGCTATAATTATAGCTATATATTAGCTATAGTAGCTTATAAAGTCTCTGCTAACAAGCTGCTTTATAAAAAAATCTAATAAAGCAGTTATTAGTAGATGTAACTAGCTCTAAGGTATTATACGCACTATTATAAATCTTTTTAATAATTATAAAAGTCTGCTAGAAACCTAAAAATATAGCTACTTATATTATCTCTTTAAGCTAAAATCTATACTAAAGAAAAATAACGTAAGTGCTATAATATACCTAATTAGTACTATTAAATTATTCCTTTAAAACTATTTAAAAACGTCTACTATTTTATATATAATAACTATTTCTAATATATTTTTTAAAGTTAGAGATTAGGTCTGTGTCTAGATTATTACGCCTAAAAATACTATTATAAATAGAAAATGCCTATACTAGGCAGATAGAAGCAACTTTATTACTAGAATAATAATTTTAAATAAGAAAAAAGAGCTTCTATACTACCTAGCTAGAATATATAGAGACTTTAAAAAATATATAATTAGTATAGGTTCTATATTAGATTATAGAATATTACTACTTACTAACCTTTTATTTAGAGTTTTTTAAAGCACCGCCTAATTAGCAACAAGGTTTTTTCTAAAATAGTATTTAAATAGAGGTAATAATTATTATAGAGCTAAAAAGTAGTAAACTAAATACTAGTACTTATTAAAAATAAAGGTATTTATACTAGAAGCGCTTTTTTTACGTATACTGTATTAGAGTTTGTCAGATGCACGGTACTATTGAAAGTGCACGAATATTGATGAATTTGATGAGGGTTGAGATCATTGATTGTGTCTTCTCCGAGCGTTGCTCAGGAGGCTAGTTTTGTCGCGTCGGCTGCAGGGTGCGCTAGCGCACCCTGTGCCCCGCTTATCTACTGGCTCTAGAATAACTCCGTCAATCTGACACACCCCCTTCAGCCTGGAAGCTATTGCTGGCTGAAACCTTTCTCCTAAGGAGTTATTGAGAGGTGGTCTAGTTGCTGTTGGATTTCCTCAATCGGAGTCTCGTTCGTTGGCGTTGAGAGCGTCTCAGCTTTGATAAGTCCGAGTTGATGGAGGAACCTTCCCCAGGATCCCTTCGGCAGGGCCTTTGTGAGGCCGTCTGCGATCATTTCTGATGACTGTACGTACTGTACGTTTATCCGTTGTTGTTGTACTTCCTGCCGTAGCCAGTGGTTGTGGATATCAACGTGTCGGAGCTTGGTTTGGAGCTTTGAGACCTCCGCGGTGAGTAGTCGGATGGTCTGTTGATTGTCGCATTCAATGATAATAGGTCCTGGCTCAATCTTGACGTGGAGCTCCTGAAGGAGCCTCGAGATAAAGAGAGCTTCCTTGGCGACTTGGGACAGAGCGAGGAGTTCGGCTTCGGTGGTCGACGTGGTTACCGTGTCCTGCTTGTTTGCTTTCCAGGCGATAAGCCCGTTGTATAGCTTAATTGCGTAGCCCTGTGAGCTTTTCCTATCTCGTGTGTTGTCAGCAAAGGAGGCGTCGCTTGCGACTTGAAGGCGTGAGCCACCCCCGAGGTGCAACACGGTTGATTTGGTGTCCTGAAGATACATCAAGACTCGGTCTGCAGCTTTGTGATGTTCATGGCTGGGATTGGTAAGATGCCTTGCTAGTCGTGACGTAGCAAATGAGATGTCTGGTCGCGTGGTGACTGCGGCGAAGAGAAGTGATCCAATCTTTCGTTGATATTTGTTGACGTCCGCGTGGCTCGCTAGTCCGTCGCTTGGCAATAGCTCAATGGCTGCCATCGGAGTGTCGTGTGCTACTCCTCGATCGTCGATCAGTCGACTGATCTTGTCGCAGTAGGAGGCCTGGGAGAGTTGGATCCGGCGCGAGGCTCGGTCACGGATTATCTCCATCCCGAGGAACCATTGTAAGTCGTGTCCTCCGGTAATCGTGTACTGCTTCTTCAGCTGCTCCATTACTCCGGTAGCCTGCTGATCCTGCCCTGTTGGATAAGCCATGATGATATCATCAACGTAAAAGAAGATAATGATACTGCCCTTAATAAGGCAGCACGGCTCATGTGGTATAGCTTCAAAGCCGAGCCTCTGCAGGGTTGCTGTGAACTCCTTCTGCCAGAGCAGTGGTGAGATCCTAAGGCCATATAATGCCTTGTTGACTTGTAGGATCGTGCCGGCCTTCTGATGGCCTTTCGGCATACGCATGTAGACAACTCGGTCCATCGCTGCGTGTACGAACGCGTTCGTAACGTCGAATTGCTTGAGCTCTAGTTCGTGCTGGGCTGCGATTGCCATCAACATTCTGAACGAGCGGCTAGCTAGTGTGGCTGCGTAGGTGTCTTGAGAGGTAATGTTTCTCTGTTGATCTCCTCGGACCACTAGTCGCGCCTTGCATTTGAGGAGGTTGTGGTCTTTATCCAGCTTGTACGTGTAGACCCACATGCAGTCAAGGATCTGTTGTCCCGTTGACTTAGCCGTTCTGATTGGAACTTCAGTCCATGAACCCATCTGAGCATGGCTCAAAAGATGGTCAAGTTCAGCTTGTTTAAACTCGGCGCCTAGTGGATGATCCTCAAGCTTGCTTTTGTACGTGGGAGGAGGCGGTAGCTGGCTGCGATGGGGTCTCGAGCCGGTGGCAAGCATCCTTCTCACTCGGGCTTTGTCAATGGCTTCTCCTCCGGTCGTCCCTATGTTGCCTGCTTGGGTTCCTGCGGTAAACGCTGCTGCCCATGGGATTGTACGGGATGACACCGATTGTTCCTCCGGGTGTGTCCCTGCCATGAATTGTGCAAGGAGAGCCGCTGGTGGCGGCGTCGGCGGTGGAGATGGGTAATGATCCCTAATCTTCCTACCGTTGTAGTATCCCGGCGGATCTGCTTCAGGATGTGGCTCTGAGGCCTCTTCAAGAGCATCGTCCTCGTGGAAGGATTCAGTTTCCGGTTCGTGTGCTGGTGAAGGGAGCTCCATGGTCCTCACAAGCGTGGCGATTTCTCTTAGTGTGCTGTGCATGAGGTTGTCCATCAGGTCTTCTACCTTCCCATCAAAAGTTGTTTGTTCGTCAAAGGTGACGTCCCTAGTGCTAATGACCTTGGCCAGGGATGGGATCCATATCCTGTAGATGTTGGTAGATCGATATCCTACTAGGTATCCTACCCAGGCTTTGGATCAAGGCGTTGCAAGCGTCCTTTTCCGCGATACGTGTCGTCGGTCATGGCGAACGCTTTGCAGCCGTATGCTCTAAGGTGAGCAAGGTTTGGTTTTCGTATCGACGTGACTATGCCGTTGCTAAAGGCCACGCGAGTGAAGAAGATCTCGTATGGAGTCTTCCAGTTGTTTGCGTAGTTAGGCGATCGGTTGTATAGGTAGACGGCGGCTCGCGTTATCTCCGGCCAGAGCTCCCATGAGAGATTGGCGTCAAGTCGCATTGCGCGCGCTTTCTCCTTGTTTACACCCCCTGAGCGTTCGGCGCCTCCGTTCTGTGCTTGTGTATCCGGGGCCGAGGGCTCAATAACAATGCCTTGCGATGAAAGGTAGCGCTGTACCTCTGGCTTGACCGTTGTGATTTCGTTGTCCGCTTCGATGATCTTTACGGTGATGTTGAAATGGTTCTTGAGAAATAGAATGAAGTTAGAGAATGCTTTGATGATGGACTTTGCGGTCCTGTTGTCGGTGAAGTAATAGTCCCATTGCATTCCTGAGTATCTGTCGGTGATGAGCATCTGGCTCCTTTCTTTGGTGATGCTTTGGTGTTCGTATGAATGGAAATCGATGGCCAGTCTCTCTCCTGGTCCTTCGTAATCTGTATTTCGTGGGGCCCGTCTGATTTGACGCCGGGCCTTGGCTCGTCCACAGGAGTTGCACTCTACTGTAGTAATGCCTTTCACTCGCACCCCCTCAGCTTGCTGCATGAGGTGCTCCACGGTTGCTGGACCGGGATGCCCAAGTCTCTTGTGCCATACGAGTGCTGGGGCTATCTGAGCTCGTCTCGGTGTACGCGACGTTGCTTTGTGTGTGTGGTAAGCCGCAGGTGCCAATGTGTGGTGCTCGATTACCCATTGGCCGTACAGCTCCTGCAGGCTTCCAATGATTGTGCTGTCCGACGCTCGTAGCGTTGTTGGATCGGTTCTGGTGTCCCACCATATTCCTTGTTGTCGGAGTAATCGGAAGGATACAAGATTACAGAGGAAGTCAGGACAGACGGCTACGTCATGGAGCGTTATTATCGTCGTTCGCTGATCGTGCCTGAGGGGCAGCCGGATGGAGCCGTACCCCCTGATCCAGACTTGTGTGTTACCGGCCCATATATAGTCTGAGGGTCCGGGTGCGCGATAGTCATATATGCGTTGGGGATCGTTCGTAATATGGCATGTCGTGCCTGAATCCAGAATGTATGAATTTCGGAGCGGATAATCACTTGTTGTGGCAGCGAAGCCTGCCTCTGTATTGGACGTTGCCAGGAACCGATCCTCGGAACCTCCAACTTGCGTGATTTGACGACCATATAGTCATTCTATTTCCGGAGTTGGGGTATGGGACTGCTTGATAGTTGGCGTCCTTGTGCGGGGTCGGCTCTGTGAGCGGATTAGCCCTTGTAGTTCTGGGTCTTGTTCCTTCTTGAATTTGACGAGCTCCTTTACGGACTCGTTTGGTTTCCACCAGCCGGGTGCTTTCTCCTCATGTAGGTAGTAGCAGTCCTTCAAGGCATGGCGTTGTCCACATGCTAAGCATTTTGTGGAGGAGTATGAGCCTTCTGGAGGTCTCTCGGCTTGTCGCTTTCGATCGTTGCCGCGTTGATTACGGGGTCTTCCCCGGCGAGATGGCGCGCTGTTCACAGTAGAGGCGTCCCTTGTACTGTCCTGATGGGCTTCGCCCTCAGCGGTGTCATGTGAAGCCTCGTCATGAGCTGCAATGAAACTTGCTTTGCTCTTCCCTGTTTTCAGGGGATGGTTATTCATCATGTACTCCCGATAGCGTTTCATCATCTCTTTGCGGTTCATTCCGGGTTGGTATCGTCCAGAGTCCTGGAAGGTGGTTGCCCACACATTTGCCACCTTGTTAACCGATGTGAGGAAATCTTTTGTTACTGCATTGATCTGCAGTACTTCCGGTACGTTGTATGCCTCTGCTTCAGTTGCGGCTTGGTCGTATTCTGCGAGCCAGCTATCCCAGTGCGCGGAGGTTCTCATTGGCTTCAATGCCTGAAGGTATCGTTCGCGGGCTCGCTCTTGTTCAAGTTGTTCGTCAATCCCAATCGTCGCTTCGAGGCTTATGAGCCATTTTCGGAGGGATTGGTCGGGTAGGCAACAGGTTCGGAGCAGATGCGGTGTTACTGTTGATTGGATGAACGCTACGATGTGCTGAAGGCTGGATTGCTCTTTCTCGTAGTCATGTCGGTCGTTCTTGTATTGTTCGAGGAGGATTTTGTGATACTCGAGGTCATCCCGGAAAGCCTTCTGGCCTGCTGTGGAGAGATCGGTGATCCTTCTTGGGCTTGTGTTACTTGCATTGGCTGGCGCGTAATCAGCAATCACCGGGGCTCTTTCTGCTACCGGTTTAACTGTTGGCCGGGTAGTAGACTTAGGATTGATCTTGTCCCAGATGTTATGTGCGATGCAGCGCGCTTTGAGCTGCGTCATCCATGTTGTGTAGTCTGTGTGATCCCGTAGGATAGCTGTTGGATCACGCATTGTCGTCATGTTGGATAGACGTGTTGGGGTGGCCTGAGCGGTAGTCGGCAGTGAGACTCTTAATTGTCAGATGCACGGTACTATTGAAAGTGCACGAATATTGATGAATTTGATGAGGGTTGAGATCATTGATTGTGTCTTCTCCGAGCGTTGCTCAGGAGGCTAGTTTTGTCGCGTCGGCTACAGGGTGCGCTAGCGCACCCTGTGCCCCGCTTATCTACTGGCTCTAGAATAACTCCGTCAATCTGACAGATAATAATAACTAGCTTTTTATCTATAAAGGTAGTATATACACGTTAATCCTATTATTATTTAATATGCATTTTAATTCTATAGAATAATAACTACTATAGCTATGCGTAAATCTATATATTACTTATATTTTATAAAAATACCTATCTCTATATAAACATGTTAGTGCTTAGCTATTATACTACTATATTTTACGCTAAAAAGTAGATCTAGACCTACTTTAAAAGCGTTGCTAGGCTAGAATAATAAGAATATACTTATAACTATCTAATAAGTTATCTAAAAGCTAATTAATTTCTTTACGCACCTAGTCTAATGCCTAAAGTAGCTTTTTATAATTAATAAAGAATTCTATATTAGCTCTAGATATAATACTATAGAAGTTATATAGGTTAAATATTATACTATGTAACTAGGCATTCTAAATATATATAACTAGAAAAGCCTTTATAATTTTCTCTATATTTTTTTTAATATAGTTAAATAATATGTTATTAATAAAATCTAAGCTAAATAAATAAATAGAATAATTTAATAGAAGTGTAAAAGATATTTACTACTAAATGCTTTAGCAGAAGCTAAATACGTAGTAGGATAAGAATTTATAACACTATATATATTATTTTTATTTAATCTAAGTTTATTAAAAAGCCTAGCTATAAAACTACGCTTTTAATAATTATAGTAAATAACTAACTAAGTAACCTAGTAAATAGTTTTATTATTAATAGACTACTAATAAGTAAAGGCGTTACCTATAAAATAGTTATTTATAGTAATTTTTATATACTAAAATATGCTACTTAGAAAATACTCTTTACGCAGTTTTTAGCTACTAAATTAAATATAGATATCTATTAAAAAGTTTAAATTACTATATATAGAATATAAATAGCTAGATATACCTACTACTATAAATCTTTTTATAAGCTAGGTTACCTACTCTCTCTAGACGCTGTAGTTTTTAGAAAAGAGTTTAGTAGCTTTTTTAACTATATTATCTATAACTTTATTACCTGTAAATTCTTTATATAGCTTTTTCTCTATATTTTCTATACTTTTTTACCTAGGCTAACTTAATCTAATATTTATAATAGAGATTTAGAGATTAAAAGACACTAATTTAGGCGCTTTTACGTAAAGTTCTTTAGCTATGCTAGCTTTATACATATAAAGTACAAGCTTTACTCTATACCTATAAAGATAATAATAGAATATACTATACTAAAATATTTCTAATTCTATACTAAAGTATATTTAGAAGCAGTTGTAGTTTCTAAGTATTAAGTAATAATATCTAGCTAGTAAGTAACTAGATTTATTACTATATAGTATTAAATAAATATATACCTGCTCTAGGTATTAGATACTAGAAGTAATTAGTCTAATAAATCTATACTATATATTTAAAAGCAGCTTTTAATTCTTTTTAATTACCTTTCTAGATGCGCGTAACACATAAGTAAAAATGCATATAAACTATAATAAAAACCTCTTTTTTAAGTAGATAATAACTTTAACTAAGGCTTAGTATATCTAGCTAGTAAAACTTAGCTTTAGCTTATAAAAAAATGCGCGCTAAAGCAATACAAGCCTATAGATAGCTTAGTTAATTAATAATATCTAGCTTAGTTAATTTTGTATATATATTAGAAACTTTTTCTAGTAAGCCTTTTACTATAATAGTCTATTTTAGTCTAATCTCTATTTTAGCTAAAGAAAGCGTTAAGTAGCAGAGCCTTTTTAGACTAGGTGTATAAATCTTTAAACGCTCTACCTCTAGTCTAATTATAGTTTAAGTAGCTTTAAGTAATCTATCTACTAGTATCTAGAGTGTATTCTATTATTAGTATTTAAATTTAATATAGATATCTATAAAATAAAAAAGTAGTATATATTACTTTAGACTATATAGAGATAATTTTAGATAGTATTTAAAGTGTGTATATATAGTTCTAAAATTGCTTTGTTTTTTTATAATTTAGCTAGCTAAGTATATTTATATCTATAGTACTTTAAATTCTTTATCTATAGGCTCTAATCTAAGTAAAAGCTAGGCTTTTATTTACTAATAAGCTTTAGAAAAATTAGAAAGGTAAACGTAGTTAGCTACTTAGAATAGGCGTAATAGCTTATAAATATGTATTTTAAAATATATTACTATACCTAGGCAGCGTAAAAATTATTCTAAAAGCTAATTTAAATTAATTAGGCGCTTTTAAAAACGCAGGACTACACTTATTTAATAGATAGCCTCTACTTTTAAATTAATATTTAGTGTCTTTTTTAATAAGAAATTAACTTATAATAGTATATTATACTAGCTACTTAGAGGTCCGCATTTTAATACAGTAAAAAGCGTCTAAATAGCTTTATTATTTAATAGAATATTAAGGCTACGTTTAGCGTAATAGTCTATAATAGTTATTAATAATACTAGTAATTATCTTCTTTTATTAGCTAGCCTATTTAGATTAGAACGCTACTTTTACTATTTTATTGTTATACGCTTATAGAGCTGTTAGTTTATATAGATAAACATAATAGAATAGCTATAACGCCTATTCTAGCTAATAAAAGTTATAATCTATATAATCTATTAATAATATAAAGACTATTACGCTGTTAGTTTAGATTTTAGTTTAGAGAAGTTCTAGTAATAGGGCTAGGTTAAGGCCTTTTTACAACCTATTAGAATTCTAAAGGTAATATTTAAAGTAGCGATTAAAAAGTATATTATAGAGACGTAACTAATACTCTGCGCTATATATATTCTACTATAATTATAATTATACTATTTAATCTAGTATAAGCTTTAGTATATATTTAACTAAAGAGATAAAAAGTAATAGTAATTAAACTAGTGTTAAAACGTAGTTCTAGAGTTAAATTAAAGTTATAGCAGCGTTAGTCTCTAAAGTAATTACAAATTAGAGTAATAGTAGGCAATTTAGTAATACGTTTCTAGCTAGAACTAGCTTTACATAGTAGAGGTTATAAAAATAAATAGTAGAACTTAGTATAAGATTTTGCCTATATTCTAGACTAGCGCTAATATTTTTAACTCTAGATTAGTAGATAAGCTTAAGCTTTTCTAGTCTATTAGCGTTTAAAATATGCTTATAAAATTATAGTAGCTAGGTTAGTATTAGTAATTAGCCTCTAGACTAGACTAGAAATTGTAAATAATATAATATAAATATTACTAAAATTAAAATTTAACGCTATAATATTATTAACTATTTTAATAACTATAAAAGTTATTTTTAGTATTTTAATAATATTAGTAGAGTGTAATATACCTTTATTAAGTTAGTAGTATCTTCCTATATAGCTGTTACACTTATAAAGAAAAAAAAGTTCTATTACTTAAAAAATATCCTAGCCTTTCTAAATAGCAAGTTTACTAATAATTAAATTTATATTTAATAATTATAAAAGCAATCTATTACATCTATACATATTATACTTAGTACTAAGAATCTATTTAATATTCTTATTACTAACGCTATAGCTGCGCTTTAAAAACCTACAGTAAAAGGCTAGAATTATACTTTAAAAAATAGAGATAGCTTTTCTAGTAGTATAGTTTTTTAAATCTAGCTTTAGTTATTATATAAACTAGATGCTAATACTTATAAAGTTATTACCTATAACAACTTTATCTAATATTATTAGCGTAATTTTAATGTTCTCTAGCTATATAAAGCTTTAAATAATATTCTAGTACTATACTTTATTATTAATAAATTTCTACTATACGCTTTTCTAATTTAGTATATTTTTATATCTAATTTTTTTCCTGCCCTAGCTCTATTAGGTTATAGGTAATGCTAATTACCCTTTTTAAAGCTACTAGCGCGAGATTTCTTTAGCTCTATAGCGCTTTTTAGTAGTTAAAATATAATAGTTATAGTAGTGCTGCTAAAGAAATTTATAATTAGATTTTTAAATAGTAATAGTTTTTTATTCCTTAGGTGCTATAAAAATAATATGTCTGTATTTAGAGAACTAGATTACTCTAGTTTAGATGTTAAAATAGTGTAGTCTCTAGCGCTAGTCCTATTTTATTAACTATTAACTATTAATAAATTAAAACTAGCGTGTGTAGATAATAAAGTGTATATCTATAATATTATAGTAAGCTATTATTTATAGCTTTTTATATAGCTACTATAGTATACTATAAGTATAAATAGTCTTTTTTTTTATATACATTTATTATTGTAATTATTTAAAGCTATATTAAACTTTACTAATAATACTAGTAAAAAAAAGTAGGCCCTTTATATATATTACTAAGAAATTCTACTTTATAAGCTATTCTAGATATAGCTAGGCTTATAGAAGTATACTATAGACGTTATAGTAGTAAAGTATATATTAGAGTATAAATTAGAGTATATATTAGTAAAAGCCTAGATTACTAGCACTATTAATAATAAATTAGTACTTAAGAACTAGTATAGCTTTAATAATATTAGTTATATAATATAAAGTAAGGTTTACACTTTTAAATTTAGTAACTCTAAAACTAAAGCTAGTACTAAACACGTAGAGTTATACTTAGAAGTTTTATATAAATAAAGGCGTAATCTACTAACAGCTCTAGTCTAGAATAATATAGATTTTTTATTAATAGATTTTAATATTATAAAATTATATTACGTTTACTATTATAAGCTCTATATATTTTTACGCTTTTTTATATTTAGAGCTGCCTATAGTTTTTAAATACAGAATTAAGCTTTAAAATTAATTAGTAATTAGCTATTTAGTGCTTACCGCGCTGCTATTATATTTACTTTTATTAAAAAGTATAGTTCTAAAGACCTTTTCTATAAGTAGGTAATTACTACGCAGGCTAAATAGTTATAATACTAATTAATTATAGTTACTTTAGTATTATTTTTAAGCTTATAGTATACTATAAGTATATTATAACTTTAGAGAGTGCTTAATTCTAAATATACTATTTCTATTAATATATAGTCTTTACGTTTATAACGTAGCTAATATTACTCTATCTAATACTTATAGCTAATATAAAAATCTTACGTAGTATTTTTAAATACTAGGTAAAAAGCTAAATTAATTAAAATAGGCGTATATAAATCTATTTATTATTAACTTCTACCTATAAATATTAGTAATACTAGAAATAATAAGTATATTTATAGTAAAGATAAAATATATAAAATCCTTTCTAACTTAACTAAAAACTATTTATTTTATATTTATTTATTTTAAATATTAAATATATAACTTTAGAAACTAATAGAGAATAATTAGAAGGGTATTATACTTAAGTAATAAAAGAGGTATAATAATCTCTACGTAGTTTTTAACTCTTTTAATATAGAACCTTTTAATATAACTATATTCTCTAATACTAGCCTAGGCAACTTTTTTAATAATTTTTAAATTTTAAAACACGTTTATAATTAGGCTATACTAAAAAACTGTTCTAAAAAGTATTAACTAGCTACTAAATAACTAGACGTAGATATATATACTAATTTAAAAGTATTTATTATTATATTAAAAAGTTTACTATTAAAGTAGACTACTACTAGAGTTAGAGTTATTATTAAGCTTTATAGAGGAAGAGGAGTAAGTTATTTATTTTCTAAACTTTAGTATAGAAGTTATTTCTAATAAAGCAAGTTTACTAGTAGTCTACTATTTAGACTTTAGCTATATTAGGCTAAATAAATATACGCTATAAACGTAGAAAACTACTCTAAAATTCTTTTTAATATATTATATTAGTTAATGCTAGAAAATAACAGCTAGAAAATTATTTTTTATTTTAAAAAGTTTAGTACCTAGATATTTGCAACACTATAAACTACCTTTTATAGGCTAAACCCTTTATTTATTATTACTTAGAATTACTTTAGTATCTCTAGATAAAGTTTTAGTAGTACTATAGTATTTGCTCTATACTATAAACTAGTACTTTATAAAATACTAGCTAACTTTTATATTATAGAGGTACTTCTATAATATCTAGTGTTAAATTACTATATATAAAATAGCTAAAAAGGAATTATATATATAGATAAATATGTAAGTTTTAAGCGCTTGCAAGCTAATAGTTAAAAGCTTATAGTAGCTAGAAAAAGAGTTAGATAGGTAACTTTATAAGTATTAAATAGGCTGCTATTTATAATATAGAGTTGTTTTATAACTATTTATAGTAAAAACTATTTATAGCAGCGCATCTAGAATAGAGTGTTAATTTATAATATATTAGAGCAAATAAAAAAACACGTAGAAATAACTAAATAGATAATTAGGTATAGTATAGTAGATAAGTATATACGTATTAAAAACTCTAGAAGACTAGTAATATTACTCTAGGTACACAGCGCTAAGGTATAGCTAGATATTATTAAAGGCTAAGTCTATAGATTTAACTACTATAAAAGCCTTTTAGATAAGTTTTAAAAGTTTTAAAATTATTATTAAAGTAGCTAAAAACTTTAGAAGTAAAGTGTATATTTATACTGCGCTTTAACTAAGCTAGCTTATTAGTCTAGCGGCTATTATTTATATAGGTGTAACTAATAGATATAGTAGAGTTCTATTAGTAATACGTACTAACGTACGTGTAACCTATTTAATCTAATTAAATGTTCTATTAAACTACTTTATATACTGCTTTAGTTTTATTAAAACATATAAGGCTATACTTCCTCTAGATAGCGACTAAATACCTAAAACAGGACTAGGTTAGCCCTAAGAACGGGAATTTTGCCTACATTTATAGTGATTAGATAAGAGAGAATAGAGCTTCCTGTTCGCTCAGCTGTACTCAAGCAGTGTACCGGCGGATTAGTAGTCAGGTGGGTGACCACTGGCGAATCCCCGCTGTTGTATGTTTTTGCAATTTTCTTTCGGCCTAAACAGAGAAGTGGATAAGTTATGTGAAGTTTGCAGAGCTTTTCAACTACACATGTTGCTAATTGCGTATACAATGTATTCATAAAAAGGCCTGTAACTAGAACGAGAGTCCGTCTCATAATAGTAGGCATAGAGTTGAGATTTGTCAAGTCTTTCTTGTTAAAGAAGCTTGGGAGGGACATTGGAACAAATTTTTGCCCTTGTCTTGAAAGGCAAGGCGCACGCATAGCCACCCGACCAATGTGACACAACAGATGCCGGACGTAGGCAAAAGCATACAAAAGTAAGCCAGATAAGTTGAATCAATCTTTAGACGTATATAAATTGACGCCGACCCAACAGGTATGCTTGCTTGCTTTCCGCTATAGTTCTGAAGATCCGATTCTATCTACAAAGAGGATGGAGTCCTTAGGTGAAGACCACCTAATGGTTAATCCTGATATGTGTCTGCGTCTGGATTTGGCCCAGACAAGTCACCAAGGTCGCCGTTACCATCTAGATCAAACGGCTTCCTTCCGAGCACAAGTTCCAAGATCCCAGCGAAAGCCATAAATCCAAAGATTAATGTGAGAAGGCCCAGCGCGTCAGTCAAAAACCAGCCAAAATCACCATTGACCGCAACCCACGCCGGGAATGCAATAAATCCATACACAGCCCCAACAGACATCGGCGTAAGCAACAGGACAGCCAGCGATCGAAACCCGGTGAGAAAATGACGGCATCGATACGCAAGTGCTGTTGCGAGGAAGACTCCCACCGAGTTCGGCGCCATCCACCACCAGGGAAACATGTTGAGAACCACGAGAGGCTGATTGCCGTAATATGCGTACACGCCCATCGGCAGCAAGATCTCCTCAACCAAAAGATCCGATACCATCATCAGCGCCAGGAACCACCACAGCGCGCGCGTCGAAGCCTTGTTGTACAGCAGCTGCAGAGCCATCTGCATCAACGCGCCATAGCCGAACCAGATGGGGATCCAAGGCGGCATTTCGCGACCCAGTAGGTGGAATGATGCGTTTGCGGAGGTCCAAGGGTAGTAGATGCATCCCAGCACATCGATGAACGTCTCAGGGAACGCGATCATTGCACCGCTGAGCGGGAGCACGAAAGGAAGGATGGTTCGCGTGTTTCGTGCGTCGCGTGCACCTAGCAGGACGGCAAGGAGGCCTGTGGCGGTCATAAAAACCATGCAGATGATGTTGTTTGTGCGCGAATAAGGAAGATCGGTTGGTGGCTGCGGAAGATCAAAGTACGGGTTTCTTTCGAAATCTGGTCTGCCTCTGCTAGGGCGTTTGTGGAGGTAGGATCCTACGAAGGCGAGGATTGTGAGGCATACTGCTCCAGACCATGCTATGGTCTTGTAGTGTCGCGATGAGGGGAGCTTTGGGAGAGACATCCTGAGATACGGAGGGATCCGAATGGATCGTGAGTTAGCCAGAAATAGGAATTGTCGGTATCCTGGCTTGGGAGTATGTGCATGTACCAGTCATATATACTTGAAGTTATTTATGATGCCTCTTGGCCGACCACCAATTCGCGCAAACGCAAGTTTCGGATATGCCAAGAACCGAGATTCCGGGCGTTCACAATGTGTCCTGTGCCCGGGTACATAGTGCGTTTCCCACGTGTTTTGTCTTGTCATGGGCAAATCTGTGCTCCTACCGTATCAGTCGACGAGCGTTCCTTTACGCTAGTAAAGGGCCGAAAGCCTTGCCACAGCAGATCTTGCGACCACGCTGACCACGCTTGTTTGCCTAATTTGGCACATTGATTAGCTACAATTAGTCTAGATCTGACTCAGCCCTTTGCCAGTCACCTCTTCTGTGCGTATGATACCTACTTCTTTACCACTTTATAGGTTTTACCTATCTAAGACACCAGAACAGGTTAAGAGCAATTGCAATAAAGCGTTTATCACGTTCAAGGCATTGTACGCTCGATGCGTGGGCAACGGAGTGTGTACTTTTGTTCATTGATAGCCCTTGAGCGCTCTTATCATACCATAACGTTATGCGGGGCCACGCCGACCTCAGCTAGACGTCCGAGCGCCACTCAAGCCGCAACACCACATCTCTCCACCACACTATGTAGATCTAATATATACTTGTTGCTATGGCTTTACCACGAAGAAGAACTTGAAAAGTACAGAGACGCCTCTTCTTGCACTGGGACATTGTGCTTGCAATCAATCCGATTTGCCCTTTTGAGCGGCGCGGCTGAACTTAAGAGGATCACGCCCAAGTACAGTATCCATGATAACACCAGCTTCAACAATCGATATGCATGCGGTAAGGATACCACACACTTGAGTAACGAGAGGTGAATGGTCTGCCTGGACAACGTAAATAGTGGGCATGGCTGCCAACACCTGAGGTCCCACGTAACAGAAGGGCAAAATTGGAATGAGGAAGATGCTCCTCCACCCGTTGAACCAGTTGCGGTACCGATATGTGATGGAAATGCCCATGAAAACCCCCGCCACGTTGGCGAACAACCACCAGCAGGGGAAGAGCCCGAAGATGACGAGAGGCTGGTGTCCGTAGTACATGTAGATGCCGCCGTAGTTGAGCATGACTTCTTCCAGCACAAGATCAGCCAGTCCACCCAGAGCCAGGCAGGCCCACAGCGTCCCTGTGCTGACATTACGCATCAACGCAGCATAGATGCAGCAGCTCATCGCGGAACCGAATGACCACCAGATAATGCCCACGTACAGATCAAACTCGCGACCAAGTAATGTGAACATGAGTTGTTTTGGGTCGTGCGACGCCGTCCAGTAGACGTTGGATAGATAGCAATTGATCGCTTCAGCCAGGACGCAGGTGGAAGCTCCAATCGTTAGAGCACCGGGGACAGTGCTCTTCCATCTCTTGCTCTCGGTGAAACTCGCAGCCACAAAAGTGAGGGAGATGGCTAGGAGCACATAGGTAACGACCGAGATATGGTTCGCGTCCTGCGGGAAGGAGTCGCCTGGTGATGCGACTGTGCGGTATACCGGATGCAACGTGACTTTCGTTTGCGCGTTTTGGGCGAAAGCTGGTGCGATGAGACCGAAGAGCGCGAGTAGGAGTTTCATGCCTGTGGCATGGAAAGTCCTGCAGACCATGATGCTCGGCGATTCTCGACAAGTAATTACCAAGGACGTGTGAACAAAGCGAACAGGTGTAGCAGAAAGTGGTCGTTACCACCTGTTCGCTGTGATCTATATAGCCATTCCTGCATCGTAGCAAGCGGAACCTAGTCTTTCCAGAAAATATCTGTTAGCACCCCATGAGTAAGTCAGGTAACGGGTAGCGCGTGGTTCGCCGAACCTCGGACATTTTCGAATACCCTAGTGGCTTCGAACCGCAGTTAGCACGGTTAACTGTGACACCGACCCGAGCTGCCCACTTGGCGATGGAAAGGGCTAAAAACCAACGAATTGAAAGGCGACACATCCATGAATACTTGACAGCAGCGAAGGGTAGCCCAGAATCAACACCAAAACATCTGCGCAAGGGGTACATTTACTACATTTGGCCTCTGTGCTGTGTTGGGAGTCAGTTGATTTTCGCCAGCTTCTCGAGGTCGCCTGCATTGAGGGTGCAATCATGTTCGGCTCACGCGCCTGGAAAACCCTCCGTGCGGATAGTGCACTAACACGTCTTTTCTAAGAATGGATAGAAGGCGCTCTAGGAACGATCAAAATCGGTGTACAGAATGTCTAGCTGCAATACGATCCGAGGACGATACAGCCATGCTCTCCCCTGAAGTCTGAATACAGAGAAAACACAAACACACATTAAATACACGCCAGGATTGCACAGACATTTTACAAATTAGTATTCTTCATCCCACCTCCTTACAAAGACTGATAGCAAATGAGAGGTACCCTTTACTTACATCGCTTAACCAATCTGGCATGTATCCGATTCCGAGATACAAATCCATACAAAACAACGTATGTAGACCAGGATCCATGCAAATTTTTTTGCTGCGGAACCCGGACCCATGCCATCCCTCGTGGCGCCCGCTAAATTAGCCAAACCTCAGCCTTGCCGCTTGACCTCCATTTCTACAGGAACATGAGAGAATGCACATGAATTCTCAAGCTCCTTATGTCGACAGCAGCGAGCGAGCATGCCGCATGCATCACTTGATCAATGTCGACGACCTCAACCGGGCAACGTCTACATCTACAACAGGCTTACCACCCACGGCAACTCGACCTCCCTCGATCCTAGAACCCCCTTAAAAAGCGTAGAGTCCGCGTCGAAACACGACTACCTGTGAAACCATACTTGCGCCACCCAAGCTTCATGCAAGTTTTTTGCTCCAAGACACTCAATTTGACTGCCTAGCCCTTTGACATGAGGCGGCCAGCGATCTGGTGCTCTATTCGTATCCGTTCTTGGCTGCGGCTGATATGCGAGATTGGATCTACCATGTCTTGGAAGGTAACTCGTAAAATATGAATGTTCGTGAGCTGGTATGTGGTGTTCCAAGGCAAGGCAATTCTACGGCGCGCAAGGAAGTCTGTTTGCGTGAGAACGTTGGAAGGAGGGTCTACGTATTGTATTGAATCTGGATGGAAGATGTGGAGGTTGGGGTTGTTGCATGGTCTCTGTGGTTCATTCTTGCTGATGGTGATTGAATGTTGATAATGTGTGTCACTGCAGTCTGATTGAGGTTGTACTGTGTGCTATTGTGAATTAGTACTTTCCACGTCAATACCATCAGTCCAGGAAACGCACAAAAAGACATCGGACGTTCGAAAGAAAAAAGGGTCAATAATAGGTACACCCCGCACCTCAGAATGAATAGTCCAGCTCCCCATTCCAATAGAGACTAATCTGCCAGCGGAAAACCTCCAGCCTCAGAAGCCAACCCATGCCAGGAACAGACAAAATACTCTTACTCCACAATCTCCAACTCACCCACCCTCTCCTTCGCAAACTCGTCCTTATGCTCCTCCCAAATCCTCATCAACTCATCCACATACTCCCCATGCACACGATCAATAACCTCCTGACTAGGCTGCCGATCCTGCACCACGCGCACCGGCCTACCGACCACAATATTAATCGGGCGACGGTACGGCATCATACCAACATCGTAATTGAAAATGCCTCTGGCGTGGAAAAACGGAATCGTAAAACCCGCCACTTTTTTAACCAGGAGTTGGAACTTGTGTATATAGGGGTGCGACTCAGTGTCCATTTGGTCGTAGACGTCGTTTTCGCCAAAGGCGAGGACGGGCACGAGATCGGCGCCGGTACGAATGGCCATTTTGACGAAGCCTTTGCGGCGCCGGAGAACGAGTTTAATGGTGCCTGGGCGGGCGTCGAGGGATTCGCGGGCGCCGCCCACGACAATGGTGATTGCGCGGCCCATGCCTTCGCCGTTTTGCCCTCCTTTGCTGAGGATGTTCTCGCATGACTCGCGGGATACCGAGGCCATTCCTAGGCGGAGGGCGTACTCGCGGTAGATTGGGTAGCGGAAGTTTGAATCGAGGGTAAGCAGTGCGTTTGTTATGCCTGGGAACAGCTGCGAAAAGCCCAGTGCCTCTGTTGCGAAGGCTGCGAAGGCGCCGTGGGAGATGATGCCATGGGGGTGGTAGCCGAAGATGTATTTTCGCGTTGGCTCGAGTTCTTTGCTGCGGTGGAGACGCGCGGGGTAGTAGGATGCAAAGAGGGACCAGACTTTGAGGCGGCGGAAGCGTTCGGAGCGCAGGGAGAGTTCGCCGGAGTTGTGGGCGGAGGAGAAGAGGACGTAGATGACGTAGGGCAGCAGGATGGGCCACAGGAGGGGGATGGAGCACAGGAAGAAGAAGATTGCGAGGCCGCCGACTATGCTGAGGGTGTGCATGAGGACGGCGAGGGTTTGGAGACGGCGTTGCAGGGGGACGTTCATGGGGGCGAAGCGGATTCTGTGTCATTGTTAGTACTGGGAAGTAGTGAAGGAGCGTAGAGGAGTGTAGAGGAGAAGACGTACTTGCTCGTCGCCCATCCAGCACCAGCCTTCCTCCCCGACTTGAGCTCAGAATTTCTGCGCTTCAAATCCGTTCGTGCCTCCTTCTCCAGCTCAGGCGAGGGCGCAAGCGTCGTCAGCACCTCGCCGTGCCCATTGGCCTTCTCCTGTATCAATTCGCTGCCCATACGCTCGCCATATTTGCGCCCCAGCGACGCATTCGAGCCCCGCGATGCCACTCGGCGATGGCCCTTTATCGTGGGACTTCTGGGCGTTGCGTCCTGGCCCACGCCCTCGAGATGCCGCTTTTCCTCGTTGTGGTCCTCATTGGGCGGCGTGATGATGCCGTTGGTTCTGATCTCGTCCACGCGCTTCTCCAGCTTTCGCCCATTGCCAGCTCCATTCATATTACTGTAGCCATTCGTGCCGTCGTTCTGGCTGACATGTGATTCTGGGTGTAGCGCCTCTTCGGCAGCGTCGGCGTACGACTTGGGCGGAAGGTCATGGGCCTTGCGCTCTTCTGGCGCGGCGGGCTCCGGGTTCAGCGACATGGTGAGGCCGCGGGAAAAGAGAATTAGGGGGGGTGCAAGGGCAGGTGGGAGACTGCGCGGCCAGCTCTCAGGACATTTTGTGGGTTTTGTTGGGTGAATAGCGCGTGTTTGAGCTGTGCTGTGCTGCCGCTGCCAATGATGTCAGTCGTGGCTCGTCCGGAACACCAGCCGGATGCTGCGAGCGGCCGTTGCCATCCATCACCAATTGAACTGGCCAGGCATTGTTCTCTCATTGAATCCAAATTGCATGTCTGATGTATTAGGCAGACTCTCTTGTTTTGTAGCCGACTTCTTTTCCTCCATTCGACGCATCTCTTGGTGTTCCTTTGCACTCATTGTGGCGTTGTGGCGCACGGACTGGCTGTCAGTAGTCACATGTCAAACGTCTACGCCCTCACCTTCGCCACTCCCTGATTCGTCACTTTCAGGACATGCTCTTCTTACCTTAGCAGCCATGACTCTTCGTTTTGACCATCTTGCAAACCTCACAGATCCATGTCTACCTGATTGATGCTCTTTGTCTTCACTATCTTCTCACTGACACCAAAACTGCACCCAAGTCTCGCATTGGTCTGGCACCATCAGGCAACGTCATGTCGTTCCAAATGACTCCAGCGCATTCATCGCGCATCACCAAATCTCGAAGAACAAGTGCAGGCGCCAAATTGGGTCTCAGACGCTCTGCTTCAACAACCTCCTCGGCAAGCCCACGCAAAAAGTCTATCCCCTCCCTTCCATCATCCAACACGGTCTCTTACAATGACGACGAGCAACTCGACGACACAGGCGTCATAGCTTCACTCGCCGATGACCTCAACTTCCGCGACGTCCCTCAGTTCATGGAGTACATTCGTAACAGGATGTTCACTGACATGCCCGAAAAGGCAGGAATGAACTCGACCAGAATCGCAGAAGTGCTCAACTATCGAAGAAACCTGTCACCGTTTGTGACTCTGGCGCACATTTATGCTTTGAGTCCATCCTCAACCAAAGTCGAACGAGAAATTGCTGAGCTTGCGCAAGCGGGTATACTGCGAAGAGTAACGATAGCAAATCGTGGTGTTGGAACTACTGCCATTGGTGATGGCATCGCTTCAGTGAGAGAGTGGCAGAGTCTTGTCCAGTCGTATGAACAGATTTCCGATGAACTGAAAGGTAGGCATCCCTGCACTCAGCCTAAGGTAACCTTGCTAAGACCACCAGCCAAATACATCTCTTCAATGAATGCAAATCCAGGATCCTCAAGCATTCCCGGTACAGCCTTTACGTCCGTGGAGATATCTACACTGGTTTCACTTGGCTTCCTCACGTCATCCACTGCCATTGGCTCGAATTCGTCTCTGTTCGCTCTTCCTGGAGCTAGCTCCCTGGCATCTGTATCCACCTCAGGCTCTCGACACGTAGCGGGCTCCATGGATGCAGTTGGTGGCATCTATGCTACGCAACATATTCACGGCGGTACTTCACTGTCCGGATCACGACCCTCAATAACAGCCCACTACACATTCTCCCTTCCCAACATGGGAACCTTCATCAAGCTCCTCGTTGAGGCCAGAAACCATGTCGTAGGCATACTCAAAAAGACAAAGTACAAGGAGATGCCACTAGATGTCTTGCGCGAACGATGGGATGGCGGTGTTACATCGCATACGGAGCAAGCAGAGCGAAAGAAGCTTAGAGGCGAGTTCGCAGGAGTGCTACCTGGCAGGACGAAGAAGTGGAAACAGTTCTACGGCATGCGATTCGAGTGGATACTTGAAGAGTGTGTAGGGGCTGGGTTGGTAGAGCTCTTCGAGACAGGGAGCGTGGGTAGAGCTGCACGAGCAACGTAAGGCTAGACTGGGGAGAGGACATGTAGTTCTCACGCCATCAGAGACCACATTTCAGTACTTTCAGGCCAACTGTGGTCTGTTGGCTCTACACGCATCTGGTCGAACATCCGAGCACGCCATGCCATGGGGTGCCTACGTTATTTCCGAATGTGGCAGGACTACTAGTGTGACCACGCACGTCAAATGCTACCCCACTGACGTGTGTATGCGGCTGCCCCGCATGACCGTTGACAGAATAAACTTATAGATATCAGCATTCGCATCGAGAGCGATGTCTTGTATCGTACTGAAGCCGCTCTGAAGCTCGTTCGCCATGGCCATTGCGGAAATAACACCACGTCAGCCAGACATTGACTATGCGCCTGACTACGACAAGTATCTTGCACGTACGAAGAGACGTCTTGAGAGTGAGGAGCTAAATAAAACGCTTCCACCTGGCTTCCCAGAGAAGCTAGAATCAGATCTCGTATGGGACAAAACCGATATTGCTTCGCGCTTCGACTGGACCTACTCCCTCACCAAAGACGACCTGGAGGAAGTCGAATCAGCACTGCAACACTTCAAGAGCCTGAACAAACCCCTCAACCACGTGAATCAAACCACCTTCCCACTTCCCAAGCTCCACTCCAAGCTCCGAGCCATCTCAAACGAAATCCACAACGGATTCGGCTTCAAGGTGCTCCGCGGCCTCCCCGTCTCAACACACTCGCGCGAAGACATTCTTGCAATCTACGGCGGCATCGCATCACACATTGCCCCTATCCGCGGCCGCCAGGACCATCAATACGACGGCAAACCCGCTGACGTAGTACTAAACCACATCAAAGACCTCTCCGCCAAAGTCGACGCCAAAAAAATCGGCGCACCAGCCTACACAACCGACAAGCAAGTCTTCCATACCGACGCAGGCGACCTCATCGCTCTCCTATGTCTCGAGGAAGCTGCCTCAGGCGGACAGAGCAAAGTAAGCAGCAGCTGGCGCGTATACAACGAACTCGCTCGTACACGCCCCGATCTCATTCGCACCCTGGCCGAGCCATGGGTCACAGAAGTGTATGTCCCCCCCCCCTCTCTCCCTCTCCCTCTTCCTACACTCCATCTAACCCCATCCATCTACACAGCTTCGACAACCCCGCCAAACCCTACGCCGAGCGTCCACTCCTCCATTTCACCCCCGCCACCCCAACATCCCCCCACCGCCTAATCATCCAATACGCGCGCCGCACATTCACCGGATTCCAAGGTCTCCCCCGCTCCTCTGCCATCCCGCCCATCACCGAAGCGCAAGCCGAAGCGCTGGATGCCCTGCACTTTCTCGCGGAGAAATACGCCCTCGGTCTGGAGTTTAAAAAGGGTGATGTGCAATTCGTTAATAACTTGAGTATCTTTCATGCGAGAGATGGGTTTACGAATGAGCCGGCGATGGGCAAGGAGAGACATCTGGTTAGATTGTGGTTGAGGGATGAGGAGTTGGCGTGGGAGACGCCGGAGGCGCTGGGGGAGAGGTGGAGGGGTGTGTATGGGGGGCGGGTGGGGGAGGAAGGTGTGAAGAGGGAGGTTTGGCCGTTGGAGCCGTATGTTAGGACTGCGAGTTTGGGCGGGAAGGACGCGGGAGGGGTGGGGAAGTAGGGATATGGATCGCACGGTACTGCACTGCGTATGCAGATGTCGTGTCGTGCACACAGCGCGCGTTGGAATGCGAGATGAAACGGTGATATTCAGACAGCCAACCAATTAACCAACCATACTAGTCCATATTATACTAACTCATGCCCATCTATCTGTATACATGCATGATCTAATCCCAACATACAACATACAACAACATTTACGTGACCAAGCCATCACCTCCTACCCCACCCCATCCCCCATCTGCACAAAGCCTCTTCATCTATCCCACAGAAAACCGACTCACAGCCCTCGTCTTCTCATGCTCCCTCTGCTCCGCCTCCGTACTATATGCATGCGTCTCATACGTCTGCTCCCTCAACATACCCTTCCCCAAATCCTCAGCACCTACACTCTTCACCGTCGTCTTCGTCGTCTCAGTCTTACCAGTTACACTCACCGCACTCTTGATCCCCGTCTCAACATCCGCCGCCTCCGCATTAACTCCCCTCCCCGTAAAAATATCCTTAGGAAAAGGGAACAACGTGGGTCTCCTTGGCGGACTCCTGTGCTGCGCCATCGTCCAGACCAAACTCGTTACATCTTTGCCCAACGCCTCGATGACGGGCGTGACAATGGGTAGACACAGGAATAACAGGACGTAACTTGTTACACCCACCACTGCGACATTGACACCGTAGACGAAACCGCGGGATGCAAGGAAAACCATGAGCCAACTGCCCCATGTCCAGAATACGAGGCCGTGAAGCAGGTAGATTGTAAAGACATGAGGGAATAACGCGAGAAAGGGGGGCGTGGAGAGGAACCATTGCACGACTGTGGAGAGCTCGACTATGGCTTGCATGCCGCCTGCGAAGAGGATGCCGTTGAGCCGCGGGGTAAAGTATTCTGGGTATCCCGCTGATAGCGTGTTTCCCAGTGGTTCGCCGGTCGCGGCGTCGGGATGGATATCGTGTTCTGCGGTTGCAAAGTTGAAAGTCGTGTCTGCCCAGTTTGGGACTACATTTACGGCGAATCCGGCGCCGACGCATAGCCAGCAGAATGTGATGACGGGGTAGTAGGCAAGGGGTCGCTTGTATAGGTATTCTTTGTAGGCGTAGGTAACGTCTAGGTCGGTGAGGAGAAGTCCCAGCCATAGATATGTACCCCATGACTGCGCGTACCAGTGCGATACAAGGCAGAATGCGTAAAAGGCCATGCGTTTTGCGGGGTTTTTGATCTCGCGCACAATGATTGCGCCGATAAGGACGAGCCATGAGCCTTGGAGTTGGACGGCGATGGTCCAGAGGACGCCCGTGCAGTAGTGCAGTGTGATTTGCGGTACAGCGTTGGGAATCAGGAACACTAATTCTATGACTTCGGAAATGTACTGGCCGAAATTCTCGTAGCGCGTAACGTATGGCCATGTCGACCAGGTTAAGCTGGGGATATACTTTAGATACGACGTTCCGCCAATGTCGATGATGAAGTACTCCAGCAGCGCGATACTGGCTACGGGGATCATGAGACGCGGTGTTCGGCGCACAGCGGCTTTGGCAATGTCTTCGACGCTGCCGTGTTTGAGGTAGGAGGATGTGAGGAAGCGAGTGGAGGTTGTGAAGAAGACGCCTAGCCACATTTGGTTGAGGATGAAGGGTGCAATGATCTTCTGCGCCCAGTATTCTGAACGGTGGTGTTGGGGGCCGCCGGGCATGACGATGGCGGGTACGTAGGTTAGGCCGAAATGCATGACTGTTACAACTAGAGAACATAGAGCTGTGAGACCAGCGAGATGGTCGATTCTATCGCGTGTCGGGGGAGGGTGAGCATGCATGCGAGGTGCTGGGCCCATGGCGGGCTCGGTGACGATTGCCATGGCGATCTTGTCGGTGGACGCTGCGGCAGCTTGACCACCTGGTGTGGTGAGAGTGAGTTGAGAATCTACGCCTGGCATGGGGGGTACGAGCTCTTCTCTTGTAACATTGAAGTTGCTGTTCCATGGTGTAGGCTCGCGACTGTCGAACATGACCGAGGTCTGCCGAGACACACCAGCCTTTGGTGTTGAGCCTCCCATCGTCCATGTGCCAGAGCTGGGTTCGATCGGCTCAATGGCAAGGTCGTCGTCTGAGTCGCGCTTGTTGTGGACTTGAGAGCTCGGTACCGCGGAGCTGCGCGCAGAAGATTTGCTCGACCCAATAGATGGGACCGGATCAGCGAAGGGGTTCTTCTCTTGAACAGGATGCGCGTCGTCAGCGAAGGGATTCTTCTCCTTCTCTCCCGCTGCACTCGAAGCAGAGGACGCGTTCTGGGGAGGTGCTGCTGTGGTGCTAGCGGGACTAGTCACAGGCTTGCGAAAGAGCTTAGGCGCGACACGCTTGACGAATGTGTGAATGAGCAGAAAAGAAGAGATTGCAAGACAGGCAACAGACACCCATAATGCTGGCATGCGTTTGACACTCTTCTTGCCCTTCTGCTTCCATTTCTGAATGGCAATCTCCGTAAAATTTGTGGCGCCGCGCAGTTCCGGGTCGTCCATCGAGCATGCCTCAGTAAGTGGGCAGCGAGCGACAAAGTCTTCACGAGCCTGCTCCGTCATGGAAGAGGAATTGAAAAACATACGAGTCCACTTGATGTTGGCCACCGACTCGCGTCCAGGAGGACCCTTCATAGAGAAGCGATTGCCTGTTGACCAGTGCTTGAAGTACAGAGCAGAGGGTACAGAAGGCATGCCTTTGTTCTTCTTATGTAAGACTTGTCTGGTCATATTGCCGCCGATGTAAAAGTTGATGTAGTCCTTGGTCCAATCGATTCGATATTCGGTATAGTCCCAAGGGTTGACGCTTCC
Organism: Plenodomus lindquistii; assembly: GCA_025504975.1. Classification (NCBI taxonomy): domain Eukaryota; kingdom Fungi; phylum Ascomycota; class Dothideomycetes; order Pleosporales; family Leptosphaeriaceae; genus Plenodomus; species Plenodomus lindquistii. The sequence continues at coordinate 634,005 of JANUWI010000008.1, forward strand.
ATTGCTCAACCCACCCTCGAGAGTCGTGTAGTTACGATTGGCCGCCGTTTCGTTTTGGAGTTGCGTGTAGTTCATGCCCAGAAAGCGTTCGGTGAACTCGTTGTTTACAAACGTGCCGACCCAAGCATCAGCAGGCTGGTTCGAGTTCATGACACTGAGCTCGGTGACCTCCGTCTCATTATACTTCCACATCATTGACATGGCAGATCCGCGCATCGTTCGCCTGGGCGATTTGATGAGAGTGCGGAAGGAACCATGTTGAATATCGCGTCGAGCCGTGCGAAGACTGGCACCGTTTACCAGGTGCTCGTCTGTCGGAGGCTGAAGGAAGAGCTGGAGAGACTCGCTTTCGTTGAACCTGATATTCGACGGGTCTGCTCCCTGGCGATATACCGCATTCCAATCTTTCTCATACTTTTGCGCGTAGGTTTCGGCAACCAGGTCGTCGGGAAGGCTATTTGTTTCATTGAAGTAAACGATGATTGAATCGGTGAAGAGCTCTTCAGTCTTGTCGTCGTAGAATCCACAAGAACAAGTCTTTTGTCCATTGAGCACCTCTGCCGACGCAAACAACGCAGACAGCAGAGGCAAAGCAAGGACCGAGTAGGGTACCATAGTCGTGAAATAAAGACAGTATGACGGAGAGAAGCAGAGGATTCGACACTCAACTGCACTTGGTGTTCACCGCATGTAAGTCGAGTTACACGGATGGCATAGAGGACCCGGTGAGTGACAGCAGTGACAGACGCCCGGATAGTGAGGAGCCGTGCTACTAGTCTACCAAGTCGATGTCAGCTGGCTAGAATCCCGGCTGAAGACATGTCCTATTAGGTACAGGAAGTAATATTGTTTCTTGAGGTCATAGTGAGGACCTTCCCAGGTAGGCTCAGCTCGCGATCAACAAGCCCAGGGCAAGGGTGCCCAAGGTTCTGCAAGCTTCCCTTGGCAGGTCCAGCCATTGCATCAATGCAGTGGACCGCGGCTTGAGTCGTTACACGCGGAAGAGGCAGCCGTCGGGTTGTGGACGATGGAAATGTTGTGCTATCGTCCGCGCGGTGGGTCGAAGTCTACAAATTACGCTAGCGCCACGCTAGCATGGGCCAAGCCCCCATTCTCACCCTGCCGGTGTTGAGCCTACACCCACCTTTACCCCGGTGACTATCCTTAGCCGTCAGGATTCGCAGGATTCCGGCATCGCCACCACCGTGGGGCTGATATATCAGCTTCCCCGAAATAACCACATTCTGTAACGTCTACCCGATCCCGTTGCGCGTACTGCAAGCCACGCGAGGATGATGATGCGGAAATCCTGCACTGTCGCTACAGCAAGGCATAGTGAAGAATATTGCTCCAGGCTTCTGCCGCTTCTGTCACACCAATCACACCGGACGATAGCGCCGCGAGACGACGAAACGATAAATCGGAAGTACGAATTCAGCCTGGTTCCATCTTTCTGAACATGATTCAGCGCGTGGTAGAAACGCTGATCACAGTACAGGGGGCTGGCGATGAGCACTTTTCATGTAGACCCACGACCACACCGTACCATAGCATGCTTTTTGGAGCACTGTCTTGGCACATTTGCCATGTAGGTGTACAGGACGCAACTTTGTACAAGGATCCAGGCGCGAGATGCAAGGACTGATCCACTGTGCCCATCATCCCTGTGGCCCGGTAACATTGATACACCTGCCGATCTTGCACGCAGCACGACTCTGTATGGAAAACAGCCCCAACAGCTCCTTATCGCACGGGCAATGTCCCTCTTCCGGACTTCCTCTCTTCACTGACTCCTTGTCTATCGTTCTATCCAGGACTAGTTCTTCGCGCTCGGTGTCATCACTGAATTGGCTTTACTTTACGGCATCCATCACTCGTTCTGGTTGACCTGTTCACTCACTATCGTTTCGTTATCACCCATTCACTTGTCTGATATTCCGCTCTCTGCACAATGTCTGACACCAAGGACTGCATCGTTGAGATTGGAGAGTCTCGTGTCTCAGACGAGAAGACAGTCTCTCACAGCAACTGGAAGGCTGCCGAAGCCGCCGACAATCTCTCGACCTTCATATCAGACTGGACACCATTCGGACTTGTCCTATCATACTACGTCTTTTCCGTATGCCTATACATGTACTGCAGCGATGGCTTGATTGCCATTTTCTGGTTCATCTACATGTGTACAAACTTCTACATCGCCGGGACCACTGTTCTTGAAGCTTTCTTCAGTATTAGCCCATGCCGAGAGGCAAGGGCGGTCGTGACCCAGGCGCAAGAGAAGGACTGGCTATTTCCCACTCCTCACAGCAATCTTCCGATTTTGGACATCATCATTGTCGCATATCTGCCCAACGAGAAAGATATCATCATGGACCGTGCCATCTACGCTCTAGAGCAACTGGATTATCCTCGGGAAAAGATGCGGATCAACATCCTCTACAACACCCCAAAGTCAATCGAGCCTTTAGAGACTGAGTTACACCAGCTCCCTTTGCAGTACTCCAATGCCAGGATCATCAAGGTGCCCAATTCGACCTCCAAGGCAGACAATCTGAACTACTTCTTTACCCTCGACACTGGTTCAGACGTCATTGCTATCTATGACTGCGATCACTATCCACATCCAAATGCACCTCGCTGGGCAGCGGAGAGATTCAAGGCAGATCCAGAGGTTGACATTGTGCAAGGTCGATGCATCGTGTTCAACTCTGCGGATACCTTTATGACTAGCATGATCGCAGTTGAGTTCGACAAGATCTATGCAGTTTCTCACCCGGGTCGCTCTACAATGTGGGGTTTCGGTCTTTTCTGCGGCTCCAACGGATACTGGAGAACATCGCTTCTGCGTGAGATGAAGATGGATGAATCTATGCTCACGGAAGATATCGACTCGGCCCTCCGGGCATTTAGCAGAGGATGCAAAACAGTTCACGACCTCAACGTCACTTCCTACGAACTGGCACCAACAACTGTTGGCGCTTTCTGGAAACAGCGCCTTCGGTGGGCACAGGGCTGGGCGCAGGCGAGCGCGAGGCATATGAAAATGGTCTTCAACCGAGTTCACGATCCCCTGCGAGAAGAGCACTCCAAGCGCAGTTTCACTGCCCGGTTCGGTGTACTCTCGCTTCTACTGATTCGCGAGTCATCCTACTACCTCGTCACACAGTACACATGCCTCGTCGCATCATTCGTCATTACGAAATTTCCAAAGACGGGCGACGAGCTCTCCAGACTTGTCTATTTCCAGTACCCTGTGTCACAGTGGCTGTTTATCATCAGGTTCGTACCACATACCCACGTTTCAGCTTCATGACCGCCAGCTAACGTCCATGCACAATAGTGTTATCTGCTTAATCGCTACACTGTGGATCACGAATCAGGTCAAATCCGAATTCGTCTCGAGGAGGATGATCATTCTGTTTTCGGTTTTGTACCCATTCTATTTGGTCGTGAATGCGACGATTGGGCTTTACGGGCATGCCCGGCAACTTGTCAAGTACAGCTCCTGGAATCCTACCGCTAGAACATAGCGGGATGTGTTTGCGCGATAGCGGGGCTACTTCGGATAGTCACATGTTTTGTTCTGAGCTTGCAAAAATACTCCCAACCTGATCCTCGCAGCATGGCATTCTGGTACGCGGTAGCAATATGATTGACATACTATACCTATCGTCGAGACAACTGTGACACCCCGCATAATACCGGTAACCCTGGCATAATCAGCATTAATAGCTCACAAATATCAATATACAAGAGTCACAAGCGCATCGCGTAGTGCGGTGTGAGATCCTCAACAGACATCTGTGATCTCCAGCACGCAGGTTCACTAAAGCCTCAGAAAAAAGGCACCGAACGGATTGGGCGGCTACGCAAAGCTTTCGAGTCAAATCCCCTGCTATTGCCAACGAACACAGGGATCGGCAATCGAGCACAGGGAGCGACTCCCAAAATGTGGTTCTGCCCCTGCTAACCTTGCTTGCACAGCTTGTAAGCCCGAAAGCGATGTTAAATCACGATTACAAGTCGGTGCGCATCGACGACGCGTGCTGCAAATGAGTTAGTTCTCGCCAAGATCATCTCTGCATCTCGGAGTTATGAAACGACGTGGGGTCGACAGGCACGTTTTCTCGGGTGGGGGCGCATCCACCCGTGAACGTCAAACGGCAACTGCCGCAAGTTCAAGCCACTCGCGTTCGTCTTTTTTTGCGGACCTGGGAACAAGATGTGCTCTTGGCACATTGAATGGATAATCCGGCAAGCTGCCTGTGATGATCCTTCTTTTTGAAGAAGGTGATAGGTGTATCCGTGCGACATTCTGACTCGCCGTGGCGCCTGTCCACACGTTTACTCAATTTGTACACGGTAGCACACGGCAAGCCTCAAGACAACTGACATGTCTGCTTTGGTACACGTCCGCGTGGGTTCCAACGCGTGGCACACTGGAGGCATCGGGGTCGCTCATGGGGCCAGGCCATTTCGTCATTATTACCTTCACTGCCCACGTCCAAGAGAACGTCCTCTAACTCGTCAGAGTCTATCCCATATCTCCAATGTGATAAGAGATACCGACAATTCCGCATTACCCATTGGTCGACACAAAACGTCCAAAAACTACTATGGTACATCCTTCGGGTCAGGCTGGAGCTAAGGAAGTACTAGAGCCAACGTCTAACGTTATCTTCAACATGACAGCGCCATCCAGTGCGCCACGCACATGCAGTAATTCTTGGCAAATAACGCATGATATCCGTCCAAGTCCGAATCATGACCTCAATTGCATGTTGAGATCAGATTCTGCGCCTGCTGGGATCATGCAGTGCTACCACAACAGGGGTCAAAACCTAAATGTAATCATCGGCGACCAAAATGCTGATCTCGGGTCTCCTTACGGAGCGTACCTGGCGCACAGCTTGTGCGACTCGACGGGCTTGCAGGCCCCCTGCGACCTGCAGTATTCAGATCTAGTCCCTCAGCTCTAGCACTCACCATCTTCGAGTTGAGGTTCTATACCCCCAATTTGGTCCGCAAACGATTGACAACTGCCATTAGCAAGGTTTCATCATGAAGTCTGCAATTCACTCCTCTGGTGTTGAGGCATTGTTTTCATCCGCCTTTGAGGTTCCATCTGCTGCAAATCGCGATCAAGACTACCTCATAGGTCTTCGCGGTACTCTTGTCATCCAGTCGTTCCTCTTTGTCTTCTTTCAGGCTTTCCTCCCAACCGCTGTACCAGATTCCAACAACACTGATGGCCCGCTCTACCAGAAAGCTCTGCGCAAGTCTTTCTCTGTACTGTTCGCCAACGAAGCTCTGATCTACTCATGGATCATCTTTCTCTCTGCACGAACGTTGTGCCTCCCATATCTGACGAACAGCGCTCGTGAGGTTTGTGCCTCCAGCGTATTCCGCCGCTGCATCAGGCTATGGGTCCCGACGTTCATCGCATACTCGCTCGCAGCTGCAGCATTCAGCACCAGTTCTACCGAGTATATCACTGAGTTCTTGACACTGACCGGCAATGTCTCTACAAACACACCCCTCCGGTTCCGCAACTTCTTGATCTACTTCAACTCGTTGTTCAACATCTTCTGGCTCAACAAAGACTATGCCGCTCAGGCTGCTAATAGTGCCTTTCCATCGAGCACGCTCTGGATCGTCTCTGTCTTGTTCCAGCAAGGCTACACAGTCTACATGACCATGGTGATCGTACCCTACACGCGAACCTCATGGCGCGTGAAAGCACTACTCTTGTTCATCGTCACAGCTTTCTGGGTCCAGAGCTGGGCCTGGTACAGTGTGACTGGCCTTCTCATCGCCGACGCGGTCGTCAACATGCACTTCCAGTCGCGCTCCCGCCATGGCTTCCAGATTGCAGGACTCCAGGTCCCGATTTGGCCGCTATACGTAGCCACGGCCTTCACCGGCTACCTCCTGCAATTCCTCTTCATCTCCTGGAACCCGGGTATGCGCAAGAATGAGTTGTACGGACACACCGGTCTCTATACTGGTGGTGAGATGAACAAGGACCTCGACGAGTCGCAGAAGCTGGCGCGTGTCGACAACTACCTCATCATGGTTGGCGTAATGCTCTTGATCGAAACATTCGAGTGGCCACGGAATATTTTACGCAGCAAGGCGTTTGTCGCACTAGGCAGACGAAGCTTCAGTAAGTCAACGTCCATCACAACGATACGTACTAGCGACTAACACGATACAGGTGTCTTCCTCGTCCAAAGCATTGTCATCTATACCGCTGGCATCAAGTTGTGGCTGCACCTCAACAAGTTAGGTACAAGCGACACGCTAAACACGTTCGCAGTGTTCTGCGCGTGCGCGCCTGCAGTCGCCTTGGCCTCCGAGGTATTTTACCGTTTGATCGATATCCCTAGCATTGCGTTCGCCAGGGTATCTTGGGCTTGGATGACAAAATAAACCACCGAAGATAAGCCCATGCTCGCAGGCCAGCCCCACATACCACGGCTTTTGGATTTCAGCCAGACAGATTTGCGCTGCCACGAATACGAGGGGCAATGTATATACATATGCAATATCAGGAAAAGTCGTGGGTCAAGCATATAGTCTATAAGGCGAAGATTCGACTCGTTATACATATCGGATGACATCCTAGTTCAAGTTCAACGAACAACAATTTTCTATTGTGGTGGGCTAGAGCGGATGATTAGTTGAACTCTTATCAGCATGTAATCTGATGCGTCTATACTTACCCTGTATGACCGAATTCACCTCCGTTGTCTAACTGGCACCGGCGTATCTACCCTTATTTCCCCGCAATCTTTTCATCCTGTATGTGGGAAGGCTTATAGATCATGGCGTACCATAGGTAGCGAGTACTACCTCCACGGTATAATTCATGCTTGTGTTCGCTTGTCCAACGTTCAGTCAATCCGTGCCGTTCCGCCTATCCTGAAAATCTTTTCTTGACATCTCATGCATGCAAATACTGTACGACAGCAGATCATGATGGATGACTTGTCGAACACATCGCGCGACGAGAAGCATGGAGCCTCAGACACCACGCCCATTGAGGAAGCACTAGTAGAAGATGCGACAATTAATCCTGAGTTCGATAGGCGCCTGAACCGCAAGTTCGACATACATATCCTGCCCAGGCTTTTTGGCATATGGCATAACTAAACGCCATTTTCCCTCGTGAAGACACTCGAGGTTCACGCTTCAATGTAGACTCTTCTCGTTCATCGACCGCAGCAACATCGGGAACGCGCGGATTGCAGGCCTCGGCCAGGATCTCGACATCGCAACCGGCACATAATACAACATCGCTCTACTGGTCTTTTACATACCATATATACTAGTCTACGTATCTTCTAACATGCTGGTAAAACGGTTCCAGGCAGGTGTCTACCTCCACACCATGACCACAGCTTGGAGGCTGGTGTGCACATTCATGGGGTTTGTTCAGAGCTATGCTGGACTCATCGTTCGTCGACTCCTCTTGGGACTATGTAAGGGCGGCATTCTTGGAGGTGTGACTATCTATCTGGCGTTCTTCTATCGGCGGCGCGATATGATGCTAAGGAATGGAGCGTCTTATTGTGCGGCTCCCCTGAGTGGAGCGTTTGGTGGGTTGCTGGCGAGTGGACTCGCAAACATTCAAGTGGGAAACTACAGCAGGTGGCCTTGGATTTTTTTTCAGTAAGTTCCAGCAGTTTTCTAAGTCGCATTGGCAGTGCTGACGTCTTCGAAGTCGAAGGCGCCATGACCGTCGTCTTTGGCATCATCTGCTTCTTCTTCCTGCCAGATAACCCCGCAACCGCAGGCTTCCTTACCGTCGAAGAGAAGGAATCGACGTTAAGAAGCATGTGTCTTGATGCAGATGGTTCCACCACTATCGATGTCAACGACGCAAAGGCCAGTTGGTATTGGGTGAAGATGGCACTTAAAGCACCACGAACGTGCTTGTGTGGCATCATTTGGTTCTTTCTATTGATCCCACTTCACGTGAGTCTTCTTTCCACAATCGAATTACATCGCTAACTCTTGGCAGAGTTTCTCACTATTCCTTCCGAGCATCATCTCCGGTATGGGTTACGCGCCGACAACAGCGCAACTCTTCACGGTTCCGCCAAACATGGCAGGCTTCTTGACGGTCATTCTCACCGCAAATTCCTCCGATAGGTGGGGCAATCGTGGTCACTTCATCATTGGGGGCTGCATTATCGAAATTGTGGGATACGCTATGATACTGGGTGCGAAGACAGATGCTGTACGATATACTGGAACATTTCCTCATCGCCATTGGGGTCTTTCCAGGTTCGCCTATGCTTATGGTACGTCCATATCATCATCCATCGCGGGGAACTTGCTGACCTCTACATAGGGATGGTCCTCCAATAACATGGCACCGCACTATGTCAGAGCTGTCGGAATCGGTGTTGTCATCTCCCTGCGCAACTGTTCTGCGTTTCTAGGCACATTTATCTATCTCCAACGCGATGCGCCGAAATATGTGCTCGGTCATGCGATCAGTCTAGGCGCTCTAGCGATCACGATGGTGCTATGCTTTGTCCAGATCGCGTACTTAAGTTGGGGGAATAAGAAGAGAGCAAAGGGCGACCGCAACGATAGGCTTTTGCAAGATGGCGGCGAGAAGCTAGGGCACTTGCATCCAAGCTTCAGGTATACCCTATAATTGCTAGACAAAGGCAACTCCATAAGTAGATGTTGGGGTCACGATCATAATGTCAAAACTAACTTGTCACCCGACACATGAAATGGACCCGTAGACCGCCGCAAAAAGCGCAGACGATGCCATCCGTGAACGCACAGCCTTCTTCATTTAGCCTTTTTGTTCTCTACACCTCCAATCAAGCCTTTCTCTTTTGGGGAAGTAGATTTCCAAGGTGAGAGAGATCCTCCGCCTGCCACCCATCCAATAGCCATGACGATCAACGTGAAGGGCACAGCTGTAAGGAAGTACCAGCCGTAGGTGTCCTTGAGCGCAGATACACTCTCATTCATGCTGTACAAACCAGAGATGAATGTCATAGGAATGAAGATCGTGGCAAGCCATGTGAGACGCGCCATGTTGTGATTCTCAATCAGTCCGCGGCGAGAATCTTCGATTTGTATCTCCGCTGTCACAATGCCGGTGAGTCGCTCAACACGTTCCTGAAGCTCGTTGATGCTAGCGAGGACGCGTTGAAAGTCCGGAATGATATCCTCGAAACCGTCTACATTATCGAAGTTGATGACCAACTTCTCTGAAAACATCGTTCGTACAGACATTGGAGAATTGGGCGCAGCACTACTCGGTTGCGACGAGGGAGTTGTGAGCCTTGCAGCCGCTGGTAACGCGTGGTCAAGAGTCTCTGTGACCATCTCCCGGAACACGGGCACTTGACGTCTCCAGACATGCAGTCGTTTCAAGGATGTGTCGATTGCATCACCCTTGGAACGGAAGAGTCGTGGCAGTTCAAGTTCCCATTCGATCTGGCTTAGTCGCGACCTGACATAGTCACAAACAACGAGCCATTCCGCACAGATCGTATAAAGCGTCGGTTTTGCAAGCACCTGGGCATTGATAGGATGTCCTTCGCTTAGCTCAAACCAGGGAAAGACCTTTGTCATCTGGCATATGTCTTCGAACCATGACACCGAGGATTTGATGTGGGGAATGACCTGAGCTCCCATTTTGGGTGTAGGCAGCCACATCGTACGGTCGTACCACAGAGGCTGGCCCTGGCTGACCGTTGGATCCAATAGCACAATACCGACAGTTCCGTTCCCACACTTCTTATCCTTGCCAATCCACATTGTGGTACGCGTGCGAAGGATTGAGACCACAGCTCCGTCTTTATCCTGATAGTGCCAATGGTTCTCGTCGTTGTCTGGTCGCCGCAGCACGTTCCAAGAATTGGCCTCCACTCGGGACTTGTGAAACTCGTCTTCCGACGAGTGGTACCTTAGACGGATATTGCGCATTTTGAACCAGGGTCGATGTTTCATGTTCGACATCAGACTTGGTGGCATGGCCCAAGGATCACGAGTATTGTGCCACACGTATTCATCAATTTGTTCGCGGAAGAACAACGGATCGATGTCAAACCGAGATCCTAGTAGCTCAATGACTTGTTGTGATAGATCCTCCACGATGAACAGTCGCAAAGGGGGGGCTTTTGACTGGTCATGCGAAAGAGCGTGCAATGTCTCCTTGAGCGCCATAGATGTTGTAATTGGGGTCGTTACCGGCGCTGCGGCAGGTTGATATTCGATGAAGTTGATCTTCGTCCTATGTGCTCTTTCTTTGCGTTGGTCTGGGTATCTCTTCAATTCAGCCCATCGCAGCGGCGTGGTTCCCACTTGCATCCAGTCAGCCAGGTGGCGTAGGGTCCGCCATGTCGGAGACAGCGATTTGATATGCGCCAAATAGGGCAAATCTTCGCTTCCGCTATGGCGTGTGAACACTCGGCAGAATTGCGAACGCGAAGCTTACTTACGGGATTTCCCACTCGTCCGCTGTTGAAATGCGCTCATAGCAGTCGCCGACGAGTTTGTACGGATCGAAAAATTGGGGTGTTTGCGGGACTGCTTTTGCTGACCATAGGGCTGGGATTACGTCTATCGTGTGTGTCTTGTTGCGATCGAGGCCGTTTCCCGACTTGTGGTCCATGCTGCGGTCTTTGGTTTCAATGGATTTCGTGTCTGCGTTGCTCATCACGGACATATATCAAATATCGTAATTATGGAGTCATTCTCAACGCTCAATGTGGGTGGCGGTGTGCTCTATATACTTTTGACTTGTTGCTTAGGCGCGCTGGGGGCCTGGAAGACTCCGTGCGGCAGAAGGATGCAGGAATGGTGGTCAGCGTCACGAATGACTCCTTGTAAGAGGATAGTAGCACGCGTATGCTTCAGAGATAACGACAGTGATGTTTTTTTCATGGCGCTGCTCCTGCATTCTCGAGGACCACAAAGTTGAAGTTGGGAGTCTCCTGAAACTGTTGGTTGCCTCCGGAAATCTTACGGATGAAACCGCATCCACGACAGATTGGGCTAAGTTAAACGAGGCGCTTAATTCCTCAGCCGCACCGCGCGACGTGCCGCCACGTAAGCATTGCCTGCAGCGAAGAGACAGGTGATGCCTGAGCTGGCCGGATGCCTCAGGACTAGGGATGTTGTATTTCTCGATTTTCGGGAAATTCTGAGAAGTACATACTTTACGTATATATACAATACTTCTCGTATATGTCTTAGCACGCTAGTACAAGAGTTAGTAAGCGCTTAAACCCGTTTACAAGTAATTACTTAGCTTTAGATATTACTAATAGGCTAAGCTTCCCCACATAATCTATATCTATGCAGTCGGCAAAATATTGGCCCGGTATATCTCGTGTATCTCCCTCAAATTTGAAGAAATACAGCCAACAAATACAGAAATCTGTATTATACAGATCCCCACTTAACAACCCTACTCAGGAATGGTCTCTGAGGTTCAACGGCGTGCAGGCGTCGGGAACCGAGGGTATGGAAGTAGTAAATGGTGATGTTGCTGTCAAGGCGCTGCTGCCCTCCGGATCACACAAAACTCTTCCTTGAGCACTAAGCCAATAAAACTGAACGCCACGTCTTAACTATAGACGCCCCAGAGTCATATGGCTGTAGCCTGCCATTGTGGACCCGAAGTAAGTGGCTGAGTGAATGAGGCTGACGGTAGCCTCGCTTACTCGCCTGCCTAACGTCAGACTATTCCCGTACACAATGCGGGGAAGGTTGTAGCACCTCGGAGCTTGATCGCGAACCACACCCCAGGACTTTCTGGAAGAATGGCTGCTTGCACCATGAAATTAAATAGGGCTCCATGCGACCATATTCACAGCCCGAAGGTCCTGCATCTCGACAGGATCCCGAGATGACGCACGATATTTTCAAAGCACACTGGTCGAGGTACCTGGGACCCGCTGCTCCAGATCCGCACAAGTACCAGTACAAGCCTCATAGTAGTTCAATATTCGCATCACCATTTCGACCGTTCCCGCCGACGCCAGCCAACTTGAACATCCGGTATGGAGGAGTCGAGCCGTTAACGCCTTCGATCATGCTCGGCGTCATTCCAATGTACCATTCCTATGGCTTGATTTGTGGATTGTCCGTGTCAACATGCTGAAGGATACCATGATCATGCTGCCGAAATGGGATCTGGAATTTGCCTTGAAGAGCATCAAGAAGTACAAAATCACAGTCCTACCACTGGTTCCTCCTCTAACCGCCAATTAGCTCAAAGTCCTCTGACTGAAAAGTACGACCTGAGCTCCGTCGTGGGTGTGATAAGTGGCGCAGCTTATTTACTGTTGGTTTCCAACATCTTCGTCTCATGTACGATTAGTTTGCTCCTTTGTTTCACAGCTTGCTGCCCTATACAGCAAGCTCTATTGTTCACCGGCCTATATGAGTAGGCCTACACACCTCGTAGCAGATCATCTGAATTTATCCCATCTATCTTAGACCAGTTCCTACATTTACCTCCTGATGTCGCGTTTCAATTCGCCAAGAAGCTACCTCAGGGTGCTGATACGCCTATACCAAGCGGCTACGGCCTGAGCGAAGCAGCCAGCATTGAGGGTCCTGCCGCTCCCGGAATATTCTGGGCTTCCTGTATCTCCACCAGAGACAGTCGATCACCTGCTTCCTGGCATGGAAGGTCGTGTTGTAGACTCAGACACGCCCAAGAATGTGCCGAAGGGTGAAAGGGCGAGTTGTGGGTCCGAGGGCCCGTCGTGACGCCAGGTTACTTCAAAGATGTGAAAGCGATGGCTGACATCTTCACCGAACCTGGATGGATGGCTTCGGACGGGAGACCCTGTCTTGCGCGATGACAACGACTGCATCCACTACCTTGATCACCTAAAGGAGATGATTAAGGTCAAGGGCTTGCAGGTCGCAGCGACAGAGGTGGGGAATGTCCTACATGACCATCCCGAGGGTCTAGTTCGCGATTCTTGCGTGGCTGGTGTGGACAATGGTCGCGGCGATGGGTCGCTGTTTGTTCGAGCTTCGGTGGTATTGACTGCTACAGGGCAAGATCAAGGCGAGCGAACGGTAGTGAGGAAACTGAATGAATGGATTGAGGGTCGACTGAGTAAGCATAAATGGCTTACTGGTGGTGTTGAGATTGTGGATTCGGTATGTAACGCGTTGCAGCCGATGCCGAATGACGCTGACGTATGGTTAGATCCCTAGGACTCCGTCTGGAAAGATGTTGAGAAGAGAGATGCGCGACCTGTCATGCGAGGATGAAGGCTGAGGGAAAGGCTAAGCTGTGATTCAGGAGAGAAGCAGCACAGTGTGCGCTCCGAGATTGTCCTCCGCACCCTTGTAGACGACGCCTTTACCATATCTTCAGACGTATAATAGGCCATGTCACTCAGTAAACCATCCTACAACGCAACAGATGTTGATAACGAGGGGGAAACTACAGGATCCTGCTTCGGGAAGCCTGATGCTCGTGATCTTAGTTGGTGCTGTAGTGACTGTGCTTTCACCTTCACCGCGTCTTGGCATGTTGTTGTTTGTCACGCAAGCGCGCCTTCCTCACACTTGCCCTGCACTTATTACTGTTCAACCCCACTGCCTTCGAACTGCCATCGACAAATTTTTGGACACTCTTGGTGGCCAGTTTGGATCCGCAATCGCTTGTTCGTGGTCTGCGTGGTCTGCGTCGCGCACCGCTTTGCGACCCAAATCCAGATAGTTCGTCGGCCATACCGCGCCAGTAATTGAAGAAGCTAACGATACAGAACCTTTCGACAGTCGCCATGCCGCCTCACGGTCTCTATCCGATGTCGCGCCACCATCTATCTGGTCAAATGCCGCCTTCAGCACGCCCGGTGTTCAATAGCATGGACTTTGGCGCGGAAACACCTGAGCCAACACTCGACACCAACAGCCATGACAACGGCAGCGAGAGGAAGAACAAAGATAAGAAGAAGAAAAAGAAGCATTCTCTGGGTGCGAACGGCGATAAGCAGCAAGTGAGGGCCAGCAGCGCACCATCAACACCAGCGGTTGCTGCGACTCCGCCGACTGTAGGTTCGAAGAGTAGAAAGAGCAAAAGCAAGAACAGTAAGAGCGAACGCGATGCAGCTCCATCCGGAACTTCCACACAGAAGCGCAAGAGGCAGAGCACAGCGCAGGATGATGCGCCGACCATCAACCGTAGTGGCTCAGGTCACGACGGACTTCTGAATGGCAGTAGATTTCTGGAAGACATCAAGTCCTCGTTGGGCGATCTAGGTGCTGCCTTCAGATCTCCGCCAAATACCATCAACCCTGTTGAAAGGCCGGCGAAGAAGTCCAAGAAAGCTTCTCGCAAGAGCGAAGGCGACGTGACTGCCATTGACGCTACAAACCTGGTCAGTAACGTCGTAAGCAAGCATAGTAGTAAGAATAAGACGCAAGAGAAGAATGAGAGGAAGAATGGTGATCTCAGCAATCACATCGCTGCTTCGCCTGCAAAGCCACCAGTATTGGTACCCGCCGCCAATTCACCACTGAAGACACCAGTACCGGTGCCCAACGTACGACCGCGACAGGCTTCTACACCGCTGAAGACGCCAATTCCCCTTCCTCAAAATTCAGTATTACGACGCAACGTTGCTCCAATTGGGACACCTCAGACAAACCTGAGAGCGACTGACAGGGACTCTGATGTGCTCGTCTCTGAAACGCCTCCTTCGCAGATGTCAAGGAGCACCACAGCAATCAACAAGACACCCATCCCGTTCAGTCTATCTCAGAGCACACTCACACCCACCGGCGGTCGCAAAAAGAGCAAGAATGTACCCACCATCGACAAATCTCCTCTTAGCCCCACCGAACCGAACCAAATGTCATCCTCTGCGCAAACCAATGCGCCCTCTCAAGAAATCCGCACCAGCATCGCCGGTAATGCCCTCCTCACGACATCCAACCTTATGCAATACAAACAAGCCCTCAACGACGAGCCCAAGCCCCGTCCCCGGGCCCGCTCCTCCTCCATCGCCCCCTCAACCTTATCCTCCGACTCAAACCGCAGCATAAAAGACATGTTCCTCCGCGTCAACAAGCCCTACACCCGCTCCGGCGCAGAAAACGACCCATTCACCACTTCCACCAACAGCAGCAAACTCACCAAAAAGTCCAAATCCAAGACGAACAAGCGGCACGAAACGCACGACGAAGCCAACCTACAAACCTTCACAGCCGCATACACCTCATCCCAACGGACCGTAAACTTCACCGACGAACAAGAATACCTCACGGCATACACTTCCTTCAAGCTCGCCAACGACAACGGCACCTCCCCCCTCCCCTGCCTCAACAAACTAACCGGCTGCAACCCGAAACGCGAGCAAGTCCTGCGCCTAACCCGCGACGACCCCTCCCCCATGCTCAAAGTGCGCATCGCCTCGGAGTCCGACACCGCCGCCCTAACCACCGCCCACACCTCCTGCCTCGCAGCCGAAACACTTCTAACGCTGAGCATACCAGCGCGCGTCCCCATCCCCCTCGGCCGCATCGACGGAGTCTGGAAACTCTACTGTCCACGCTACGCCCACGACCACGTAGACATGTACGCATTCGGCCAACGCACACTATCCATCTCTCCCATTGCAGGATTCACATCGGGATCAACGTACACGGCGCGCTTGTCGCTGCCGCCGCGGAGCATGGCGTTTACCATTCTGAGTTTCGATGCCCCGCCTCATGCGAGTTTTCGCAGCACGACGCTCAAGACGGGTGCAGAGGGGTATAATTTCGACGTTGTGTTTTTGGGAAACGGGTACTTGAAGATGTGGGTTGATTTGCAGGAATTGCTAATGGGTAGGAAGATGGAGGGCGGGAAGAAGATGGAGGTTTGGGGGGTGAGGGAGGGGGCGGTGCGGTGGGAGGAGGAGGTTGATGAATTGGAGGTTGTGGGGAGGAGGCTGTGTAGGGCGTATGATGGGGAGTAGATTGGGATGGGGGGGTTGGAGGAGCTGGAGCTGGAACGGTTGGAAAGGGTTGATTGGTTGGGGAGGTAGAGATGGAGAGTTGAAGGATTGAGTCTGGAGAGCGGGTACGTTGGCTTCTAAATCGTACTTGATGGGGACGATTGAACTTGCTTGGAGAAGAAGATTTGAAGCTTGTTGCGTGCTTTCATTCCAGAGTTCGCCGGGAGACAGCAACGAGTCGAGTGGGTACACGATAGGCGCGACGAATTCCCACGAAGCTCTGTGTTTGAGCGACAAGTGTAGAGCGGCTGATACTGTGAGACGCCCAATGACGCGTCCAGGCAGTGTAAGCAAAACTCATGTAGCCTCATAGAGCTTAATAGGATGGGATCTTATGTCGCCCAGCTTGTTAATGCTCGAAATAGGGTGAAGTAAGCGACTTGGCACAGTCACCTCGTGAAACGGCAGCGCCATGAATGGCAGATACCATATCAGCTGAACAAGCTGCATTGTTGCCAGAAACTCTCTTCTGCTGCGGCAATGAGACATTTCTTCTTCCCTGCCGGGTATACATGCTTTGAAGCTCTAAATTATGTCCTTGGGTAGGCTTCGTGTCATGCTCACTTTTTTTTTTTTTTTTTTAAAAAAACCCCCGGAAGGTGTGTGCCGTTCCGAGTTGCAGCTCGTGGCTGTATCATAAGGAAATTTGCCATGGCAAGCAAATCAGCACTTTGAACTCGCTGTGCTGAGTCGCGTGAGATTGATGGCCAGGAAGGTAGGGATGCACAGGATACTGCGCAGCGCCTCATAGTACCGAAAACAGTGTGCGTGAGTATAATAGCAGGGGCTACACGATACCTGGTGAGATGGCTTCGCTTCCAGAGAAGTGCTTCTCGAGATGTTGTTATATTGATGACGCCGTTCCTGGCCAGACTTGTGGTAGTGGGCGAGGTACTGACGTCTAGATTGCACTGTGTGTCGCACTTTTTGAGAACAAGTGTCCGTAGGAGATGCGCCCAGATGCAAGGCGCACCCCAAGTCTACACTTCTATCGATGCACGGCTCGGTGCACAGTCTCGTCGCAGTGTGTTGCTTGAGCTAGCTGGGCTACGATGATGCATGGCAACGTCAGATGATCTTTTATTGTACATGGAGAGTCCAGATGCACACGGCGGTCTGCCTCATTCTGTGATGGACGTGCTTGGTACACTTCGCTGTCTGGCCACCCAAGTAAGACACCGCATGATGCAAGTTTGCGCCGTATTGTTGACGAAAGGTCACGGTCCTCTGAGGCTTGGTCGAGATCGGCCTATGGGCGTATACCATCGTTTGGGACATCGTACACAGCGCGCGCACATGTCCAGGTGGCTCTGAGGACATCAAGTTGTTATGTGTAACGGAAATTGAACCTAATTGCAGGAACTGGGGCGCAAGCATACTCATGGTTCCAGATCGCACTAGCTCCCTGGGAAGACGTGAACACAATGGTACGGGGCTACTTCTCTTTGTGCGCAATGGGACAGTGTACAAACCCAACTCGTGCGAACTTTTCTCAAGTCCATTGACGAGCAAAACAATAGTCGGAGCTAAGGGATACATGCAAGCTGTGGCCCGATCCGTAGCTTGTAGACGTCTAGGCGAGCCGGTCGTCCAGTATCGTGTACTACCACTTTGGGACGAGCGTTTGACCGTTGCGACAACAGGCGAAAAGCAAAGATATACGTCAGCATCAGGCCATGACAACAGTGATTGCTTCCAGGATGTAGACGGGGCAACGACGCGGCTATCTCGCGACGTTGGTCTTTGGGGATCTAGATCGTCGCAGGGAGTCGATTCTGGAGCAGCTGCCAACTCTCATGCAAGCCTCCCATATAGAGTAAGCTAGTGTAAGCTATCGATATAGTTGCAACGACTAGGGGACCCAATGTACGTGTGGTCCAGACCGTTGCCAAGACAGATCTTGCGCCAGAGGAACGGCAGCAGACCTGCGCGTTCGTGTCGTCATCAAATGAATGATCGCAAGAAGTGGACTGGATGGCTCCTAGATAGCGGTGTGCGGATGCTGGTGCCGTGTGTGTACACAGAGGGCTTGCGACCGTGGATTTGAGGTTGCGATACAGTGCGCAGATCAAAGGTGGTCTGGCCAGAAACTGACAAGTCGGCCAATGACTAGGTGTCATGGCGTAGCATTTTCGAGTAAGCGCGGGTTTTGTCAGACGAATGAACCATGGTTCTCTGAAAGTCCAAAACTGGTGAGCTGCGGCCAAGTTGCGCCTGACAATGGCCTTGCAAAGACAGCACGTTTCTGCCAGAGTGATCGGCGCTGAAGGATGTTCGGTATGTGCCGGGTCAACGTCGGCGTTGGGGATGGTGTGGAGAATAGTTCGTGATGATTAGATAAATATACTCTACAAGGTCCCGACCGAGGTGCCAGATTGTGGCTGATGACGAGCTGCGTAATACGTATCCTTGCCGGAACCTTGTGCCGTCGAATTGTAACTGTACATGGCTTATGAAGAAGCGTAGTGGTAGGGTAGGTTTAGCTGGGCACTCGCACACGCAAGAAGTCGGAGTGGTGGTTTCGGAAGTTTGGAATGCCGTACACTAGGAGTAGCTGAAGCTTAGCGCAAAGGTCGCGCCCCTTTCTCAGGAATCAGAATCCAGCCGAAAGCAACAGCGACGGCGAGGTTGAGCTGAAAGAAGACGTTGGGTGCAGTGGGAAACTGTTGCGAGGTCGGCGTGCTTGATATGCTGCGCCGTGCGGGACATTGCGCGGCGCACATGGCAGTGATTATGGCAAATTTCCAAACGAGCGCTGAGATGACTGTCATTGCCTTGAAGGGCCCTGGGCGAAGTGCACATGGATCTTGGACGATGATGCAGTCCCCCTCAGTGTGTCGAGTGTTGGCTACAGGGCTGGGCACATTGCTCTAGTGTACGGTACCCGTGGCTGTCGGAGGAGACCAGCGCCATGTAACGTTACCACGGCAAGGCAGGCACTCTTGAGTCGTACATATGGCGGTTCCAAGGGTGGTTGTCGGCGGGGTCTAAGCAGCAGCAATAAAGCAAGCACGATGCAATCCGAATTCGAATGCGGGAGGGCGGGAAGGCTGCGGGTGATTCGCCAGAGTCAGACGCAATTGCGACTAGCGCCGTGGGAATAAGAGCAAGACTTTGAGCCTTGAGGCCTAGACTCGACATGTGTAACATGACACGCGCTGCGGCCGACGGAAAGCCTTTGAAGATGGGCATCAGGTGGGTGCATGTTGCGTGCTCAGTGCTGGCCGCAGGGCCCATGTAGGCTTGTGCAGGGTCGAGGGGAAAGAGGCATGACATTGATGTGTACTGTAAGAAGGAGGGTGCAGTGTAAAGGACAGATGGGGATGAGGTGTCGCAGACGGCGACTAGCGATCAGCGAACGAGCAGTGCGTCCCGTCCTGGCCCCAAGATCGTCGATCTGGGCTGGAGTGAGCGTGCACAGTACACGGTAAGACGCAGGATTCGGCCAGCGCTGCTATGTATAGTCAGGCTGGGCTTGGGGGTTGTCGAGATGAGGGCGTCGTGTGCACTGTACCGTGCGCCAGCGACACGCAGGCCATGATGTGGTGTTGAGCGTCAGCACGGGAGGGCCAGCCGCGAGAGGGCGACAGTGCTGCTGCCCGTGAATGAACCATGCGCGCACTGTGCACGAGGCAAGGAGCCGAGAGCGTCCAGACCGGCCCAGCGAGGGCGACCCGCTTTTTGGCGCTGCTTACTGTGCACCGAACAAGGCAGACGACCTCCACCAAAACACACAGCACCAAGACACACAAGCAGCCCAATCAGCGGCTGCGAGACGGGCCCGAGAGCGCACCCGAGGGCGGCGGCTGGGAGGCTGGGAGGCTGGGAGGCTGCGAGGCGGCGTCGACGGCGCAGGGCTGCGTCTTGCAACATT
This sequence comes from Plenodomus lindquistii, assembly GCA_025504975.1. NCBI lineage: Eukaryota > Fungi > Ascomycota > Dothideomycetes > Pleosporales > Leptosphaeriaceae > Plenodomus > Plenodomus lindquistii. The sequence continues at coordinate 653,889 of JANUWI010000008.1, forward strand.
GCAACATGGGCGCCCGCACGCCGCACAGCCAGCGGCTCTCGCTCTCGCTCTCGCTGGTGCAGGCTTAGTCCCCACCCACCAGAGAGGGCGGCCGCTCGGGCAAAGTCCAACAAGACGGACGCAAAGGCCTCCACCTCAGCCGGCTGTTCTAGATCGCCCTGGGCACCGCCTGCGGAGCCTTTCACGCCCCCAGTTTGCCAGTCCCGCGCCAGTCCCCTCGCATTCCTCTTACCCACCACATTCCTCCCTGCCCTCTGCCCGCTACTCCGCCATCCCCAACTTTGCCTTTCCTTCCGCATGCAATCTGTCCAGCCTCTGTAACCGTCTTCGTCCGCCAAGCCTGTGCGCCCTACCCTCGTTGTTGTCCAGCATCCCGTATAGCGCCGTTTACCCCAGTCCCCAGTGTTGGCTCGCCGCCTCGACACCTTGACAGCGTGCACACACAGCCGCAGCCGCAGCCGCAGCCGCCGCCGCCTATCCATTGACCTCTATCCCTCTGGCACACATTGTGGAGGTCCATTTCGCCTACAGCCCGTATGGGATTGTAAAACATGGCCGAACCCACTGCCATCCCGCCTGATATAGTCGAGCGCCGATCGCTCTGCCTGTCCCGACCCATGCCCGGCATGGTGGTACAGCAAGGCGTGACTGGCTTCAAGGAAGACTTGTCGCGAGTCTTCAACCCCGCTGAGAACAACGCCGCTGAACACCTGGTCCAACTCAAAAATCGCCTTCGCAACGCCGACACGGACAGCTTCTGGTCCCAACTAACCCAAGGCCTGGCCACCCTTGTCGATGCACAGTATGCCTTCGTCTCAAAAAGGATCCTCGTCGACGACAAAGACGCCGCCGTCCAACTACCGCCCATTGGTGAGCCTGGAGCGTGCTTGATGGGTGAGGCCTTCTACGTCAACGACGACCAGGGCCGAGGACCTGGCCTACTCAGGAACTTCAAGTACCACGCATACCAATGTCCATGCGCCTACATGAAGCACGACAAGATCTTCGTGATCCCAGAAAAGCTAAACGACTTCATCCTCGACAACCCCAACGACTTGATCATTCCTGGAGAGGCATATCTTGGGATCCCCTTGTTCGCCGATGGAAAGTGTTTTGCGCACTTTGGTGTCATGTGGGGCGCAGAGGGTGCTGCTCGTCGTGTGCTGAGTTGGACCTTCATCGAGATGATGTTCCACAGCTTAGAAGACATGATCTTAGCCAGAGTACTCGAAGGAGCCGATTTTGCTAAATCAGCACAATCACTTCTCGGTGGACATACTAAAATCGCGCCACACGAGGCAGTATCAGTTGCACAGTCGCTAAAGCCCTATGCGAGAAGTCTTTCCCATGAACTGCGGACGCCTATGCAGGGAGTAGTGGGCATGCTCGATGTAATGATGGCCAACGTAAAGGAAGCGTCAGAGTCATTACAGGTCGACTCACGTATACGTGAGGTATTCGAAACATTAAAGGAGAATATCGAGGCCGTACAAGGTAAGCAACGCGTTCCGAGTAGCAATTTTCTGATTTTGCTGCCCGGGGGCCAACGTGGTGAGTGTGAGACTGACCTCGCTACAGATAGCTCGAGACGCGCAGTCGAAGCGGCAGACAACGTTGTACACGCCTATGACATGAACATGGGCGTACCAGAAACACCTTTGTCATTCCTAGATGAATCACCTGACCTGATGATCACTGGAAACAACATGCAGGCTCCCTTTCGCGGTATGAAAAGACGGCGAGAAGAACTACTTTGCCCGGACCGTTCGGTCAAGGCACGTGTAGCACGACCTGTACGGCAAAGAGTCCGTGAATCGTTCTCTGAGGAACCCCATGTGCGCACTTGGATGTCGTGCCCTCCGTCCACCAGTGTGGTAGACGTCCTTGACACCACTTGCTCACATAATACCTCGCTAGGGGCCTGTGATTCGACGAGCTCGCCCATCTTCGCCTCTGAGCACTCCAAGGTCCCAGGACTCCGACATGCCAACTTGAGGGAGGTTCTTCAATACGTGATCAACGATGCCCTCAAAGTTGGCGGCCGACCAGATTCCGCAGTTGCTGAAGCCACCGAGACTGGAGAGAGGATTGAAGTACGATCACGCAGCTCAAATGGGGAAAAACATACGAAATGGATCGAATGGACCGTGTCGCCCGATGTACCGGAGACGATACTGATCGACGAGCGGGATCTAGCCAAGATGGTTTCTTGTCTAACACTGAACGCTATCAAGTTTACCCAAAATGGCTTCATCACCTTACAAGCAACCCTCAGTGCCCAAGGACGCTACATTATCATCAACATCAAGGACAGTGGTTCTGGAATCCCTGCTGCTTTCCTGCCCAACCTCTTCAAGCCCTTTGCACGTGAAGACAACTCGTTTACACGGCAGAGCGAAGGCCTTGGCTTGGGCTTGATGGTCGCCAAAGGCATTGCTAGGAAGCTTGGAGGCGATCTCTTTTGTCTGCGCTCGCATGTGTCTGGACCTTCCAGAGGCTCCGAGTTTGAGATGCGAGTTCCGCTCACTCCTGGCGAAATCTGCAGTCGTCCAGACACACCCTTTGGCTCGCCTACGCCTTCGATCAAATCACGCATGTCTGTCGAACGCGAAGTACCGCGCCTTGACCTCAGCCGCGCCCCTGCCACACCTCCCTTGAGTGCAGACTCGTTCAAGGGCGACTGTGGTCCTACCGTCACCATGCAGTCCATCTCTCCATCCGAAGAGATTGGTCTTCCCACACCACGACACGTTTCATCTTCACCCCGACGTCTAGTCGCTCGTCCTGTGTCGACCGAACGAGACATTGCCCCCGCCAAACTTGCCGAGCAGGTACCGCTCAACATCCTCGTCGTTGACGACAATGGGATCAATCGACGCGTTCTGGTCAGCATGCTGAAGCGGTTGGGCTACAAGAACATCACCACTGCGTACAACGGCAATGACGCTGTCGAGGCGGTGCGCACCAATGCTATGACTCTGAACGCTCCACAGTTCGACATGATCCTCATGGACCTCTGGATGCCACTGCTAGATGGCTTCCAAGCTACAGAGGTTATATTGGGCATGGATGAGCTGATCAGAAAGCCCACGATTCTTGCCGTCAGCGCCGACATCACCGACACTGCGCTCACCAAGGCCGTGGAAAGTGGCATGAAGGGCTTCCTTACCAAGCCCTTTGTCGCAAGAGACATTGCGAGATTGATTCGGACGTACGGCACCTCCAACAACCACCACTGATACGAACAACGACCGGCTTCGGACAACGATGACGGGTGTAATATACACACCAAACATGTTTATGATCATGACAGCATTGCATATAGCGAGGTTTTCCATTCGCTTTTGGCGTCGGTGGGGATTCCTTCTGGCTCATGATATAGTAGCCATGTTCGATACCCTATTTATTGTTTTTTTTTTTTTTTTTGCACGCATCCCAGGTTTGGGATGGCTCGATGGTACGACTTTATTGAGGAATCCAGCGCACAAGCGCAGCGACATGTCCATGTTGCCATTTAGTAATTAATGCAACTACACCATTGAAACGACTCTGCAGGACTTTCCCTTGCCTATGTCTAGTAGACCATGCTGTGATGACAGACAATGCACCTTCAGGGGTAGGCTTAAGAGAGTGTGCACCAACCAAGGGCATTTGGGAATGAGGCTCTGCCGCATATGCGACATGGTCGGATGATGGTCCCACGGCGATGGCACGGCGACAGCGATGATGTCGAGGGTGGGGGAGCGCGGGGCACAGTCGCCGGGATGCCGAATGCGTGAGGAATCTCCGGAATTCAAGCTGCAGTGGCAGATTCACTGCATGCAGCATAGACAGCTGCGGTACACGGGTGCAAAGGACATGGACGTGCAAGAGAGTGATGGGAACGAAAGACTGGTCGTGAGCCAAACACAATGCAAAGCCCAGAACATGCTCTACTGCGTGCGGTGGTGTGGGTCGGATGCGAGTGACGATTGGAGTGGGTGTGTGGCTTAGCGCTGGTGTGGCGGAAAACTAGGCAGAGGACACATGTATCCTTGGTGCATAGCAAGAGAGCCGACGAGAGCTGCTGCTGGCCGAGTATACGAGCCGTCTTGTCTCTCTAGAAGATTCTCTTGGGTGACCCTCTTCACTTCACTTCTCTAGAGCGTTTGGACCACGTTGTAATCAGTCCCATCGAAAGCGACACGTATGCAATTCGGTGATTTTCCTTTGATAGCTGGTACAATTACGACAAGTACGGATCATCGCCGAGCGCCCAGCCTCATCTCGTACCTCGACATTGCAAACCACCCACGCCTGGACTTTTTTCTTTTTCTAGAAACCCACAACGTAACGACGACAGTACCACCCCGACGCATAGGATCACCGCGCCAGAGAGGAATCGACGGACACGGCGGCGCAGCAGTGCTTGTCCAGGAGCATGGAGAATGCCTACACAAAGACGCCCGCTGAGGCGCTGAAGGCGTTCCAGGTCACAGAGGAGCGCGGCTTGTCGGAGCAGCAGGTGCGCAGCTTGCGGGAGAAGCATGGCAGGAATTGTACGTTGCCCCCACACAATGCGCTCGTTGCGGACTGTGTGTGGATCCATACAAAAGGATGACGGCTAACGCAAGCAAACAGCGCTGCCAGAAGACCCGCCCACGCCCATCTGGGAGCTCATTCTCGAGCAGTTCAAGGACCAGCTCGTCATCATCTTGCTTGGCTCGGCGGCCGTCTCCTTTGTCCTCGCCCTGTTTGAGCAGGAGGAGGGCTGGACTGCCTTTGTAGATCCTGCAGTTGTACGTGTCCCCCATCAACTCCGCTACGCGACACTGCTAACACGCCAATCTGCCAGATCCTCACCATCCTCATCCTCAACGCCGTCGTCGGCGTCTCGCAAGAAACCAGCGCCGAAAAAGCAATCGCCGCGCTCCAAGAATACTCCGCCAACGAGGCCAAAGTCGTCCGCGACGGCCACATCACGCGTGTCAAGGCCGACGAGCTCGTCCCCGGCGATGTCATCTCCGTCACGATTGGCGACCGCATCCCCGCCGACTGCAGAATCCTGTCCATACAGAGCAACAGCTTCAACATCGACCAGTCCATTCTCACCGGCGAGAGCGAGAGCGTGCCCAAGGACACGCGCGTCGTCCAGGATGCGAGCGCCGTCAAGCAGGACCAGATCAACATGTTGTTCTCCGGCACCACGGTTGTCACGGGCCATGCGACTGCGCTGGTCGTCTTGACGGGCGGAAACACGGCCATTGGCGACATCCACGAGAGCATCACGGCGCAGATTTCGCAGCCCACACCGCTCAAGGAGAAGCTGAATGACTTTGGCGACCAGCTCGCCAAGGTCATTACGGCGATTTGCATTCTGGTCTGGCTTATCAACATTCGCAACTTCAACGACCCCTCGCATGGCAGTTTCACAAAGGGCGCGATTTACTACCTCAAGATTGCCGTGTCGCTCGGTGTTGCGGCGATTCCCGAGGGTCTGGCTGTAGTCATTACGACTTGCTTGGCTTTGGGAACGCGCAAGATGGCGGCGAGGAACGCGGTTGTGCGTAGTTTGCCTTCGGTCGAGACGCTGGGAAGCTGCAGTGTCATCTGCTCTGACAAGACTGGTACCTTGACTACTAACCAGATGAGCGTCAACAAGATGGTCTTTATCAGCGAGGACGGCAACGGCCTTGAGGAGTTCGACGTCGCGGGTACTAGCTTTGCGCCCGAGGGCCAGATCTCGCTCCGTGGCAAGCCTGTCGAGAACTTGGCTGCGCAGTCTGATACTATTCGCCAGATTTGCGAGGTCACTGCTCTCTGCAACGACGCGGCTTTGGAATACGACTCGAAGAACGGCACCTACAACCTCATTGGTGAGCCCACTGAGGGCGCGCTCCGCGTTTTGGTGGAAAAGGTTGGAACTCCTGATCTGAGTGTCAATGCAAGCCGCGCCAGCACCGCCCCTGAAGACCGTCTGGACTACGCTACCAAGCACTACAACCAGCAAAACGAACGTCTGGCGACTTACGAATTCTCCCGCGATCGCAAGAGCATGTCTGTCCTGGTCAAGAGCGGAAACACGCAAAAGCTCCTTGTCAAGGGTGCCCCCGAAGCCATTCTCGAGCGCTGCACAAACGTCGTTGTTGGCAAGAACGGCAAGAAGGTCGCCATGAACAAGCAACTCGCCAGCCTCATCAACAAGGAAATCATCGAATACGGTAACCAAGGCCTCCGTGTCATCGCCATCGCGTCTGTTGAAGACATCGGCTCGCACCCTCTTCTCGGCAAGGCCAAGACTACCAAGGAGTACTCTCAACTCGAGCAGAAAATGACTCTTGTCGGTCTCGTCGCCATGTTGGACCCCCCTCGCCCTGAAGTCCGCGCCTCCATCGCAAAGTGCCGCTCAGCAGGTATCCGCGTCGTAGTCATCACCGGCGACAACCAAAATACCGCCGAAGCAATCTGCCGCTCCATTGGCGTTTTTGGCCCCAACGAAGACCTCACTGGAAAATCCTACACTGGCCGCCAATTCGACGATTTGAGTGATGCAGAAAAGATGCACGCCGCGAAACACGCGTCCCTCTTCTCCCGCACCGAACCAACCCACAAGTCCAAGCTCGTGGACCTCCTCCAACAAGCCGGCGAAGTGGTTGCCATGACCGGTGACGGCGTCAACGATGCGCCTGCCCTCAAGAAAGCCGACATTGGTGTGGCCATGGGCTCTGGTACTGACGTGGCCAAACTCGCCGCCGACATGGTACTCGTCGACGACAACTTTGCCACGATCGAAGGCGCCGTCGAAGAAGGCCGATCCATCTACAACAACACGCAACAATTCATCCGCTACCTCATCTCCTCCAACATTGGCGAAGTCGTCTCCATTTTCCTCACCGCCGCCATGGGCATGCCCGAAGCTCTAATCCCCGTCCAACTCCTCTGGGTAAACCTCGTAACCGACGGCCTCCCCGCCACAGCCCTCAGTTTCAACCCCGCTGACCACGACATCATGCGCCGCAAACCCCGCAAACGCGACGAGCCGCTCATCTCCGGCTGGCTCTTCTTCCGCTACATGGTAATCGGCACATACGTGGGCGCCGCCACAGTCGGAGGCTACGCATGGTGGTTCATGTTCAACGCCTCGGGTCCGCAAATCTCCTTTTACCAGCTCCGCCACTTCCACCGCTGCAGCACCCAATTCCCCGAAATCGGCTGCGAAATGTTTTCAAATTCTTCCGCCGAGGCTGCGTCGACGGTCAGCCTGAGCATCTTGGTGGTCATTGAGATGCTGAATGCGATGAATGCGCTCAGTAGCTCCGAGTCGCTGTTCACGCTCCCCCTGTGGAAGAATATGATGCTGGTTTATGCGATTTTGGGCAGTATGACGTTGCATTTTGCGCTATTGTATGTGCCGTTTTTGCGGGGGTTGTTTAGTGTGGTGCCGCTTGGGTGGGGGGAGTGGAAGGCGGTGTTGGCGATTAGTGCGCCGATTCTGTGAGTTTATGCCCCTTTTTTCCTGTTGTTTTCGCTGGTGGTGAGACGACACGGCTGCGTCTGTGTGTGTGGTGTTTTTATAATTCGATAGTAAAGCTAACAAGTGCGCAATAGTGTAATCGACGAAGTACTCAAGTACTTTGAACGACGCTTCTTCATTCAAAAGGGTAACGAGACGTTGGAAGTCGCTGAGCAGAAGCAGAATGGGAGACCGAAGAAGGAGTGAAGTGAGTAAATAGATATTTTGTCTTAAGTTGGGATGTTGGAGTTCGCGGTAGACCTCGCGTTGATATGAGGAGAGAGAGAAAGAAAGTAAGAAAGAGAAATGTGGGTGGAAATGGTTGTATGCATACCCCCTGGTGCTAGAGGTGAGACGCGTTTACATTCGCATTTGCATCTGCGTGCGTATTGCGAGAGGGATCTTGATCGCATTGTCGTTGTATAGTAGGGTATGGTGTAGTTCGTCATGCGCTTCCCATCTTTACTTACGGGTAGCTCGTCAATAGCAGTAGGCATACTGTCGCGAATGGCGAGGTGTATATGTATATTTACATATTTCCCTCATTGATGGGGCTATTATCTATACATGTTCATAGAACCAAACAGTCGCGCCCGTGCACTACCGGTAGTCTTGGCAACTCTCCAGTGATGGGGCCAAGAAGAACATTCAAGACCCGTCAACAACACCACTTCGCATTTCGTTGTCATCTGTCAGGACCCAAATCCTGGATAGAGCATCGACCGCCTCTAATATGAGGAGATCATGTTTCGGTGTTCAGAAGCCTCGCTCTCTCTTACATGCCTGCTTTGGCCTCTGCCAGGAATTATCCACCGCTCGGCAAATGGCACTGTATTCGACGAGAGAAACACTGCAAACTGGCAAGGTATCATCGAGTATCAGCGATCCAGAACATCCGTTTTATAACTATACATCTGGTAGATGGCTGTCAGTAACTACTAAACCTCGGCATTTCCGTACTCGAATTGATAATTCCAAACCACCGCAGATACAACGAGCACTTACGCCTCTCTGAACGGCGACGTCATTTCAACATCCACGAGCTCTTTGAAGTTGTCGCCAAGTCTGTCGGTCGTTCCACAGATGCCATCACTACCTTTGCGAAAATTGCCGAAGGCGGTTCATACCGTATCTTTGAAGCGACGTTTCAATATGGGATGAGCGCGATTGTACGACTTCCGTACCCTTGCACCGTACCTCGAGGATGTGGTATTGTTAGCGAGGTCGCTACAATGGAGTATCTTCGTCTGCATGGTGTTCCGATCCCGAAGATCTTGGACTGGAGTTCATCGACGGACAATCAAGTCCGGTCTGAGTATATCATCATGGAAAAGGTTGCGGGCAGGGAACTGGAATATACGTGGTATACGATGACGGCAAAAGAGAGAATGGCTGTTGTGGAGCAAATTGTCGATATAGAGAGGATGCTATTTGCGATACAATTTCCTGCCAATGGCAGTATATACTATAAAAGCTGTGTGGGTACCGAGACTACTACGGTTGACCTGCCCTTGGCTGGCGATTGTTGTGATACGGATAGATTTTGCATTGGACCTTCTACTGAATTCCTGTGGTGGTATCAAAGGCGAGACGAACTGGCCGTCAATCGAGGACCTTGTAAGACACCCTTCCTCCTTATTCTGTTCGCTCTTGATTAACTGGAAGGATGTAGGGAAAACACCCAAGGAAGTGTTGGAGGCAGTCGGTCATAGAGAATTGTCCTGGCTGCAAAAGTTCGGCAAGCACCGTTTTCCCCGAGAACCGCTCTACAGAGAATTCTACAATCGTCAAAAAGTCGACCCGCAAGCGCAAGTAGACAGCTTAAAGGATTACCTCAAGCCTGCTCCACACATTATTCCGGAAAATCCAGAGTTATGCCAACCAACAATCCGTCACCCAGATCTCTCACCAAACAACATCTTCATCTCTGAACAATCTGGCAACGATATAACCGGAGTCATCGACTGGCAACACAGCACCATACTCCCCATGTTACTACAAGCCAAAATCCCCCAGCATTTTTCAAAACTACGGCGACGCCGATTCAGAAAACTTCCGTCGTCCAGCGCTGCCTCTGAATTTCGAGTCTTTGGACGAGAGCGACAAGGCAAATGAATGGGAACTCTACCATCGACGACAGCTCCACTATTTCTACCTGGGATTTACAAGTACCAACAACGAGCCGCACTTTCACGCAATGCGAAAACGAGACCTCATTGTACGAAACAGACTCTATGACACTGCAGCCAGACCGTGGGAAGGCGACAAGACATCACTCAAAGCAGAACTCGTACGAATATCGACCCACTACTACTGGCCCGATATCGCTGCTTCAGCTTCAAGAATGAAAGGCGCAGACTTCGCCGTCAGATATACCGACGCAGATGTCACAAAGTGCCTCGATATCGACGCAAAGCAAAAAGGCAGCGGATGCGCAAATGCAGCGACTCCGCGACTTCATCGGCGTCAATATTGACGGGTGGGTGTCGATGGAACGCTACGAAGAGGCGAGGGAAAAATAACGGTATATCAAACAGCAAATGCTGGATGCTGCGGAGACGGAGGGAGAGCGCAAAGAATTGAACGAACATTGGCCTTTCCAGGATCACGAAGAGGTGGATTGAGTTTGATGGTTGAAGGTCGGGATATGTCATCAAGGTTCAAAGTATCATTCATACATTGCAAGTAAAAAAAATCCCTTCCCTCGTTCAGCAGGCAACGAATGTGAGGTTCTCTAGATACGGTGACATGGGTGGGAGTATCTCTAGAACTCTTTGCCCAATTCAATTTGTCCAATTACCTGGGGAAAAATTGAACATGCAATCGATATTCCAGTCTCGGATAACGTCCATACACCAAAGGCTAATGTTACATGTTTTCGAAGTGGAATATATGGCAAGTCTCTGCGAGGGACTGTAGACCGGGGAGTAGGGGATGGTAGGTTTGCGGTAGTATAATGGCGTGGGTGTGTTGTACTAGCGAGCTGGAGTGATTGTGTCTGATGGGTATGGTATGTGTGTGGATGCTGTTTGAGCGGGGTTAGTTACGTATGGAGTCGGGAAGGAATGGTCGTGAGAAGAAGGGTTTCCTTGACTTTTTTTTTTTCAAAAAATAACTGGGTTTTTCTTTTCGAGAGACTGTGGTGGGAATTTGGGGATGAGATGGTGGGGGTATATATTGCTGAAATGTACTCTAGGTATGATTTCAGCCTCCCTGACTATATGATGGCAGTATGGTTGGAAAGCTATGGGTAAAACGCCTCGACAGTAGTCCTACTTAGGGGAATCGAGCAAACTTGTCATGTAGATACCAAGTTTTGTGCATGGTTTCACAATGAGTCTGCATGGATGGATCTCGCAATGTTTTTGGTATGCGGAAATATATTTGCGACGAGGGGGACGCTGTAGACTACATGTACACGCACAGTGTAACTGTATCGATCTTCCTCGCCTGCGCGAAAATAGACAAATGTCGCCGATTGCGTGTACATGGTGTGGCGGGACGAGATTGTCTTTCTTCCCCGCTTACTCAAACATGTTATACGCCGCCGACTCCCACCCATTCCAATGCAATGTTCAAAGACGCCGGGGTGTCATATGCGCAGCAATATTGCGGTCCAACGCCAAATCCCCGGCCAAGTACAAGTTCTCTCAATTCCAGGTTGTCCGCCGAATGTCTAATCGTCCGCCCGCCGTGTTCCTGGATCAGGTAACTGTCGATACTTATGTCGAGTCTGTGAGTCGATGGTTGGGTTGCTGTCGTGTGATATCGTGGAGAGTGTACTTACCATCATCGACAAACTGGGTGTAGGTGTCGCAGGTATGACCGTCAGGGCAGCGCGACTGACCGCAGTCTTTGCACTTGGTGCCATGATCAGCAGGACGAGCGCGATGGGCGAGGCTGGCGTTGAAGGCGCCACCTGTGGTGACGACGGGTTTGTTGTCGACATGTAGGTTGATGGTCGGGGTATTGATGAGCTGAGGCGCGGCCGCTGAGGCGAGGGTGGAGGTGCCGGGAGGGTTGATGGCGGAAGAGGCTACACCGTTAACGGGTCCGTCACCTGCTGTTCCTGACATCTCGGTGTCTTCGCCGTTGGGGTTACCGGTGTTGGAGGATGGAGCAGGTACCTGCGCGTTCGGAGCCAGCATACCAAAGTGCGATTTGTAACGGTGGAAATCCTTGTCCAGACGGGCCGCCTTTCGCTCTGCAGTCTGCTGTGCCTTGCGCGCGGTGTCGAGGAGCTCTTGAGTCGCGCGACAGCCGTTGTTGGCCGTTGTCTTGTCCCTTCTCTCCTTTTGCAAGGCCGCCTTCAGTTCTCAGATTTCAGCTTCCTTGCTTCGGAGCTGAGACTAATCACGGTTCTGCAAAGCCAGAGTGTTAACTAGCTGCAGTGTATTGGAGCATTGTGTCTCCATGGAGTCCAACAGCGAGTTGTTCGTGTCCTTTTGCGCAGCCAACATCTCCTTGGAGTCTGCAAGTGCATCTTGCAGCTCCGAATTCTTGCTCAACACTTCGAAAGCCTTCACTTCAACAAGGTTGCCGCTCTCATGCCACTGCTGTACTGTCTCGACGGCCTTCTCATGGTTGACAGATCCGAGACGGCGTAGCTGCGACAGCTTAGTCGTGTACGACTCGGTCGTCTTCTCGAGCTCAGCAAGGACAGTTCGCGCCAACAGTTCGCTGGTCTGGTGCTTTGCCCAATACATGCGGTACTGATCGACCGCGTCGTCGTACGTGGCGGGCACCTGGAGGTCTTTGGCGGCGGCGGTCAGTTGCCTGGGATTTGGAGTTGAGTGATTGTAGTCCCCCATCTCTAGGTCGTCGTGGCGGCCACGAGAGTTAGGAAAGTTAGGGCTCATTGCTGACGAAGTGATTTTGATTTTTTGTGTGTGCGTCGGTTGTTCTTGGTGTGAGACTTTAAATCGACATGTAGAAGTGAAGTCGAGCTAGAGCTATGACTCTGCATGCGACGACAATCAGACTTAGACTGTTCTTGTCCGTTTGCACTTGCAGTGATCCGAGCTTCTGCCTTATGTAGTGAAGAAAATGCGACATGCGATCAGCACTGCACTGAGCGCCTGCTCAGTGCTACATGTCGTGACCTAGGCAAAAGCGAAGCACAGGTGACTGTCACCCGATCATTAGTTTCAGGATCTACACCGTGATAGAGCTGGGATTGTACCGTCCACTGATGTGAGGTCGGTGTCGCTGCGTACCTGATGTCTAGACGCTCGCTCGGTTGGTCAAACCAAACCAGCCCAAGGCTCCAACGCGATCATTTCGCCTTCTCCTCACTCCCTCAGGGGGTCCCAGCTTGCAAACAATCAATTCTTCCTCGATAGCTGCCTCTTAGGCTAGCATAGCAATGAAAAAAAAACCGTAGTCGCGACTTGGGCAGCACCTTTCCAGTAGCTGCTTAGTCCAGACAGAATGAATCTGTCTGGTGTATGAAATAGCGGGCATACACTCCCTAGCTTGGATAGATGAAAAACCAACTGATTGCCCTCGCAAACGGTGTAAACACCGAATTGCGCCCTGTGTACGCCCAAACACCACGGTGAAGCCACCGGAAGTGCCCAGAAACATAATATCGTCGGTGAGGCAGTTACGACTGGCAAGTATCTTGCGCACTGGCAGCGGCTGTTGAAGGGAGGCCGAGGCTTCTCCACGACAAGGACCAGCCAGAGGAATCGGTGTGGAGCGGAGGAGGGGTAGATAAAGAAAGGGATCAGAAGGAGGGGTGCAAGGGGTGGGCAACGGGGTGGATGGAGTGGGGGGTGGAAAAGACATGAGGTACATGGAAGGTGAATTTGAATTGTGAGGGAGAGATGTCGAAAGGAAGAGCTGTTGTGTGGGAAGTGGGCAGAGGGCAGGTCTTTATACCCCCCTCCACAGGTGGGCCAATGCGCTGGGTGAGTCAGCCTCGCTTGATGCCCCCCCGCGGCACGTGCGCTGGTGACGGTGAATGGGAGTGCTCACTGACCTCAGGGCTAGGGCTTAGCCGCGACTGCCTGATATTGACTTGCGCTTCGACACCCACCCTGTGCTTAAGTCGCGCCAGTACACCAGAAAAGGCAACATGACTGACAAAATACCTGACGTGCCCGATCAGACCTTTCTCAATGCGACTATCGATATGTTACTCAACCGCTCTCAGTCTGCAATCAACAACGACTTGTGGAAGACCGTGGTGGACAAACTCAAGAGCGACCAAGAATACATGATCAAGGTCGCTAAGACAAGGCTTTCTGCGCGGGGACTACGATAACCTCATCCATCTCATACGGCGAAAGGACGATGTCATCGCAAGGAAAGATGCTGAGATCGCCGAACTGAAGGCTCGTAACACTGAGCTTGTCAAGAAGTGCCTCGCGCGCTCTGAAACCAGAGGAACCAGGCAATATGAGCTGGCCGTCGTTCTCAAAGACCCCAAGTAAGTATGCTCCCGAGCCTTCTCATCCTGCTTTTATCCACCTCCACGCCCGTAACATGATAAGCCCAGCTGACCGGACCCAGCATGACCACAGTCGAGGCCAAGCTTGACTTCCATGAGTCGTTTCAACAACATGCTGTTCTGTGTACTAGATGTTACGCTCGTGGTCTCGAGTGTGATGCTGGAAGTCCTTGTCAGGCTTGCACAACAAGTAGAGCAAGTTGCAAGCGCATACAATGTAAATCCTTCGATCTTGGATCTCGGATATGTGCAGACCGTCTGTGTCTTTATGCTCATCCAGAAGACGGGTATCCAAATGTACATCCAGGTGGCTTGCTAGCTCGGAACGCGCGACTACCGCCGGTGGAAAGGAGGAGGTGGTAAATCAGAATATGGGGCGACATGAGCTATTCTACAAGATTACGGTGTCAGCCATGTCAGTAGCGGGAAGTCTCAGTAGCAAAGAGCTTCACAATGAACGTGAGTATAAAAAGCGGCTCATCAGGTGTACAATGTCTGAATAATAGCCTACAATAACATGATTCAATTCTAATCTACTTCCATCGCCCGCTCCATCTCCGCAACCTTGAACGCTTCGCCAGTCGGGTGCGAGAACCTACATTTCTCTGGCTTTTTGTGACACTTCCTTCTCAAGTATTTATGACATACACGCTTCCCATCTGGACTGCGAACCAATACCACCGCAGGGTCGGAAGACGCGACCTGATCCTCCAAAGCCTTTGCACATTCGAGAAAGAGGGCGCCGGTGGGATGCGTATAGTTACACTCAGACGGATGGCGGGTGCACTTTTCTTGTACATAGAACAAACACACACCCTTCGCTGCTTTGCACTTCACCCTCTTGTTATTCTCGTGTAGGTCTTCCTCCTCGGAGTCTGCGTCGTTCGCGGTGCCGTCTTTGGGGAGTGTGGGTTTCTTGTGAGGACGGAGTAGGTTTGCGAGAGCTCGGGGGTTGATATAAAAATCTCTGTGTCTATTAGCAAGCGAGATTCCGGTGTGATGTGAGACTCACTCCACGTAGTCGCTGTCGTAAGTGATCTTGGATCGCGTACGGGTGCTGACCGTCTCATTCGTGGGCACGTGCGATTGCGATTGATTGTTGGGATTGTGCTTGCGCTTCTCAAGTATCGCCGCCTTCCTTGCGCGAGCTTCTTCTTTGCGCTTTCTCTCGTTGTGATCTTGCTCTTCTTTGCGGTGCTTCTGCGCTCTCGTTGCCTCATTGTGCTCCTCTTGTAGTCGAGACACGACTGCTTTCCGAGCTTTCGCCTCAGCCTCTCCTTCATCCTCTGTCGCATCTCGCTTACGTTTCAATACGCCTTGGTTTGAGACCAAGTCCTGGGCGGTATTGGGAATGGCTGGCGTGGTGGGCTTTTGATGCGATCGCAGATAATAACGCGGCTGAACGGAAAGCGTCGTCGCATCGCGCAAGGATGGTGAGCCCGCTCCGGCAATTCTGGAGTCATTTGCGCTGAGTGGAGGTCGCGGCGGAATATTCAAAGGCGGCTGTGAGCCTGGGCCTGGGTGTCCAGTGAAGGCGGGACGGGGAGGCAATGGATGAATGATCATGGTGTAGTTGAGGACAGTGGGCGTGCAGCTGTCCATGATTTTTCTAAAGTAATATCGAAGCTCCAGAGCAACAAGGAATACTAAGGTTGTTCCATTATAAAGGCACAAAGGCACAATGAAAGCTCCGCGTGCGTTTGCTTTGTCCGCACTTGTCGCGAACGCGGCGTCACACCTGTGCTTCTACTACTTAATCTCTGATATACCGCGCAGCCTACGAATCACAATACTGGTAGACAAGACGACATTTACTTTTTTTCGCAGCCAATATGAACCCCAATATCGATCCCAATAGCTACTCGACGCTTGAGGGCTCCAAGCGACTTGAAGCGAAGCTCGCACAGCTCGAAGCTGACCCCTCCAAGCGCGAATGTATTAGTATCATTCGCGCGCTACACATTCAGCTCCTTGATCTGGATGAAAAGTTGCGAGAAAAAAAGAGCGGCGCTGTAAAGACCACCGACAACGAGTACAGACTGAATCAGCGCATCGACACACTTACGAAATACTGCAAGACCATGGCAACGGACAGGCAAGACTACATGAAGAGAGAGAAAGAGCGGATTGAGAAACTAGAGCAACTGACTGAAGAATTGAAGGAAAAGCGCCAACTGTTCAAGATGCTATATGGTTACGCTGCCGATCGATTGAGCGAGGTGGATCGGTTGAAGCGAGACGTTGCAGCTCTGCAGGCAGAGAAGGTTGACACAACCTCGTCACGCCCCCCAGTATCTGTTGCTTTCAAGCTGCCGGGATCACCAGTGTTCGTGACGAAGACTGTGCTTGGGAAGCGCAAGGCACGTGAGGCAAGTCCAACTGTCTCATCGACTGAGCCACCCAGCAGCGAAGCCGCGTTCACACCACTTGGAGAAACAAGCCCACCGTCCGCAAATGAAGATGCGGAAAAGCGAGCAACTCGCTCATCCAGTCTGTAAGTGAACAAGAATTGACTAATCGAGATTGGCTCTCCCAGTCGCGCAAAAGAAACCCATATTCGCCGCATCCAAACAAAGCTAACAAGCCCCAGGAAATCCCCAGATCGGCCATCAAAACGAATCAAACTCTCAACGTCAACTACTCAGAGGCCTCGGAACGTCGTCGCATGCACTCAGTGCTACGCCCGCGGTTTGAAATGCGATCACGGGGCGCCCTGCAAGCCTTGTTTTGCCAATAAGAGGAAGTGCAAGCGCATGAGGTGTGCTACGTACGAGAAAGGAGAGAAACAATGTCCCAACCGGCACTGCTTTCTTGCGCATCCCGAGGACGGCTATCCCAACACGGTACAATGCTCGGGAGCGAAGAGGGACGGCGGTCTTCCACCGGTTTCTATGATTTCGCGTTGGTGAGGATGAGAAGTTGTGTAGTATATAGCAAACTTTAGTAATTAGCTTTTCTGTGATGAGTAGACACATCGTCTTGCTAATAATACTTTTTGAAGCGCTGTGCTATCTTAGTGAATTCTAATGGTCTTTGCGTATTGGCCGATGATCTCGTAAAGGGCCAGTTGTATGTCACCGCAGTCGCGAGCGATAGCAGTACTCAGGACATGAGTTGTAGGTGCTGACGAAAACATACCATTGCGCTATTTGAACACTATGCCAAACCTCTAAGACAATACTCAAATTGTACGCATCCAAACTTTACAAAACCATGACGCTGTCTTAGCGAGACGTCTCCTAGCCAACAACGAGCAGTTACAGGCTTTGAACTTTTGCGAAGCGGCTATAAAATGCGAAACCTATCCAAAGCCTCACTCTGAGCGGCCAACATCGTCTCGTTCCGGATCGTATTTAGCGCAAATCCCGAGGATGCTTGAAGCCTGGGCACCTGCCTTCGCATTCTCCTCGCAGCCATGCTTGGCAGATATCACGCTCACTTTTCATCTTAGCAAGTGGTATTGCGGAAGTCTCAATATTGGCCCTGTTGCGTATACATCAGTAAGAGCATTGCACCAACGCACGGATTATACTCACTTGTCCTCTGTGCTGCGCTCTTTGCCCCGGTAGACAATTTCGAACGCTTGTGGGTTGCCGTAGAATTTGAGTTGCTCTTCGGCGTACGCCAGCTTCGCTCTTAGCATCGCAATCTCGGAGTGGTCTGCGCACTTCTGTTTCTGAAGAAGAGCAACTTCTGCTCTGAGAGCCTGTCCCTGCTCATAGAAAGTGTTCGCGTGGTCTTCTAATTCATTAAGACTGTTCGTCGCGATGCGATTAGCGGTTTTGAGCTGCGCGATCCTGAATTTGAGGAGATCTTCCCGCTGCTCCGAGCTGTGCTTGAGGCTTAAGTTGTCGAGAGACATCTCTATCAACGCTTTTTCTATAGCATCGAGCGCTGTTTTGCAGCTTGTACCTTCGGTATGTCGGCGGACTTGTAATGCGCGCATTATACAATCTCGCTCATCTATCATCTTGCGCATCTCATCTTCGAGGAAAGCATTTCTGGTCTGCTCGATTAGCAAAGCTGAATCGAGATCCATACTGCTACCGTCACTGAGGTTATACTCGTTCCCCATCTCCAGACTCCACTCATCGGACTCATTGGACGCAATGGCCACAGGAGTAGGAATCTCGTGGTTCATGGCAAGGCGATGTTGAGATGTTCTCTGTGGTGGTAAGTTCAAATTTGAGTTTGAGAGATGACTTTTGAACAAAATCGCGTCTTACCGTGGGCGATAGGATGGGTAAAACTGAATTGAACCAGCGAGTTCGATATTACATTCACATCTGTTGAGCGTCCATGCCATTATTTGCGCATTACCGTCACGTGCGCGGGTAAGTTACCGCCGACATTCACTGTCGCCGCACAACGCCTGCCTAGAATGGTCCAGGTCATACGCGAACATGTGATGGGGGCCCGAAAGCCCAGGCCCTCTGCACATAAACACTTGTTCCCGCCCACGCTTTGTTCTCTTCCTTACACTCCATCAACTCAACTGCAACCTCGCGTGCAGATGGATATTCCTTTCCCTTTTTTGCCCCCCACCTCGTCCTCCTCCGGACATCTGCGCCGCCCTGTACTACAGCTATTGTAGGCAGTACGGTGCTGATAGATCCACTCGCCTCACCTTGGGCTCGTAGTGTCAGAATTCTGCCCTCGTTGGCGGCGTTACCTGGCTACGAGCCCCTCCACCGTAGTGCTGGCGCAGTTTCACCCTGCAGCTCTTCCTCATCCTCGTAGCTCTGTGCCGGACTTGCGGAGTGAACTCTTGTGCCACTACTGCGGTGAGTTGGAACTATGATCGTTGATTTGCTTCACCGGCAGGATTGGTGTTTTCTGACGAGCCGTATTGCGATGCGGTGAGAAAGTTGCGTCCACTCGGGCGCAGATACACGCTCGGTTCGAGGGATATTGTATCTGCGAGCGCACTTCAACGATCATCAGATTCCATTTCAAGCTAGGGAGTGCATGCCCGTATGTCATGCACCAGCTTGGCCTTGATGCCTTGTCTGGACTTCGGTCACTGTTTCTTTTTCATTGAATTTGTCGCCCTTGTGGCGCTTTTCGAGGAAGAATTTTTGAGTTATCTGTAACAGGTCGTAACTTGTGTAAAGCAGCCTTTCTAGTAATGTTCTTCTGAACGTACGAAGACATACATTAATTTCAGCGTATATAGGACAGGTAATAAGCAAAGCCTGCCTTACTTGGTAATATGTTATCTCTTCAAACACAGATTAATCACAGTCCCATTCTTCACAATGCAGGCTCCGAGGCACCAAATGTATCCTTTGTTGACGTGGCGGGCGATAAGTGGTCTCCATCGGCGGGGTAGGTAAGCGCCAACATACGGCGCAGCTCATCTAGCACATACACCTAATTGTGCCAATATCCACCTGGATACTGCTTCGCTTGAGTTACTTTTCTTACGCTTCAGCGAGTCTCGACATAGTTGTCAACAATGGCTAAGAAGAAAACCGCGAGCAAGAAGACCGTAATCCGGCACCCAGTTCCCGAACCGGAGCCTCTATTGGAAGAGTCGTTCATGGAGTCAGCTCCGCGGCCTAAGACCTCGTTAGGAATACTATTTTTATTGACTTCTCTCCGTGCATATTTAACTAACAGTTGTCTATAGTCCCTACACAAGTCCTCCAGTCGCTCTTCATCTCGGCCCCGAACGTAGACAGTATTACGTCCTGCAAGATCTCTTGCAAAATCCAAGTTGGATGGCGTCTTCCCGCTCATGGGGACACAGAATAGAGTTACCAGACGTGGACGAAAACACAAGTCACGTACTGGTTCATTACCTGTACACTGGTGCTTACCAAACGCTCGACGATATGGAAACCTCTCCGAACGAGGTTGTACATGTCGAATTTAGGAGAGCGGTTCTGGCCTACGTTACGGCGAAGACCTATGAGCTACATGGCCTACAGCAGCTGGCAAAGGAGAAGATTGAACATTTCGGCATCGAGATGAATATCTTCGACATCATTGAAGCTATCAATGACGACTTCGCAAAGCTCCCGAACGATGCCACCTGGTTCCATGACTACTTGGACGGGAAAACCAAAACTGCATTCGAAGAAGATCACACAGCATTCGCAACGAATGACTTGTTCGGCCGCATTGACAATGTCGCTCTGATCAGAGCCCTGGCAAAATGCGTGGTAGAAGTTTACGACAACAAGATCTCAAGCATACTTCGCACAAAGAATGTGCCAGTTCCGAGTGTTTCAGAAGAGTGTATCTCCGTTTCCCAAGACTTACCTATCGAAGAACCACTGTCTGAGGAGTCCTTTGCCATAGAAGAAGCCCCTGTTGAACACTATTCTCCACAAGGGTGTCCTACAGAAATGTGTCCTGCTGAAGACTATCCTGGGGAAATGTGCCTTGCTGAAGAATGTTCTATTGAGGAGATCGAGGAAGCGCCAGAGGTCGAGCCAGAACCAGTGGCCGAGCCAGAACCAGTGGCCGAGCCAGAACCAGTGGCCGAGCCAGAACCAGTGGCCGAGCCAGAACCAGAGGCCGAGCCAGAACCAGTGGCCGAGCCAGAACCAGAGGCCGAGCCAGAACCAGTGGCCGAGCCAGAACCAGAGGCCCCAGAGCCAGAACCAGAAGCCCCCATGGAATATCCTTTGGCTAATCCCTTTGCGGGTCTTAGCAAGCTCCAGAAGAGGAAATTGGAGAAGAAGATTAAAATTCAAGCCAGGGAAAAAGAGAGGAGAGAGGCAGAAGAGGCGGCCGCGGCAGCGGCAGCGGCAGCAGAGGAAGAAGAGGCAGCAACGTTAGCGGCAGCAGAGGAAGAGAACACCAAACAAAGCGAGGAAGTCAGTTTGCGTATCAATAACAACCATTCTTATCCAGAAGTGGAGCCAGAACAGCCTATCGAGGCTGAAGGTGGGATATGCCCCTTTCGGGCCAAGCATTTGCTTGAAGGGGATCAGTGGAAATCCTGCAAACAATGCCGGGATCTACTGAGCCAGGTTGCTATGGGAATTGTCCGTACAGCTCATGCAGATGAGGTTGGATATGAGGTTGTGGACCCTGTCTTGATGAAGCGATTGTGAATAGGATCTATCTCCTTGTCTTGGGCAGAAAGCTGCATGTTTCTAAACTCTCGTATTTTTGATTTCTATTCACTGTTCGTAAGCAGAATATAAACTTGTGTCATGCTTCGTACATAGGTACTCTTTTATCTGTGATCAATGTAACGATCGTTGAGTAATCTCGTCCTTTTGGTGCCGTCGTCCACTGCGTCACCCGATACCATCATCCACAGCCCTCTTATCGTCTCTTCAACACCAACACTCACATCCACAGCTGCCACTCCACGCGCGTACAAACCTCATCGTCCCTTACGAATCAAAAATCGCTCCATACGCTGGGATACCTCTACTCTCCAGATCATAAACCACTTTCATCGTAAATGTCTTATTACTAATGACAATCACAGCCTCGGCGCCACTCTCCTTCCACATCCTCCACGCCATCAGACTCATATCCGGTTTGCCCTGGGTGCGCGTATTATGAACTACAGCATACGGATCAGCCTTAACCACGCTGTCCACAATCTCCTTCCCGAACGTCTGCTCCGGGTGCGGCGCCGTCCAGAGAATGCGACACGGGACTTTACCCGCCAGGATCACAGCGAGGCAGGGGCCGATGCCCGAGCCCGTTGCGACGAGGATGACGGATCGAAAGAGCGTAGCTATGCGGAGAACGCCACAGGTGGGAGTCCCGCGAATCCAAATGTGTGTGGGAGCGCGGGAAATGGTGCGCCCGGTGAAGTCGCCTGCGCGGCTGACGATGGAGGAAAATCCGGTCGCGCGGGGACCTGGATTGGCGATGGTGGCGAAGCCGTGCCAGTCTTGGAGAGGGCGTTCGGCGAGACGCACGGCGGTCCCGGCGGTGGGGTGGGCGTGATCGAACCAGAGGCGGACGGCATGGCTGGAGAGAACTTCAGAGCGGACGGGGACTTTGCGGAGGAGGACCCAGGGGAAGATGATGGCCATCGTTGCGATTGTGAGGAGCCAGACCGGGGGAGAGCGCAGGTAGGCTTTTGAAGGGGCGATGCCGGGGTTTAGGTCTTTTGTTGCGAGGAAGGAGTGGACCCAGAGGAGGATGAGGGCTGACCATCCTCCAAAGCGATGCGTCATTTCCCAAAGGTTGTGGTACTTTGCACGTATCGTGGGTTGCGACAGCGAGCCCATTGTAACGAAAATGACCACTACAATGTAGGACAAGATGGTAGGCGCGAGACTGATACGCCGAACGTCAACAGACTTCGTGAGCTCCAGACTCGCTCCTACTGTGAAGATTGTGAACCACATTGTGGCAGCGATCGCACATCCACTATGTATGCCCCCAATGTGGTAGATCTGTGCACAATATCGACGGATCGCGAGCGGTAAGCTCGTCGGTACTGAGCAGAAGACTGTGAAGAGAAGGTTAATGACTGGATCCGAGCGCATCAACACAGCCATGCACAAGTTGGCAGCTGCCGCAGTGGCCATGTCCGCAAGAACATACTCCGCAAGCTCATAGTTGCGATAAAGCATGAAGCACGCCATGGAGATATTTGCGACAATGACAATTGAGAAAAATCGCCGGTACAAAATGAGCAGTCGATATCGAATCCACGATTGACCATGCAGGCCGCGCTTTGCAGGGAGTACGTCGGGAATCTCGACGACGCTGGTGCCCGCAGAAGAATCGCCAGACTCAGAAGGCTTGCTCGAATAGGCAACCAGACCTTTCTCGGGGTCTCCGATCGAGGACGGTTCACTTGCCTGAGCGAAGTGTGTTTCTTTCGGTACCGAGATTTCGGTGTGCGGCACTGGCGCCGCGATTTGAGTACCAGAATCAGCTCGGACGCGTGCCATGGCCAATGTACCAAGAGCCTTTTTATCGATCTTGCCATTCGTGGTCAGAGGAATGGTGGCCACATAATTCCAGAATTTGGGTACAGAATAGTATGGCAGATGGCGTTGAGTGAACACGTCCAGATCCTGTTGTTCAACGAAGGTCGCTGCGGTATAGAAGCCATTAAGCTCTCCATCAAGCATCATTGCAGCAGCGCGTGTGATACCCGGAAATTTCTAGGATTCTGTTAGTTTCGCTAGCAATATTGAGAGATGGAAAATAGATGTTACCTCAATGACTGTAGCCACTCCGTCAAGCTCTACGCGGAAGCCCTGCTATCGTCAGTGACTTTCAGATCTGGATTGAGTGAGGAAATACTTTGATCTTGACCTGATCATCCACACGACCAAACGTTTCCAGCGAGCCATCCTCCCTCCAACGCACAATGTCGCCCGTGTTGAACATCATAGAGCTGATGAATCATCAGCTATAATACGTGAAACTGAACTAGTATACGGACCTATCGTCCACGAATCGGTCTCTCTTATATCGTTGCGCTGTCAGCTCAGGAAGGTTGATGTAGCCGCGTGAAACGCCTGCACCGCCCACCCACATGATGCCTTTTTGACCAAAAGACACGGGCTGTTCATTATCATCCAGGATGTAGCATGTTGTATTTGGTAGTGGTCTTCCAATAGAGATAGGTGTACCAGAGACATGTCGATGAGCGGAGTTGAGAATTGTTACTTCGGTTGGCCCGCAAATATTGTAGTATGCGATTCCCTTCGACCACTCGTCGGCCAATCTGCCAGGATATGAGTACGCAGCATTGAGAGCATGAAAACGACATTGCTTACGCTTGAGGACATGGTTCTCCACCAGTAGCCACGGTACGCAACTGCGGAAATGAAGCTCGCGAGTACCGAGACAGTATGGATGGCGTCGAGATAAGAGTGTCAACCTTGGAACCGATTAGCAAAAGCGGCACATTGTGACATTCCACCAGATCTCACCTCTCGTAATGTGGAGTTCCAGTCACTGCCCCTGAGATATAAGGTTCCCCCATTCATAAGACAGCCAAGAATCTCCCAGGCTCCTGCATCATCATCAGCTTCATGACTGACATTAAATGGCCATACTGACCCATATCGAATGCGATGTTCAGCACTTGGGCGACCTTGGAACCGACTTTGATTCCCAAATTTGCCGGTTCGAGTAATAGGGCATTCGTGATGTTCCTATGGGAAACGTCTACTCCCTTTGGCAATCCTGTGCTCCCTTCGAAAACCCTTAGCTATGACTTGCGCAATTCGCAACAGAGTCTCACCTGAAGTGTAGATGGCGTATGCACCGTCTGTCGGCGCAATTGCGACCAGCGGTCTCTCTGCTGAGTGGCTTACGCCTGTGTTGGTGTCCAGTGTGATTATGATGGAGCCACTTGTGGCGCACTTTCGCAGTTTATCCCAAAATCGCGGTAAACAGAGTACGAAACGAGCGTCTGTATCATTTATGATGTGCTGTAGACCTTGCTCTGAAGCTACAGCTCCGTCGATAGGCACGTACTGACAACCTGCCTTCAAGATGGCAAAAATTCCAGCGAGCATTTCGAAGGACCGTTGCACGACCAGGCACACGCGGTATTTTGGTTTTAGACCAGATTCAATCAGCTGATGCGCGAGGCGGTTCGCCGCAACATCCAATTGACCGTATGTGATCGTGTCATCCCCAATTCTGGCAGCAATTGCAGCCGGATGAGAATCGACGATACTTTCAAATGCTTCATGGATCAGTCGATGAGGCACTGGCAGTGGAGGGCCGGTTCCGAAGCGATGTACAAGGTCGAGATTCACGACATGTTTGCTACAAGGACTTGTGCTTGTCGGAGGAGCCATTGGGTAGATTTTGAGAGAGATATGATTGTAGATAACTGGAAGTTGTTGTGTCGGAACATCCATTCTCTTATAGCTTGCTAATGAAGCCGGTCTAAGACGGTGGACTACAAGACGTCACATCACCTTAATCCCAATACGGGAGCTGCCCTCCGTCGATAAAGCCAGTCAGTCCATGAAGCCAGCTACATATGGATCTGCATAGAGGTATTGCAGCTTGGATCCTCGAGTATGATAACGCCAGGAGGATGCTTGCAGAATTCCCCTTCTTAGAAACCTGCCGTTAAAGGGTCAAGCTCCGAGGCAGAATACATGCCATTCGTATGACAGACAAGTAGCATTCGTTGGCTGCTCAAGGGAGACCGGCGGAGTGATAGCAACCATCTCTACTTATTGGATGGGGTGCACATATGCCAAGTCGATCGCATAGGGGACATCGAGAAGTTGACTCGAAGAAGTGGGCGATCTCAGCCCCTCGCCGACATGCGGTAGCCGCCGCCCTCGAGGAGGCCCAGAGTTTTTGATGAGTCCGGTGTCGTATTGCGCTGCTAGTGACCCAACGAATGTCCATCCCTCGGCCTATTAAGGAAGTTGTGTGATGGAAGGATGACTGCGTAAGAGCATTGAACCCCCACCTTCTGTCAATAGGTGCGGAAACATCAAGAAAGTTCAGCTTATCACCTCGAGACAAGTAAATGTTTATGAAAGAAGTGGCAAACCATTGGTGTAGGTTGGGAACCGGAAACGACCAGATAGATCCAACTTGTGACAGACATTCCAGAGGCCAGTATGGTGTACTGCCATTGTATGAATCACGCTCATGATACTAATCGTAGTTAGCAGCTAATACATGGGTGAACAGTGCTTTGTGTTAGGCATATTCGTGAGTATGTACCATGTGTAGCTAGCAGGGCGCGGCCTGGAGCCAAGTTCAACACTCCGTAGTGTAGGGTAAAGCAGGTGCGTACCCTTACCAAGTTACCATACTAGTACTCCGCCCATTCACAAATTAATGCAGGGTCTTCTGTCACAAGCCAAAGTAGTGGCCAACAAAACAGCTATCAGAGACGTTCCGCTGAGCAGTTGTGACGTTGACGCGTGGGGTGGGACATACATGATGTTTACACGTTGGGTCGTAACCCCGTCTAAGTTTGACGACTTGCTGTTTTGGATCTGGGTTGCATTGGCCTGCTAATTTGTCAAACTTCGACAGGGGTGCGACGCGACGTGCAAATATTATGTAGGAATCTGCTTTTCGCAAACGGCGCACGCTTCAACATCTGTCCCAATCGTTTCAAGTGGATATATCTCAGCTGCAGCCAAGCCAGCGATGGCGTTGGAACAAATGGCCGCGCTGTCAGGAACCTTTTGCAGCACTTGGAAGTGACTTACGTGTAGATTATGCGTGAGCTGCAAGCTGTGGGGTGAATAGGTGCTGGCTTTGATGCAAGGGACGGGTGTCACGGTATGATCCACCGCAATGCGAACGTCTAGGTGACGGCAGGAGTGAACCTTCCAATCCGAGGTTGAGCCGCCGCTATGTAGGCCATTGCACATATAGGTGCACATTCACCGCGTTCATGTGAACCAGGCCTTGATTCCTCTCTTCAGTTCTGAATCTATTGATCATTTGTTCGACCTGAGTGCTGTCCTGATCTCATACATCTCCGCCGAAGGAGTAGTCGCATAACCGATTACCAAGTCCAGATTCGCCAGATAGCTGTTATGGAACCCATTAGAGAAGGATCGCCTTCGTTGGTTGTGACCTGTAAGGACGCTGGCGTGGCTGTGGTAGTGCTGAATCGACCAGAGAAGCGTAACGCGTTGTCCCAAGATCTGATAAATGAATTGACAGGGGCTATGCGGGGATTGAATGGTTGTCCGACGGTACGCGCCGTGGTACTTAGTGGCTCCGGAGCTTTTCCATTTTGCGGCATGTCGGAACTCTTTCAGAATCGAGCAGAACGTTGAGACTGATATTGAGCATAGCTGGTGCAGATCTGCGCGATCTAGCAAAGTTGACTACAGCGGAGGCCACTCGCATAGGTTGGCTCAAAGATGTCGAAGTGGCGTTTGCAAGCTTCCAGAAGCCGATAATAGCAGCGGTTCGAAAATATGCCGTAAGTGTTCTCAGGGTATTTGATAGGACTATGCTTGTCTTTCGTAGTTTCTCATCATAAGGATGAATACTGACAGAAAGCTCTCTAGTTTGGTGGTGGCTTCGAGCTTGCTCTGATGGTGGATACCCCCAACAAGGTCTTCCCATAAATTCAACACTGACCCCAGCAGTGCGATATGATATTCGCTTCAGCAGACGCCCAGTTTGGATTTCCCGAGATCAAGCTGGGAACAATCCCTGGTCTGGGTGGATCACAACGACTGACCAAATCCGTTGGCAAGCATAAGGTGTGCACCCCACGCGTACTGATTCCAAGATGATTTGTTAATTATAGTGACGAACGATCCACTGATTCGAGCAGGCGATGGAGATGATCTTAACCGGTGCACCAGCCTCAGCGAGCGAGATGGAACGCTTGGGGGTGGTCAATCGCGTTATGTTGCCAACCCAAGACGTCTTCGATGAGGCTCTGCGAGTCGCACAGACAATCGCTTCGTATTCTTCACCGACAATTAGCCTGGCGAAGCAATCCGTGAATGCAGGTGAGGCTGCATTGAACCCGATCCTCTTGGACACATTTGACAGACGTGAATAGCGGAAGCCACGACTCTGAATGCGGGGCTCGAAATCGAACACGCATTATACTACAACAGTTTCTCACTTGCTGATTGTCACGAGGGAATTGCAGCGTTCCTGGAGAAGCGGCCGGCAAGCTTCCAGCACTGTTGATCTGCCGAGGCAAGGTTCCTGGCTGGCTTAGCACGGTACCTTCTCAATTGGAAGCATGGCGCATACACAATCAGCCCCTGTGTTCTGCCAATCTTGTATAACCACAACATGGGGTCAATCGCTGCAGAGAACGTGGTATGTCTGGTGGGTCATTTCCTCTAGGCAGTGTAACGTTAGCTGTTAGTAAAGGTAGCGGCACGGCCTTCGAATCTGAATACCTTGAGGCAAACCTTGTCTATCGACCTGCATAGTCTCCTACAGGAGGTTGACACGTCGGTTCGCATCCTTCTCAAAGTTCAACAGATAGCAGCTCTAGAACTTGGTCAAATTAAATTGCTCATTTGTCGAGCTTTAGTAAGGATGCAGACTGACGTGCCAACCTCCTGCAGAGTGCCGCACATACTACTCGCTGTAGCCATGAAGCCGTGATGTCGTGAGATGTAGTGTTGTGATGTTAGGACGGAGAGGGGACGACACGAGCGGGTCGCGCGAGCAAGCTTACGTCGCGGCGAGCACGCGTGAGGGGCAGAGCGCGACCTTATACCGCTGAAGAGACTCGAGACCACAAACACTCGTCATCATGACGCTGACTACAGTGAAAGTGATGAATCATGACACTGAGGCGGTAGAAGTTCTGCCGCGACGAAAAACTGCATGGCAGGTCAAATGGTGTGTGTTTAGTCACGTGGTCAGGCCAGAGATGCCCACCTGGGCAGGTGCTCTCTCGTCCATGAACTGGTTCGCTACCATGAGCTTAGCTGCTCGTGTTATACATGCATCACGACAAATTGCTTTCATCGAATGGTGGCATATAGTGATATAAAGATAAAAATTACCTGTGCAAAAAAATCAAGCCCTCCTAGGCTGGTATCCAAAGCGCGACAAAAAAAAACGCTTCGATGTGCAACAATCATTGCAAACTCAAACTAGTCCTGTTCTGGGCGGCCGAGAACATGATCATGTGTCACATCTCTTATATTCTTTGTCTCGATACGGCCCATTCCTGGATACTTGTCGTGGCGGTCAATTAAACTGTTGACCGTACTCACATCCTGTAGATGGTTGTTACTGCCTTCGCTGCTGACAGTCTTGATTTGTGAAAGGGCGTATTTGTCGAGCAGTTCGTGCTCGGGAAGTGCCGTGACTTCTCCACCGTTCTCCTCAATTGCTGGCATATCTTGCTTCTCGTTGTCGACGGCCAAATTCCTCATGCGTGAGTTCAGATCAAGCGGTCCGTTCGGATCTGGTATCGCGCTGAGCGACTTTGACCGCACTGATTCAAGTGCATCGCTATCCTTCGATGTGGTGATTTCTGATGGATTTATTTCACCCGCTGAAAGCGAGCGTAGAGGGTCGACGACTTCATCAGTGCCAGGTGTGCTCTCGGAACGGGGTTTGTTGATGTGCTTGGAACTTTTCGACCAAGATTTGAACTTGAACGCGTTAAGCCAACCAGGCCTCTTCTCTTTTCCAGCGTTAGGATCGCAAGCTCGCTCAGCAGAGAGTTGTAGATGTGTCTTCTCTGCCGCAGCTGCCTTTGGTGGAGTTGAGCGAATATCATAATCAGACTTGCGCCGTCCACCTGCTGGACCTTCGGTAGGAACAACGAGACCCAAACTAGCGCGACGAGTCGCTAGACTCGACTCCTTCAGCTCCTCGTTGATGTATTG
This sequence comes from Plenodomus lindquistii, assembly GCA_025504975.1. NCBI lineage: Eukaryota > Fungi > Ascomycota > Dothideomycetes > Pleosporales > Leptosphaeriaceae > Plenodomus > Plenodomus lindquistii. The sequence continues at coordinate 683,104 of JANUWI010000008.1, forward strand.
AAGAGCGGAGTCTACAACTTCGATGTACTCTGGGTAGTCAACTTCGCAGGCTTCACGAATAAGCCTCAGCTTCTCCCAATCTTGCTGGACGATGGAGCCAGAAAGGTCAGGATGCCATGCCATACATCGAATGTCGCTACGAGTGCCACGGTCAACCTGCTCTTTTACACCCATGAGCTCAATGAGTGAGTCCACCTCCTTACGCACGGTTGCGACAAAGTGATTGAATCGTGCGCCATCCTTCACGGTCCAGTGGTTGGTTGTCATGCTCATGTTGCGCTTGATGCTTGCGCGTGTGCCTGTCTGTCTGAGAAGATCTTGCAGCAGCGCGTACTTCTCGCGGAAGCCTTCGAGGCGATTCGTATCCAGGGCGGGGTATTCCAATTTAGAAAAGGTCTTGGGGCTCTTCATACCGTAGGTGTTCATCAACTCGTCTCGCGACATATTTGACGGTCGCCCTGCAATCTCATGAAGAGATTTTCGTATTTTCGCGTTGGTGATCTCCTCGTCTAGTCTCGAGTCCCTGACGCCAAAATTGACAGGCAGATGCGGGTCGGGATTCGTGAGTCCTGGGTGGCTAGGAATCATGTGTCGAGCGATCGTCGCCGGTGGAGCTGAAATGCCAACCGCATCGCCAAAAATCAAGAGCCTGCCCTGTTGCAGACCGAGTTTCGCAAGCGCGACTTTTTGCGCATGGTCGTTGTCCTTGGATGGATGGATGAGGTTGAAGGCTTCGACGCATGTGCTAAATTGCGTCGCAAGGGAGAAAACATCGGTCAGAATTTGCGCCTTGGTCTTTCCTGGCGATGCACCCTCTATGGTCTCGACGTTGCTCTTTTCAGTCATGACTGCGGGGTAAGCGCAACGTGTTACTTGAGCGCGTAAGAAGAGTGGAACAGTGTACGCAAAGGAGGTGCACGCTGTAACGATATGGACTGAGGGGTGTCCAGAGAATTTCACAGCGATCGATGGGCGGTCGAGATGCAAATCGGTTCATGGCGTATGACGTCGCAAATGTACGGATGGATCTGTGGCGCAGCTTTCTACGCGAAGGAGCGGGGCAAGCTTAGATCGGATGACCCTTGAGGCTTTGTGGTATGGAAACAGCCTCGCGATTCGTAGACTGTCCGTATAGCCGCACACAAGCATTTGCGTTGACGCATACCGCAATGTAGGTATAGACACTGTGACACGTGTTCTGTTGCGCAACACATGTGGTAAATAGTGAGTATTTTTCTGCCACATAGCCAAGATGCTGTTGTTGGGGGCTTGGCCCCGCTCCAACTCTCGGTGAGCTGAGAGTTTTGGTGGTGTTCAGCCACATGCAGTTACTCTTCTCTCTGGGTCGGTACAACTCAACGCATTTGGCCGGGATGCCTAGCACTCTCGGCGCGTGAGGGCTACAGAAGTTTTTCTTCGGCCTGAAGTAATGTGACATACACGGCGGATATCTTGAAGGTTCGACTCTGAGTAGACTATGATAACTTGAGCAGCATGGGAAGCTCCAGTCACAGATCGCTACTTACATCTGGTCTGCCTTGGTTAGACTCTCTGTTCTGGCGCTGAATGCTTTGTCGAAGCTTGTCGAATAGCCATGTCTTAAGCGCAACATGCTCGATCTGGGTCAGACTACTAGAAGGTCTTGAAAGTCTTCATTGTCAGCCGCTGGTCTCCAAAAAAAAAGTAGGAGGCACAGGCGATCGCATCTATTCCTTGAATCGCAGCCGGCTATATGTGAAAATGGGTAGTCTTTCCAGTTGGCCTCTCCTCGTTCACACTTTGTGAAGTTATAGTATCTGCATCTTGACCTTCGGAAATTGCCTGGCTCAGCCTGTCTCCTGGACTTCCATTCACTACCGTTATCTCATCTGTGATGGTTTTGCTCACACTGCCTCTTCTATTGCACGAGACCTTGGTGTGTTGTGGGGTCGTATTGTCTCTAAACATCTTGTCCTGACTCTCCCGGTCGAATTTGGAAAAGGATTCGTAGATATTACTGTGATGCACAGATCCCACACGGGCCTTTCGGGAACTCTCACTTCTTCTTGACAAGTGATAAGACTCTCTTCTCGTCGTTGCGCGGCGTGATCCAAGGAGAGGCCCAAAGACGCGCACGAATGGCCCGCGCAACATGGGTAGACACGCGCAGATGATCCCAGTGTTGGACTCAATCACGGTCCAGACTGTGGCAGGAATGGGACCCCAGGTTGGGTCTGGATCATTTGCTGATCTTGCGATCGTCGTTGCTCTGTAGATAGATGCAAAGGTAACGCTGCAAGGCATAAGCAAGGTTCGCCGTGCCAACGTCATCCTGTAACTCACAAGCCGCCAGTACCAAACACCAAGCATAGACCAAGCTTCTCCGCACGACCCATCGAGAGTCTCAGAATGCTGGGAATGGGCATCGCTAGCAATATGAAGTCGGTTGTAATCTGCGTCGTCGCATATGATATCCACCAGGGTTCGTTCTTGAAGCACTTGTAGCCAGGTATGCTCCTATCCCAAAAGGCACGGACAGGTGAGCATTGGAAGACCGTTAAGATCGTAAACACAAGGCCGGAAGTGACAATCCACGCAGAAACTACGTGGGAGAGAACGCGGAACGATTTGGTGGAAACGGCGAAGATGCGATAGTATAAGCACACGACCGATAATTTGGTGAACATCAAAACGACCTTGTAAATGACTGAAAGGGTATGATTAGCTCAGCCTTGACGTTTTAATCCGCATGAGTGTTCCAATCTTTGACGTACTGTGCGCACCGTAGAACCATTTACGGGCCCTTATGCGAGAGTCCTGTGGGAGGGTAGCGTAGTGACGGCCATATCCGTAGACAACAGCTGTACTTGTGAGCGTAGTTTCCACATTTCCTTGAATGAACTCCTACCTTGACACTCGGTCAGGGTTAGCAAGACTGAGGATAGCAGTGCGGCGACGATCATGATGTCGTCAAGCCCCAGCCCGGTCTTCTTCATGACCCGCTGTGCAAGTCTGGCGGCCACGAAGAGCCCTGCGAGCACGACACCAAGTACACTGGCGAGCCAAAGTTCCCACCCCCTCTGAATAGGTCCTTCAGTGCCCAAGCCAACATTTGGAGCCATATCTTTGCATCAACAATCGGAAAGAGAATGGAAGCCTGTGTGCACTGTCGACACTGAAGTGGGGACAGCAACATAATAGAACCGGCCATCCATCACCCTGAGGTTGCCTGAAGCGGAACAATGCGGTGATTCGATGAGTTGGACCGTCCTGGTACTCGTCGGTACACCGTTGTGACAGCGAATAATGGGGTTCGTCCTCAGTACCGTCCCGTAAGCGATTGGACATTTTCCCTACGTTCGGCAGGTGCTACTAGCACGACCGGGAATGTGTCCACGGGTTCCTTGCTAAGGCGTGTGTTCAGTGTGGAACCCGAGAGATTGGTAATGTCGAGATCGGCGAAGTGGTCGAATTGATTCCTGGGTCATGTCACGCAAAGGTGCGATCGTCATTCGTTCGGCCCAACGTCCGGCGGATCCCATCGTGGAGGTCCCTTTCGCACACGTGGAAGGATTCTGAATCAGATTAGATCTCGCGTACATCGCCACACAATACAGTCACCGTGTGAACACAGTCGTGTCTATCAGTTGGCATAGATGGTGTTGTGGGGGAACTTGGGTGAAACTCGAAGGGACTCCGGGAAGGCGCGGCTGCTTGATCGAGGTTAGCGCCGCGCACGCCAACATACGCCTGCCCTTCCCAGGTGAACATTTCATTCACCATCCCGTGTGTTAATCATCACAAGGCGCTCGACGCCGGTGTTTCTCCGCTCAGCCTAGCAGACTCGCCAATGCTGCTCGGACTTTTACCTCTTCACAGCGACGCCTAGCGCGTGGCAATTACGGGCTGCCGTCTGCGTGAAGGCTCGAAGATGTACCGAGCTCCAATAGCAGCACACTGTCCCGTTTGCTCCTACCTCAGGGTGGGTCCACAATTACCTACACCATGAAGTCACAATAGAACCAACTTTTATCTCCCCAACCTCACCCACACCGCGAGCAGCGAAGGCCTGTTGTTTCATCTTGACGAGACCATGCTTCGCCTTCTCGTTGTAGCAACTGCGGTCGCCTCCCTTTTCGGCTCTTCCATCGCTGTCGCACCACCACGGCCTCGCATCCAGACATCAAGTGGCACTATAGTCGGCCACCAGGCGGCGAACAGAACGCGTGTTACAGAATTCCTGGGCATTCGATACGCCGAAGCGCCAGTAGGAGACCTCAGGTTTGTCGCACCAAAGAAATACGAGGCACCTGCAGGAACCGTCTTCGATGCATCTGAATGGGTAATACAATGTTTATCACTGCGTCTACTGGATTGAGCTAACAAATGCAGTCAGCGTACGTTGTCGTCGTGGGGGGTCTTTCGTGGAGGACCTATCGAAGAACAAGACTAAACTCGCCTTAGTGATTGCCCATCCAATAAACCTCCAGTGTCGGCCTTTCCAAATTTCACCGAACCCTCTGGTCTGCGTGTAGGTGTCACATGTCTCGACATGTATTCTTGGATCATGGTTGAATCTGTGTGCTGACACTCGCCAAGGTCTGGAAAGCCTTCGCAGCCCAGAACAGCAATCCTGCATCCGAGGACTGTCTCAAGCTTAACCTTTGGTCGCGCAATCTCTCAGATGTCAAGACAAAGAGGCCCGTGCTAGTCTTCTTTCACGGCGGTCGTAAGTGCTTGAGAGGTACGAGTCCACTCGTGAGTCGTTGTTGACCAGCTCTCCAGGCTTCCAAATTCCGGGACCCCACAGCCCCTTCTATAATGGGCAATATCTTGCCGATGCCGAGGATGTGGTAGTCGTAACGACCAAGTATTTATTCATTGGTCACGTGGCTGTTCTTCGCTAATCAGACACAGTTACCGTCTTGGAATCTTTGGGTTTGCAGGAGCTCCAGGAATCGAGGCCAACGCGGCGCTTCGCGATCAGCGAGCTGCCATCGAATGGGTACGGGATAACATAGCTGCATTCGGAGGCGATCCTTCACGTATCGTCATCTTTGGCCAGAGCGCAGGCGGCGCATCGGTGGACTACTGGTCATTTGCGTGGAGGAGCGATCCCATTGTGTCAGGTCTTATCCCCATGTCTGGGACGTCTCTGAGCTTCCTTCCAAACACCCCGGAGTACTCGCAGTCCCTCTGGTATAATGTCTCACAAACAGTCGGCTGCGGTGGACCCAATGACGACCCTGCGGCGGTACTTTCTTGCGTGCGCTCCAAAGACACTTCGTCTCTTTTGGCAGCGGCTGCTCGCGTCCCGGCGCTTCCAACACAGGCTCTCGCCCAGGCTACGTTCCATCCTACCGTCGACAACATTACAGTTTTTACAGACTACGAGCAACTCTCGGCCGCTGGTTCTTTTGCGAAGATACCTTTGCTGGTAGGCAATGCTGATCAGGAGGACGGCTGGTACAGGATATCAGGATGGGCTGCGAGGCTCACCTTTACAGACGCCCGATGGGACTTGTTCAGCCAACGAGCTTTTACATGTCCCGTCGCGTACTCGGCTGGGTACAGGGCTCAATACAAGGTCCCAACGTGGCGCTACCGTTACCATGGTGATTGGGACAACCTTCGTCTCTACAACGGTAGTGCTGGGCTCAGTCCAAGAGGTAGCGGCGCTTATCATGGCTCGGACTTGAACATGGTCTTTGGCACTGCAGAAGACGTATCTGGATTGAAGAACACGGCTGCCGAGAATCAGACAATTAAGTACATTCAAGGTGCATGGGCTGCATTTGCTCGCGATGCCAAGAACGGGCTCACACAGTACGGGTGGCCGGCTTACTCAAAGACTGGTAAGTTGATACACTATTCTTCTTACAAGACGCATCTTTTAACGAAGATATCAGGCAAGACACTTGTCCAGCTGGCTCTTAGCAACAGCCCGACGCCAAAGTTTGTCGACCCAGCTACCTACGATGCTGCGTGTCCTGCGAAGAACGACCCTCTCCCAGGCCGGGGTGCTTTCTAGGATAATTCGATTAGTAGACGAAAAGTGCATGACGTTTCCTGCAACCACCCCGTATATTTCACATTCGCACAGCAAACGCTAACACTCACGAGGTGACGTGTTGTTGACTTGTGTGTTGCCGTGACCTCTGTATCATTGGAGATGGAAACGTTGATACATGTGTATCTTTCTACAACTGAATATTCAACCACTGCAAGAGCCTTTACTTTTAGCCACCAGAAATAACACATCAAGCTGAACCCATCTGTCAGTCTGTCGCGTGCAATCTGAGGAACGGCTCGGCTCCAGGACCCACTAACCTGGCTGGTACATAAGGATGCTCGGACTTTGTCCTCAAACTTGGTCACGGCCCGGTGCGCGACCACCAAATGATGCCCCGTGGCGGAGCATGGCAGCTCGGCGCCACCCATGAGGACAGAACCGAAATGACGGCAGCTTAGGCCCTCGCGATCGTGCATACATATTTGAATTCGCTTGAACGTGATTTATAATTGGATGCTGACTGCTGCGCATGATTACCGCACCAAGATCTGACCCGTATGGCAACCCTCCGAATTTCATTGGCCCACGAGCTGAAATCTCACTTCACGAACAATTTTTCGTAATCGAGTTTGATCAGAAATGGAGACAGTATAGCAGCAGCTGCACGGCGCAATGAGTTTACATTTGATGCATCCCTTGGGATACCTTTGCTGCAGGTCCAACAACTTACTGCCGTGCAGGTCCAATTGGCTGGTCTGCAGCCGATTTGTGCGAGATGCGTGCAGCGGACTCAAACTAGCTACCAAAAATGCTGAATTGAATTCAGCCGGACCTAGAACTTGGAGATTGAATCCTGTATTTACCACTTCGGTCGCTACTTGACTCGACGAGCACGTGCAGAAAGTCATGTATTTCCGCACAATGCTGGGCGACATTACTCTTGGTCACGTTGGTTATGTCTTCAACTTCGCAAAGGTCGACCTCGATCAGGTGATACAAAGGCGAGAAAAGTGTCTCTTAACAGGTGTAGAGTATGAGCATCCTGTAAGACCCAGGATGTCGACGCTCAAGTACCGGAACTAGAACATTAGGCCTCCTCGATGCTAACTCAACTAGGCAAGGGTCATATAGGTCCCTTTACAGGGAGGTCAGTAAACGAGCGTGAGAAACAGGGCTTTCCCCGCTCTCGGTCTCCCTCATCTACTCGGTATCATCCGATCAGTAGTTCACAGCTGCTGAATATACAAGTCCACACCCAATCGTCTGGGTCATAGGTTCACGAAAGACAGGTCTCAGCCAACGATCACTTTGGAATCCGACATCATGAGCTCAATCAGTACCTGGCAGTTTTCGCCCATCATCACAGAATTTCCCGCTGGCATCCTTCCCAATATCGGCTTTTACAAAGCTACCAATGGATCGTGGGAGTATCAAATCCAGCTCGCATGGCCTTTGAACTGGACCACACAAGCAGAGAGCACAACGGTGGAGACCATGTTAGCACCGTCTTAACATCGATAAGAGTACGGCTCACATGTCCAGGTACGTTGTAGATGGCAACGCGCTCGGCATGCCCGCAACAGACGCCTGGCGTCGTCGCCGACCAGTCGAGTTCAACCAACCAGACAGCATCGTCGTCAGCATCGGCTACCCAGAAACGATTGACGACTCGCCATACAGCACACAGCGGTACTCTGATCTACAGCCGCCAGTCTGCGCCAACTGCACTCCCCCAGCCCTTCCAGGCGTCCCGTCCAACGCCGACAATTTTCTCGACTTCATCGACACTGCGCTCCGCCCCTGGGTCCAAGAATCTATCTTTTCGCACGCAAAGTTTAACCGCGATGTCCTATACGGCCATTCATTCGGGGGCCTGTTCGTCCTGTACGCTCTTGTCGCGCGCCCAGATCTCTTCGATACTTTTCTTGCTGCTTCGCCAGCTTTGTACTGGAATGACGATTACGTCTTCAATCACACAGACTTCTTGGCTCCTCTTACGTCGCCTACATCGACGCCCAACATGACGACGAAACCCGCTTTTCAAATCAGCTACGGGGCCATTGAACAAGATCTGGTGAGGAGACGGAGAGAAAGTGACGAAGAGTGGGCGTTTCGACAGAGTATTTTGTTGCCGTTGAGAATGGCGGATTTGAGCACGAAATTGTATGCGAAGGTGGAGAATAGCTCGGTGCTGAGGGATGTTAGGTTGCGTGAGTACCCGTTTAGCGATCATGCGGCTGTGGGGGGTGCGGCGATTTCAGACGGCATTGATTATTTCCTGGACTGGTAGATGGAGATGGATGTGCATGTGGATGCGTAAATGCAGGTGCGTGCGGATATGAAGCAAGGAAATGGGGACTGGGTTCCGGCTACGTCACGTTCTCGCGTAACCTTCACAATGGATGCAATCTGCTGACGATAGCGACGAAGACGGGAAGAGAGAGCATCAGGGCGAGTTCACGGCCGCGGGGTAGTTTAGTTTCGTCGCTCCCCCAGCACCCCATTGAGGCTCCACCTAATAATCACCAGTATCCAGCAAGCATGTAACAGCGTCCCACAAGTATTGATAACAACTGTTCCAATCTGGCGCCATGATTGCCAGTTCTCAAAACGACAGAAAGGCGGTCACGGCGGGACCCGGGCAAGCGCGCACGCGGATTGGCTGCAGTGCGGCGAAAAGATTGGGGCTGTGGGTGGGGCGGCAACCCGCTGGCAACGAGGCTCAACGGGACGCTTGCACGCCAACGTCGCTCGCTGCAAAGATTTCGCCTAGTGATCTCCGTTGTACGTCATATTTGGACAATTGCGCAGGGTCTTGCGAGTCGAGTCGGCTTAGTTGTTGATGGGGGGGGGGAAACGAGGGAGTGGGCTTGTGTTGGGAAGGACGGCCACGGGGGGGATTAAAAGAGTTGCTGGGCCCACTCGTCTCGTGTGAAGGAGGGTTCATCTTTCTCAGTTGACTTGTGGGATTATACGAAACCGCTGGACGGACGGCAGACACACTCTAGAGTGCTACTCATTACTCCCATACCATACCATCATACACAGTCACTGAACCAACTCAACACACACAACAACAAAAACAGCAGCAGCAACAACAACAGCAGCAGCAGCAACAACAACAACAACAACATGTCCACACCAGCCCCCCCTCGCATGCCCGCCCGCGGCATCTCAACCCTCAACCTAAACAAGCCCGTCCGCCCCGGCATCGAACGCGCCCCAACATCCACCAACCTCACCCGGCCCCTTCCCATCCACCGTCTCGAAGGAAAAGTCGTCTTCATCACCGGCGGTGGCGGCAAAATCGGCGTCGAAAGCGCAGGCCGGCTCCTCGTCGAAGGCGCAAACGTCGCCCTCATCGATATTGACCAGCCTGCCCTCGAGGCCGCAGTCCCCGTCCTCAAAGCCGCTATTCCCACAGGCGTGCCCCTGGAATCACGCATCATGACTATTGCTGCCGACGCGACCAAGGAAGATGTCATCGAGGCTTGTGTGAAGAAGACTGTTCAGCGCTTCGGCAAAATCGATGCTGCACTGCTGAATTGCTCGGAGCGCGAGGAGAACAAGAGTTTGTTTGAGATGAGTCAGGAGGATTTTGATCGTATTATGCTTATTAATACAAAGTCTGGTATGTTCATGTCTTTCTACCATTCCATCGCGCCCATTCATAGACTGTATGTGTGTGTGTGTGTGCAACCACTAACGACAACACAGCTTTCCTTGGCGTAAAACACCTCGCAACCGCCATGCGCCCCCACGGCGGCTCCATCATCCTCCGCTCCTCCATCGCCGGCCTCCGCGGCATGCCCGGCCTAATCGCCTACTCTACTTCGAAATTCGCCCTCCGCGGCATCGCACTCACTGCCGCCGAGGAACTCGGCCAATACGGTATCCGCGTCAATACTATCCACACGAGCATCATTTCGGGCCCGGGGTACAAGGAGGGATGGGATAAGGACCAGTTGGATGAGCTCAAGGATACGACGGCGCTGGGGCGGTTTGGCGCGCCGGATGATATTGCGAGTGTGGTTGCTTTTTTGGCGAGTGAGGATAGTAAGTTTATGACTGGGGGGCATTTGAAGATTGATGGGGGGTGTGTTAGTGTTTAGGGTGTTGCCTTGCGGTCTGGGATTTTTCTGAGACGCTTAACCTTGTGATGCTTGGTAGATGGCTTACTTGGGTTGGGTTGGATTAGGGTGGACTAGCATTTTCTTTGGAGTTTGGGGCTTTGCATGTTGTATTGCATCTTGGAGCTGTCCCATGGGCACACGAGAGTAAAGAAAGCCCACATATAGAGTATTAGACTTGAGATATGAGAATCACGCATAGCGTTTTTGCTTTATTAGCTCTCATGCTTTGAACGGGAATTAGCATGAGACCATCTCCTATCTAATTCACCCCTCGATAGGGTTTATGTGTGACGTCACTTTTCACACATATTCGATACGTTCGAGAAGCCTCGAGGTAACCTGCGCCTAGCATTTAGCAAAGAAAAGCAACAAAGCTAAGGATGCATCCCGTAGTCAAGCTTTCCAATAGCTAGCTCGAGAACAGCGCCACATGATCTACCTACCATCTGCACTAGGTGTGCATGGCCCGACAACATCCGAGTCGCTGTCATGATGTAACATGAATTGAGAATTGTGAGACCAGTAGCCACGTGCGACGACTTGGGGGGGTTTAAAATATTCTGGCCTGCCTCCTGCATTTCTAGGATGGAAAGTTTGATCTAGTAGGTACGGTACACCTCTCTACACCTCTCGTCACACCTCTCATCACCCATCCAAAACATCCACCATGTCCCACCCCTCAGCAACGTCGCACCATCCCAAATTTGAAAACCACAAACCCGAACAAGATGCCGTCGACTATGAAATGCAAACCTACACCCGTGGCCTCGCCTTCGAGCGCCCACCACTCACCTTCCAAGCCTCCGCCTGGGAAGACCTAGCCTGCTCCCGCATGTCCGCCGACAGCAAAGGCTACGTCTACGGCTCAGCCGGCATGCGCGAAACGACCAACAAAAACCGCGCCGCCTTCCAAAAATGGAGCATCGTCCCCAACCGGCTGATCAAATACGACGGTTTCCCCAACCTCCAAACCCAAATCCTCGACGAAACGCTGCAAGCCCCCCTCGCCCTGGCTCCCGTCGGCGTCTTGAAAATCTTCAATCCAGACGGCGAAGTCGCCGCCGCAAAAGCCGCCGCAAAAGAAGCAATCCCATATATTATGAGCACCGCAAGCGCGACCAGCATCGAAGACGTCGCCGCGGCCAACGGACCCGACGGCCAGCGCTGGTTCCAACTCTACTGGCCCAGCCGCGCCCACGACGACATCACCATCTCGCTGCTGCAACGCGCGCAGAACTCTGGCTTCACCGTCCTGTTTGTAACGCTAGATACGTATATTCTGGGCTGGCGGCCCTCAGACATGGATAACGGGTACAACCCGTTTCTCCACGCCGATCGCACGGGCGTGCAAGTTGGACTGACGGATCCAGTGTTTCGCACGCAGTTTAAAGAGAGACATGGTGTGGAGGTTGAGGAGAAGATGGATGTTGCGGCGCCCGAGTGGATGCGGACGATTTTTCCGGGACAGAGCCATGGGTGGGAGGATATTAGGTTTTTGCAGAAGCATTGGGAGGGTCCGATTGTGCTCAAGGGTATTCAGAGTGTCGCTGATGCGAAGATGGCGGTTGAGGTTGGGGTGCAGGGTATTGTGGTGAGTAATCATGGGGGTAGGCAGGTGGATGGGGGGAATAGCTCTTTGGGCGTGCTGCCGCATATTAAGGATGCGGTGGGGGATCAGTTGACGCTGTTTTTCGATAGCGGAGTCCAGTGTGGTGCGGATGCGGCCAAGGCTATGGCTTTGGGCGCGGATTGCGTATTGGTGGGGCGGCCGTATGTGTATGGATTGGCGTTGGGTGGAAAGAAGGGGGTTGAGCATGTGGTGAAGAGTTTGGTGGGGGAGTTGGAGTTGACGCTGCATCTTTCTGGGGTGAAGAGTGTGGGGAAGGAGCATCTGAATCGGAGCCTTTTGGTTAGGGAGGACGCGCTGTTCGAGGGTGTAAAGGGGGTTGGTCTACATTGATGCAACAACTTGAGCGGTTGATCGTGCCTTGACTAACTGAGATACCGTAACTCTCAGACAATCACATGTCGCATTCACCTTCACCTCCACCTCGCTTCCACGTGTACTACACCCAAAGTCCTGCCGTTATCCCCAACCAACCCCCCATACACCACCATTCTTCAACAACCTCATACAAACCGCATCCCGTAAAGCCCCCCCCCCCAACATGAACCACACCGCCTCCATCCCCCCGCGACCCCGAAAACGGCGCCGCCGACCAACCCCAATCCCAATCCACCACGACACCGATGAGCCAAGACCAGAGACAAACACATCAAGAACACAAAGCACAACCCCAGCTCCTGTACCGCATATCAACGAGACAAGATCCAACTCCCCACTCCAGAATCCAAACACTGCGCAAATAGTATGTAAGACGACTTCATCTCTACTTCCACTTCCACTTTCCACTTTCACCTCCCTTATCTTCATGATTAAAACCCCACAAGCAAAAAAAAAAAAGACTTAGAATTAACACCTCACCCAGCCATCACAGCACCCTACACCCTCACCCGCCTCCCCAGTATCCGCCCTCCCTGCCGAAGTGAACCACACCGCATACCAACGCCTCGAAGCTACACACGCCGCTTACCAACACGCCGTACAAATCGAGCGCGCGCGCCTGGTCGCTATTAATAAAGGCATGAGGGAAGAGTTGGAGAGGGTTAAGGGTGAGGTTGAAGTGTTGAGGAGGAGGTGTGAGGGGTTGGAGGGGATGAAAAGGGTTTTGTGGGGGGAGTTGGGGAGGAGATGATGAGGAAGAGGGTGAGAGGGGGAGTTGAAGGACGAGATGGTATTTTGGGGGCGGACTGAGAGGAAGAATGCTAGTGGGTTTGACAAATGCGAACGCATTGAAGTTGTGTTTACGATCTCAGCTTGAGAGCAGTCGGTTTTTTACTTTTACCTTGACCGTATAGGTAATTTTGACGCTTCGTTGATTTTACTATCAACCACACGGTTAAAACAGATCTTGAGCCCTTACACCAGATATCACAGACCCATCTCGATTCATCAGCATGGGGACAGCGCAGGTATGCAAAGCTTTATATACATTAACTATGCTTGAATGCACACTGACTACAAAAAGATGGAAAGTCTTCTTGCGAAATATCGTTCCACCACCGCAAACACCCTTCAAACGCAACTAGCAGCGACAGAAGCAGAGCTCAAGGCGACAAAGGCTCAACTTTTCGAAACACAAGCTGAGCTTGAGACCACCAGGGCGCAGTCCCACGCACAAGAAGAGCATGCATCAGCAGAGCGACAAGCCGCCCAGCAAGACAACAACCTCTTCATTGAGGCCTGCGACAAGCTCGTGGAAACTTGGCAAAAGACAGCCGACTCTAACATCCAACTCGAAGAGAAACTGAACGCTGCGCATAGAAAACACCAGCTTCTGAGAATCGTTTTCCAAAAATACAAGAGCAAGCTAGGCGATGACATTGCTGGCTTGAGACGCCAACTTCGTGCAGCTGTACAGCGCACGGACGAGTCGAGGAAACATGCAAATACTTTGTATAAACTTTTTTGTGATGAGCTGGATATTATTTATGCGGAGAGATCAGGACAGAGGGAGGAGATTAGGAAGGGAATGTACGAGTCGTTTGGGAAGCATCTCGAGCTTGGCACGAGCATGTGAGCAGTTTGGCCACAAGTGGGCTCTCGAGTTTGGTCTTGTGGTTCATACATCATACTGTGACTTCAGATGGCGCATCTCGACTTTGGGAACGGATTTTGCAGAAATGGAGGAAATGCGGGAGTCTGAGACGATGTCAATCTATCCCGTTCTCTCACCTTCCCTGTTCGATTACAACTCCCAGTCACCTTCACCTCGAGCTGTCACTCTCATCGCACACAAAGGCTCAGTACAAATTCGGCCTAGTCTACTTTCGCCCACACATTTCGTTCCCGTCTACGCCATTGCTTCTACTCGCCAGCCACCACATCATTGTCGAAATGTCGAGGTACGAACGACGCCGCGGAGATGAGGTGGATGACTATACTGTTGGTCGAGATGGCAACGCTGATCAGTCGTCGGAGGTAGGTGCTTTTTATTCTTCGCTTTTGATCGAATCTGCTAATAAAACTACCAGATCCAGAATCTACGTACCCAGCTCAACGAATCTAAGATATCCAGTCTCCAGCACGAACTCGAAGCAACAAAACAAAAGCTTGAGACTGCAAAACTCCAACTCGAGCTCAATGCCATGAAACAAAAACTCGATGCGACGCGCGAGCAACTGGCGGTACAAACAAAGAAGGCATTGGAAAATCACGTGGCCAGCGAACGCAAGCATCAAGACCTCCGGAACGAGCTATATGTGATGCATGACGAACGCGATGATTTTATCAACACAGCATATGCCATCTTTCGAACCTTGGCCAAGAGAATCAAGGACGGCTTCTACACGGCTGATCCGGACAATCTGAAGAGTCTGGAACGAGACATCGCGGAGACGTACGAGGAATGGGCTGGGTGTAAGGCGGGTAGGTCTTGGAGAGGTGCATAATAGGATCGCATCTAGTCACCGCTTGTCTGGCAGCCTGTCAATGTATGTACATACGGCATGGAGAGATGAGTGAAGAATTGGGGGACTCGCAGAAGAATGAGGAATTCTGGCCGTCTCGTTGCCGGTCGGTATATTGGGCTTCTTGAAAGTTCCCACAGTAGGACCGTAGCATGTACCAGATTGTAGGATTCCAAGGGCAAGCTCAAGTTCACATAATAAAGTTGCCGACCTCTGCCACTAGTCCCCACCTAGCTTGACGGTTGACGTGCTGTTTGCTAGTCCGTGCTACTCGCATTCACCTACTAATGATTTCTTCGCGCCGTTTGTGGTGAGCGTGAGACCATTGGTTCGCCACGTTCTCTCTCACTTCTTTTCTTCCAACCCAAGGCACATGCAAAACCTTCTTTTGCCACGAAATTCCACTACTCATTACCACAATATCCCACCGGTTCTACACCGCACGGCAACGGCGCTCAAATTCGACACCCCCGATCCTCCGACCCTGACACCTAAAAATGTCATCATCTGAAGTTTCGAGGATAATTGTGCGGTTGAAAATGCATTCTGCGAGCCCACTCGGTCAGCCAACAATTAGCAAAGAAGCAAATGATCCCACCGATATGGTCGTACCTGCCAAGCGCTCTGCCAGCCTCTCGTTTCTCCAGCCTGATTCGGTCAAGAAAGGACGTCACGAAGTTGAAACGGACAAGGTATACTAAGTCCTCCCCTGTGCTCGACCTAGCCACGAGCTTACAAGCCACTATAGATCGAGAAGCTACTGGATCAGCACCGTCCGCCTCAGATCGCCGTTCTCCGGCACGAGATCCACGCTGCAAAGCAGGATCTTGAAAAAGCACGGTCGACAATCGCTGCGCAGGCGAGGCAGGAATCTGAAGATCTTGTCAGTGCTCGTCGCGCAATTGCGGTCCGTGAAGGCGAGATCCGTCGCTTGAATTCCAAGGTTTCTTCCATCAGAAAAGAATGCGAGCAACACAAACGTCGCGGTAAAGCAATCTATGACCTGTTTTGCAAGGAGCTCGAAAACACGCACTCTGTGAATCCCGAGGTGCTGAAAGAGATCAAGGATACCATGTTCGATACATTCGGTCGGCACTTTGAGAACTGAAGTTCTTGAATGACTTGGAGCGGATGATCTTGACTATTGCTTCTTCAATGATATCAAGGAAGTCCCTGCTGAGATTCGATGTACTGGGGTATGGTTTCGAAATGGTACCGGGGCTTGAAGCCTGTGTGCGATCGAATGAAATTCTCTGAGAGATGTGGTCGACAATGATGGCTTGAGTTGGGTATTTTGTAATTGGTGAATCAGCCTATGGAGTGGCCCATCTTATAGATACCTGAATACATGACTCGTGTCAAAACTTCAAGAGTATATTTACACAACGGTAGTCCGTCACAACCTCGAGCTTGGGTAACGTGAAAAGTACAAGTGGGCGTGAATTCATTCTAAGTAATATCAACCTCTAAGTGGCAACCTCTACTCCTAGATCGCGCTAGTCACCGATTACGCAAAGGTACAGTGTAACTGAGCTTTCATGTCGTTTGACTTCCCTGGAATCAGCATTTAATAAATCCGTCGATGCCACCTACGTTCCGCCTCCACACCCTCGCGCAGCGCACATTCGACGTTCACGATAGGGATCTTCTCCCGTGCCTCTCGCACAGCCTTAACGCATTATACATTGGCGAATTCGTGACCGCGTCAGCATCAACATGTCAAACACCAAACTACCAGCCGAGGATACCGTTACCGATACCACAGTGAAGATAGAGCGTAATGGCATCAACTCTCCCCAGGTAGACGTCAGACCTTGTCAACCCCCGCCTCGAAACTAATACTTCATCAGGCCCAAGACAAATTTCCATCATACGACCTCTCCAAACGCGAGACTCTCAGTCACGAGCTCCAAAAAGCGATGCAAGAGGTCCAAAAAACCGCGTCACAGGACACCATCAATGCACGAACATCGGTTTCGTGACGTTGCCATCCCTATGAAGCTTGAGGCGACTCGCATGGTAGTTCAATGGAGTTCGCTTGCTGGCCGAAAGAGGTTGCAGGACGATTATCTCGGCGCATGTTAAGACATGTTCACGAAGAAGTTGGAGGACATCTACGCTAGAGATCCAGAGCTGCATGAGGCGAAGAAGAAGGCTGTGGATAAGGCCATCTCTGCGCATCGCGAGAGCAAATTCGGTTTTGCCCAAAGTGAAATCTCTGGAACAGCGGTTGATCCAGAGTACGAGAAGACAGACGGAAAAAGAGGGGACTAGGTCCAAACAGGGCTCGAAAATCGTGAATAGTCTGCGAATGCCTCGATGCTATAAGGTATCCTTCCTTTTACATCCGCATCATCATCCTCATCGTAGGAATGAAGTCCTGGCTATCCTTCTCTTGCTGCGCAAAATCCTGCTTGAACGCTGCCAGTCCCGCCAAAATACCGCAAATCATTAAAACCAGAGAGACAATCGACCAAAGGATTCCCCAGCATTGAGATGAGCCGCCATATCGCTTGGCAAATACGCTGGCATCGCTGGAGTTTACTTTCCGGAGAATAAGATCGTCGCAGATGTCCCAGACACTGTAGAGTGAGGACATGACGCCAATGAAGAGCTATGAGATGTTAGCTGTAACCAACAGTTTGAGAAGAGCTGCCAAGAATGACAGAGGCAGAGGGTTGACATACCACCATGAACCGCAACGCCTCACCATGCTCAATGAACCAAAATGCAATCAAAAGTCCCACCGCAAGTAAGATCGTAACAATCGTCAACCAATCCTTCCTCGCCCACCAAAGCGTCAACAAGAAGCACACACCCAACACTATACTCGCCACTTTCGAAGCAACAATGTTGAACCCACAGAACGTGAGCAACGCTCCGATCAACGAGGATCCCAAATAGCCAGCTGGCAACGTAATGAACTGTTTGCCGCCACGCATATGCGTTACACCACCCTCATGCGGATCCAGCGAAATCGACTCCACGCGTCCTCCCGTACAGCACGCAGTTATTGCATGTCCAAACTCATGGAACGCGATGACCAGCATCTATTCTTCGTCAGCCACAGTCCCATCTTCAATATAATCTCTCCTACTAAAGAACACCACGATCATACCCAAGACGTTCACAAACATACCTTGAACGGCCACAAAACCCAGCGTACATACGGCAGATTCCACAACAACGCAATTACAACAACATATGCCCCGATAACCCCCAGCGTCACACCCTGCGTGTGATTCACCGACAACGCGCGCCGCTCGAAATGGTGGAGATGTGGCTGCGCCAGTGCAGGCCCTGCAGTGATGAGTGTCCGACGCGCTAGTTTGGCGAGGCTTGACCGCGTCGATGATGGCGGCGAGAGAGCAGGCGCCATACTTTCTTCCTTGGACCTATGTATGTAACGACAGAGACGGCGAAAATCTCTAGTTATGTGTATGTTGGTGATAATGATTTAAGCATGAAGATGGGTTTTGGGGTTTCAGCTACGACGACGTGTTGTGGCTGGGCGCATGTCTGACGGCTGACGCGTTGCGTGGTGACATGCGCCACGCTAAATTTAGGCTAGAGGTGGCTGTGTCGGCATCTCTCGCCGTCGTCGGAATGCTGTTACCACCACGTGCGCAGAGCTTATTGACTCTGCTATTGATCGATGTCGGCGGGGGAAACCAATCGTGAGAGATAGACAGAATTGCTGTGAATGCAGTGCAGAACCATATGGACTCTAAAGGTCAACTCGAATCGACTCTGGCTTAATCGAATGGCATGCACGAAGACAAGAGTTACAGCCAGAGCAAAGGAGGAGTGAAACGGCTCGAAGCTTACTTGCATTGATGAGCGGGATCTCACGAAGTGCAGTTCAAGTACATCAAGAGTTACAAATTGCACATGGAAAGCGTAGAAATTATGTCAAAGTGTTCAAGATGCAGCGACAGCCGAGTCCTGCCAACTTTGAAAAACATATCGTGGGGAGATGCGTGTTCAGTCTTGGTCTATACCAAAGATCGCTCTACACCCTTCTATCGTCACTCATATGCTCCTGGTGCAGCGACATACCTCTCTCCGGTGAGCTGTCAGCCGTCTTTTCTTCTCCATGCTTCTCGTCGATCGAACGAGGTACAGCGGCAGCCCTCTTATCTGCAACGCTGGCGCGTCGCTCCCAGTAAGCGCCATCGCGCTCCATGCGAGAAATGTAACCCGGTGGTACCCATTTCTTGCTAGTAAAGGCCTTGATGTTGGGATCTGAGTACATGATGTCACAATTCTCGAGCGAAAGAGACTTTGTCTCGAAGAGGAAGAAGTAGACGACGGCAGCTGCGGCGAAGTTGCAACCAAAGAAGACAAAGCCGAAAGCGTAGCCGATGCCGTCATTTGCGTACGGTGTCAAAAAACCAATCATAAAGTTTCCTAGCCAATTAAAAGCCGTTGCCAAGGACGCTTGCTTGGCACGTGACCGGAGGGAGAAAGTCTCGCCAATCACAACCCAGATGAACGGCCCCCAGGTCATGGCAAAGGATGCGATAAACATGCAGGCGCATACAATCATGACGGTACCAGAGCTGGGATGCTCCGTTGGCGGGCGGACTATACCGATGATAGCGAAAATCAGTAGCCAGGTCGCTTGCCAGAGACCACCAGCCACAAGGGGAACGCGGCGGCCTACCCTTTCGATAAGGTAGAGGCCAGGAATGGTCATGGCAACGTTGACAGCGCCGAGGATGAGTTGCGTTTGGATGGGGTCATCGATACCAGCTGCCTTGAAGATGGTGGCACCATACTACTACATGTCAGCTATGCTCTTCTTATGAAGTCCGTGAAACTTACGTAGAAGAAGTAGTTGACTCCGGTCCACTGCTGAAGGAATTGGAGCGCACAGCCAAGCAGGGTACGGTAAAGGGTACGTGGAATCATTGATGGTTGGCCGGTGAAACACTCGACCCAAGATGCTTGTCCAGCGCTGTGTTGTTCCTTGATGGATGTCTCCATCTCGTTAAAGTCATCATTGACAAGCGGGTTTGTCGGGTCGTCCTTCATTCCTCGAAGACGTGCAAGTGATACGCGCGCCTGGTCCCATTCGCCACGTCCAGCCAACCAACGCGGTGACTCTGGGCTGAAGAGAATACCAATTCCAAGGGGCAGGGAGAAGCCGATTCCGAGGCCGATAACAATCCTCCAGGACGCATCGGAATCGTCGCCAGGGCTGTCGCGGACGCCATAGTTGATAAGGTTGGAAACGAGGATACCGATGGTGATCATGAGCTGATACGAGGCGACAACGGCGCCACGAATTTCTTTAGGGCAGTTAGTTACGAGTATTGCATCAGCCAGCTCCATGAATTACATACCCTTTGGACAACATTCACTCTGGAACATGGGTACACCAATGGACAGGACACCGACGCCGAGACCAGCGACGATACGACCCACTGTGAGATGAACCCAGCTATTCATTGCCGTGATCTGGATGATGTTGCCGATAACGAAGACAGCGACACCTACGCTCAGACTGCGTCGTCGACCAAACCAGTCGGCAGTGTAGGCTCCAGCTAGGGCACCGATCAGAGTACCGATACTCATCAGGGAAACGATCAATGACTGGATTGTGGTTTCGAAGGCTTTCTCGCCGTTACCCTGATCCTGGCCGAAACGGTTGATAAAATCCGGGAAGAGAAGCATGGACGAGATTTGACCCTTTGCTACATTAGTTCACTCGACTGAGTGGAAAAATTGATGTCTTACAGTATCGTAACCAAACAGAAAACCACCTATCGAAGTGACACATCCTAACATGATGGCCTCAATACCGCATTCTGCGCCGCGAACGCGGACGGACCTAGTAAAGGTCAGTGGAAACAATGGTAAACACTGATGCACTGAGCGTACATCTTGCCGAGACCCATGATTGCGGTAGCAGCTCGTTGCTTGATCAAAAAAGTCGTGCAAGTCTGGGACTTGCTCTTGCAGTCTTCACGATGCAGTTGCCAGGGTTCTTAAGTACGATTCCCAATTCATGGCCGTGTTGTGTCAATGCGGTAATGCCCAGCCCTTCGCCGAGCAGTCGATTCATGGTCGTACGTCATGGGCGCCACCCGCTCGCTAGAGAATCGACACGGGAGGCCTTGCACACTTGGCTAAACGTCGGTGACATCCAATGATCACCTGTAAAATTGCCAATAAGTGGTGTAGCGGCTTGTCGAAGCAACGCACCCGTCAGCCTCCAAGCACGATGCTGTGGGGAAGCCGATTGCCATTCGATCGGCCAACATGATGCCGTCCAACGTGCACGCAACAGGGCTAGTGGTCATTGGCCCGGCACCGTGGTCACCGAGAAGTCTCGGATGCACATTGTATGTTCGATCAAGAGAAGCGATACTGGTCTGAACGGCAGGTAGCCTTGGACGTCCGAGACGCGATGCAGACTGCAGTACGCCTCCTTGCGCCTCTGATGCCTCTCCGCAGACCCCAGACGGTTATGCTGTGCCGGAAGTCGACCCCGCTAACTCCAGGCTATTGTCTTGTGATATGTCGCGTGGCTCCGCAGGCTCCATTTCTTGAGCACTATCGTCGGACAAAGGACGGTCTTGTTGTTTCGCGATGCCATGGACGGTCTGGGCAGTGGGTATGCAAATCCACCTCAGGTCTGTGCAGACTCAACATCATTTGCTGTTTGCTCCTACCAACCTCCGACTCTTCAAATGCCGCAAGAACCGACGATAAAAGATGTGGATTACATCATGTGCATTGCCTCTTTCGAGGCGTCCTCCGAGAAGTCGAGAGGACGGACAGGTGATGCGAATTTGCGTCGGTAAATCATCGGCAGGAAGGATCCACAAAAGAAGGTCTCTAGAAGGCCCCAAGAACTACCGACCATGGAGGAAAACTTGAATCGCCCCGAAAGGAGAGCAAAACAGAGACGCGTGGAGACTGGAGTCGTTAGCCCAAAATGCTTGGGGCAATATTTGTGGGGGTAGGGCAAGCGCACGGATGCTGGCGGATGTTTGATGAACAGCTCAGTGACCAAGGAGAGCGCTTGCCCCGCGCGCTCCGCAGAGCCTCATCCCGGACCCCATTACTCGAACAGACAGCAATCTTCCCGTGAATTATTCCCATCAAAGTCAGCATGCGGCGGCAGACACGGCGCCAAGATTGTGAAAGACCGAGCACGTGTCTTACACACCCGCGGATGAGTATGAAGTCAGAGAAGAAAAGCGGTGCAATCGACAGATGCATCGAGTGCCAAACATAACTTACAGTTGGTTGGCTCGCCCTACACTGGAGATTGCAGGAAGGTAAGGCGGTGAGTTTTTCAAGTGGCCCACCTCTGAGACCCGCAAATGCAGTGGTCGAGGTTCAAGATACAAGGTTCAAGAGCAACGAGTGCTACGGTGGCACCAGTGGGTTGGAATCGGTGAGGAATACGGGACCTCCATTTCCTCCATTCCCCGGCCACTGGCTGTCCCCAGGCTGCATCGCTGCTTGCCGGTCTGTCGGTCATCTCTCCACAGTGCGTCCATAAAGGAGGCATGCCGCGTACCGCTGACAATCTGGCATGGAGAATTTTTCAAGGTGGGTCAACTGACTGTCTAGGTTCAAATGGCCTCGTAACACGCACTAGCATCCATCGCGATGAACTGTGCCCAATGTCGGGTGATTCTGCCATCCATCAAATAGCCTCCATTCGCGTGTCCACTTTCTCGTGGTGTTCGCTCTCATCTGCTGTCTTCGCATCAATGCCGGCGTCCGACGCCATATGTTGCTTCATCTTCTCGAAACCAAAGATTTCGTCCATCTGTTCCACGCGTAGACCCTTCGTATCATGGATGATGAAGAAGAAGGCGTAAATGTTTGCGCAAGCTCCCTTGCTTACGAAGAAACCATGCATTCCCCGTTACTTGCTACTGTACATCTAGGGTAGAGCTTTCGTTCGATCAGCGTCCAGATCCACACTGATACGGCTACCCAAGGTCCAGAGATGGAGTCCATCGATGCAGGGACCATCTTAGAAAAGATGATCCAATGAAGTCCATTGGCATCTAATGCATATTGGTGTTCTGCTTGAAAGGCAAGAACCAGGAGTCACTTACCGGAAGACCAAGCAGCACCCAAAAACATGAGCATGACCGTAGCAGCCTCATCATCATCTACTGTCAAGTCAGACATGGGGAGCCTAGCCGTGGACTTGTCCAGACCGACGTCGAAAGCGAGTTGTTATCGAAAGAAGGCGTATATCAATTACGAGACGAACCAGGGCCACATGCGACTGAACTTGTCGATGGACCAGGTGAAGAGAAAGGTGGAACCATCAGCTTTGATAAGCCCGTAGACGCCGATCCAGAGTGTTATAACGGAGACATATTGTCAATATCGCAAGGCTGTAGTAATCCATGGCTGCTGCCCTCGACCGGATCTGCCACATGGACATGATAAGTACCAGTAAGAAGCGATGTCGCATTTTTGATAGTCGACTTCTTTGGCAGCGGACGTGAATTTTTTGAATGAATGTGACGTGCTTTTCGCCTACACGCAGCGCAGCTGACTTCTCCGCGATGCCATTGCGTATAAATTGCACAAGATGTGCAATATTTGGATAATTCTCTAGCAAATTCCTGGAGTAGCGCACAACTAGAGTGCCTCTGCGTCATCACAACGCTTCAGCAACCACGATGGAGACTCCTTCAATAACGCAAACATTAAAGCGAGGAGTCCAGCAGGGATTAGCTGCACAACCATAGGGACCCTCCAAGCAACTAATCCGATCTTATTCATATTATGTACAACGCCAGAGTTGATCCGTAAACCAGCCTCCTATTGTGGGTGGTAATATCTCTTAAATATAAATAGGCTGACGACTGCAATACCACCAACACCCATGCCAGCGAAGAAATCGTCAGCCCGGAAAAGACCGAATTAGTTTCTAGGGACAGGGGCAGAGGGTGGCACCGACTAGAAGAATGGCATCCGAGATGATGACAGCCATGCGACGTCCTTGCAGCTCAAGCGAGGGGTACATCATCAACGCACAAATAAGATCTCCCGCGGAGTAAAGAGTGGTGATGTTGCTCGCCACATCATTCTTGTTCGTGGTTGTAATACTGAAGTCGCGCATGAAACTGGTGTGTGTAGTACCAATGAAGACGGAGTCACAGCGCTCGAATCGAAGTAGTGTATATCCTTCACACCAAGGATGTGCCACGAGTGTTTCCATCTGCCAGAATTCCCCTCGAAATGAAGAGAGCAATCGCATAGACCCTGTAGTTATATCATTATATTCGTTGGTCTCTCATCGACAGCACGTAGAAGGCTCGCACACACAACTTCTGTAGGCTTCGGCCTGTCTTCCGTCGCTCTTGACTCTTGAGAAATCTCCAGTACTAATAAAGTCATGAAGTCAATTCTCGGAAAAGAATCTCATGCCCGATGCTTATCCTAGCGAATCTGGTGTACCAATAACTTCCAGAGCAGGGGTATTGGGCCGAGCCATGCTGTGGATGCTAGTCGCATGTTTAGCTTCATGCCTTCAAGCACTATAATATTGATAATCAATGGTGGCTCCCATCAAGCACTCTTATCGGCTACTTAGCGTAGCTATTATGTGCCTTATGTGATCCGGCAGTAACGAGATACTCGCATAGAATATACTTTTAAGACAACACTGGAGTAGAGAAGCTTAGAGATATGGTTGAATCAGAAGCTAGTATTAGTATAGTAGAACTTATTTTAAATACACATGTTGAAGTTGGGTCACCCGCAGCACTAGAAGGGGTAGCTGCTAAAAATTGCTTAGTGTCTTGGATCCCTCTCTACAAGAGGACATATGTAGTGCTCATTTCTGTAGCTACATAATACTATAAAATGCCTTCCTATCCTTTCTAAACTCCCGATTCTTCAACGGCACAGCTCCAAGGAAGAACCTCTTTAGCCTGAGTCCTAGGAGGAGTGTAGCGTCGTTTCGCCTTACCGTACATTCCAATGTTGAGATATCAATGGACGACCCATGGAGTCCTTTGGTTCACAAATTTGACGAGGTTGACATCAACCCTGTACACATAGCATGCAATTGCGGGTATCCGCGCCTTTAATGTACAGGGTGTAGGCACAGCGAGTCACATCCTCATTAGATTTGTTAGCGGCAATACTCAACGTTATATGGATTTTCAGCTACTGTCGAGCTTACAGAGACCAAGCTCATGTCGTTTTAGGCAACGTAACTCTATCTCAGCCTGATCTAGGAGTAAGCGTTGCTGCAGTGTTACCATGTCGATTGTCGTAACTCAGCGCGCCAAAGGGACAGTATGCTAATGTTCACAACTTGTTGACAGGCTGTCATCCCTAAAGTATGGATTAGTTGGTCGTTGTTACTATCTTGAATACACCTACTTATCAGCCACATTGACCCTGTTTAAATGATCAAACCCCTTTGACGCCACGCCACGTATGGTGAATTGGCGCGCGGGAATGCAAAAACTCGACATCTTGTACACTCAGGTGCTACAAGGGTGAGAGCCGCTGTACGTAGACAATGTATGTGAGATCTTCGAATTTGCCGATGTAGTGGCATGCACAAGCGATAGGGGGATGGCTGAATATTCAGCTGGTGGCGTAGATCCAGGCCGCCGGCGTCAAGGGATCCTCGCTTCACATGTAGACCCAATGCAGCCTCAGCCTTATCGCACGACCTCCATACATACATTTCAGCATATGATGAGCTCGAGTAAATGTATTGCTTCATCAATGCAACGCCAGCTCTGGCGTTTTTCGGGAGAAACTATTTAATCTGCACATAACTTGACCAACAAAGAGGGTCCTACGGCGGAATCAGCATTAGCCTCACGTTAGCGTTAGCGAGCTGCATCGCTCCCAGCCAGAAAGCGCTAGCAAAGTAGTGTTTCTCGCATTTCCCCTCAAAAGCTAGACTGACTGTCTTCTTCCAAAGGCTAGAACTATAAAACACGCAGCCACTAGTTCATATAGTATTGGCGAGCCGCTCTTATCGGCCTATTCCAGTGAAGTTCCACCTTTTCCGGCTGTACCTAGACTCGATCTGCACCTCTTCTGCTGCCCCTGAGCAAGCCACGACGCGATGAGGGCAGCTGGAGTCTCATAACATCGTGCAGGAAGCCATGAAATGTACCGCGTAGTTCAACAGACCGGCTGTGCCAGTAGCCAAATTAGTTGTCAGGTGGCTCGAATGCCATGATGAGACTTGTGAACGATAAAACCCCACAGGGCGCCTTCGCCTGGTTTTCTTTTGGTGTCTGCAATTTTGCCTTCCTCTATTGTCTTTAACAAATCGTCTGATCCTTCCATACTTGTTGTTTCAAGATGGCAGCGGAGTCGAGATTTTTCTCACTCGCCCAGCGCTATGCTGTATTAGCTGTCCTCATCCTAGTCGTTTGGTCGGTTTACAGTTTTCGTCCGAATGATGTCGCTCTCTTCTCCGAGAGAAGGATGAGTGCGTCGAATTCGACCACGAAGACCGTCACAATAGACACATGTTCCACGGCCAGCCCACCCACCCGAACCATTTCGTACGGCGCTCTGCAACATCCAATTCCGGACATAACTGACGGTGTACAGAGTTTCAAGTCAGCCTCTGGAGCCTTTGCACCAATCAAGTCAGCCTTCTGAGCCTCTGGACCAGTCAGGTCAGCCTCCTGAGCCTTTGAACCAGTCTGATGATCCCCTGCGCGACGCGATCAGTACTCTCTTCAGTAGTGTCACGATTGATGCGACTCAGAAACTCTATCGCGACGCCGAAGGAAGACACTTCATTGGTGCATACGGCAACAGTTCAGTCTGGAGGGAGCCTCTGGGCAAGAAGGTTGTCATCGTTGATGTCGACACCAGAATACCGACTGGCGACAATCAGATTCTCAACGCAGATAAGAAGATCAACTGGGCCAAGCTTGAGTCCGGTGGCATTGGCCTTATTTCCCATGCGATCACCAGCCACTATCTTTACGCCATGATCCACGGTTACGATTACCGATACTATCAAGCTGCTGAGATGCCTGGTCACCACTCTACCTGGATCAAACCACATTTGATCAAGGACATGCTTCCAGATTACCAATTCGTTATTACCATGGACGCCGACGCCGTCATTACGCATCCCGAGGTTCCTCTAGAATGGCTGTTCAACCGTTGGGGTATTGCAAAGCATACCTCAATAGCGATGCCTCATGATACGGAAGAAGATTTAAACGGTGCGTGCTTCTGTTCAAGACTGGTAGTGTGAATTTTCCAAGCTAATGGCTTTGGTATAGGCATGCGTAACACCGAGGATAGCAAGGGCGTCCCAGTACTGAACTCCGGCTTCATCGTCACCCAAAACAACGAGCTCACGTTCGAAATGCTCGAAGCTTGGGGGAACTGCACCACCGAGGTCCGCTATCCTGGTTGCGGACATTGGAAAGAAAACTGGAGCCACGAGCAGCGCGCCTTCTCCGAATACATTCGCTATGACTTTGACAGAACGCCACAGACTATTGTTGGCATTCCATGTGACGACGGCATGGGCTACCCAGGCTTCCGGGAACAAGCCGGTGCAAACTTCGCAAGGGCTGACTGTAAAGGCAACTTCATACGCCATTACACATTGGGCAAAGGAACAGTTCACTCTGGTACGACTGAGACCATTGCTCAAGTTCTGGTCGAGGTTCTGCAAAAGAGCCTCTTGCAACGTGGTGAGGAGGTCTGGAAAAAGGAAGTCGAGCCTGTCCTGCATGACGCGCAAGAGGATCAGCAGAATAAAGAAGAAGCAGAAGAAGAACGACGTCAAAGAGAAAAGGTGGAAGAACAACGCAAGGCCCTTGAAGAAGGGGAGGAAGAAGAGGAAGGGCCAGAGGAAGGGCCAGAGGAAGAGGAAGATGAAGAGGAAGTGGAAGTGGATAGATGGAAAGCGGGCAAACACGCTGATTAGTTCCTGGTGATTGATACCACGAACATTTGCAATTAGATTTCGTTTCACAATCAAGCGTCTGTCTGTAGACTTCCATATGTTACACGCGACATTTACTTATAATACCATATGATATGAGGTTCATACTACATATTGTAAATCAGGCTAAGTTCAGATAAGGTTTCGCGCGCCGTAACGACCCCCCTTTAGACTTGGCAACAGCTTATGTGCAAACAAGCCCTCGAAGTTTGGAGACAAAGCTCGATTTTCCACAAATTGAGTAGGTCACTGGGGTTGCCCAAACACCTGGCACTTCTGAGAGAAGCAGACGGGTTTAATCGAGCCGGTGCGAAGTGACCTGGGAGTAAAGGCGCGTCAGGCCGTCACATCGTTCTAGAGAGGTTTGGCACACGCGACAGCTACGAGATACAGTGTCCCCGCAGATGAGAACAGTCCGGAACCCCTATTGGAGCGTCAATCGTCGCTTGGGTCGCCAAAATGACGCCTGCGGTCGGCGAGGCTAGAGACGGATCATGTACACTAGTAGAATGGCGAGCCTGTCAACGCTGGAACGATTAAGCCTGGCTGAATGTATTGTGGTAAGGTCGAGTTTAGGTGAAGATCTATATGCCTTGAACCTTGTGTTTCAGGACGTGGTGACGGTGTGTTCCCACTCCATTCTGCACACGTGAGACGCGGAAGAAGCATAGGATCCCGGGAAATGCGACGTACGTGAAACTTCACGCTCATGAGATATATCAAGCACATGAGACAATGTCAAAGTTCGAACTGTTTTCCATGATTTGTGCCAGGCCTGCTCTTGCAAAGCGCATCAATGATCGATTGATATGGCATTCGTGTGGCTAAAATCCTTTGTAGTCCATAAAAGTCGACCATACATACTATTTACATGTACACTGTTTGGTTATTCATAGTAAATCGTCACTAGACTCATCGTGTCCTTTCCCACACTACGCAGCCCACTGTTCCCTCAAATCTCGCAACACCTTGTCCGTCCTCCACCCAACCAACCTTTTTAACCCCTCCAAATACTCCACACAAGCCTGCTGCTCCTCTTCTTCGACCACATACGTACCACATGCACTCAGAATGTGACTTCCCTGGAACATCACGTTCCCGCAATGGCTGTTACTTACAGCATACCCAATCGTAATGCGAATATGCTTGCGGATAACAGCATCCGTCGCTTTGCGTGCGCGTACCCCTGCGAGGCCGACTAACAAGGTATTGGGAGAGTATATCGTAAGGATGATTTTGGCGAGATGGTAGTATTGCAGGCCGACTGCAACAACACCCTGCGCACAAGGCAACTCGGGCCACGAGCCTGTAAATTTCACGCCTGCGTCAGGCTCGATGAAAAGGGGCGAGAATGTCCATGGTTTCGTACGATCCCACTCATCCACATCGTCGTTCAAGTTTTTCCATTTTTCGCGACTAATGCCGGTGCTGGTATCTTCGAAGACGGCTTGCAGAATAGTCGCAAATAGAAAGATGATGCGATTTGCCCACGACTCTTCGTCGTGTTCGCGGAAGATGGATGAATGGCGGAAGTTGTCGAGGCTAAGGTTGAGCGGTTGTTGTGTGGTAAGAGAGATATAGATGTGTTGGCGGAGCGACACGAGGGACGCAGCTTCGCGGAGACCGCCGTCAGATGCGAAGGATGATATACTGTTTAGAGTTCGCGCAGTACCAAAGTGATGACATAGTTCATCCGATTCGCCCATTTCTTCGTGTAGTCGAAGTAGTATAATGGCAACGAGGAAGTTCTCATCCCAGTGTGCAAGCGGATCTTCAAGTGCCACGATCAATGCTTGGAGACATTGGTCGACATATGGTTGTGAACAGTCTTCCTCTGCATGCCCAATTAACCAGAGATGTCGCGCTGCTAGGCCCAGGATCCCATTTAGGATGACGGAGAAGTGTGCAGCGCGCTTAGGTACATCTTTCTCAAAATGTCGTCGGACATCAGTCGTGTCTATGAAGACTGTGCAATGTACGATGTAATGGTGGAACAGGCGGGCCTCGTATGCGCTGTTGACTGGCCATTTGATGTTCAGCGTTGATGATGGGCTGAACGCTGATGAGGTATATGGCGATACATAGTTGTTACTGTTGTTGTTGCTGGGCCCAGGGGGGCTTCTCCCGAATATGTTTGATGATGGCGATACATGATGTGTAATTGGGCTTGTGTGCCAGCCATTTCTTGCAATCCCAGTATCAGCTGAGGATATCGTTTCATTGCGGCGGCGAGCATCGTAGCTGTCGGTTCGATGAATGGTAGGTGGAGGAACGTGTTGACCGAGAACCTCAAGGATAGATGGCAAGTTCGTACTAGTGTCAAAGACGGTTACAGACAGGTCTGTATATGAGGACTCTTCGTTGAAAATTAAGCCCACATCGTTCCTCACGTCGTTCTCATCAATACCGTCTACCGATTGGACTGCGTCAGCCTTTTTGGCTGCTAGATCGGGTTCCACGGGAAGATAGTCATCTTTTTCTTCCTCCAAGTCAGGCCCCACTTCGTCGCCCTCGGTGTTAGGCGTAATGAAGCGTACTGTACCACGTAGTCAGCATGAATTATTGCTGATCAGGCTCAGACAGCAACCATACCGGCGCCCGGAATATCGACCCAGGTTTGCCCAGCACAGAACTCGAGCAACTGTTCTGCGGATCCTATGTCTTCGCCAGCATTGAACTTAACAGACTTGACAGGCCGAAAGCGGAATGCATTGCCCCGAACGCACTGCTTCTGTTTCTCAGAGCAGTATTTGCACTGAATCGAATCGCGCACTTTTACGCCTATTGGAGAGAAGAATACTTAGCATACGTTTTGGGATATTAATGGCGTGTAGTGTCCCTACATCTTATGTGACGTTCACGACAAGCTTTGCTACATCACTGTCTTAGCGTCGTAGTGTTCAAGGCCAGGCCAGGACCCAGGAGAGAAGACTGACCAACCGCTTCTCTGCCTCATTGCATCTCAAGTTCCACGAAAATCAGCTCCAGAATGACAGTTGTTGGCGAACCCTTGTGAGATTGCCATATCGGATTATGGGCTGCGAGGCCTATCTTGTGGAAACGCTGGTATCGTGCTTGATTACCTACCCCGCTTCTCTTGGTGCGCTATTATGACTTTGCTGCGGCTTCGTCAGTATGTGACTGTAAATAAGGCGTCTTCGTGAAGATGTCGTTTGAAGCCTGTAGAATACCATACATAGTAGTATCCCATACATAGTAGTATCCCATTTGCGCTCTCCGGTCGGTAGGCGGATTTGATTACCACGTTTGAGCGCTGAAAGTCGTCCAAAATTTGTCCCAGTTGTCCGAACTTGGTCCAAAATCTTCAGGATTGGCGCGGTGCATTCTCGGCAGACCTGCCAACCTTCCAAATGCAGCGTCGATCTGACCGGTGTGAGTAATCAGGCAATGTTCCCCGCTCGACCTCCACCTTTGGCCTACGAACGCGCATGTATTTTACAAGCGAAAACCTCCTCCGAACCCACTGTGTATCAATGCAGTAGATTCATGACATAGAGTCCGCTGCCTTCTCCGCGTCGCTCCCCCGAGAGCTGGCCGTGCCCTTCTGGAATGCTTCTGATTCGTCAATGTTGTTCGGCTCTATCGTAGGACAGAACATGCGAAAACCTCCTCCGAAGAGCTGCACGAAAGTCGGTAGCGTTGCGCACCAGAGTATATAATGCGAGCAAACAGAATCTGCGGGCTATCTTCCCATCCATCACTCTCACTTCTTTGCTGTGTGAACACCATCGAACTTTGCCACGAATTTTCCACAAAATGGCTCCTCACCGACTTCAAGTTGCCGTAGCAGGTCTCGGTCGCATGGGAGCTCGACATGCTCTCAACATTCTCAACAAAACCCCACGCGCTGAGCTCGTGGCTGCATTTTCACCTGACGAGAAGGAGCTTGCATGGGGCAAACAGCACCTCGAGCCCTTTGGCGTGAAGCTGTACAGTGATTACGATGCTATGCTCACACACACTGGTCTTGAGGCCGTTGTCATCGGCACAGCGACATCGGTCCACGCTGAGGAGTCATTGAAAGCCATGGAGAAAGACCTACATGTCCTGTGTGAGAAGCCTCTGTCGACGAATGTAAAGATTTGCCAGGATGTGGTAGATGCGTCAAAGAAGAAGCCACACCTAAAGGTCATGTGTGGTTTCTCGAGGCGCTTCGACGACAGTTACCAGGATGTGGCACAGAAGATCGAAAGCGGAGCCATTGGCCGACCCACCATTCTCCGATCACAGACTTGCGATAAGAACGACCCTTCGGTAGGAATCCCCTCTTCTGATTCTCTTCCAATCCACTGACACAAATAGGGCTTCTTTGTAGCGTATGCTGCATGGTCTGGCGGTGTATTTGTCGACATGTCTGTTCATGATATTGATCTCACACTGTGGTACTTCGGATCCCACGTCGTCCCCAAGTCTATTTCTGCCTACGGCGTCGTGGCAACACAGCCAGGTCTGAAGAAGTACAACGATTACGACAACGCCGTTGGTATCGTCGAGTTTTGGGACGGTCGCATCGCACATTACTATGCAAGTCGCATGATGCCCCACGGTCAAGAGGATGTCACCGAGATTATCGGCACCGAAGGCAAGCTCACGGTCAACTTGAACCCTCAGAAGAACTTGGTCAACTACTACCACGCTGGCGGCATCACTCGGGAGGTACCCCACGACTACTGGGGCCGATTCGAAGGTGGTTTCGTGAAGGAGGCGAACGAGTTCGCTGCCGCATGTCTCGACAACACACCAGTGCCTCTGGACTTCCAGAACGCCGTCAAAGCAGTACAGATCGGCGCTTGGCTACAAGAAGCCCTTGTGAGCGGCAAGCAGCTGACTTTTGATGAACAAGGAAGACGCCAGGAGCGTTCCAACTTGTAAAGAGCCCATAGATAGCAAAGTCTTAAATACCCAGCGAATGAATGGAAATCCATCTCCATCAAACGATCGTAAAGTGATGGCCAGCGAAATCCTCTTGACTCGCAAGTCGAACGTCGACTCGCCTCTTGCCCTCAATCCTCTCCTCTGTACCTCTTCAAGCAGATCGGCAGTACCTTTTGCGGTGATCGCGATACTTCGAGACCGCAGGTAGCTTCCAGGATTCATCCTCACTCTTCTATGCTTTCTTCTTCGCATCCCCAAACGAGAAGTGACCACAGCAGTTTAACGGGGGGGGGTTACTCGTCAGCCTGTGCCATCAGATGCGACAAGCGCTTGGTTTTGGTGATTGCAATCGTGGTCGACACTCATTGCAACGAACCTTGCGCCGTCTAGACCTTGGTAAGCACCTATTGCTTAATATGATCATCAGATCTGAACAAGCTACTCATTCATCGCAACAGGCGTTGCTGGTCGATGTTGCTCCTGCGTCGTTAATTGTGACATGCGATCTGCTCGTGCAATGGATGTGAGGACAGGAGATGACCGGCCAGTCGTTCTTCCGAGCCCGAGGCGCCCGGACCCAGTCACCCGACGCAGTCGCGTCAGACCGTGGTGAACGACAACATCGCATAAGAACTTCATACACATCATGAGCCATGCAAACAAGATACTGCTTTCGATGAAGTTCATCTCATACCAAACATGACAACACCAGCATTAGATTCGCAAGCCACATCTGTGCCAGCTGCGCCAGCCGCAGCAAATCCTACGTCACCCAAGCCAAGGATGCAGGAAGAGCCTACACAGCAAATGCAGACATTTGAACAAGCTCCTCGGCAGACGGACACGATAGACGAAGCCGAACTTCGGGCGCGTACTGGCCAAGAAGTTCCCTTACCGGAAGGATCGTTGCCGTCAATTACGTTTCAAAAAAGTCGCTGTAATCACCAGCTTACTCGCGATGATAGACTTCGAGTGAAGACACTACATGAGGTAGGGCATCCAAGAGCCTTCATAGCCTCCCATCTTGGCATATCCGAACACCAAGTCCGATATGCGATAACTGCGCCGCTGTCGCCTAAGAAGAGATCTGGTCGGCCTCGAAAAATGAGTCCTGAGCAAGTTGACGAACTGCTCAGCTTTGTGAAGCAAAACGGGACTCCGCGAAAGATGAGCTATCCTGCTCTGGCACGCCACTTCAGTCATTGGAATGTCACCGAGCACACGATTCGTCACGTCTTGAGGCGCAACAAAGACAAGTTACAGGGTGGCCCGTCCTACTCCTAGCCGCACGTGCCCGATCTACAATTCCTTCACTACACCTTCAACGGCGTTTCTTCAAAAATGCAGTCCATCGTGTTCAGTCGCTCAGGCTGCCGAATCAAATTGCCTAATGCGATCCCAAACCGCCACAACACTGTCGCCAGCACAACAATATGTTCTGAATGGGAAACGTTCCGATCGATACATGCACAGCTCTCCGCTGAGACGGACAGGAAAAACGGTCGCAGCGACTTGCCCTCCTCGCCCAGAAATCGCTCTGCAATGAGCTTGTCGGCTTGTGGAAACATCGGATCCTGTCTATGGGCTACGGAAGCCGTCATCGCTATAGGAATGCCACCTGATATGTAGCCACCGAGTACGTTGATACCTTCTGTGGTTGTTACTCTTGTTAGGCCATGGAATGTTGGTGGAAACAACCGCGAGAACTCATCGAGAAATGTGCGCAGGTATGGCAGGTGCTTAACCGTGTCACATGCGATGATTCCGTCGTCTTCCTCTTCGGCATCACCTATTACGTTATCAACTTTATTTGCCGCCTCGCTCGTCGTGTTTGTATGCTTAAGCAGCTGGAAAGATACGTTGCACATTGCAACGGCGGTAGTTGTGGAGCCGGCATTCATCAAGTTGCTCACTTCGACAAATATCTCGCCCACTCCAGATTACGCGGACGTCCTTCCTTGGTTTCCATCAAGATCGAAAAAAGTTGACCGATCTCTCGACTGCACAATATTGGCCTACGCGCAAGCTCGTCGGGAGCACCCTCCGACTCCTTCGCATATGTGCACACGCGACCATGAAAGACACCCGGGATTTTGTTGATCAACAAACGCCACTCATACGGCCACTTTGGGAAAGAGTCCTTCATGCAGTCTGGTACGATGCGGGTCTGAACTCGCATTCATATGCAGAACCCTCAAGTCATCGGTCGATAATATCGTCATGACAGCAACCCAGGAACCTTGGCTTATCGAAGAGTCTGATATTTGCGATAGGATTCAGCGTGAGTTAGCCGGTCCGCTCGCGGTACTCCAAGTCGACATTCTCGGTTTGGGGAAGCTCGCATGGATTCAATGGGGCAATGCAGCTGTTGTTGAATAACTTCATTGATATGTGTCTTATCGGCGACCCTTATTCCCAGCGTTTCCTTCCGTGCATGGTCATGCTTATCCACGACGTCGGCAAGACGGTAGTGCGACCCTCTAGTCACCTTGGAAGATCTATATTTTGTGTAGGGCGCGCTATGGCCATAGATGTCCTTCAGCGCACGCAGGTCACTGTAAGAAAGAGACTTTGGGGCTGAGCCGAATTACTGGATGCTTTTGGTACAGCTTGGATTGATAGATGAGTCGTCTCTCGCACTTTGGAATCAAAGCACTAATCGCAGACTTGTCCGGAAGCACAGCCCGGATTCCAGCCACCCGATTCGCGGTGTACATCTCGGGCACATGTACGCAAGGTGATACAAGTGATAACACTGGAGGGCTGTGGGATTGGAACAATCAACGTTGGTGGTCTGCGGTACTTTGCTTTAGAACTTGGCAATAGCAATCACAAGTACCACAGCCGTGTTCTTAATGCAATAGTCTTGTTCTCGCCATGAGTCGCACAGGAAACCTTCAATGTGAATGGTGTAGTTGACTCGGCCTAGGAAGACAACGGGGTCGTAGCGGCGACAGTTCTTGCGAAATCAGTTCGGGATCATAGGAGACGAAAATCTAGGGCTACATTGATAGGAATGATAGAATGCACAGGTAAAAGGATTGTTGTAAGTTCTAATTGTAACTCTAACCGTAGTGTTGCATAGTAGTAGCGAAGTTAGCACTAGACGTATTAGTATATCAGAGATCGGTCAAGTCTTGGAATACTAACACAACTGATATACTAACCAACATAGCTGTTAGTCATTCGTTTCTTTAGATGGCTGCACTTGAGACTTACACCGACGCCGTTACATCTGTCCTGGGGGAATATACCATCCCTTACGGGCTCTGCGCACAACCTTTCGGTAGGAAAGGCAGGGTCTTCGCCGGATAGTATGCACTGTCTGGGTATTACGACTTGAATCTCTTTCTTTTTAGTAACCTAGAAACTTACGCAGTAGGAGTGTACCTGCAAACAGTTAGTAGGTTGCTTTCTTGCTAATTATCTTGCTACTCACATAAGAATCCCAGGGGCAAGCAGTGTTTTCGGGCAAACCCCATCCATCATTACACCGCCTAGCCTGTGTAGAGACGGCAAAGGCCAGGATAATTGAGGTAATGAGCTTCATGGCTGGTTGGTAAGGAGGCTGCGGTATATACTTGAGTCTTCTGCGGTATACTTTCGAGGTACCTACACTGCGACAATATCAACGCATATATATACCTAATGCTAGTTGGTGCGCACGGGCAGGTTCTCTCTCACCAGCGTGAAGCGGTCACTCGTTCGCGAATCCGCTCGACAGGGATATAGATGGCATAGTAATCGAAGTAAAAGGTACGACGCGCGTAAGTTGATCTGATTAGACTAGTATGATAGCGGTGAGATCCTGCTGCGTTTCAACGTCTGCGCTATAAACATGGTCCTCGATCATCCCCCTGAGTCGGGAGAGCCTCAAAGCCACTTCAGCCACGCTACATGGGCGACGTCACCAATCGGTTGGTACCGAATCCTTGCGCAGCAGTGACCTGCAGATACATGTGTTCCCTACAAACTGCAGGATGCAGGCCATATGACCATAGGTGCGCCGAGACATGGCATGCCAAGACCGCTAGCCAGATTAAGGTGAATCGATTCAGAATTGAATAAGAATTGATTCTGAATTAATTCACCTCTCACCCTCTATTTCTACCATCCACCCTTGATAAAATTTAGGGTTAGGGGTGGGGCTTAGGGTTAGTTAGGGTAAGGGTGTGTTAGTTAGGGTGGTTAGAGGTTAGAGGTAGGGGTAGAGTAAGGGTAGTAGATATATTTAAAAAGCGTAGCTGTGGATTAATTTAGAAATAATGTAGAATCAATTCTATGATAATTTCTAGACATGGCATGCACGGCCGTAGGATCTGCATACCATGTACCCGATATAGTTAGCGCATGCCATGTCTTGGCGCACCCATGGTCATATGGCATGCCCCCTCGAACAAACTGCTCTCTACTACAGTATGAAGTCACCTCGGCTTACATGCCTGTTTCTCATCGCCCAAATCAGCAAGCTAGGCTGGCCAAGACCAAAAGACGTCATTGGCTAAAGCAGTGATGAGCATATAAACCGAGCTGACTACATCCTGTATATTTATAAACAAAATTGTTGCGACAATGTTTGTGAAACTGGCTTAGGTTTCTAGAAAATGAAGAGCGTGGATTGCTGTAAAGGATATTATAGCACGCACAAGGTCTTGAGCATCAGTAAGATCAGGCGAGCGACTAAGTGCATGACTGAGGGCTTATTTCGGGGTATACGCGGCAAGTACTATGTCTGTGCGCGTTTGATGCTTACTGTATGTTTGTGTAGGCAATGCGGAGTATCTTGTGATAGGCACAGGGCCGAATTTCTCGGCCTTTCCAAGACATATTTCGAGCCTATCTTTCCACTTGAACCCCTCTGATAACATGCAACCTCTTGGCTTCATCAGCCCTACCCATCTATCTCTTTCGACAAGACCAACAGTCGATACCCCTTCTTCGACCCGAATCTTCCAGCCTCATGATTGATCCCTCTAACATCGCTCCACCCTCTCTTCCTCCAAAACGCCCCGTTCAAACACTCCACCGCCTGAACCCAGAACTTGGGCTTCTGCTTTGCGTCTCCCTCTACACGTACAATCTCTTCGAGAAGCGCATCCACGCATATGCCCGCAAGTCCCCTGCCCATCCATTCTTCCTTCGTCGTGACAATCTTGATCTCCCAGCCATTGTCGAGCTCCTCGGGTGAGTAAGCCCCGTCGTACCCGCCATCCCAGGGTGATGCTGCGGCACACGCGATGGGAAATGTACTGTCATCGGGATGGTAAATCACAGCGATGAGTCCTCGATGTCCAAGTGCTTTGTGGAAAGATTCTACGTCTGTAAGACGATCGACACTAGTATCCCAATGTGATGCGTTCTCGGGTGAGCAGTAGCGATATCCTTTGTTCACAAAGGTTCGTATTGTTTCAGAGATATTTGGGGCGGCAATGAGCTTGGAGATGTGGTGGATCTGGGGTTGGTAATGCGACGTGGTGGGAGGGGGTTTGCACATAGTACAAGATTTTGGGAGATTGAGCGGCTACCTCCTAAGATATGTTATTAAGAAAAAATGAAGTGGTGGGTTTTTGAATAAAGTTTGCAATGTGGTGGTGGGTTGGCGTCATCATGTTAGTCCAGTGATTTTAAATATTCATTTTTTTAAGAGGTTGGGTGTACAAAGCGATAGCACAGGCGTAGGGCGCAAGGCGTTGAAGCTCACAACTCCCCATTGAGTGCGGGGCCGCGCTTCAGGGCGCGGAGGATCAGGATGCATCTCAAATATCACCAGCGATACGCTCGTCGCGTACCAATAATCAACTCCTTGAGATATCCAATGTTGTCATGTCACTAACAAGACCTGTGAAACCTATGAAGTTCGTGGTCAAAGGTTGGCACGTGGAAAAGTCCTCATCCAAAGCCGAGCTTTCGTTACCGCGCATGCACAGAGCAGATAGAATGAGCCTACACATTCATGGTACTAAGCAGAAGGCAACTGATCCCATAGAGTCTGTCAAGCATCAGCTCATCGCCGAGTCGCGGAAGTCACCCTGCAAGAACGATAACAAGCCTCTCTATAATAGTGGATCAGTCAATAGCGGCACGGGAAGAGAATCTGGGGATGCCGGCGATGAAGCTGAACACAGAGGTGCTGCAGGCGGATATCAAGGAGGTAGGGGTTCAGGGGGAAGAAGAATAGTGGAGACGGCGGCGGTGTAGTTGCGATGGCAGGCGAGGTAAAGTAGCAGGTGGCTCTGGTGGAGGTTCTGGAGAAAGCGGGTCAATTGGAGGCATGTCTACGACACGTGAAGAAGCGCGACCGAAAAGCTCAATTTGAACCTGAAGACAAACGTTGCTTTAGGAGGAAGAAGCCCTCCTTCTACGTAGACCTGTACAATTTGCGGTCACAGTGAGCCATTCCCAACACGAATGGAGTACCGTAGGTGTAATGCGGATAGTGGATAGTCATACTGCCCGATGGTCATTGATCTCAAACCCTGGTAGTATTGTTGGTCACTGGCGTTCCGGTGGCGTCAGACACAGTCGTGGTAGTCGCTGGATTTCCGGCGGCGTTGGAGACACTGCTGGTGGCTGGCGGTGCTCCGGCAGCAACAGGGACATTGCTGGTGGTTACTGGGTTTCCGGCAGCAGCAGGGATATTGCTGGTGGCCGCTGGTACTGCAGCGGGAACATAAGTCTCGCTCCCCGGTGCCGCCAGGTCTTTCGCCCTCAGTTCATATTGGTCCTTTCCATGCAAGCCAGCGTTCCTACCCCGTCGCCAGAGGAAGAATCCAAGCGCACTGAGAAGTGCAAGTCCGCCGATGACAGATCCGACCGCGATACCAGCCTTGGCACCAGTGGAAAGACCGCCGTCTCGAACATTCCCTGCGAGCGGGGGACTGAGCCCAGCGTTGGAAGAATTGGAGCTCGGTGTTGGTGCAGCAAACTCGGCGCTCGTGGCATTGAAACATGGCACTTGAAGATTGAAGTCCTGGGCCTCGACGAAGGTCTATGGTACACGAACGGTTAGTAAGCATACACTCGTTGGAGGCAGTCGTACGTACGATGTCAGCACAAGCGAAGAAAGACTGGTTTCGACCGTTGTTCTCTCCATCGTAGTCAGCCCAGTACTCGAGCTGGATCGTGGCATTGGTTCCATTCGTGACGCCCTCCAAAGCATCGATCTTGTAGCATTGGTGTCCGGGGTCAACGTCAGTGACGTTGTCGACAATTTGATCATTGAAGTCTGCCTGTGTAGTAGGGTCTGGCAGCTTTTTGTCAGTCAAAAGTCAGATCGGGGTTGAACGGCATACATACTGTTCGAGACAGCAAGACGGAAGGCGACATGCCAAGCATCATCCGCCATGGTCAACGCGACCGAGCCCGTGGACAGCGGGAAGATGGTGCGGTTAGACGGGCCACCTGCACTTCCACAAGGCGCTGTATTG
Organism: Plenodomus lindquistii; assembly: GCA_025504975.1. Lineage (NCBI taxonomy): Eukaryota > Fungi > Ascomycota > Dothideomycetes > Pleosporales > Leptosphaeriaceae > Plenodomus > Plenodomus lindquistii. Next base: position 723,025 of record JANUWI010000008.1, read on the forward strand.
TCGTTTGCGGCATCCCAGGCGCGATCTTTTGGCCAGAGAAAAGCCACAGGCCCCATCGTGGTACCCTCTGCGCCTTCGCCATGAGTTTGTGCAGCTGCCAATGCAGGCAGTGCTGCTAGGATTGCGATGAGGGTTGACCGCATGTTGGTGGCAGGACTAATCAATATCAATATTGAATGATGCTGGACAATGTGATGTATGATGCGTGAAGTGTCACGGCCAGCTCCGGTATATGAGGGCCAAAGCTACAAAGGCAGGCGGGGTCATTCTGCCTTCCGCGACATGTGTAACTCGGCATTCGCATTTGCCAAACCGCAAGAAGGATCCGATAAGTGCTCCTGCCCTCGTCCACCCTTCGGCAACGATTCCTGCAGGACCAAGTCGCGCAGACGTTGGCGACCGCCAACCACGGCGCAGCGACTCGGCTGTTCGAGCCTTCGTGACACCCGATTAGAGTATGGAGCTCTCGTATAACGGTACCAGGATTGAACTTTTAAAGTTATCTGATTGTTCTAGTGACCAACTGTGGTCGGGTGCCCAGACGTGTAGACGAGGTGGGGAATGGCAGTTAGGCGATTTCAGGCTAGACATTCACTGGGCAGACCATCTTATCAGCCCATCTGATAAAAACCTGCGACTCCGACGTTCGGCCGGCAGCGAGTGTACCGTTGCAGACCCACTTCGATGGATGCACATGTAGGCTAATGAGTATTGGATCCTGGGCTTGGCTTGTTGATGGCTGTTGATACGGAGAGATGTCGCGTCGCACGTGTGAGGCAGCTACAAAACCTCGGTGAGATCCTGTACCTGAATGAGTGACATTGCATACTTCGTTCACTCAGACACAGTGACTTGTACCTACCAAACTCAAGAGTACATCGATCATCATGAGATCTTCCCAGTTCATGCTCCTTGGCCTCTGCGCCGCTGCCAATGCCACTCTCCTCTCCTCAGAAGACACTCTCTTCGCCTCCCTACTCAAACGTCAGGAACCTGGTACGCCTGCGTACAATTGCCACGACAATTGCGGTATGTTAAACCTCCTCAACAAGAACCTATTCAAACCATCCCCTCTAACCATCCCCCCCCCCCCCCCCACAGGAACCGCAATCACCGTCTCCAAGCCCCCAGCCTCCCCACCATGCAGCGACCCGTCCTTCCTCTCAAACTACGCAAACTGCCTGCAGTGCTCCGGCCCAGACAACTACAACATCTGGCGCTACTACGGGCGCTCATTGTCTGTAGCCGGCGCAGCCTGCGGACTGGAGACGGAGCCCAAGAGTGGGAAGCAGGATGATGTCGGGCCGGCTGCGCAGGCGGCTGGGTCGAGCGCGACGAGTGCTGCTGCGGCGCCGACGACGACGAGTGTGAGTGTGGGTGTGAGTGAGACTGCCAGTGCAGCTGCTACGGCGCCGATTAGCACATCGGCGGCGGCGGAGGAGGTTGCTTCCTCGAGTGCTGCGGCGCAAACTTCTGCGCTGGTGTCTGGGTCTGGGTCTGTGGTGCCCAGTCAGACTGTCAACGGGACGGCTAGTTCTACCGCTGTGAGTTTTGTATTCTTCTCCACATACGAAATATCGACTGACTGACTTGCGAACGTAGCCTACGCCAGTCGAAGTGTCCACCAATGCTGCAGCCAGTCTCGGCCTGAGTGATGCTGGGATCTTTGGGGCTGTTTTCGTTGGTGCTTGGTTTGGTTTGTAGATTGGACGGACAATAAGGTATGTAAGGAATTGGTGTTTTAGTCGAGTAAAGAGGATGGAAGGTGTAATGTAGCAGTGAGGTCTTGGACGTGATATGAAGCGACTGTCAGTGTATGAGTGTTGATGCCTGTGTCTTGCCTCTGTAAGAGTTGCATGCTGTTCAAGTCTTTCCCTTCGAAAGTTCACTGCGAGGGCAGTCAATGTCCAGCACGATGGTTTGAGGCTATTTTGTTATTCAATTCGAAAGTCTTCTACATCTACAACACCTAAGTACACAAGCACGAATCCAGCGTACGTGGCAGACCGCTGTGCATATTAGAAGGAATGCGTACTTGCGCCTTCGAGGTACCACTCCAAGGAGTAAAACACCACTACATAGGGGTAGTTTATATACGTTACAGGGAAGGATTTTGAGCCTACAGACTTCATGGTGGAAGGTGTAGGAAGACATACTTGAACATGAGACCACCGAATTATTGGTAAACAACGGAGGTAAGCAGGGGTCTCGAGCGGTATGGCAAGTCAAGTTCGGAAGTGTAGTTCAGCAAGCTCGTCCATCGAGACAGCGTCCTCTACAGTTCATCCTTTTAGACGATGTAAGCTGTATACTGCAAAGACTGCGCCAGGGGATGGTGTTGACCTCGACCTCGTCTGAACTCAATGTCAGCACTGCACAGACAACAAAGAACTACCAGCGCTCACCGCAAGTGTACATGGTTCTCCTAGTAGCGAACACGTTGAGTCGCCTTGGTATTTGGTGCTGGCTGAAGAGCAACTACGTGCTCGATCGGTTTCACTCTGTAGCAGGCCCACGTCAGCAATTAGAAAATGAAAAGTCAAGAGTGTGGTGAATTACATTTCGCTAATGCTGTGCAAGTGTAGTGATTGAGTAACGGTGAAGCTTGTAAAGGGGGAAATGCGTTTGTACTAACGCAGCAACAGGGTGAGTGACCCCAGGCTAGGGAAGAATTTTCGTGCCAGGCTCGGGATGCGTTCACGCTTCTTCTACTTGCGTTGACGCTTGTTTGCTGTGTTGTGAGGCTGGCCTTTTCTTTTCTGTTTGGAGGAGGGGTTCGGGGAGGGAGCGCTTGTAGCAGATGATACATACCCGTTCACATCCTTGTCAAGCTGCATATACTCTTCGGCAGCATCCTTGCCTCCTCGGTCCAGCAGATAGGCCATGTAAATTTGCGAAAGCTCTTTCGAGACATCCGAAGAAAACCGACCCTTGGTGCGCATCGATTCGTGGACCTTCTTGATTCTCGAATGCGCTTCCTCTTGATCTGGGGAAGGCTGGGCGACTTCGAATTGGAGGTATTTGACCCAGAAATCGCGCGAATCCAGAAATCGCTCGTGCTTGCTGTTGAAGACCTCGCGAGCCTCATCGACGGCGCCCTTGCACTGCCATAGGATACGCGCTTGCTCGGCAGCCAATACACCACCAATCTGATTGTTGGAGCGCCCGATGTGTTCCTCCAGAAGACGGACAGCCGCATCGTTGCCTTCGATTCGGCGTTCAAGATTGGCCAGCGAGATCAGTGTCTCTGTGTGTTCGGGAGCCTGCTCGAGCATTGCTAAGTAAATATCACGGGCGACGGATGTGCGGCCAAGCTTCTCTTCGAATCGAGCCCAGTTGAGGCGTATAGTGGGTGCAGAGATGGGTACAAATATGCAGCTTGCCCTCATGTAGATAATTCTGGTATTCTCTTCTTTGCCCTGGGAGAACATCCATCGAGCATATCGCAGCCAGAACTCATCGTAAAGTGCGCAAGCCACGAGGCAGCGTTCGTATAGGAATGATGTACGCTCGAAGTCGCCTTGCTTCTCTTCGTAATCGAGGTATTTGCGCCAGTTGTCCAGCTCCGCATCTTCGAGTTCGGTCACGTGGAAGTACGCCCTCTTGATGGCCTGCTCGTAGTTCCAGCGATTCGAAACGTCCTGCTGGTTCTTCGTGTATGAGGCATAGTAGTGCTCGTGGATCTTTTGGCGAATCTGACGTTCGATCTCGAGTGCAGGCTTTTCTGACTGTCCCTGATTCTCAACCTGCACCGCTGTCTTCATTGACTCCAACAAGTCGGTGTCAACGAGCTCTTCTACAGGCCGTGACCCCATGAGAATGCCGAACTTCTCGAAGTAGCGGGTGAACTGGTAGATAGGGAGCTGCAGAACGCGGCTGTAGAGCTTGGTGACGTTCGCCGGCTCTTGGATGCGCTCCTCGAATTCGATGTACTTGTCCCAGAATGGGTGACTCTGGAAGTCCAGACCCACGAAGTAAGCGCCGCGCTCGAACAGACTAGCATGTCAGCATGATACAGTAGAATGACCAAGGCGTGGAGTGGGAGATTGGTCTTGCGTAGAGGAATCAACGTCCCGACGTAAGGGAAGGGGACCACCAATTGTGTTCATTCTCGACGACGCGCAACGGGTTCGATGGTGCAGAGTGAAGTGAGTATGCAACGTAGAGGCGCAGTATGCAGGGTCCAGAAAAAACTAGATCAGGCCTGATAGCCAGCCGCGAGTCCAGTGCATGACAGTACATGATCGTAGCTGGCTATGGGACGATTTGAGTCTCCGAACCATGGAGGAAAAGGCAAGACTTACTCTCGAATAATATCGTTATCATGCGACGTGTCCATCTTGAAGGTGCAGTAGTTGGCCCACAGATCGACCGAAGGGGTAATGCATGAGACACCGCGCTCGTACACCATCTCAGCCGTCTCGGTGCCGCCAATTGAGAACTCCAAGTCGGCGTACTTCTTCCAGTACCCGAAGAACAACGGGAATTTTGTGAGGAAGCAGTCGTAGACGTTGCGCACAAGCTCGATGGCGGAAGGGCTCGAGTTGCGCGTTACGCCGCCCTCGAGCTCCGAGGCGCGCGTGACGAGCGTTTCCCATCGCTCAAAGTCGTCTTCGTTCTCGACCTGCAGTCGCGTTAATGAGCGCATACGGTCGCATGTGGCGCGTACGTACGACAGCGTCGATGAGCTTCTTGATTTCGCCGGCGGCCTCGTCGCCAGTGTAGGTGATCTGAGCAATGCTGCCGCGCCCGGTGGCTAGCATCGTGTCGCGTGATCTGTGATGATGCGTGGGTGATGGTAGTTGTGCTGTGGGCCAAGGAGGTGAGTCGCGCAACAAGTAGTGGTATGGCGGATGGAAAGCGGGTGGTGAGGGTTCTCTCTTCGAGGAAGCTGCGGACGGAGTTCGTATTGGGGGTTCCACTTTCGTCAGCGCGGCAGTAGCGTAAGCCAGGATCGCACACGTGACATGAGGCTAGCCCTGAAGTGCACCGTTCGCATACACCTTGCAGATCACCCTCCAGACTCAGGACAAGTGTTCGCGACTAAGGACGTGACTTTGGTGTAGTAACTGCAGGCGTTACAGCAAACATGGCGAGGTGCTTCACGTTAGCATAACATAGCCAGTTGCGTCCACAAGCGCCATCCATTCCATCCTAGCCACAAATACATAGAGGTTTCTATTCCATCTTACTCTCTGATGAGCTTGATATTGCTCAGGTATCATATGCCATCAAACTGCACAAGGGAGCCGCCCTTCAACGCGCTGTAAATGAGTCTACATCGTTATGCATCTTCACTGCTTCTGTGATTCTACCAGCACTAAGCTGTACCTTCCCCCTTCAATGGGCCCGCAATCTCATTCGCAGCAAACGAGAAAGGGCTCTTGCCCACCTCGGGACTTCTAGGGCTAATTGGTAACGCGAACAGGTCATCGTCGTTGTCATCGTCTTCATGTATCGATGAAGATTCCGCTCTTGACTGGAAAATGGGTGCAGGCCCTGACAATGCGTTCAAAGATCCCATGTTGAGCGAACCCATCATGCCTGAGCCTTGTTGTGCGATCAGAGATGGTGGTGGGGCTTGAGCTGCGACCTTTCGAGGAGCAGTAGCTGTCTGTTGTGGTTGTTGTGGAGGCTTCGCAGCGAGAGCAGAGGGGTTTGCGCCCTTGAAGACGGCAAACGAGGAGACAGCGATATCGGATGACTCGGGCGAAAGAGGATTGGAGAAAGGCACGCTACCACCGCCAGGAGTGAGATCTTTGTCGCTAGTTCCCAGGCGCAGACCAGCCAGTTTGTCCATAAGACGTCCTCCACCGGGTGAACGCGGACTAGCAGGACCGCTCTTCATGGGGGCCAGCATTGGCTCTGTGAGGTTCAGACTCAGTCCCGCAGGCTTGCCACTGACGCCAAATGTGGTTTCGATCCAGGCCTTTTCCTGCATAATGATCTCCAGACCGATGCCCTCGACGTTGTTGCGCGACTCGGCCTCAATCTCCTTCTGCAGCACCTGCAGCCGCTTCTTGGCCCATATTGTGTGCAAGACGCCCTTTTTGCCTGCTGCACGCGCCGAGGCTCCTAATTCTGGGGGGAACAGGGCAGGCAGCGGATTGGTATGCCACACAACGGGCGGTATACTCGCGTCCTGCGGCCGCAGGGTGAGCGTGACACTGGTAGGGACAGGCACCAGTGGAGGCAGCAAGAAGTACATCCTGTTGACGTCGTTGGCGGATTGGTCGTTGGCAGGAAGGACTCGCGTGCTGCCATCCCACGAGATGTGCCAGTCACCCCTCACACCGCGCGTTGTCGCGTCGTCTTCCCATTCCACCATCAGGATCTTGGTGCCTTCTGTGGCGTTGGCATGGCCGGCCTCGTATTCGTATCGGGCGAGCGCGTTGGTGCTCGATATGCTGGGAGACTCTACTTGATCTTCGGCCGGCAAGTGGGCTGTCGTGTCTATAGTGGTAAAAGGGACCGTGGGGGGAGACGACGCCATTAGTGAGTAGCGCGTGGGAGTGATTGGAAGATGATGGTCGAATGCGCAAAATGGGGTGACAAGCGGTACCTCCTACTCTCCTTCTCTCTAGAGCGCTGTATACAAAGTAGTGGGGGGGCCGAACACAAAGAAGGTCCGGGCCTGGGGTCTGGGTGCTACGTTAATAACGGTTACGGCAGAATGCATCAACGGCCGAGACAATCTAGACACGACGAGCACAAAACCTCTGCGGGCCGGCTCTGGAGCTGTCAAAGAGCGAACAATGTCCTATGGCCGTGTCCTGGCTTCTGTTGCACCCATATTGTCCGCGTCACTCAAGCTGCAGCAACCATGTTCCTCGCTAAAATTAGTATGGCTGGCCCTTGGTACCTACGTGCCTACGTACGCGCCGCTTGTCAGCCTGATGCGCTCCCCACCTTTTGCTGGACGGCACAGCTGGACACACTCGACATGCCAGATGAAAAGGGGACGCTGATTGTACTTCGACTTCCAGATCCAGCTGCCATCATCACCCAGACCTTTCACGCCTCACTCCCCATAAGCTGCGGGGCATTCGGACCCCGTCATGCGGCGATGCTCTCCTCTCTCAGTGCATGTCAGCCAATCAATCACATCTGCATAGTTGAGGCGTCCTGTCATCTTGAGCGATACGCTTGTTTCAACTTCCATTTCAGTTCTGTCTATCTATGGGGGGGCTTACTTGGTGAGCAAAGCCCCCCACTGTAATACTACTGTTACAATTGCGATCCAGCAATCAGGTGCTGCACTAGCGACCCATGCACTGCGCGCTCCCCTCCCCTTCCCTCATCCCAGAGTTCTGTTGGTGCCTGTCTACCAGGGCTTGAAAAGCAAAAGAGGCCGTGGAGATCGTCAGCCGTGAGAAAAAAGTTTCCCTGCAAACGCCCATCCATGTTGGAATGCCGCTGCGCCGTGAAGATGCTTCTGTTCTGATCCTCTCAACTCGCCAATGAGCTAGATATGTCCTGTTCTTTCCTGTCCGAATTACAAAGTGGGGGTATATACGCTGAGAAAAGGAAATAAAAGTATAAGCAAAGAAATGAAGCAAGTGCTTGCTGAAGGTCAGTAATGGTCAGGTCGTGACGATGGAAGAGACAGGGAGAGTGTAATCGCAAAAGGTGATGCAAGTCAGACCAGGATGCGTTTTCCAGCAAAAGAAACTGGGACTCTTTAGATCAACAAGAAGTCCCAGCCCTTCTGGCGCATCATATCCCGCCAGTGGATACTCTGAGTGTTGCCCTTTGCGAGGTTATCGTCGTTGACCAGCCATACTTGGTTCAGTAGCTCCCTGACTTTTCCATAAGAACCAAAGTTGGCGGCGTCGCCAAGCAGAGCTGAGCGCTCGGAGAACATGCTGCGGAAACTAGATCCAGGAAGGGAAATCGATCCAGCTACAAGGAGTGGCCATACAAGGGAGCGGTCGAAACCCTCGATTCCGGCTGGGATGTATTCCATGGCCTTGCAGAGGGCGCTTACGAGATTGACGAAAGAAGGCGAAGTACGGTCAAAGTCGGGAACAAGGCTGCAAAGGTAGATGCGAGCAGCTAGGCGGTACACGGCGGTCATGTTCCTGCGGAGCTGCCTTGGCAAGATCTCACCAGTTGAGCTGTACGCGCTGTTAAGCGATCCTTGTGGTGGCTCAGTCAGGCTGATTTGCTCTCCGAGGAGCTTGATGTGCGCGCATAGTTGAACCATGTCCATGCCTTCGTTCTTGAGCGCCTCGAGACAGGCGATTTCCGAGATGAGATACATGATGCGGTCTTCGCAGCCCATAAGCTCGGCGAGGCCAGAAGAGGCATCGGCGATGAGCTTCTCCCGGTACGTGTCAGCAAATGATGGGGTCTTGGCCAGCATTGTAGCACCGAGAATATCGATCCACGAAGCAAGCGTCATGTTGAATGGGGGCTGTGAATGTGCCTGTCCGTTCATGGCAACCATCTGCGCTGGAAGCTCAAGTTGATGTACAAGACTTTGAACTGCCTGAAAATGCTGGTGCCACGGAATATCAACAAGACCATCGTCAGCGCGACCAACTGAGCATGGGAAGAAGATCATGCCCAAGGTGGCTTCGAGGGTCTGTGCATGCGCGCTATCACTGCTAAGAGACTCGGTAAGTTGCTGAACGGCAGCATACCGGTTTCGGTAGATGTCTTGGTCGATTTCTGGTCCTTGAAGTCCTTGGGTGGTCTTCATCTGTAGCGCAGAAACGCTCATACAGCAGTGCAAGTATGCCTTGTTAGATTCGAGTGCAGGAATGATGACCTCTCCGCGTGCTGCACCGGGCTGGTTTGTCTCAAGGACGGGGAATATAGATGGCATGACGTTGTCGAGGAAGTGACTCAGCAGATGCTGATCACATTCGTCCACTTGGATCGAAGGTTGGTGTTGAGGGCTGAAAGCGCCGTGTGTGGGGAAATCAAAGATGGGATACTCCAGAGGTTCTTCGGCGTAAGACTCGCGACGGCTCTCAAAGTAGTCTTGTTGGATCCAGTTGTCGGTTGGGTACATGTGTCCAACTGCTGGGGGAGTCTGATAGTGACTGTAAGTTGAGATGGTGGAGTCGCGCCTTGTTGGGACATCGTTGATGAACATTTGGCTCTCTGTCTTGATATCGATTTCATATGGCGCAAATTGTCCTGGGTGTGCAAATGAAGGCGCGAACATTGGTGGCGGCATGGATCCGTTGTAGAAGTCAGGTGTAGCATCGGTGTGGAACGGGTAGTCAAGTGAGTTCTGAGAGTCGACTGAGGGTGCGCGAGTGCATGCGATCCCGTCTGAAAAGGTGTCTGCGGTTTGCATTGAATGGCATAGGCTTGGTGGTGTATTTGAGACCATGGCGACACCTTGTGCAGTCTTCTCGTTCAGCTTCGTGCGCTTGATGATGTTCTTGATGTGCTCTTTTTGGTTGCGCCTTTGCTCGTTGTTGCTCCACCACATAGGCCTCTTGTATTCGCACTTGAGACCGAGGTGTTTGCATGCGCGACAAGCTGACTTTCCTTCATCGCACTTCTTGCGTCGCAAGCGGCATGTGAAGCACCCTGCACAATCTCCATTAGCCACATGTCCAAGCGCAGCATCCCTGCATGGGTAGCAAAGGGCAGTCCTTACCTGTCCGTGAGCGACGATGCATTTTGGCTGCAGCAGCTTTCGCCGCATTGGCGGCATTTGTAGTCCCTACCATGGTTGAAGACTGTTTTGTAGTAGATGTGGGAGCGGACGAGGAGGACATGGACACTTGATGTACTAGGTCCCAGAGCTGTGGTATATGAAATCCAGTAAACAATGCGGCAAATAACGACTAGGGCGAGACGGGACGATTCGCAAGGGACAGGATGGCAGGGCTCGACCGGGTTGCTCGTAATTAAAGAATGGGTACTCGAAGCTCGACCAGCGGGCTTGATGTGAAGGAAGGAGCGGAACCAAATTAAGCGGTCTACCTGATGCGTGGAGAACTCTCAGTGAGAGAGATATGTACCTTATATCTACCATAAGCAGGTCAATGTTAGCAAATATTGCTCGATCTATTTCTGGACTCGTGCTATCAGGCCAGGCGGTCATCCAACGGGAAGGGAAATGCGAACGCCATGTGTGCACCTTAATGCAGAGTAGCGATTGGCCAGACTAGTCTTACCATGCAGCCCGATGTCGACATTTGGGGTCATTTCCTACTCAGGCTATTTTGGGGCTCACTTACCCGCCGAGCTCAAGCCACTGTGCAGCACCTACCGTGCATATCTCGACGGCTATCGATCGGCTCGTTGGTCCCCGCAACCTCTTTAACAGGTAAATTCACCCATTTGGTAGTGGAAGCATGTTCCCATGTCATCCCCAAAGGCATGCAGACCGGGATGCTGTCCTCTGGTCTGTTCTCGTCCCAACCTCTTTGCGGGGCACACCCTATCAAGGTGCGTCCAAGAGCAGTCTAGGTTGGTCATGCAGCGGTTGCGATAACTGGCCGGTCCGAACGTTTACTGGCTACCTTTCGGCCATGTGCGCAGATCATAGAAAGGCACACGCCAAGCCAACAGATGAAGAAATGCAAAGAGGGGTCCGAGTACGAGTATTGGGAACTTGGATAGCATGGAGCTGGTGCCTTGCCTTAGTGTGGGCTGGCGGGTTGTACAGTGACTTGTCAGACCGCAATCTGCGGCTGTTGCTCGAATCTATTCGTGTGTGCCACGGTGTGCTAGCCTGTGGGCTGTTGAGAGAAGAGTCACGCAAGTTGGGCTCGTTCCATTCGTCTTCCGTCTGTCGTGATCATTTCCACTGCGGGGCTGGCCAGCAAGCTGGTTAGCGGACGAAAAGAGAGACCGCATTGTCGACCAAACCGGGCAGGTCGCTTGTCGATGGGTTCCGAGATACGCGGGAGGTAGCCAGCATGCTTTTCGTGTGACGCGACAAGCTGGTTTGGCACGACATGGACGACAGGCTCGCACCACTCAGCTTGCTCTTCCACGCGGAGCCGTCGCTTGTGCATGGAGGTGTGGTTGGAATCTGCATGGCAAGCTTTGCTTAGCGCGAGATGGGCTGTCCAATCAATAGCGGTATCACATTAGCCTACATGACGGGCCAAGCCCTGTGACAGGGGTGTCTCGGCTGGCTCCATGCAGACCCGCTGCTAAGTATAGGCCGTTAATTTGTCTACGAGCGTCGAGCAATTGCCCATAATTAGTGACGTATCGATCAGAGCCTGTGAGCGGACGAAGCCAACTCCTTTTCGGATGTGATACGGCTGGCCTGTCCGCTGCCATTGGTTACCGACAACAGCAGTCAATACTTTATAGTCCACGAATGGCTTTCGAGTACAGGTACCGCCTGGGCTCCAGGGCGACGAGTGGGATTGCTCACCTGACTTGGTGACAGCGTGGTAATCATGCTCTGAACGTCGCAACCGCGACAAGCCGCAAGTTGAGCCCTGGTCCTCGGGAACCCTCTCTCCATGGCTCGAGATTCTGTTGGGTCTGCGAGGCTGTCAAGTGCAACGTTACGGATATTCACATTGCTAATTGACGGACGAGTAATGTTCCTGGGACAACTCCGGGGCCAGTAGGGCCGTAAGAGAGCGGGCACACTTTGAGCTAGAGAAGATGAGTATTCAAGCGGAGTCGTCTAGCACAATCTTACGAGACCATATGCACGCCTCCAGCCTGGATGGACTGCAAAGTTTGATCATGGCGTGCGGGTCGACGTCCACACTGCGGGCATCTAGCATCGTGTTGGCGAAAACGACAATGTCCCACGACTTGTGGGTTGTTGCTTCCGTGGTGGGCGTTCCCAAGTGGGTACATTGTCATGCCCGCTCGAGACGGTCTGGTAGTGCGCTGGATTCCAGGTCGTCTCTGCTATCTGATTCGTTTCCACGAACAACGCTTTGGACAGGTCCAGTGTCGCAGCAGAGCACGAGGGACACGAAATCCGGCCGGCCGCATATCTTTGCAGTCACGGGCCCGTGGCAGGGTAGCTTTTTGCAAGGCCGTTGGCTGTCGAGTTGATGAGGGTTCCATCGCGAGCTGTCACAAGCATGCGGTGTTTTCAAGAAGCCTGCAACGGCTGGAAAGGCGGTCTGCAGTGGCGGCCGGGAGCAGAAGTCTCAACAGGGCAGCGGAGGAAAGCGGCCGCTGGGGTGCTCGTGGGATGAGTCAACGCTGGGACGAGGGTTGCACAGCAGTTCACAACATCGTGAGCTGCAGTTTGGAGAGGCGTGCACAGCGCGTTAAGCAGACGGCGAGCGGCGCCAAGGCAGGGAGTAGGGAATGACGGCACCCGCTACTCATGCCGTTGCGTTCTGTGCGGCACGCCTTGTGCTGCACGTAGCCGTCGACGAGGTGTCGCAAGAGCGGCGGATCGGCTAGGCGATGATCCCATGTGATATGTTGTTGCCAATATCGTGTGGTGCAGATGGATGGCTTGATGAGGCTGTCGCTCGCCATGCCCACGACCAGCCACACCGTGACTCGGCGAGTCGTCGTGACGCGGTTTGCGAGGCTTTCCACTTTGCAGCCCGAAGCATGGCCGACACGATGCGGCAGCACGCTTCCTGGCAACGAGTGCAGCCCAAGACGTGCAGCCGTCACTTGACCGTTACAGTACGTACCCTACCATGGGGCTGCGCTGTGCAGGCGACGCGGCCAACGGCGAGCAAGCACGGCATGGCCAGCTCAGATCTTCGCTGCATCTGTAGTCTACTCGAGCGGCGACACGACACGATCCGCTGCCGCGACGGCAGAGGCCCTGCTCCAGGGTGGACCCCCGCGGACCCTGGCCGGGGCTTGCGTCTGGCCCGCAGAGGCGAGGATATTAATGGACATTCACCACCCCCATCGGGCGCAATTAGCTCCAGAGCCAATCTGCACCCCCAGCGAATGGGCGCCCGCGCACGCCTCGACGCTGCTGTGTACGCGCCAGCCTAACCGTTGACCAGCATGCGGGCGACAAGGCCCCGACAGCACATTGGCAGAGAGCGGTGTCAGTCTTGGACTCGAGTGCCCTAAGTGGACAGCCGTGGCCGCCATGTCCTGTCTCATGCAGCAGCTCCAGTGTGATTCTCTCGCACCGCACGCCCCCTCCTCCATCAACGGCGCCCAACCCAGGAAGCACTTTGTACAAAAGACTTGCAAGCGCTCCACACCCGCAGGGTCCATTCCCCGTTTTCCAAAATCGTGCTGTTACCGTGTGTGTGCTATGCTTCGAGTCTCCGCGCGAAATTGTTGCTAGAGCGCCTCGGTCAAGGTCAGAATCACTACTGAGCGTACAAGCACCGTGATCATGGTACGTCGTTACCCACTGGACATCAACGTCCCTTCGTCCTAACAGCCCTACAGCAGGCCATGACACCAATCACTCCGCTGGAGCCGTCAGAAATGTTCCAGAGGAGCAAAACCCCGTCTTTCTTTTCCTCTGCTCTTGCTGCCAGGTCGTCGTTGGAGCGTCCGCTTTCGCATATCAGCGTGGCCTACACCGACATTGAAGATGATTCCAGTGATTTCGAGGAGTTCAGTGGCTCATCCGACAACAGACGAAGCCAAACTACCATCTCGACGTTTGAAGAAGTGCAGACGCCTGGAGAGGACATCAGACCACAGTTTGCGCAATGGTACATGGAAAAGCCAGTGGAGGGTCCCAGAGGACCTCATCTTTTCCGCGCCTCCTCTTCGTCAAATGACTTTCCCTACGACTATGCTCTACAGATGTCTCCGCTTCTTCCCAAGGAGCCACCATCGCGACTCCAGACATCCTTCCGAGAAGCAACACCCGAGACTGTAGTCCCGCAACTCGAATACAACAACATCGCATTGGCAGTGGCTCATCTTGACAATGCAGAAGTGCGCGCCTGGACATCCCGAGACGTTGCCACCTGGATGTACCAGAATGGTTTTGAAGACGAGGTCATTGAACGGTTCCTGGACCACGACATTACTGGAGCTGTTCTCCTGGATCTGCAGTTTGGCGACCTGAAGGAGCTGGAGATCCAATCTTTCGGCAAGAGGCACCAGTTGTGGAATCAAATTGACTCACTACGCACTGCTGAGGGCCTCATGTCTCCAATCGCCCCCGCTGCAATCCCCACTCCCTTCGAGGATGTTGAACGTCCTTGCACTGAGGCAAGAACCAGATCCAAGAGCAAGGGTCGCACAGGAGGTCGGCGAAACAAGTCGCAGCGTCGCCATCAAGCCAACGACGCCATCACTCCTGCGCACTCCGTTTCGATCGTAGCCATCGAGCAGCTGCTACCAAAGCCGCATGTGTGCAACAGGGGCGAGCGATGCTCCAAGTTCAGGAAGCAGCAACGACAACTGGCCAGGCTTCAGCAAGAGCATGGATTCCCCATCTCACCTGAGAAAGGCGGACATATCTTCATCGCAGGGAATCCTGGCAATGCTCAAACAGCGCAGCGTGCAGTCGAGCACGTCTACCGTCCCAATTCGGAGACTGCTACATCGGTCGTGGTACCATCCGTGGTAGCATCATCTGACGTCCTTGGACCCGGACAGCTACCAGACTTCTCCTTGGAAGAGTTACAGAAAGTGGAGAAACGTGACCCACAAGACAATGTACGACAGTTCCTCTCTCTCCAAGGCATGGACCACCCTTACACGAGCGCAACGCCTATCGAGGCCCCGCCCACACCCCCAATGGAGCTGTTTCCACCCCGGCCTTTCTTGGTGATACCTCAACAACAGCACTACGCAGAGGTTTCAGCTTTCTCTGCTTCAACGTCCGCACACACCACCAAGTCCTTCGATCCATTCTCTGCCACGCCATCTCAATTACATCCCGCAGAATTTGTCCCAGCGCCGCACAACAACCTCAAGAGTCTCCCGAAACTGACGATTCCGCCTGCTCGTTCGGTATCTGCCCAGCCATATGGTAACGCACGCAACGCAGTTCCAGTGCACCAGTACCCAGCACCCGACACCGCATTCTCTCCATGTAGGACAGCGTCACCCGGAGGCGTCTACCGATTCGGTACACCGTTCTCCGAGATGGACGTGCCTGTCACGGCTGTACAACCAGAACCCGTGGTACGCGACACGAGCCAGTCTGTGCCCCCAAACATGCAGTACAAGATCCCAATCCAGAGGGCTGGATCACGTCAAGACCGGCGCCGACCGTCTCTCCCCATGCCAGCGCTAGACGAAGACCGTGTGTTCAGCCCCACTGCGCACTCCGACGACGACACACTTCGTGGAACCCAATTCTTCGAAGACAGCCCCGACTCGTCGCCTGCCAAGGCCTCTGCTACTGCTGCTCAACGGTTCGAGCCAGAAGCTGATGATACGGTTGCCCCGCTCCCCAAGGGAGGGTTCACGTACAAGGGTGTGAACCATCATGGCTGGATGAAGAAGCGCCGCACCAAGCTGCTGCGACACGAGTGGCAGGACCACCACTTCCGTCTGCAAGGCACAATGCTAGCCATGCATCCCAATGAGCTACCTTCATCCTCCGCACTGCAGACCATTGACGTGGACGACTATGCTGTGGCGTGCTCGTCCCTCGCCTCCAACAAGCTTTCGGCCAAGTTCAAGGCGCTCAAGCTATCCTCTGGTCACTACAAGGAGCGAGACAATGTGACCAACCCAGCTTTTGAGTTCCAGCTTGTGCCCACTGCGCCTGGCAAGAACGAGGTCAAGAGAGTCACGGCCAATGGCAAGGTGCACCACTTTGCCACTACCACCAAGGACACTCGCATCGACTGGATGCGCGAGCTCATGCTCGCAAAGGCAATGAAGGCCAAGAGGGACGGTTACGAAGTGACCGTCAACGGCACTGGCGTGTAATCGCCGTCTCCTCTTTCTCCCCCTCTCCTCTTTTTTATTTGGCGTTTTTCAAGCGAGCGTATCTTTGTCCCCTTTTACTTGATTTTTGACATTTTCATTATTTCTTTTTGCGATCTTAGGAACGTTTGTTTCATGGCAGCTATTATACCCTTTCTGTACTTTCCCTTGGTTGAATACATGCGCATATATGATTTTCTTGTCTTGCAGCAATCTTAATCTTCTTGAAGCGCGGCATCGGCATCTACATAGCTTACACTTCTCTAAACCTAAAGACTTTGATGCTGAAATAGGACCGCGAGGTCAATGGGGAGGTCAGGAAGATAAATAGTGTGTATGTTTGGTGTGGTAATGGATTTTTTGACGAGTGATTCGAGGGAGGATTATGGGGCTAGTGTGTGAGGCGATCTTCTTACTCTCATTGTTGTTGTTTGTTTTGGGCTGGTTGAGTCTAAAAGCAGCTATTATGTTTTGGTGGGATGGGGTGGATGGGCACACATGAAGAGAGGTATTCGGGGCAAGATTGGGCAGGAATGATATGGGTATAACGAATGAAACGAACTTACAACCATCAAACCCCCTTTTTCACCAGTGCCTCTTGTGAGCGACATGTGTCTGTCTGTCTCTTTGTCGTTGAAACCCTGTGCCAATGTCACGACAAAGACATAATTCTCCCAAACACTTACCAACTCAGCATGTTCATCCCACCACAACCACAGCAAATTAGCCCTCAATAAACCTCCCATTCATACATCCCCACACAATCCATCTTAACAAACCACACCACCCACCCCATCCAACCCCATTGCATAAACCCCACCCTTCGTTTCCTCAGGCACCAAAAAAAACCCCAAGCCCAAATCCACAATCACGCATGAATCTCGCTTCCCCCAGCCCCGCTCCCCCTCGACCCTCCGCCCCCCTCCACAAAAAGGCAAAAGCAAAAACATGCCGAAACCAATAACCCATGCCCTGCATGCACGCCATCCAGCCTCGCCATTCATGCCCTAAACGCCCGACAGCCAATCACCCAGTTGTTGAGGGGCAGAAGCAATATGCTATACATGTATGTATGTATGCGCTAAGGCATATGCTATGCTATGGACTCGAGGCTGAACAATGCAATGGGCAGCGATGCATTTTGCACGAATAGTAGGTGTATGGCTGGGCTAATGAGCAGTGCGTATGACAGGGGAGCGGACCAATAGGCGCAGTGTTGAGATGCGAGTGATAATGCGGATTAGTTCAAGGATTGCGGGGAAGTGGGAAGGAGGGAAGGATAGGGAGATGTGTGTGTGGTGGATGGGTGGTGGTTAGTGTGCCGAGCGAATGCATCGGTGTGATGGGTGGTGTGATTGGGACAATGGTACTCTAAGTCATGTACCCGTTAAGCAAGCTGACAGCGAGCGACTTTTGCATCTTGAGGGTTTTGCACGATAAAGACTAGTCGGGCAGCCGCACATCGATATGTCACCTTCCTTGCTCTGAAACTTCCGCGATATGCGGGGGTGATGATGCTGGTGGTGAGGGTTGTGCAAATGAATGATGGGCTGCTATATCGAGGTAAGCGTCCTGTTTTGTTTCCTTGTGCGTAATTAAGGTTTTCCGTGAGTAACTTTCGAGAACGTCGCACGTTCATCTCCGTCGTCTCCCCCGACGTGTTCAATCACACCGTTTACGGTTCGAACTAAGATGGTGGGAGGTAATTTCCCAAATGGCCGCGCCCGAGTGCACGAAGAGAGAATCAAGAGGACAGTAAACCATGTGAATGACAGCGGGATCTTGCATGATTAGACATCATCGGGCGGATAAGTCTTAATATATGAGGATAGTGCTCGTGCTATCAGGCATGTTGTACTGACAGCTGTCAGAATCGCCTTTGTGATGCCTTGGCTAGTGGGTATGCAGGGAGATGGATTTATTACCCCAACGGGCTGGAGGATTGGAGCTCAGCTCTTGTACTAGTTACGGTATTGCGTTCTGGGTAGTTGTGACTGAAGCTTACGTGAGAACGTGAGTTCATCTCGGAATAGGGGAAATAGCACGACGTTATTGTACCTCGTTCCCTTTTCCACCTCCTAATATCCATTAGAGCGCGCGAGCCATGTCACATGTTAGCAACAACTGTAATCGCCAAATTTGCACAGAAGAGTGTTATAGTAATATGTCCTAAAATGATAATGACCATATACACAACGTCGTCGTAAATAGAATTAAGTACAAATGAATAACCAGTCCTTCCCAATCAGTTGAGCATACACCTCTTCATAAACAAGCTATATGTCAAATAATTAACGATGGGAAAATCCAACTGGTGCGCTCTGTAGTCTCCACCTAAATGATAGAGAAAGAACACGTGCTCAAAGAGGAACGGTCCTATATTGAAGAGCCATGTTAAGATGTCACAGCGCCTGTCCAACCAAAAATATCAACCAGCGAGGCGAGGCGTAGGGAGAAGCGAAGATGTGAAGTCGTAAGCGAAGATATGATGTCGAAGCGGTCGTTACCGTAGTCGTTGGTGATACCGGACTATGGTTTCAGCGGTCGAAGTAAATTGACTAGTTGTTGGGGGTGAAGCCGACGGGATGTTTGGAGACCTTCTTAGGGTCTGCCTCCCGCTTGTTGTTGGGGGTGAAGCCAACAGGGTGTTTGGAGACCTTCTTAGGGTCTGCCTCCCGCTTGTTGTTGGGGGTGAAGCCAACAGGGTGTTTGGAAACCTTCTTAGGGTCTGCCTCCCGCTTGTTGTTGGGGGTGAAGCCAACGGGGTGTGAGCCAGACTTTGGATCTGCCTCTGCTTCACGCTTTACGAAGTCGCCCTCGTCTAATTGGTCGGCGACGAAGTCGATGATATCCGCGGCAGTGATCTCGTCCCCGGTTACGGCAGGGGCGGCAGCGGGCTTGGGGACGGCAGCACCAGAGACGGTGACCGCAAGGATGGTAGCAGCAATGATTGCGTTGAACCTCATGGTGTATTAGAATTATGTGGCGTGATAATGAATGGTATAAGATGAAGAACGGTGTGTCGACTGGACCAGATGAGTAAAGTGGTGGTTGTTGTAGTCGGTGGTGAGTACATGAGTGTGGTTGTAGGAAGTATTTATGTTTGAGGAATCTGGATGTGTTGGACAAAAATGTAGAGGGTCGAGAGTAGTGGCGTAGGTCTTCGTTCGCTGTTCGTCAATAGGGTCAATAGAACGAATGACGCTCAATAGGCCCATCAACATTGAATGTGCGAAACTTCCCGCCAATTGACAAAAGGCGCTCGAACATGGTTGCAAAGCCTTGAAAGGAATCTCCACAATGGCAGGCCGACGACAGTCCAGACTGAACAGTCTCTGCCTGTATGTGAGGTCATTCGACGCATCAAGTGCCTGGCTTGCAACGAGCGTCGTTGTTCCTGAAGGCTCACAATTTGTATTCCTACTAGACGAGCCAGATTCATACAAAGAGTATGTGAGCCCTCTGTTGAAGAAACAAGGAACCTCTGTGGTCATGAATAAGGTGCGTAGTGGAGGACGTGGTGTTGAGATTGCCTTTTCAGGGTCTGAATAGCTTCAATATGAAGCTGAGGCTTGGCAGAGCCCAGCCCACAGATTCTTCTCCTGGGCCGGCGTATGTTAGCAGCTTACCGAGAAAAGGCTTTGTTTCCCTTGTCAATCTACTGATGTGGGCGCCCAGAGCGTCACACACGTGGCAATGGTTCGCTGAGATGGAGGTCTTGCATGCAATTGACACGATTGCCACGCGGTGCTGGGGTGGAGCCTAGCTGGCAGATTTAGTGATCTACATGCGCTGTGCGCAGTTCCATTGGAAAGCAGGTCACAGCTTGTGAGATGCAATGTAAGAAGTGAAGAAACAAGTCAATAACAGCGAAAGGTCCGGAAGCGATAACCGCGAATTCGAAGAGAAGATAGTTGTACGAAGAGAATAGAAGAGTTGATACAAGGAAATGGCTTGTGAGAACGCAGCAGCAGTGGAGCTTTGGGTTCCCGGTAAGGCTGTAGTCGATTACAATATTTGAGCTGTGTCCTTGAAGGTTGGGTGAAGTGTGGTAGCTGCTGAATCAGCAAACCTGCACGTGCTTTCGCGCCAAACTCACGGGCATGCGCGAAATCAATGGGAAGCCAACGTCCGCAGGATGCACGCCCGAATAGCCAATCGCACGGCTCCCACCTTGCGGAGGGCGCTTTCGAGGTTTACAGCCTCAGCGCCATGGACATGCTTGTCCTGCGAGCTTCGTAGCAACTTCAATCGCCGCCATCTTGCGACGCAACCGCCCGCCCAAAAACCATACTACATTACTACGCCGATATTCTACGTCAACGCTGCGCCCCATGTCGGGCATCTGTACACCATGGTCCTTGCAGACATCCACAAGAGGTGGCATGTGCTGAAAGGGCAGAATGCGTTGCTGTGTACGGGGACGGATGAGCATGGGTTGAAGATTCAGAGGGCGGCTGCGAAGGCGGGGATTGATCCCAAGACGTTCTGTGACAAGGGCGCCGAGATATTCAAAGTCAGTCAGAGGACGCCGAGAGTGCGGCTCGAGCAACTCCTAACGCCAATCAAAGGAACTCGCAAACAAGGCTGAAATCACAAACGACCACTTCGTACGCACGACGGACAGAGAGCACAAGGACGCAGTGCAATACGCATGGGTATGAGCTATACTAGAGGAGCACGCGGTAAGCCACAGCAACTGATGGCGCACAGTTCTTGCTGCAAGAGAAGGGCCTCATATACGAGCAGAAGCATGAGGGCTGGTACTCGGTCTCAGACGAGTGCTTCTACCCCCAATCCGGTGTACAGCCATGGCTGGATCCAGCCACAGGGCGGAAGCTCATGGTACGCCTAAGCCCATACTATGACTTTCGGCGCCGACGGAAATTTCTGACAGCCGCATAGACGTCCGTCGAAACAGGCAGCGAAGTAGAATGGTCCTCGGAAGAGAACTACCACTTCCGCCTCTCCCTCTTCCGCGAAAAACTCCTCGAATTCTTCAAAGAGAACCCGAAATGGATCACACCTGAGCACCGCATGAAAGAAGTCGTTGCAGCCGTTGAGTCTGGTCTCGAAGACCTCTCCATCTCCCGCCCATACGACCGCCTGAGCTGGGGCATCCGCGTACCAGGCGACGACGCCCAAACAATCTACGTCTGGCTCGACGCCCTCCTCAACTACGCGACCAAGGCAGGATACCCTTGGGCCCCAGGCTACGAACATGCGGGAGGCTGGCCCGCAGACTGCCATGTCATTGGGAAAGATATCGTGAGGTTCCATTGCATATACTGGCCTGCATTCCTCATGGCTCTCAATCTTCCCCTCCCCAAGAATATCATGACACATGCGCACTGGACGCTCTTCGGCAAGAAAATGTCCAAGTCAACAGGCAGAGTCGTAGATCCATTCCACGCTCTCGATCGCTTCGGTCCAGACGTCATGCGCTTCTATCTCGCAAGCGAAGGCGGCACGGTTGATGATGGAAACTACGACAACAGCCGCATCATCACTCTATACAATACATTTCTCAGCGGGCAACTCGGTAACATGGCCTCGCGCGTAATGCGCGGTAGAAGGTGGAGTGTACGCGGCGCCGTGCAACGCATCGGGGGTCGCTCAAAGGAAGAATGGGCCGAGGGACCCGGATCAAGATTCTACAACAACAGTCTCTGCACTTTTGCAGAGGAGCTCGATGCCGCATTCGATGCGTACGAACCACGACGCGCTACGCTTTTGGTCTCAGAGTTTGTCCGCAGTGTAAGTCATCCATACCACCAATTCCACCACCCATCTCGGGCCCCCTTTGATTTTGAAAAACCCACCCAGCTAACACGACTCCCCTTACCCAGGCGAACAGATTCTTTCAAATGTCCTCGCCGTGGACCAAAGTCCTCAGTTACGCTCCCGGTGAGCCGGGCGAGGAAGTAGATAAGACGATTTTCCTCGCCGCGGAAGCACTGCGTATGATTGGTATCACGATGCAGCCATACATGCCCAACAAAGCGAATACACTACTCGATCAACTAGGCGTGCAGCCCGAGAGACGCACATTCGAGTTCTGCAAACCGAGTGCGGATCTGGACTACGGCACGCCAATGATAGATATTGGCAAGGGGCAGGAGGGTGTGTTGTTTCCGGACTTGTCGAGTGACGCGTGATGGTCTAAATGCACATGTACAACACCATGTTTCTGGTAGACAAAACCTCTTTTGTACAGCGACCACTGTAATAACACCTACCTGGGTAAATGAACGATTCAAAATGACACATGACACTCACTTTCTCAGCATCCGAACCGGCAGACCAGCAGCAATCTCGTAAACTCCCTTCTTGTCCTCTAGCACAAATCATGTGTAGAGTATTTGCCCTACTCCTCTTCAACATCAAACCCCACCCTCACCCACAAACTACACCCTTCACAACCCACCAGCACCTCCTTCTCCCCTTTCCCCTCCGCATCCTCAAGCTCACCTTCTAAAATCCTAAACCCCTTTTCCGCTCCACATCTACACCCGCGAGTCCACTCTATCAGTCCTTCTTTTCCTTCTCCTTCTCCATCTCCATCTCCAACTACCTCTACCTCCTCCTCCTTAAAATCACTAAGATCCAACAACTCAAGCCCGAGTATGAAATCACTCGAAAATGCCTCTCCTCCTGCCCCTACTCCCCCTGAAGACGTCTCTCCATCCCCACCACCATGTTGCGAAAACGACGAGGACCCGTGATGCAGCATCCAAACATCATAGTCGCTTTTACTCCGCGGGTTGGAAAGAATGGTATATGCTTCTTTGACATCGTCCACGGTGTAGAGAGAAGTGCCCTTGGTTCTGAATTTTCCTCCTACTCCTATCCCGTTGTCTTCTGCGCCCTTTACTACGTCCCCAACACTGGCTTTGCCTTGGCCTTGTTTGTCCGGGTGTGCGCCTAACAGTGCGAGTTTGTACGCGCGACGTAGTTCGGCGGTTGGGATTTGGTGGGCGGGTGTCGTGGCGCGGAGGCCGAGGATGTGGTAGTAGTCTTTGGTGTATGCCATCTTGGACGTAACTGGCGACTTTTGTGGGTTTGTTTTGTAGGCCTGCGAGGGCAGCGGCGTCGTGGGCGGGGAATCTCAACGTCTGGGTGGCTTCATGACGCTCATCACGGGCGGTGGGAGAGCAGGCGCATTGTAGTCGTCAAGGCCTTTGCAATAATTGTGGCATATCGACTTGACTTGGTATCACATTCGCCGACAACGCGACGCGATTGCAGATTGCAGATGCTAGAAATTTGGGCGGGGCGACCGACCTCGCTTGTGGTGGGGCAGCATGCAGACGTTCCGTGGGGTTGGGCGCAAGGCAAACATCTGACTAGACTGCACATGTGCATCTGCAAGATCATTTCTAGATTAGTTCACGCGACGATGCTGGCACACATGCTGAAGTAACGATTCCTTTGGCTTAGCTAAGAGTGCAGTATAAGAGCCCACTGGAGACTTGCGAACCCGCTCCATGAACTACCGGAAGATATATCCTGCATTGAAACATTGCCAAAAGATGTTTGAATGTCCTACCCACCACAGTCGAGGTGTCCATGTGTTGCCAGAACGAAAACAGGGGGAATTGGAGGTCGCATCTAGATAGTCACGCGCTAATCACCCGTCTTTGCAGGGAGCAGTCCAAGACCCTTCGTGAGAAGAATGATGGTGGTATGCCAAGTCGCGCAAGCTGCGCAACAAGAACAAACTGCGTGCTCCAACGGGGACAGCAGCGATGATAGGGGGGAGAGTAAAGGGAAAACATCATTCATGGGTAATTCGACCGTTCCGACCCGCTTGCTGCCAAAGCCAATTTTGGAAATCATATAACACAAACACAACTCCACGGACGCTCGTTGCCGGCCGCCTTCGTCTTGTTTGGAAACAGATGAGGGTGGCCGATGTTTCACAAGGTCGAGAAAGGGAGAAGATGCTTAAGCAGCGGCAGGGGGAGCGACAGCCGGTGTCTGCTCATCGGGCTTGGGCTCAGATGCAGCAGGCACGTCTTCGGTGGCCTTGGCCTCCTCCTTGGGCGCATCCGCGGCGGCAGGCTCAGCCTCGTTGCCGTCTGATGAAGTCCAGAGGGTCAGGTTGTCGCGGAGCAGTTGCATGATCAGGGTGCTGTCACGGTAAGACTCCTCAGACAAAGAGTCGAGCTCGGCAATGGCATCGTCGAATGCCTGCTTGGCCAGGTGGCAAGCACGGTCGGGAGAGTTCAGGATCTCGTAGTAGAAGACCGAGAAGTTCAGGGCCAGACCCAGACGGATGGGGTGCGTGGGTGTGAGCTCAGTCTGAGCGACGTCCGTGGCCGTCTGTGCAAAAGGGTCAGCTGGGGGGAGGTTTTTGGGTGCATTGCGTCATACCTTGTAGGCCTCGTGTGCGGCGGTCGCAGCGACCTTGCGCTTCTCACCGGAAGCGAACTCGGCAAGATAGCGGTGGTAGTCGCCCTTCCTGTGCGTGTTGTCAGTCGTGTTTCAGGTAGACAAAGCTGTCTTGACGTACATCTTGTGGTAGAAGACCTTGGACTCGCCGGACTCGGCCTTGGGAATGAGAGAGTCGTCGAGAACGTTGAGGACATCCTGGCAGACCTTCTCGAGCTCGGTCTCGATCTTCTGTCGGTAGTCGCGGATGGTGCCAACGTGCTTCTCGGAGCCCTTGGACTCCTCCTTCTGCTCGATCGACGAGATGATGCGCCACGATGCGCGCCTTGTGCCGACGACGTTCTTGTAGGCAACGGACAGGAGGTTGCGCTCGTCGACAGTCAATTCACCGGCGACCTGCAGCGTGTTAGTGGGTGCCGTGCGGGGGGGCTGCTGTCGGTGTGACAGGCGCCTGCTAGTCTCGCGACCACCGAGGTCGTAGTAATGCGCATACCTTGGCAACTTCCTGGAGGATTCATCAGTATACAAACTCAAATACGTTTTTGCAGTGCTGTGACGATGACTGACCTTCATGTACGTGACCATCTCTGTTGACACGCACGGTTAGCGGTGCGCGATCGTGGCAGAGAGCGCGCACAGGACTTACCATCGTAGCGCTCAGCCTGCTCGCAGAGCCGGGCGAGGAAGGTCTTGCTGTGGCGACGTCAATACTTTGTGCGAAGCGCGGTGCGTTCATGTGCCCAGGGCGGCGCTGTCTCGTACCTCTCGCGCTGTTGTGGGCATGCACGTTAGCCTGCGTTGACAGCAATCGGGGTCAGAGGGGCACCCGGCGGTGGTGGCCGGCGGGGGGGATGGGGCAGACAGCAGGGGACGTACCTCAGTCGCCATTGTGAGTGTGTGGGTGGGTGTGGTGGAAGAAGCAGAGGGGGTGGGAAGGGGTGGAGCTGGAGTTGGGGATGCCGGCGGAAGGATATACGGGCGGTGGGTGGTGTTGAGGTGTTTGTGGATCAATGCAGGAGGAGGATGGAGAAGTAGCGAGCGTCGCTGCACGGACTCGCTCCTACCGTGGACAACAAACACCCCGTCTGCGCCTGCCCACCCCAGCAGCCCGGCAAGGCCATCTGAACGGCCGCTTTGCATGGGCTTTAGGGCTGCTTTGGCCGGCGCACATGCAGTCGACTGGACTCGTCCATGAGGTTGAGCGGGACATGACGAGACACAGGACTGGCCGACTGCGTATGCGTATTCACAGGTCGATTGTGCCTTCCTCCTGCCGATGCGTGGTTTCTCAATCTGGTTCACCGCTGGCTGGCAAGGAGGGGCAGGCACATGGGCACGTGAGCGCCGACGTTCCCTCGCCGGCAGCGACGCACATGGCACCAAGGCCCTCGGAAAGCCTCTTCCACAACATGTGCAAGCCTCCTAGAGTACTGTACAAGTATGATGCAACCCGCATCGCAGTGTGCTGCCATTCTGTCCCGGTTGGGCTGTCACACCAGTCACGCTCTGAAGCGCGGCCGCCAGACCAAGGCCAGCATGTTGGTTGCTGGTAGTGGGGGCCCAATCAGTCCCGCTTGGAAACACCTAGAAAACTTGGACACCGGTCCAGCAGGTGGAGTCGCTGGGAGCCCGCTGATTCGTGTCACTCCAGTGAGGCATCTGAGACGACCATTCGCCCGTGTTTCAGGCCTATGGCCACGAGATGCGTGTTTGGATGCACAGCACATTGCGCAGCACTGGACAATACCATGGGGTTTGGTCGGTAGGCAGAGCATGCATTGTTCGATTGTCATGGCCGCATGTAGATCGGTACCGACTGGTCAACGACGTTTCGACCAACATGTCAAGCGCCATGTGGATTTGGCATGTTGCTTGATTTGTTTAATGCTCGCTCTTTGGAGTGTCTAGTCGTACCAAGTTACAACTAAAAGTGGTATAGTTGGGGTTTGTACAGAAATCATGTTTTGACCGTGGTTCATCCGGTCAGCTCAGCTCGCTTCTACCATCATGGCTGTCAACACGTCCGCTGTCTTGGTCCGCTGCCTGAACGCCATCTTGCGCCTGTAGCTGTGGTGACACATAGTCTCCCATGTAGATCTGATGCGACGTTGACAATACCATGTATACTCACATCAACAACCGCCAAACTCCCAGCATCAACGCCGCCGTACCAGTGCAAACCCCCATCAACCACTGCAACGTGCTGAACTTGACCGCCTCCAACCTCTCCCTCAACTGCGCCGTCTCCTGCTCAATTCTCGTCTCCGTCTCCTTCAACTTGAGCTCCTGCACATTCGCCTCCTCCCTTATCCGCCCCTTCTCCAGATTCAAGTCCAACCTAACTGACGCCTGCGTCCTTTGTATCTCGTCGCGTAACCGTGAATTCAGTTTCGCAAGTTCATTGGTGAGACGCTCGTGCGAAGCGCGTGTGAGTGACGACTCGGTCGAGTCCGCGGTCATGAGTTCGGAACGCAGTTTGGCAAAGTCGACTTTTTGCGTGTAGGTTGCTTTTTCTTGGTCTTCGCGGAGAACCATTGTGCGCGTGAGGTTTTGTATACTGCAGTTTACACACGCATGGTTAGTAGAGTACTTTTGAGTAGGCTGGGCTGGGCTGGGCTGGGCTGGGCTTGGATGCCGTATGTGTGTGGGGAAACATACGACTCTTCAATGACATCGCTGAGCACGCGCATCATGCCTTCTGCTTGTTCCTCTGAGAAGCCTTCTTCCTTCATGCGCTGTACGAACTTGAGCGTATCGAAGTGGTGGTCTTTCCGCTGAGATGTGCTTGCGCTGAAGTTACGGCGTTGGGCTACCGCAGCAGATACACTCGAAGCATGCTGTGGGGACTTTTGTCGCCATTGCCGTATCGAGTGTGCCTGCTTTGTACTCAGCTGTGGGTGTTGACGTGCTATGCGATGTTCGGAGGCTGCGTGAGATTGGTGCCGCCGTGCTTTCAATCCGCCTAGTGCTGCTGGCCGCACAGCTTTGGGGGACCAGGATAGTTGTGGCAGGAGGAATCGCGGCAACGCCGTCGCGTGTATGCAGGGTGCTGTCATGGTTTTTGTGTAGGGGTGAGTGCAGAATGTTGCTGTCAACTTTCTGGAGACCGCGTTGAGCCAAGCTTCGCTGATGCCATTTGCCGAATTCGGCAAACCATTCCATCTGTGATGGGATCCTGAGACTCTACAACGAGACGAGAGGTGTTATATCATCAGAAACGCTCCAATAGGTATTCATACAAATATATAAGTCTTGAGACAACAACTTCTCAGAAGCATCGCATGGTCAAAATCGGTCCGTACATAAAGCAATACAGCAGCCACATAACAATTCAAAATTGAGGCAATCGTTCCAATAGTATTCAAAAGAAGCGATAGGTTTCATCTTTAGGAACACACAACGCTATACTATGCACCACCGCTGAATCGCAGATATACAAGCGCCCTCAATACACCACATCTATCTACCATACTCTAAACTCGGCACAATAACAGGCCCATATTTCATGGGCGCACTATACCCTCCATCGTTTTGCACCATAAAGTCAACCGCCAGACTCAATTTGCCACTGCCATGACCTGGCACAGCCTGGCCAAATGTTCCGTTCACAATCTCGGGATCGTAGATTACACAGGCGACGTAGTTCCGTCGGGCCATGAGTCTCTTGTGCTCGCGTGGTTGACCGTTGACGTCTTGGGTGAAGATCTCCATCATGTCTTCTTTTGTGTCGGTGGGTTGTTGGTTGGAGCGATGTCCGTTCTGTGGTACGTATAGTGCACGGTTGTTGTGTAGGAGTCGCAGCGCGATGTGGCCTGGTGGTCCATTGACTACCGAGGCGGAGATGATTTGGTACATCGTCTTATGATCTTGTGGTCTTGATGGGTCATGGACAAGTCCGGCTCCACAGCAGTCGACGGCTCCAGAGAAGAAGGTCATTCGCAAGGACTTGTTGTGTGCGATGCCTTGCAGTGTCCTGATCAAGTATGTCCTCTCAAGGTCCTGTGTTTGAATCAGTATGCAATGCTACAGGTGCACACATGAAATCTTACCTTTGAATCATGCGTCCACTGATCTCTCAGTTCATCAAGTAGATCAATGTCTCCAAAGGGACTCAACACGCCACTCATCAGACCAGATTTGCCAACAGCTTTCTTCACAGAGCTAAAGCCATCGCCGACGACACCTTTAGCACCAACAACACCAGCAACAGAGCTAGTAACCTTTCCTAGCATATTGAAGGTGCCAGTAACCGCCCGTTTACCTGTGGCCATTGAATGAGCCAGATGTTCAACGGACTCAAGACGTGGATACACAATGGGTACCGGTATCATCCAGATGCAATGCTGGACACTAGGCGGAAGCGTCGCAACCTTAGGGAAGATGCCCTGATACGTGGGCCCTGCCATGACTTGGTGTGGGTTTCGCTCGGAACGACAATCTGGGCCAACGACCGTCACGCATGGGCCGAGATACTTGATAAAGTGCCAGCCTGTCCCAGTGATGGTGAAGAGATCCATGTCGTTACTAACGTTGCGCAGGATTTCAAGCGTGGTGTGATGCTGGAACAGGAGATACATCTCGATACCCAACCTTCCAATGTTCTTGAACATGTTGGAGAATTGCATATATTCGGGATACGAGCCGAAGCCATCGAATCTGTGTGGTCCTGTCAGTCTCTCATATGTGTCACAGCGGTGGGGGTCTTACATGTCATGATCGTCAAGAGCAAGAATGTGAGGTATTTGAGCGAAAGCCTCTCGAAGATGTGGCTGGTCAAAGTGACTTGTGTAGTAATGGAAGTACGCATGACAGACGTCTTCCTCGTGCTTTGCGGTCCAGGGAGCATTCTTACGGTTCTCCTTCCCACTTGTAGCAGTCCATTGTTTCAACAGAGGTAGTTCTTTCCACAGTCGATCAGCGTAGATTTGTCCACCAAGTCCGAGTTGAACATGGAAGCCGCCACACTCGGTATTCTTCTGTAGGATGTCTTTCCACATCAGGCCAACACCTCCTAGCTTTGCTCTCTCATTCGCGTTTACGTTGAGGGCAAAATCGTTTCCAGAGTGGGCAATGAAGCGCCAGCTGGTTTCGTGACGACCGGCTACTAGGAATTCGAATCGAGTGCAGCCAAGATGCGAGGTAATGGCGTATGTCCACTTCGCAGCATGCTCCTCTTCCATCCTGAGATCAATGTCATATCGATAGAAAATCCAAGTCTGGTGAGTGTAGATAGGGTTCGCCTTGAGTTGTCGCGGGTTCGGTGACAGATCTGTACTTTGGTGGATGTGAATCGTCGGCGGGTGGGGAGTATTTGTGATCAACAGTATTGATCCGAGCCACAGTCCTCGCTCAACATCCATGTTTGTGTATCTGAGATATGGCCCAAAGTACACACCGTTTGTTGGATTGATCTTGTACTGGTCTACACCAGCCACCGGAGGTGGTCCAGTGAAGCCTGTTGTGGTCGGAGTCGCAAGAGGTGCCATGCCAAAGTCCCCAGGGAAGCTGGCTTGCTGGGTTGGGAATCCAGGAGACGCAATCGGTGCCTTGCCAAAAGAGGGAGAGGCCAATCCACCGCCAACAAATGTGCCTGTCGGCGACATTGGCTCGTTGAGGTTCAGAGGTGTAGGACCCTTTGGGAACTCCCATTGCGTCGATTGAGTGGGAAGGTGGATGTAGTAGTACTGCCCTGAGCTGGGGTCCAGATGTGCTATCCAGCCCTCAGGTAGTGGCGGAGGTGACGCAGGTCCCGGACCTGGACCCGGCGCCGGGCTTGGTGTATGAGCTGCTGGTTGCATTGTCTGGGCCTGTGCTGGGAACTGATTCTGCGTTGGCGTTGGCGCAACCACCGTTGGCTGCTGTGATGGACCAGCCTGCTGGCGTGGATCATTCGCAAAGGCTGGGTGGCCATGGTTGGGATCGGAGAGCGACACTCCCTGTGCAGCCGGCTGTTGACCCTTCTCGTTGGGGTAAGCTTGACCCTGGCCAGCCGGAGGGCTTGTGATGCTGGAATAAGCTGGCGGTGGTTCCTCGTTCATGTTCATACGGCCCATCTCCTGGTGGAGATGGTCTCCCGCACCATTCGTAGGGGGTGGGGAGAATCGAGTCTGTCCTGGTGCTTGTGGCAAAGGACCTTGCGGGGGAGAGCTCGAAGGAGGCACCTGATCCATGCCTTGGTAAATGGCTGGCGGGCCGTGTGGGTTGCTCCCTGGCTGCTCGGTTGGGGTCCATGGCCTCCTTGGTGGCTGTTGTTGGTTTGAAGGGTGTGATTGCATTCCTGGTCTCGCCTGCTGGTTGGCATACACCTGGTTTCGTTGAGCAGCCGCCGCATTTTGGAGGTTTTGGGCTTGAAGGTTGGTAAGGGTAGACGTGCCCGCGATGCCAGCTGCTGCGAATCGTGCTTCGATGCCGCCACCTGGCGGGGGTATGATGGGCGTCTCTGGCGGTGGAGGAGAACCTCGCTGCGCCCTGACTGTGGAAGTGGATGCTGTCGAGCTCAGGCGATTGACGCCCAGCGGAGTGGGCACCTTGAGGACCGGTTCGTCCTGGTGTGGCCCAGCGTAGACGACGGGCGCAGCGGCTGGGGCCGGGGCCGGGGCCGCTGCTGCGGGAGGAGGGAAATACTGCTGGTGGTACTCTGGGTATGGGTTGCTGTTACTGGCACCAGCGGTCGCATCTGCACTGCCCTGTCGCTGCGGCGCCTTCTGGAAGAGCCCCTCCTTGTCTGGCGCCTCAGGCCCGGGCGAGTCGGGGAGCGGCTTCGGGGCTGTTCCTCTGCGCTCCGCCAGCCGCGAGGGCTGCAGCGAGCCGTCTGGATTCCTCGCGCCATAGCCGCTGATCGTGGGCCGGTTTGGGTCGTTTGCTTCGAATCGAGCGCGGCGCTCTGGGGAAGTAGGACTGGGCCCCGTCGCATTGGAACCCCTCCGCCGCCGGCCGTCTGCCTGGGGCGGCGTCGCGTTTGTGTTGTGGCGGTCTCGCTCGCTGACGGGCGTGTAGCGGCCAGTGCCGAGCGTGGGCAGTCGCGGCGGGCGGTCCGAGTCGGGGTATGGCAGAGGAGCCGTGGGCGGGCTGGTGGGCGGCGCGGGGAACGAGGGCATGGGCGGCGGGCGCGAGAAGGCTGGCTGGTTGGAGCTGCCCGCCGAGTCTGTTCGCGGAGGGGGGCTCCTGCCGTCGCGCCCCTTTTGTATGCGCAGGGGCGCGACCGTCTCTGCATCCTTCTTGTCCGAGTCGCTGCGCAGGAACAGCTCCTCGTCCGGCCTGCCCTGCTTGCGGCCGTCCATGGTGGGCGGGCCTATGTGTGGTGAGGGGGTGTGTTTGGCGGCGCTGTCCCTGGCTCGCCGGCGATGACAGGTGACAGGCGGCGACTTTATTTCGGGGGCGCGGGTGGGCAGTCGGTGTTGGCGTGCGTACCAGCGAGAGGGTGGATGGCGGACGGCGGGCTGCGTGGGCTGGTGGTGGTGGGGGGGGGTTATGACGCCGACAGACAGCACGGGGGCTGCAATGCACCTGCCTTGATATCCGGACCGGTGAGCGTACTCTATATGTACACACACACACGCCGCACGCCGCGCTGCTCCTGTGCCCACTGCCAGGCGACGCTGCGAACCTGCGCAGCCCCTCGACCCGCGGCCCTGGCCCTGCGCACACCTCTCCACCTTTGGGCTCGAGAGACCTGGCTCTGGACGCGCCTGCCCGCCTGATTGGCTGGCCTAGTCAATGTAAGCGCTCTGCGGCCGCCTTTGCGACCACGGCACACTTGGCGGGCGCATGGCCATGCCCGTCGTATTGCTGCAGCGAGTGGCATGGCGCCTCGACCGTCGTGGGTGGGTTGTTGCAGCTGCAGCACTCCTCGTTATTTGGCCATCATGCATGGCGGCCCGCAACCGAGGAGTGCATGCCTGTGGCGGGCCGATGCCTTTGTTGCGCCTCTCTCTGCCATGTCCTATAGAGTAGAGTACCCACAGCCAAAGGATCGCCCAAGGTCCAACTCGATCCCGTGCCTGAATCTCGTACCTTGTGCCTCCACTCTCAGCCACTCATGACGTTTAGTCTCCAGCCACGCTCTGCACATGGACCGCTGCAAAGAAAGGACATGTCTTCCCTCAGACAGTTGAACACTTGATAAATAATGCTTGAACAAGGATAGAGTGTGTCGAACAAGGAGAGACATGCTTTCCTAATCTAGTCTCATTGCCAGCATCGCCGTTTGCGGTCCTCACACAAAAGACGACATCGTATCCAGTTAGTCACTACTCGTCTTCGAAACAAACCGTGATCAAGAATACAGTATTATCAAATTATAGAACAGTGGAACCTCTATAAACACTAACAAGCACTTTTGTCAACTCACAACTTCCCCAGCTAATCGTCTCCCTGTCGCACCTATACTAGTAACCACACTACCCCACGCATTCCATATTTACATGCCCAACAAAGCACTAGCTCCCGGCTCGCTAGACACATAAATGACCTCATGGCTATCGGAGAAGCCGTTGAAGCGCGTGGCAGAGCACTTGGTGTACGCGCCCATGTCCTCAAAGTAGAGCCAGTCACCAACATCGAGTAGCTCGGGGAAGGTGCACGACGTGGAGATGATGTCGATGCCATCACAGGTTGGGCCCCAGATGGAATATTCAACCTGCGAGGGCGTGTCGTAGCCAGAGCGGCGGACATCGTACAAGACATTGTTGCCGTTCTTCAACACCCGGGGCTCAGGATGCTGGTGGTCGAAGATGATGCTCGAAAAATTGCCGTAGACGCCATCGTTCAGGTACAGCATGTACGAAGTGGTACCGAGCGTGGCATCAGTCACCGTGCGACGAGCAATGACGTTGCATGCAATAGTGAAGGCAGTAGAGACATAGTAACGTCCTGGCTCGCCGATGACACGGATGTGCGGCGGGAAGTACTCGTCCAAAGACGCAGAAAGCACTGCAGCCATCGGCTCAAAAGTCACATCACCAGTGAAGCCACCTCCGACATCCAGTGTGTGCATGTTGAAGCCAAGTGCGGCTGCCTGGTCGAAGACGAAGCGAGCATCCTGCACAGCTTTGATGAATGCCTTGGGGTCCGACGCACCAGAGCCGACATGGAAGGCCACACCAACCACATTGAGCTCCAGCTTCTTCGCAAGCTCCAAAAGCTCTACGGTAGTGTCTAGAGAAGCGCCAAACTTCTGGCTCAGACGGCACAAGCTAGCCGAGTCATCCGTCAGGATACGTAGGTACAGCTCAGCGTCTGGAAAGAGCTGCTTCGTCTTGTATAGCTCGTCGGCGTTGTCAAAGGTCATCTGCTTGACGCCAGACTGAGCAGCGTAGCGGACATATGACTTGGTCTTGCAGGGCTGCGCATAGATGATGCGTGAAGGGTCCACGCCCAGCTTGAGGACCGTCTCAATTTCGTTCTTGGAAGCGCAATCGAAGCCCATGCCCAGTTCGGTCATGAGCCGCAGGACCTGCAGGTCCGGGTTGCATTTGACGGCTGTCATGTGTCAGTGGCAAATTCATTCGCGAGTGTTGCCACAGCATATCAACTCACCATAGTGCGGCTTGACACGGCTCAAATTCTTCTTCCAGCGCATGTGCTGGCGGTAGACCTCGCCCAGGTCGGCAACGAAGAAGGCATCCTCATCGCCAACGCTGCAGGTGTCAGTGTCAATAGCCTCGACGCGGCTCTTCAGAGCCTCCCCAATCAACTGCTTGGATTTCCAGGCGCCATTGTCAACCTCGCTAGTACCGACACAATAATTGTTGAGGACGGGTATGTCTTTCAACGGGAATTGGTAGTCTTCGGTAAGCGTGATAGCGGAAGGTGCCATGCCCTGGATAGTGGTTCCGAGGAGTTGAGTGATTGATTGGATAGTTGTCTGGACCGTGAGGCGGTGTTAAGGCGGCTTGAAAGGCGCGAAGCCGAGGCTTGGTTGTGGGCGAGGTCTCCCCGACTCTTCCTCTGCGAGAGGAAGAACCACTGAGAGCGTCCTATGCGGCAGCTGAAGTTCGGGTGGAACAGGGACCTGGTTTGGAGACAAAAAGAAAAGACGCTCAAGCTCCTGCTTAGGTGACGACAAGACGAGGGGGCGGGATGTTGTTGAAGACGTGTGGAGCTTCTCGCGCTGATACAACTTGAAGGTTGAGCAGGGTCAGGGCCGAAGCCGTGGTGGTGAGGAGCCTTTGAAGCGACCAAAGGCTGTCGCAGGTGAGGCGGGCAGTAGCGAAGGGAGCAGCCGCGGAAGCTCTGTTACAGGGACAGAGCTGATGCCAGAGGCTGGTGGGTTGTAGCGGTGCAGAGGAGAAAATAAGGAGACGAAGGGTGGAGGTGGAGGAGGCGTTGGCGGGGAGAGGGCTTTAATTTTCGCAGCTGGCAGGACCGAGTGTGCCTAGACATGGTCGGTGTGTTGCTCGCTCCATCCCTGCACGTCACAGCCACTGATTATTAGCATTGACATCACCGACGAATCGAGGCCCACAGAAAAAACACCTCAGCTGTGCTGCATCGGCATCGATCGTGCGGCGTGCCCAAGCCCCCAGTTGGCAGCATGTGAGGCTGGCCTTCCGAGGTTGCCTGGCGATCGCGAGCGTGCTGTAGTATTGTGACTTGATTTGTTGCACACTATACTATTTATTGCAGCATGCACTTGAAGCGGCTAAACGCCATCCTTCCCAATCCCTGAAATGCCGCTGTGTGAGCAATGGGCATGGTATACGTGAATGCTGGAAATTCATCAATCGCAAGATGCTCTGTGCATGCAACGCTGCTGCCCAAGGTAGATCCTGTAAATGAAACACCAAACGCCCAACTCGCCATTACAAAGCACACCGCCTCTTACCCTCAACACCTTCCTTGGGTCATTATCGTTGGCCTCGCGGATCACACAGTGATCGTAGCTTATCAGATTGATCCAATATGGGCGTGCGTGAACGCTTCCAAGCCGTCCGGTTTGGCCGACGCGCAGACAGTGAACGAGCTCTACCACATCACACCTTCTGCACCATGATCGGGACATCAGACAGATCCACTCCATGCTGAACTCTCCACTGCATGCTTTTCGGGCTGGCGTACGAGTTCAGCTGTCTCGTACCTGCAGAACCGCCCACGCCCACGCCCCGCCCTTCATAGCCATAGCCTAAGCCCCCGCTAAAGCGTCCCCAGCTCTCCACATCACCATGTGTTGTTTGAGACGACATGCGCGTGTCCAGATTAGAAGAATTGACATCGGCAACCCCGCGCTGAGTACGTAAACCCTCGCCTACTGTTTTGCGTCGCTGACTCCAGGTAGTAGCATGCGCTTCCCAGTCCACTGTGTGCTGAGGCAGGCTTTGGTTCTGGTAGACGTCCCCGCCGAGTGATTGGGTGACTGCTTGACGGCGCTCGTTGGCTTCAGTTCTTAAGCTCATCTTGGACTGGAGCATCTTCTGGCTTTCGATGTCTCGTGCGGATATGGCGGTGAACAGCTGACCGCTATGCTTCGATCTATCGATAAAAGGCACCGGTGGTATATCACCTACAAAACTTTGTGGACGTCTCTTGGAAGCCTTAGCCTCGCCAGCATCTATCGAGCCATGGTAGCTTTTCCTCCGCGGTTGCTGTTGTGGCCGCTGCGGCAGCTGTGATATCTTTGGATCGACTACCATTCGATCCTTGCTACGCATGCGCGCGAACTCAGCAGCTGCATCGGAATCCATCCTTACCAGAGACTTCCTTCTTGGTAATCCGGTCCCGAGTTGGTGTGGATGTGTCGGAGGAGTCACTGACTCCTGTCGTGGACCAGTCATTGCGATATCGTATGGGGATGTCCCCAGTGAAGCTGCAATAGTGCCCAGGTCAACAATACTGAGCGCAGGGTCTTCTGGTTCTCTCTCAATAGCAGTGGATTTCCTCCTGAACAGAGATCTGCTCCGACGACGGCCATGAGCTGGAGGTGTAGGCGGTCGCACCGGTTCAAGCTCTGTAAGTTGGTGAATATCCGAACGGATGGACTGATGCTCTGTGGCGGCTGACGTGTGTTCCACGTATTGCGTACTATCCATGTCGACTGGGATAGTGACATCGTCCTTCGTCTGGTACGTGTTTGTTAAACACTCGATTCCAGGCGTGTTCGACAATCGGCGTGTGAACTTTGCACGGACATGATCTGGAACCTCTGGAATAGTCCCCTCTGGTATCGGCTGGCATGTTTGCACAATGGGGACTTCTGCTTGTGATGGACGTCGTCGTTGTAATTTCTTCGTGTTCTTCGAAGATGTGCTATCAAAAGATGCTCTCGATGCAACCGATCGAGGTGTTTGCGGAGAGAGCGTAGCGTCCGAACCTGAAAGTCTTGCCGATGTGTCCGATAGCATCAATGGTTCCGGCCTCTGAAAAGCTCGCGGACCTTTCGGTGGTTCCAGATCAGTAGAGAGTGTGCTTGATCTTACTAGTATCGACTTAGGCATGGGTTTTCCGGGGCTATTCGTACGCCCGGATTGTAAATTACTACGCTGAGTGGACGGAGCAGAGGGCGCAGTATCCTGACCTTCAAGGTCCGCGGTTCGGAAACTACCACCAGAAGAGTAGCCTGAGTCATATGTTCTTGGCTGTGGTCGATGGTTCGCTCTGCCCTCATGCTTTGTTGGGATGGGCATGTGTGGTACTACATCTGAAAGCTCAAGCCTGGTCGATTCCACACCAGCGTCAAGCTCGTATACAGGCTCATGTACGGTGTGGGCGTTCTCGTCCAAAGCGCATTGAGTGTCCTCCAGTTCAAATTCCAGGCCCCCAAAATCTTGTTTTGACGGAGCAAAAGGACTGTCAGGCAAATCTACAAGATAGCTCTGTGCGTATTGATCCGCGCTGTGTGGCGTGCTAACATGGGTTCTAGTGTCGACTTGCAGATTCGCTGTGTTCGAGGACGAATACGACGACTCAAACTCGGGTTTGTATTCCACCATTCGTTCGTTTTGTTGAGCCGGCGATGATGCCTCTCTGTGGAAAGACGTAGGAATAGGAGCCGATTGACGATTTCCGTATCCACGTCTCTTAGTCGACTTCATCATCAGATCATCAGAGTTGGCTTCTGGCACTGAAAAATAATTGTCTCCCGTAGTAGCGTTAGGTGTGCGATCTGGTAGCACCGTAGCTGCTGCAGGTGATGGCGCTCCGTTGGTTACCATAAGTGTGCCCAGTCTTAGACCCCCGAGGTGGCCATAATCCAAATCTGAAGGGGTCTGCGCGCGTGCTGTCGGTGGGCCTCTATCTTCGTTCAAGGAGTGGACAACAGATAGTCGGGCCATAGGTGAGGGTCCCCTGTAAGCGGCGTTCCACTGAGCTTCCTCTTCAGGCGAAAGCTTGGGTGTCCTCCACGAGTTCCAGGTTCTGCGACGCCCTTCGACAGAAGAGTTGCGGGTTGCTACGCCGGGGGTTTGAACCAAAGAGCGTCGTCGCGTGAGCGATGAGGATGATCTGTTCACCAGAGACGTGTTTCTGCTCAGATTCTGCTCCGAAGACGGTTCTCCATGTTCCTCCACAGACTCCAATACTTCATGAAGAGCGGCCAATTCCTCGGGAGAGGCATTTCTCTTGACTTCCTGAAGCAGCCTGATAGCTGCTTCCATATCCACAGCTGTATTCGAGCTCAAGGAAAGCTTAGACTCTGCAAAGCCGCTCATCTTGGTCATAGATCCATGTCTACTACCGAAGCATGATATTGAATTAGACCGCGAGTGGGTTCTGGAGTTGTTTCTTGAGGTGGCGTTGGCGGGGCCGTCGGACGCTTGCGTGCTCAGATCTTCTGTGGCATCTTCGTGTGTCGGTAAAGCAGCCTCTACATGTTCTACTGCAATGGGTGACAGCAGCGTGTCCTTGATTTGCTGTCGTCCTTTGGCGCTCAGGTCTGCATACCGCGAATTCATCGAAGCAGGCGATTCTGCCTTTGGTACAAGGTTTGGTGAATTCGTGTTCGTCTTCGGTTTCGAAAGGCGATTTTGGTGAGGTTTACTCTGATGGTTGCCCATGTTGTCAAGGTCGTAGCGAATGCAAAGAGCAACCAGGCTCAAGATGTACAGGAAAGATGCATTGAATGTGCTGGCCGAAATCTAGATTCTCGGTGAATTGGTGTGATTGCGGAGAAGACCTGGAGCGGTGTACAAACCTGTACGCTGCCTGGGGAAGCTTGTCTCACGCTTGACGCGGGGGGCTGGGATCGATCAGGAGTGTCGCAATGAAACGTTGACTCGCGAAGCTGGTGTCGCAAGCCAACAATTCTCCGCACTGGAGGTAGGCGTCTAACGACGGTTAAATGGGGATGAATCCAGGTTTCTGCACTGTTGAGCCTGCCATTACGCTACGAGTACCGCATGTTGCAGGCGGGGAGCATCCAGGTAAATACAACAAACCTGGAAGAGCCCGACCTGAAACTGGCTTGCATCGCGGACAAGTCTTATCTACCAATCAAGACGGCTGGCTGCACGAGCGCGCAGGCCAATTGCAGTGGGTTGACGCGATGCATGCGTGTTTTGAAGCTAGATCCTAGCTGTAAATCCTGGCTGAACAACGGCTGATCGGCTCGTCCCAGCCTCAAAAACTGGTATTGTGGGCCGCCGGCATCCAATCTTTGACTCTGTATGCACTTCCCCATCTGGAGTCATGTATGGGAAAGTCGCCCGAATTCGCGTCCCAGGCCGATGCCGTTGTATGCGGCAACGCTGCTGGAGTATCAAAAGGCTCGGTGGGCCACGCCTGTACATGCTCTCCTTGTTGTCCTCGACACGTCCAGTCTCCTCAAGTATCCACCAGCTAATGCACGAGTTCATCACACATCGCGAAGGTGCTTCCCTCCTCGTGCCAGTCTGAACACCGTCGCAGCCTCCCCTTGGGCATACAATTGCAGCACGACCCACGAGCGTCAGGTCGAGTCGTGCATTGCAGACACACGTCCATGATTCATCTCCGGCCAGGCCACATCTTCATTTCCACGTGGTACCTTCGTAATCTGGCAGAAGCATTGAGTTTCTTCGGAGTTTTGCACCGTCATTTTACGCCACATGCGGCAGCGTCTGATCTGATCGCAGAATCGACAGGTTCAGCAAAGACCTGCCGAAGATTTGCCGCTCTCTCTTCGCCACAAATCGTGAAATGACGCTCTTAAGAGGTATGTCGCACTGATGGACAGGTCGATGAACTGAATTGCTGTCTAAGTATTCCCTAATGTTTCAAATCCAAACAGGCTGAGAATATTCGTGCGCTCGTCTGATGATGACATGCAGTCGGTCATTTAACATTGCACCTGCCGCAGGCGTGTCCGCAATCTCACCACGAACGACGCCACATCCGCAGCACCATGCACACTTATCACCACCACAACCTCATCTATATACACAGTAGGACAGCCACCAAAGTTCCGGAATCGACCAAGATGACATAAACTCCATCTTCCACTCCGTCTCCGATCTCTATTCCCGAAAATCTTCGATGGTTGTGACGTGGAGACTTATGGCGCACGGCAGGTCGCGGATGCTGGGCAAGGCTTGTGATGCTACTGCCAATGTGACATCATAATCTTTGCTCAACAGCACCAAATCTCGTCCGCTCGCAAAAACCCTTTTGATTTACCCCGACATTGTATAACCCTGGCTTCTTCTCCATCAACCCGTTGCCGCACTTCCGTGGTTCTGTTTCTGCCATTGTTCACGCTGCTCGCGTGTCTGACTGCCTATTCCGACGCTTCCGCAAGCCAAGCTTTGATATACACGGTATACGCGTCGCGAACATAGCCTCACTGTTGCATCAACTATAACAAAATCAAAGACGCTCTGCGCGCCAGCTTGGATTCGAGACAGATTTTGCGAGACTTCGGAAAAGATGTTGGGACTACAGTATTGGTTTGTCCCGATCATCTCGTCGACAATATGGACGGCTATGTTGATTACCATGTTGGTGTATTGGGCTGCGTCTGGCAAGCCAATATACGCCACAATGGACCAAGGGCAAACCATTCCCTATATTTCTGGTTTGTGTGGACTTGAGATGATGCCTACACCATGTGCTGACTGTAGCCAGATATTGGAAACAACTATCTTCAACCTCTGTTTATTGCCATGTCCGCGGCGACCGTTGTGACATTTGATCTTGCCTTTATTTTCGAGCGATATCTGCGACACACCAACCGTCTTGCACCGAACACATCCCAATGGCAGAAGATCAACTCAGCATGCGCGACAATCTTCGCGATTATAGGCGCGGCTGGTTTGATTCTTCTCACAATCTTCGACAACCGGGACCATAATCGTCTGCATAACATTTTCCTGGGCGTCTTCATTGTTGCCTATGTCATCAGCGCCATCTTCATCTGCTGGGAATATCAGCGCCTTGGTGTTCATCACCGCCAGCACTCTATTCTGGCCATCTCCTTCTGGATCAAGCTCTTCTTCATTATCACTGAGGTCGGCCTTGCCATCGGCTTCGCCGTGTGCTCCAAGCAGGATTATTACAACACTGCTGCCATACTCGAATGGATCGTGGCGTTCATCTTCTGCATCTACGTGGGCAGCTTCTTCATCGACTTCCTCCCTGCGCTCCAGACACGCCACCACAAGACTAAGCAGACCGAGAAGCAGGCATTGGAGGAAGGAGTCACGCCTCTTCGAACGACTGGTGATGGAGCCGCAGACAACCCGCAATACTACCGTGGTGCCCCGGCATCTACTGTACCTCAGGTGAATGGAGCCGCCAACGGATACACAAACGGCTATTCGGATGGATACACAAACGGTGGCGGATATACCAATGGCACTGGATACACCAATGGCAACGGTTACACAAACGGCCATGTCGACGGCTACGCAAATGGCCACAACGGTAGCTACGGCCTCCCCGTCTCCCACGATGCCAACGGTTACCCAAAGCCAGCTGAGCCAGCACCACTAGCATCGAGAAACTTCTAGACGCCTTTCATTCCCTTCTTTTCTCTAACCTTTTTGTATACCCGCGTTCAATCGTTCATGACTATCATGTAGCATGAAAATTTGGCGTTTTAAATGGTGTATTGTTATGACTACCCCTGCATGGTGTTGATGGAGGACCGTTTTGGTCCGTGGATATAGGTACTACTATCGATATAGTTGTGTTATAATTGAATGCATCTGCATCATCTTCATGTACTTTGTATTGAATGATGGAAGTCGGCTGATTTCAGGTCTTTTTGAACATAGCCTTACTGCGAATCAACAAAACGTGCCCCAAGAGAAGTAGAGGGCCGAAATGAATTCATTGGTATATCGACCATTCCATAGTATCATCGGTCTCTAGATGCAACTCCTACTATATGCCAATGCACCCACCGAATCACTTGTGCTCTTCACCTGTAATACTTTTCGTCTTTATGCCTCCTCTTCTTATCCTCCCTCTCATCATCACACTCCCTCTCCCGCCTCCGTTTCCGTCTGTCATCAGAATCTCGACTCCGGCTCCTATCTCTCCCGTCGCGATCCCTTCTTCGGTCCCGCTTATCGTCCCCATCTCGACTCCTGCTACGATACCGATCTCTTCTCTTGTCTGAGCGCTCGTCCGGACTGCGACTCCGTTCTCTCCGGCGATCTTTGCGGCGCTCACTGTCGTACTCGTCGTCTCGATCTCTCCGCTTGTCTCGCCGGCGATCACTATCGTTATAGTCCTCTTTCTCGCGGCGGCGATTAGAATGGCGGTCTTTGTCTCGCCGTCGCTCACTATCGTAGTCGTCTTCGCGCCGTCGATCGCGCTCTCGGTCGTCCTTCTTATCTCTCCGCTTCTCTCGTCGACGCTCATCCTCTTGCTCGTCATCGCTGTATTTGTTCTGACTCTTGGATGGCGGCTGTTCCTCCGTGACTAAGTTCTGCGTCTCAAGTTTGGCTTTGAGCTCCTCTTCCGTGATGATCTCGCCTGTGCGCTTGTTCCTCAGCGCAACTGGGTTGTAGCTTTGAGCAACTTTCTTGCCCTTGCCGCTCTTGGGTCCCCATGCGCCTAGTTCGACGCCAATAGCTGCTTCTTCCTTTGCGCCGATACCGAGGAGGGCTGGCCGTCGCTTGACTTCTTTGGGTTTGGCTGTCTTGCCGTTCTTGCCAAAGGCTTCGCCGTCCTTCCAGCCCATACCGCGTAATAGCGCAGCGCCGAATCCCTCAATGGGTTGCGCTTCGTAGGCTTCGAGTGTGGGGGCGTCGGGGGCGTTGTTAAGGTCGTCGTAGAAAGCTTCTTCTTCTGTCTGTACGGGAATGACGAGGTCTTCGTCGGTAGATTTGCCGGTCAGGAGCGCGTCCATGGCCTTCTTATCCAGCCGTTGCTCTTCTGTGAGGGTGTCCTTTGCTGTCTCGACTTCCATGGGCTCAGAGGTCTCAGCAGCCTTGCTTTCTTGTGGCTCTTCCTTCTTTATGATTGTCAGACCGTATTGGATCTTTGATGCCTCTTTCTCCTTTGCCTCTGTCGCCTCCGTCATGGCTTTCTGGTCCTTTTCCTGCTGATGCGGTGCTTTCTCCAATATCTTTCGCCGCGCCTCTGTACGCCAATCTCGATTTGGCTGCGCAGGAATGATGCGTAGACTTTCCTCCTTCTTCTTTCCACCAACTTCAAGAGCGCCACCTTCTGCTGCATCCCACCCCAATATCTCCTGCTGTTTATTGGTGTCCTCGGGTTCGTCGTCGCCAAGCGCAAGACGCGGTTTCTTCGCGTCTTTTTGGAGGAGAGGATTCTTGAGCCCAGGCTTGACCTTCAGCTTCCCCAGCGACATCTTAAAGCCGCCCTCCTGTGGGGCGGCCATGATTGCGAAATCCGCGAAATGGAATTGCAAGCGCCGAGCGGAATGTGGGTTGCTTTGACAATCTTATTGGAGAATTTGCGTATCCTTTCCTGGATTGTCTACAAAGGTAATCGTGGTCAAGTGGGTGAGGCGTAGTAGTAGAAGGAAAGCGGGTTGGAAATGTTCACCCAGAAATCTGAAGATGGCGAATGACATCGGTCTTGGCGCTGGTCCCTGCATCCAGGGCAGTCAAAACACGTACACGACCGTCCAGCCACGCATCAACGCTTCACATTTGACTGAAACACGACCTGCTCTGCGCGATGAGTGACTACAGGGAGACCGAATACCAATATGAACCAGAATGGACATGCTACGGAAGGCCTATCAGCAAATTCACAAAATGTATCCATCATGATAGGCGCAATCAGTAGCAACGCATATGGTATATTGCATGAGCACGTCCTTCTGGTCGACACAAAATTTGGAGAAAACGTATGTAGATAAATGACAGTAAGTAGACAGACAACGCCCCCAATTGATCCGGCTCCTTTGCAGATAAGCAACGCTCAAAAGTCCACCAACGCCCAGCCAAATATCAGACCTTCAACTTGCCCAACTGTGCCCGGAGAGCTTCTATCTGCTTCTGCAGATCACCAACCTCCGCCTCGAGCACAGACTTCTTCTTCGGACGGGGCTTTTCGATGTGCTTGTTCTCTCCAATTAGGTCCCCGTTTTGATCGAGCTGCATGCCCTTCTCTACCAGCATCTTCTCAATTGCAGGTACCAGCTCTGCAAAGGTGTTTACGACTGGGATGTTGTACCGATCGCAAACAATATGTACATTGCCTGAGCGCCAGTACTTTGGATCACAGCACACAACCACCTTGTCGGATGCAGCCCAGATACCCAGCTCAAGTAGGGTGACAGGACTCAGGGTGTTGACGTCAAAGAAGAAACAGATCACGTCTGCTTGCTCAAGTGCGCCGAGCTCCCATTCCACTTGCTGGCGAAATGCTTTGTCCTTGGCCTCGGGAGTAACATTGGGATTCCAGTGGCCTCGGCGAGGATTGTTGACGGTAATTGGCAGTAGTGAGAGCATGGTTGCCATCTGACTTTGCCATTGTACTGCTTTGCCCATTTCAATGCTGCCCGCAGTGAACACTGAAAACTTGCGGTAGGTAGGCGCCTCTGGAGGCTTGCAATGGACGAATTCCCGGTGTGGCTTTGGAAGCGGTGATGGCAGTGCTGGGAGTTGCTTGTATATGTCTTCAACTTCTTGGTCGATGTCTACTGCTCCACTTGGCTTCGCAGAGGATTTGGTACTTTCTATGACGCCAGATCCCTTACAGGTCTGGCATTTGGAACCTGCAGCATCCTTTGTAGACGCCATGGTGAGGTTCGCGCTGCGCGGCTTCAGAGTGGTTGCCTTAGAAGTGGTGTTGTCGTGTGCGTCTCCCTTGATTGTAGCGATGGTGTTGCTCCTTGCCAAA
The DNA here is from genome assembly GCA_025504975.1 of Plenodomus lindquistii. Lineage (NCBI taxonomy): Eukaryota > Fungi > Ascomycota > Dothideomycetes > Pleosporales > Leptosphaeriaceae > Plenodomus > Plenodomus lindquistii. The sequence continues at coordinate 767,437 of JANUWI010000008.1, forward strand.
TGACCTACAATCTGATGCGCTCGCTTTCTCGCAACACAATGTCCTGGCTTTGGAAAAGTAGCCGATCTTGCGCAAATGGTGTATGAAGGCTGAAGTGAGAAGCTGAGTGTGGAAGTCAGTTGCGACCCGGCTTACTATGTATGGTGTTTGGTGGGGGGGCGTACTTGGCCAATGACATGACAGCTTTGTCTGATTGCGGCGGTTGCAGGTGAGTCTTGGTCGCAAACAATCAATGCTAAATACTGCTTGATGAGTGTTTACAAAGTGAAACGTATGAGTAAAACAAACAACATTGCGCAAGTTTCTTTGCTCTTTATCACTACATTCAGATTGTATCCAACAGGATGTCCTCAGGCTGTATCACCTAGAAGGCAGCAGCCACATCGGCGGCCCCGTGCTAGGCACAGCCCTGACTAGTCAACAAATAGGATTGCGTGTGGCTGAAGGCGAGCGCCTGCTATCGCACGTTCACCGTACTTTGTTCCCACATGGTATATGCTCTGCCAACACTATACTATGTCGTGGACTATTGTGTGTCGATTGAAAGGCTGAGACTCAGCCTACTACCGGTAGCGTCCGTCGCCAGGCATGAGGCACACTTGGAGGCTGACCCAGGCGCAAGCTGATGAGTACCGTTCCAGGTTCTGTCACTCATTACAGTCAGACACCGATCTAAGTCAATGAAGCAATAGCAAAATTACGGTGAGTGTAGAGACAGCTGTAGCGATAAGACCTCATGATGGTGCGAACACGTGTAGTTGTCACTTACATCGAGAGAAAGTCCCAAGAATGAGCAATGAAACAATACATCGACAACCACGGCTATCAATACAGTTTCAGGAGACAAGTCACGATTCTGGAACTAGTTTCAGATGTGCCCATAACGATTGGCGCATAGGTGTTCCCATTGTGTGAACTGGCCAGCGCGTGTACTGACACGCGCCAAAAAATGGGCCAGGGGTCTAAGTAGGTAGCCTGAATCTCACAGCCCCCGTATCTTAGTGCAAACACTAAGAATAACGCGGGGCAGTATGTGAATGTCCAATCCTCACGGTAGATACAAACTCAGCTTGATCGAGCACTGACATGGCAGGCAACGAAGGTCGTGCAAATCGGCGCAAGAGAATGGTGTCATTGCATGGGAATGACGAGGTCACACTCATGACGGCTCAGGTCCAACGCTCGTGTTGTCATTATCCTAATTAAGTCAACAATACCTGTGGCTGTGTATCTTTCCCCAGTATCTTCACTTACTGGGGTAAACTCATATTCAACCCGCACTGTTGCCTATCCAACCACGGCCAAAACTCTCCATGATGACCCGAACACCAGAATAGGATCTTCGCGCTCCGTATGATCTCCCTTCGTGTATTACAAGTCTCTCACCGGACCAAGAATTCCCAGCAAGTCCTTCCGATCACGTTTGACAGTCCCATGTCTACTCCTCATCCACAGGGCAGCTCCTGAGCGGATTAGGATGGCGCTTTCCTCCTCTCAGAGTCAATACAGGTGTCTGATGGCCGCGGGCTTGATCCTCTGGAGTGGTTCCAAAGCCGGCAACCTTACGTCCAGCCATGAGTTCCTCGAATTGGGCTTCGTAGACGTCCTTGGGCGGGTCGACGACCTGGAAGCAGAGAGATGATGAGCAAGTGACGAAGCCGCAGGTACATTTGATGCCGGTGAAGTGAACAGTCGCGAGGTCGGCCTGTTTGCCATGGCCCTCTGCCTCCATCTCGTTCGACAGTGCGCGCAGGTTGATACTGGACTGGAAGCTGCGGGGTCCGTCGCTCGGGCCGCATGTAGAAAGATCGTCCATGGAAGAGTGTTGGCGGAGCTTTCTGAGGGGGTTAACGTGCTTAATCATCTGCTTTGGAAGACCTGTGATCTGCTGCTTCAACGACTTGTTGTCAACCTCGTCGACGACCTCGACCGCCCTCCAAGAAACGCCGCAGCCATCGCAAAAGACACCGAAGCGGATCTGCTTTGAGTCATCCTCGGACAGCTGAATGACTTCAGGCTCGCTCATGGGTTGGAAGACCTTCATCTGTCCCTGTAGTGCGCATTTGCCGCAAGACCGATGAGTACACTCGCAGTTCAAGATACTAACAGGATGCTCGCCTTCAGTAAAGTAGTAGATGTCGTGCTCGCGGGCGCACCTGCAGCAACCCCATTTGCCAATCGGGTTGAGAAGTGTACCGTCACTCTGGGTAGGCGCTACGATCTCGCAGCTCAAGGTAGATGAAGAGACAGCGTGCTGGTAAGAGGTGGCTGCAACCGTAATGGGCACCAAGTTTCTAGCTTGACCTGTCTCCTGTTGTGTAATTATTGCGGGAAATTTGGAGGTGTAGCGATATCCGATCGTGATCATCGCCTCCCGAGCCTGAGTATCTTCACGATAACTCATGTCGTCTTCTGATGAGGACTCAGACGCGGCTGACGTGGGGAGAGCCTCCTTTGTACTGGTCACAATCCTGCTCTTGTCGTGCGTCTCAGTGGCACTGGAGCGGCCGCTCGAGGTGGGTGTCTCACCCTCCAGACTGTCGGTTCCAGATCCTCGAGCAAGTTCAGACGCGGGTGGTACGTGGCTGGTGAGCGATACCTCCGGCGCATTCATGACGATACGATTTGGTTGTCTAGCTGGCGACTGCCCGGGAGCATCAGGTGGCACCTCGCCGGGGTCGTCGGAAGCGTTGCGCTGAAACCTGGAGAGAGGTGACGCGAAGTATGTTGATACCTTCTTTCGTAAGCGAGAGTTCATTTTGAGCGTAGGGTTAGTGGTCAGTACGGTCGAAAAATAGAGAGAGGATGAGTGGGAAGAAAGGTTGTGGGTTGTGTGGAATCAAATACAAATGAAAAACTGGCCGATTAGAGGTGAATGCGACTTCGGTCGCACAGGCAAACTGTTGTCACCGCGACATTCACCGTGGTAGTAGGTATGCTGAAACTTGGTAGCAAACGCGCAATGTATTATTGCCTCTTGGGGTCAACATTGTTCGATTCATGCTTGACTGTAGTACTGGTGTTGGGAGAGCACTTGGACGTACCATTGGTGGATAGTACAGTGAAGGCGCCACGGACCGCAAAGATGACAAGACAGGAAGGCGCCAGGCCCGACTTTCCCATTGCTGAGATTAGTACTTCTGTACCCAGAAGATGATAACATGGTATCCCAGCTTCCTTTCGCACACCCAGGTTCTCCGACTTCATCTGATCAATGCTCCACCCGTCCATGACACCCACAACCACAAACAACAACTGGCTTCCACTCCCTCCCCCGCAATTTCATTGCCCTCATAGCTATATCAAAGATATGCACCAGACGAGGTGGTTTCGTGCAAGCACAGCAAGGCCCGCGCGCCAAATCTCTTTCTTCCCAAGCTCTAGCACGAGAGCTGCGGTGCATCGCGTTGAGGGGCGTGCACCAAGTTAATGTGCGAGTGAGAGTGAAGCTGTAGTTGTACGATTTGAAAACCGTAGGCTGAGGCTGAGGGGTAGTATGCAGTTCGTGTGCTGCATGTGTTACCAGAGTATATGAGTCCTATAGACCGGATGGTAGTTTGCTTTGCTAGCTTGAACAACCCAATAAGGAAACTTTTCTGATTGCGAAATAAGTCTAGAGGTTACAGGAAAGATAGCGAACGGCGGAGACGTCCTGTTTTATGTGAGTAATACTTAGTTACTGGTTTACGCTTCTCTAAGCCGTCGGTTGCATTGAATATAGGAAGAAGAGTTGAAATTGCTTTTCCCACACGATGTAGCAATAGGCTACCATCTTTACCATGCTATAAAAGCAGATTTTCCATCTTCTTACTTCCACTAGGCTGCTAAGAAGTCCAAAACAACTTCGCTACCTAAGCTTAACCTTCAGTATGCCGCTCCATCCTTCTACCGCACTCTCTACATACTCATTTGCATAGTACTCAATATCTTCCTTGGTTAAAAACTTGCAGAGCTGTTCACCCGTAGCACCCGACTGTACCTGTGCCTTGATAGCCGCCAGACCCCTCTTCCTGATAACAGTGATATAGCTCTGCGCCACGTCCTGAATTGCCTTGAAACAAAGTTCCAGATCCTTGGTCGCGTCGAGAACCCATTTCAGTGATACCTCTTTCTTCAGAGGATGGTTGCTCTTAGCATGAACAACTAGCTCTCGAAGCATATCAAAGTACTTGTTAGATGCTCGGAGAACTTCGAGCTTGGTGTAGCAGGCCAGTAGCATGTTCTCGCAGAACATTGCTGGTTCTTCCTCTGGTTTCAAGGTTGTGGTTTCTGATAACACCAGACTCTGCATCCCCTTGCGAAGCGCTTCTATACGCCCGGCGAATTCGGGATGTAGATAGGCATCAGGAACCATTGTGTGGCTGTATTTCACCGTGGTCGCGTAGCGTTGAAGATAACGCCACATGTCGTCTATGAGGCGTTCGGCATTGACAGCCGTCTTTGCGTACATGGCTCGAGGAACATCTTCCTGCCACTTCTTCAACCAACGCACTTGCTCGACGATACCATCCTCCCGATAAAGAACTTGACTTGCGGCTTCGACTTCCATGGCCTGCTTGATCATCCATGTCTCTTTCGGCACCGGATTTGGCATTACAAGTCGGTATGGACCTCTTGAGTTGATGCGACCGTAATTTGGGAAAGCTGATGGCTCAAAATTATTCGATATGTGATCCAAGGCTGTGTTCGTTAGTTGGTGGTTTCAAAAGGAATCGGAATCAGAATTGCATGCATGTAGACTTACTGCTATGGCTGAGTCGAGGTATGTGATCGACAGATTGGCCCTTCAGTCGAGCTATGCGGCGACGCTCCGTGATACAAAGGTGCTTCGTCAAGCTTGACTTCAGTCTTCGTTTGAGGAAAAGGGAATCTGGGACCTGGTCGAAGATAAAGGAAGGCAAGTCAGTATAAATGAATGTGTCCGTCTTCCGTTCCATTTTCTCGATGGTACCGATCACCTTCGCAAGCTCGTCATCTGCAGAAAATCCTTGGTATCCTTTGACCTCGAACGGATGCGTCATGGAGATACGCGACAGAACATAGAGCGAGAGCGTGTCAAGAAGCATCTCCTTGAGTTTACTTTGACTGTAAAGCTGGAATGCACTCTTTCCCAGCCCCAGGTTGAGATGCAATCTTGCAGCCAGAAGTGACAGCGTTCTATTTTCCCTATGCCTGTCACGAGCGGCAAAATGACGCGCGAGCATTGTTGCTTGTAGGAGGATGCGTGTACTGGGTGCGACTTCGAAAGCAGGGAACCCCATTTCAGCATCGTTGGTCTCGTAGTGAAGATTGAGAAGTGTGTATATCGCCACGAATGCTCCATCTGTCACCTCCGGATTTTCGAAGCAGAATTTGATAGCCTTCGTGGCCAGACACTCCTTTGCGTGAGTCGATGGGGATGGAGGGATGGAGATGGTGAGTAAGTAGTCGAACTTCAAAATATTCAGCTGGGCCTGTTGCCAGTCTCCGAGCTTGGCCTTTTATGTAGTTAGTGCAAGTCCAGGACCCTGCGCAAATACAATCGGGTAATCACGAACCTCGTCTAAGTCTTCTTTACTGCCGTACTCATTTTGTGTTTGAACCTGTATCCACCGGTGAAACTCTTGTTGCTGTTCCAGAGGTAGAGGCTCTACAGCGAACCGGAGATCGCTAAAGCAACTGGGAGTGGCAGAGTGACTCTCCCAATAGGCCTTGCATCTGCCTAGCATTTCGGCTTTGACGGTTTGGAATAAAACCAGGGTGGTACGGTGGATAGGGCGTTCATTGAACTCGAATCCCACCGTACACTTTTCGAGAAGGTCCATGAGTTTCTTTTGCGCTCTACATTGTCATCAATAGCCGCGTGGGTTATGAGGGAATCAACATACTCGTCAGGTGAATAGAGCTCCTTGATAGCAGTGAGGTAATTCTGCCATATGTCCCATCTCGATGCACATAGCTCTCCAAATGGCGTAATTGCTCCGCTGTCCTTCGTATCTTTGACGGCTGCTTCGATGACGCCGAGGCAATAAGTTTCAAGAAGTTCCCAATTTCCTTCATGCAAGAGAAGTCGTGCAGTGAGATTCTTTAGTTCATCGCGATACTTGCCCATAACCACTACGAGGGGTTCGGGTGCTGTCTTCCACAAGTCAATGAGCTCGCGAACCTGCCCTTGTCGCGCATATATCTCGGCCATGAATCTAAGATCTCGTATGTCTTTGACTGCTATCGGATCATCCTGATGCGATTAGTACATTTGTTTTGATTAAGAAGAGGCATGATGCCATACTGGAGGTGCTTTGAACGCTTTCTCCATTTGTGCGCGTGCGAGTTTGAATAGGATCTGAGTCATCTGGTCGTGCTTGTCCAAGCGGTCCCTCTTCTGTTCTGCGGAGAGATGTTGGACAAGAATTCGTATGTAGTAAATCTGCCTCTTGTCGGCTAGACCTTCTTTCTGATAGTTGCCAACTGCCTATGTGGTGTTAAGCGTATGCTATCATAATCGCAAAAAGATAACTTACGAATAGGACATCGTCCCAACAATCCTCCCGACTCGCTGTAGTGAACAGCACATCCCATAGTTGCAACCGGTCCGCCTTGCGCTCAGTTGCCTTTGCAGCCGCTTGCCAGGGTTGGAGAAAATCTTTACCGACAGAATCAATACCATTGGGTTCAAGTTGGGTTCTCCTGGTAGTTTCTGCACACAAGGTGTAAAAATATGCGAGTAGGCGTGTGTCAGTCAGTCCTGGTATCGCGCTTGCGCGAATGTAATGCAGCTGGACCATGGCTTTTGAGGCTTCATCGACAGACAACAATAACTCAGCCTTCCAAGCCTAACATAACAGTTGGTCAGAAGCAAGTTCGTGCAATTCTCAATGGAAATCTTACCAGAAGAAACGGGTTTTTAGGCTGCTTTTTCAGCGCCTTGTCGACGACGGAATTTGCATATTTTGGTTTAGGGAAGTCGCGTTGAGCCTTTTCGAGCTTGTCCCAATTGTTGAAGGCCATCGTGGCAGCCACGAATGACACGAGAGAAGCAGTCAGAGGAGGTCTGAATTTCCAACAAAGAATGATACAAACATATGATGTGGTGGCGCCGTGATACTGCGATGGTGGGGATGTATAAGGTCAAGAATGAGATTGGTTAGGTTAGAGTGGAAGCCTGAAGCGATTCGGCTGCACCTGCTAATTTAGCGTTGTCTCTCACCCGGCAGGTGAGAGCCACATGCACCTCTTTGCAAAGCTACCGAGAGACACTTATTCCAGTGTAATATCAGGCTTACAATGCACCCGAATGAGTGTAATCCAACAGTCTCCTCACGAAACAATATCTGCACACAAGAACACACCACAGACAACGAATTTCCCTGAAAAGAAACATAAAAGGAGTAGAGCACGAGATAGCGCAGGCGTTTCGAGTGGCAAGGAGGGTTTCCAGGAAGGCGACGTGACTGTTACAGTTCCTCAAGCATCACTAGACTTGCATGTCGCAACTAACAAACCACTGCAATTATACTACAAACAAGTCAAAATATTAGTTTACTGCTGGAACAAATCAACCCAAAACCCTCCCAGCCGTCGAAGCAGTGCTTCGATCCTTGGTCTCAACCTTCCTCAATCCCTTGCCTGCTGCAATCTCACCAAGAAGCGCGCCGCGATTTGGTGCGCCGCCCGGCACTTTCATACTAGGCATAGGTGGTGGGGGAGGTGCCGCACCACCAGGCGGCGGTGGTGGGCCAGGGGGTGGTGGGGGTGCAGAGCCTGCAGGAAGCGGTGGTGGTGGTGGGATGCCCGCAGGTGACAAGACAGCTGGGCTCTCAGCGCGGGGGCTCTTGTTGTCCATTGATGAGAGCGGCCTGGGTGGTGCCATAGTGCCGAAGAGGATGGATGCGAGTTGTTTCGCGCCACCTTGTGAAGGCCCTTCGTCTTCGTCGGATGACGAATCGTCCGAGTCTACCACAGACCAGTCGTCATCTTCTTGTTTTCCAAGTCTACGAGCTGAGGGAGCAGCTGGCTCGTTGAAAGTAGGTATGGCGACCTTGTTGGCGTTCTCTTGGGTAAGACGATGGAACGGGTTGGTAGAGACTTCACTGGTGTTGCTGAGTGGAGGCTGAGGTGCAGAAGCGCTGTTCTCCTGACTGTTCAAAGCCATTTTCTTGAGGAAGGGGTTTTTGGTCTCGGTATCGCCAAGGCCAGGGTGGGGGCTTGTCAAAGAAGAGGGGGGCGGGCTAGCAACCGATGATGGCGGTGTGTTCTGGTGCGCAGCTGGCATCGGAGGTGCAGCTGGCGGCGCGGCGTCTCGAGTCAACTCTTGGCTAGCAGTGGGCGTGGTCTCCTGGGGAGTAATGGCCTGAGGGCCTTCGTCATCGGAAGATTCATCATCTTCCAGCGCTTCGAGCTGTAATTGCAATTGTCGTTCACGCTCGCGAGCTGCTTCGATCTCGGCGCGACGAGCTGCTAGACGACCTTCCTTCTCCTTGGCGTCCTTCTGAGCAGCTTCTCTACGCTTCTTCTCCTCAGCTTTCTTGAGCTTGCCCTGTTGTACCTGCTCCTCGAGAGCGCGTAGTCGAGCTTGTGCTGCTTCTCGTTCCTTAGCGAGCTCGTCCTCTTGAGCACGTTCTTCATCCCTGACATCCTTGTTAGTAAAGTTCTTCTAAATTGAGAAAATACATACTCCATGCGTCGAGTTTCCGCTTCCTGCGCTGCTTGCTGTTCCCGAAGCGCCGTCTCTGCTAGATCATGATCTATCCTCTTGGACTCGGCCTCAGCTTGATTGACATCATGCTGAAGTACATCAGTCTTGCTCTTGCGGGAGACTGGCGGAGGCGGTGCCCTCTTGCCGCTGCTCTTCGCTACAACAGGAGGAGCGGTAGACTCGTCGTTGAGTCGTCTTTGACGCTCCTCCTCACGGCGAGCATCCTCCTCTTCAGCTTGACGGAGTTTGTCTTCCCGCTCTTTCTTCTCGCGTTCAGCACGCTGTTGAGGAGTTTCACCAGCCTTGGCAGGAGCTTTGATGCCCAGCGCGGCTAGTCGTTCAGCCATGCGTTGCTCAGCCTGCTGTTTAATGAAGGCAGCACGTTCTTCAGGGGTCTTGTAAGAAGCATACGATCCGCCGGATGTAGTGGACGGTCGAGACGCAGCTTCAGCATTTGCCGAAGAACTGACATTTCGAGATCCAGTAGCCGGACGAGTCTCCTCCGAGCGCGCAGATGGGCGGTAGTTTTCGCGAGAAGAATCCTCCTTACGAACACGTGACGCCCGGCTGCTTCGCTGAAGATCGAAAATGAATTCCTTGACCTCATCTTCTACTCCCAGGGCTTCTTCCCACCTGCGTCTTTCATGATCGCTAGTATTGTCGTGTCCTCCCTCCTTCAGACTTGATTCAAGACCCCTGCTGTACTCATTGACACTGTCCTCGACGTCGCGAATCATGCGTTCATTGTTCTCTCTCTCCGCTCGAATACGTGCGTTCTCCTTTTCGAGGCGTTCAGTAGCTGCACCATTATCGTCGGCAGCAGGTGCGGGTCGACCGGTCAATGCAGCAGAGCGTGCTTGCATCATGGCTTTAGCACGAGCCTTTAGGCGGTCTGACTCAGTCACAGCGCCACCTGGGCCTGTACCAACGATAGTAGACGCTGATCCTGGATGAGCTTTAGCATCTCGAAGCCTGAAGAGCTCCAATTGAGCATCTGCAATTTCTCTTTCTGTTCGGCGCACGTTGGATGCAAGTTCTGGTAAGCGGTCCGTTAACACTAGTAGCTGACGTTTGAGGAGACGACGCTCCGCGTCGGAATCAGTAGACCTGAGTGCTGCTTTAGGGTGGGCATCAATGTCTTCTTGTATCCTGCGGATGCGGCGGTAGAGCTCCTCTGCTTCTCTACGGTCGCGACGATCAAGAGCATCCTCGTCGTCTGCTGCATTTTCGTCTCGGGCATCCATGGCGTCCAGGAGAATCTGCTTCTCTTTGACCGACTTGCGTAGCTGTTCAAGTGACATTTCGTCCGATCGCTCTGATGATGGAGAACCAGGCTGTGCGGGAGATGGTGACCGACCACCGGCGCCCAGACGATGCCTGGCACTCGACTTGTAGCCAATGTTATCATCATTGTTACGGAACACGGTAGCGTCCTTACGCCCACCTGCTTGAGGACTACCAGATCGGAATGAGTGAGACTTGAGATAGCTGACACCAGTGCGTTGAGGCTGCAGGAATGCCCCAGAGTTTTTCCGGTCTTCAGCATCACCGCGCAGAAGCGACTTCATGGCACCAATGGAATCGTTGATGTTGCGAGTAGATGGGGGAACAAGTTCTGGAGGCAGCCTGGCCGGGATGGGGTATCCGTTGAGTTTACGATAGATGAGATGCATAGCAACAGCGAACTCATCCAAGTTGAGGCGACCACGGTCAGCAGAGTCAGCAAGCGTCCAAATCCGTTCGAGATCAGGCTTGGGAAGACCACTCTGGCCAAAGATCTCAAGAGCTTGCGCCCCACTAATGTATCCTTTGCTCATGCCATCCCACGCCCGAAAGGTATCGTCGTACAATTTCTTTTCGCCCTTGGTGATAGCCCATGGGATGGTTGCATTACCAGTCAGACCCGCAGTGGTGTGAGAGCCGCCCTCCCTTCCGGTCTGCGGCATCATACGTGCAGCCAAAGCTTCAATGTTGGGCAGTCCGGTAGCAGGAGTATTGACTAAGCCCCACTGACCAGGCATGCCTGTAGGCTGAGCATTGAGCGGCGCCATGCCCGTCTGATTTGGAGTCAAGTTGTTGCCATAGCCTGTAGGCATAGGAGGCATAGGTGGTCGTGGCCCATTGTATCCTCCAGGAGCTTGTCCATAGCCTGTCTGTTGCGGCTGTCCAAAACCCGTCTGTTGCGGTTGCATGCCCATTTGTGGCTGCCCGAATCCGGTGGGCTGGGTGACGAGAGTGGAGAGGAGCTGGCTGTTCGATGCCTGCGGCTGGGGCTGCTGTATCGCTGGAGGCTCGTCGAATTTCGGAGCGTTGCTGGTGGGAGCGGACCGGTTGGCTTGGTCCTCGGCAACGTTGAAGGAGATGATGTCGACCATGCTCGAGACCTCATTCTTCACGCGCTCGGGTAAAGAATTCGGAAGGTCCTTGCCGGTCAGTTTGAGGTTGCACAAGTACATGGCGAGCGCGAACTCTGGGAAGAGGAGCTGGCCAGACTTGGTGGTGTCACTGAGAGTCCTGCAGTCGTCAGCAATAGATGCGGTTATGGCATTCAGCTCGCCTACCAGATGTGGCCCAGAGCATCTCCAGGTAGTTTGGAGCGCAGCAGTAAGTCCCGCGCCTGGTCTCCTGAGAGCGCCTGGGCATTCCCCACGGCCGACTTGAAGAGCTGTTCAAACTTGGCCTGGTCTTGCGCCGTAATGAACGACAGCCGTATGTTGGGGATCTTGGACCCCGTCTTGGCAGGCACAGGCGGTGGTATGGACGACGAAGTGCCTCTGAAGGAATCCGCCATCTGCGCCGAGGTCATGCCCGTGGGCTGCGGCCGCTGGGGTTGCGCAGGGGGCTGCTGCGGCTGTTGGGGCGCGCCCGTCTGGAAGGATTGCTGTGGAGGGGCGCCTGTCTGGAAGGACATCTGTGGCGGGGCCTGCTGCTGGTGGAATTGCTGCCCCTGTTGGCCTGGATAGCCTGTGTACTGTGGCTGTTGCTGCTGCTGCTGTCCATAGCCCTGCGGCTGGCCCGGGAAGCCAGTGAACTGCTGCTGCAATGGGGCGCTCCCATAGCCCGTTGGCTGAGGGGCCATGCCGCCCTGGAAGCCGCCAGGCTGCTGCTGGAACGACTGCTGCTGCTGGCCATACTGGGGCTGCCCAGGTCGGGCGCTGTTGCCGCCCCCTAAATAGGAACTTGACCCCGAAAACATGGTGGCCGAGTTGTCTCGTGGGTTGGAAAGCGTAAGGAGAGGACGCGCATGCGCGGGCGATTAAGGGAGATATGTATACAGAAAGCGCGCACGAGCGGTTGTGTCGGGAGAGGTGGTAAAGTTGCAGGCGCCTGTGCTGCGTGCTCCCAGTTCCATGGGTGAACCGCGCTAATTGCCCCAGAGCTTCGTCATCTTCGAGGTGAGCTCCACATCCGAGCCACCGCGACGCGACCGTCTCACATCACTTCCACCATGTCGAATCCCCAGAACGGAGACGCGCCAGGGCCCCAGTCGGAAGCCGACCTTGCTCAGGTAATTCTACCGCCATGGCGTGCAATCGCAGTGCTGATGGCCGCAACAGGCCTTCAAAGAGCTACAGCGTGGCGAACAGACTGCTGCGGCTCTGGAGAGCCACCTTGATTCACTCGAAAAGAAAATAGAGGAGCTTCTGGCACAGGCAGAGAAAGCAGAGCAAGAGCTCAAGGCCGAAGCGGATGCTGAAGATCAGGCTGCATCTGAGACTAAGCCAGACTCCAGCAACTGATCGTACATGGATGTAGGACTCGGTTGGTGTTGTGCGCGTGGTGGTTCTGGACATGTCACTAGCATTGGTTTCGTCACTTCGTGACTCTGCCTCTTCAAACACTACGACCTACAGAGGCAGTCAAGATTCAAAATATAATAGAGATCAGCATCAGACTTCATACTTGATCATATGGGCGTATTTCAATATACGAATCATGAGTAACTCAGCATCCGCCAACCGTTGTTGGCTTCACCTCTGATCCCTCGACCTCGAACACGCTGGCCAACTGGAACTTGCCACTGTTATCCTTTTCCACGACACCGACCTCAGTGATGATACCGTCAATGAGTTCGGCAGGGGTGACGTCGAAGGCAGGATTCCAGACGTTGATACCATTCGCCGCAATGCTGATAGTCTCCACAACACCAAGGTCCAAGCTCGCACCGTCGTATCTCGGCCCCTTGACCAGTGTCACCTCCTTGCCCGGTCTCTCCTCAATGACAATGTCTGCTCCAGATTTGGTGTTCATGTCAATGGTAGTACGGGGGGCAGCAACCAGGAACTTGACGCCGTGGTGCCTTGCGAGAATAGCCAAGGAGTATGTTCCAATCTTGTTCGCCGTGTCCCCATTGGCTGCCACACGGTCTGCACCAACTACAATGCCAGCAATATTCTCACTGTCTCCCCGCAAGCGAAGGAGCGCTGCAGCCATGGAGTCTGTGATCAAGGTAGCTGGGATCTTGTCGTGGACGAGCTCAAACGCAGTGAGCCTCGAGCCTTGGTTGTAAGGTCGAGTCTCTGAGCAGAAGGCGTGCTTCAGGGATCCAGCAGAGTGGAGTGACCTGATAACACCAAGAGCTGTTCCATAGCCTGCGGTTGCCAATGAGCTAACAAGTTAGTGGGCAGTGTGTAGATCTAGCACATAGACTTACCCAGTATTACAGTGTGTCATCATGCTCACTGGCCCCTTTTTCCCCGCTGGTGTGTTCTTCACAATCCACTCTGCTCCATGCTTTCCAATATTCTCGTTGTCGCTCACATCATCGACTAGCATTTGCTCTGCCGCATTGATGTATGCTGCCCTGACCGACTCTCCGTCTGCGCCCTCCTTGGAGGCCGTCTCTTCAGTGATGCGCCTCAACTTGCCCGCTGCATCTGCTAAATTGACTGCAGTGGGCCGACTCGTGACCAAGTAGTCCAGTTTCTCCGTGATGAATATCTTAACTTCTTCTGCTATTGAGGATAGCTTCATGTTGGTGAGTTCGACAGCAAGAGCCAAAGCAGCCACTATTGCAATAGCTGGAGCGCCTCGCGTCCTCATGTCCTTGATAGCGTGCCATGCGTCCGTAGATGAGTAGATTGAATCATATTCTTCACTGTGGGGTAATTTCAGTTGATCAAGAATATCGAGCTGGCCTCGCGAGTACTTGATTGCCTGGAGCACCATTATGCTGTTGTCGGATGTTGTTGTTTGCCAGTAACGGTTCTGCTGAAAATTTCCAAATTGACGCCACACCTCACCAGCACGTGGTGGCATTTTGTATCATTGGAACGACGAAACACTTTGTCTTCAATCACAAGAATACTACGCCTTGCATGTCACATGCAACAGTCTCCAAGTATGCACATCACTATGGCCGTCTCGATTGAGGGTAGTTGAATTCGTTTCTTGTATGTATCCTAGGGGATGACGATGCCACATGCGTGGCTGAAGTCGCTAAGCCAAGGCCGAGTACCCGAAAGTTCGCCAGACCCTGCCGCCGCTTTAGGAAGGCGCGATATTGGGGCGCGTATCGAACCGTTCTCCAGCCATGCAGGCTGCTGAACAATGGGTGAGAAGAGCATGTAACCTCAAGGGCGTACGCACGAGGACAAGTCAAGCGTGCGACACGATTCAACAATCAAGAGAGAACCTGGACGCTCTTTAGTATCTACATCAGTCAGATCCCCAGCTTCCCCTACTTCACACTGGCGCATTGTGACAATTGTTTGGTGAAGCAGGCAAAAAGTCGCCCCTTCGGCTGTTCTCGTGCATTGGCCGACCATCACACCCCATTGCCTCTAGCCCTCCCGCTCAACAGCCGCATCAGGCCCACGCCCGTCGGCTCCATTCACTCATTCGTGGAGCAAAAAGACCCACCCGGGCACCTCCTCACTAAATAGTTTGACCAACACCACACCCCCCTCCCCAACGCCCACACAGGTCGTCCAGCCAGAGCCACGAGCAGCGCATGTGCGCAGACCGGCCAATCGCTCCGTCGTCTTCTGCCCTCCAACGCTGTCCCTTTCTCCGCAGGACCGCTATCGATTGGCCGTTTCCGTTTCCGTTTTTGGGCCCAGGCACATCGCCACGCCGCAAGCAACCCCGCCAGGCCTGTGCCGCTGCAAATACATAGCTGGAGCCCGCCCGCCATGAGCCCAAAGGCCGCTATGCCGCGCTCCAAGTCGAGCGTGGGAGTCAGCACCGCCGTCATGACCTCACAGGAAGAACCCCTGCAGCCCACGTACCGAGGCTACGGAACCTTCAGCTCGCGACCACGGCGGCACTCATGGCACACCAAGCCATGTGCGCAGGAAGCCGACAACTTCCACGTTCTGGTACGTAGCACGCGGAATGCATGCGCCTGCCCCCACGGCTAATTGGTCGTTTTGTGCAGCTTCGCAATTTCCTGGCCGAGCTCAACTGCCGCATGGATCTTCTGGAATCCTACGGCCATCTCAAGTACGACGAAGGCGTCGAATACGCCTACAACACGCTCGTTGCGGTGCGCGAGCAATGTTCCAAGATATCAGACGGCGCCATCGAGGCGGGGCGACGACAAGCTGCAGTCTTTGTCGAGACGCTCGAGGACCGCTACAAGGATGCACTCGAGCGCAAGGAAACACTGGGGGAGAAGGTCCTCGAGGGCATAGTCCTAATGGACTCGTATCTGACCGAGTTTGAGACGCGCGCATACGCGCTACGAGACGGCGCAATAGGCTCGTATGCCCACGACTTTTACGAGGGAGGTCTGCGCAAAATGGACGAGGGTCTAGAGATTGCAAAGGGCGTCGTGGACGGGGGACTCGACAAGGCACGAAGAGCGCGAGAAGTCATCGAACACACTGTCGAACACGCCATACAACAAGCTCTCATACGCGCAAAGGAGCACGGCCTCATCCGCTACGACGATCTGCCGGAACCCTGGAGAGTCAATCCCCACATCCTCAAGGGCTATCGTTTCTCCGAAGGGAAATGGGCATGCGTCCGCTCCGTTGTCAGCATACACAACGAGCTTATCAACATCTGGACACACCTGATCGGGCTTGTCATGGTGCTTGCCCTCGCCTTCTACTTCTACCCCATGAGCACCAACTTCAGCATGTCGTCCAAAGCCGACATCTTCATTGCCGCCGTCTTCTTCTTCGCCGCCGTCAAGTGCCTCGCCTGCTCCACAATATGGCACACCATGAACTCCATCTCGCACCAAACCCTTCTCGAGCGCTTTGCCTGCGTCGACTACACGGGCATCTCGCTCCTTGTCGCTGCCTCAATCATGACAACGGAATATGCCGCTTTCTACTGCGAGCCCATCTCTCGCTGGGCCTACATGGGCCTCACAGCCATCCTCGGCGTCGGCGGCGTCATCCTCCCCTGGCACCCAACCTTCAATCGCGCAGACATGGCCTGGCTCCGCGTCCTTTTCTACGTCTCACTTGCGTTAACCGGCTTCCTGCCATTCGGACAACTCGCCTACACGCGCGGCGTAGCATGGGCACAGTACTTTTATGCGCCGCTTGTCAAGAGTCTGCTCGTGTACATTACAGGAGCGTGTCTGTATGCGAGTAAGACGCCCGAACGCTTCTTCCCCGGCTTCTTCGACTACATTGGATGTTCGCACAACATCTGGCATGTTGCCGTGCTGGGAGGTATTATTTTCCATTACACGGCTATGCAGACCATGTTTACCTCTGCGTTGACGAGGGCACAGACGAATTGTTCTGTTTATTGAAGGGTGGTAGGCGGAGCAGTGGAGCATTTTAGATGGGTTGTTCGATGTTTCTTGTAGACGATTTAGGGTTGATTGGTTTGGAGCGTAGGGTATCGATGAGCGCGCACGAGCATTTGCATTGGGGGCGTATGATTTTTCGGGAGATCTTTTGTCGTTTGTATGGAGGGTAGATAGAGAGGGATGTGGAGAGAGAGAGAGAGAGAGAGAGAGATTGGCTGGTGGTGACTAGCTATGCGAAGCAGAGAAGTGTAGAAATATGAACCAGCATCAGGCATCCATCATTGTTAACCCACGTACCAATCAATCACTACGTTTTATTTGGACAATTCGACTATCCTCTTATAGAAGCTTCTGTGTCGTACGTGAATCCTTCGTCATCTCAACCATATCTTAAAGGACGCTGTGTATATTTGATGATCTGAATATTCGTAAATCTATAATGGTATCTAGAGCAAAGCAACCCAGCACATGTACGCAAATCTGTAACAAGACAATGCTCGAGAAGAAAAAAAGCCATGCTACTAATCATCCAAGCAAAACACAACTACCAGTCGTCGCATCATCATCATCATCATCATCATTATCATCACCGCCCTCCAAAAAAAAACATCCCCTACGTCCTCATCCCCAACAACCTCCCAACCAACCTATCAAAATACCACCCCATCCCCCCCTCCTCCCTCTTCTCATACGCCTTCCTCGCCAAATACCCCGTCTCACTCGCCCCCTGAATCGCCATCCTCACACCCTGTACAAACGTATTCTCAGGCGTCATAGATTGATGCGCACGCAGCGTCGCTTCGCCCTCCCACTCTGGGCGCAGACGGGAGTGGCAGCCAGGAAAGCAAGCTGCGTAGAATGTGAGTAGGGTTTGGATGGCCGGGTCGTCGGCGCGCAGACCGGCTTCTGTTGTTGAGGAGGAGGAGGAGTGCGGTGGTGTGGCGGGGGGAGAAGAGGAAGAGGGGAGGGTGTGGTGGTGGTAGGGCAGTTTTGCAGCGTGGTAGTGGATTGATTCGACGGTCATGAGGACGACGATGGTGATGGCGAGGGCGAGGGGCCAGTCGTCGCAGTCGCGGTTTAGATAGAGTTGTTCGAGGGAGGAGAGGACTTGTTTCATGAGTTTTTGTGCGAGATCGGGCATGATGGCGCCAAATTGCGCGCGGATGAAACATGGAGTTGGGATTAGGTCGTTGGAGATGTTCATGGTGTTGTTGATGAGCTGGGAGAGGTTGGGGCTCTCCGGGCGCGGGGAGAGTGTGATGTCGCCGCCAATGTGGACGAGGACTAGTAGTTTGAGAGCTTGGTGGAGGGTGTTGGCGTAGACGGGTGGTACAGTGGACGAAGACAAGGTGCGGGAGAAGATGTAGATATCCTTGAGGATTCTGAGTGGAGACAGGTATAGTGGGAACCCACGGAAGTGGTGTGTGACTAGCTGGGAGAGATGACGATCCAGTGCTTCATGGAGATCAAAGGCTTCGGACACTACAGCTGGCAGGACAGCGTGACTGTGTGATGCTTCTGGAGAGTGATCTGGTGGCCAGGAGTATACAATGTGATCGTGTACCAATGTCTGGTCGTTTCCTAGATGCAAGGGATGCACAGGGACGAGAAGAGCAGGGCCAAAGCCGAAGAGCAACGGAATCGTGTAAATTTCGTTCGTTGAGACGCTGAAGCCACTGGGGTCAGTAAACGACTGCAGAGATCGAGCAGTTGGGTGCCATCCTAGGCGATCAGAGAGAAAGGCATCTGACAAATTGGTCAAGAGTCGATCGCGACACGGGTGGTTGACCAGGTCTCCTTTGTAGTGCTCTATACACGGTTTGCAAGGCGTTCCCTCGTCACACTTCCGCTTCCCACGTTGGCAGTTGGTGCAAGCCCCGACAATGCGCATCAAGGCTGCGTGTCTGCGCTGCTCGGCTGTAAGACCCTTCTTTCGCCCCCTTGGTGTTCTACCCGACATCCCATCTGTGCTTCTCGGTGCCAATTTGTTCGTCAATGGGTTGGGCTGGTATGACACCCATCCGAAAGAGTCGGTTGGTGATGGAGTGGTCACCTTCCGCCGAGACTGTGAGGTACTACGGGACAGTGTGCAGCTTCGCGCTAGACGATGAGCCACTGGAGAGACTGATAGCGTGGGGGCCATCCTTTGAGACCGTCGCGAGTGCGAGGTACTGTGGTTGTAGCTCGAGGCTCCGCGAGTCGCTTCGGGGATGGTGACTGCGCGACTACGGTGAAGGTGTTCATATGTTCCTTGAGATTGTGTATAGGTCGTATCCGAGTGGGAGCTAGAAGATGCGTGAGGAATCTGAATTGGATAGGTCTCCGCCGTGTAATCATCTGACTCTGCAATTGGCTCTATGATCTGAGGCTGATCTGCCCAGCCACCGACGTTGGAAAAGACTTGGGAGACTCTTACGTCCAAACCACTAAAAGCTTTGGACGTGCCTGGAACGTGTGGATTGAAGACATTGTCCCTTCCTGTAGTCTCGAATGCTTCAGGCGGCGTCTGACTGCTGTCTGGTATGTAGGCGAATCGTGTGTCGAGGATTGGTGATTCGCTGATGTGACACAGAGGTGAAAGCATCTCGTCGCTAGCTCCAAACGACCCAAAGTACTGTTCACTGTTCTGTTCCATGGAAGGGGATATCGCTGTAGTATCGAACGATGGGGAGGCGGCGTAGGTTTGACCGAACGAGGGGTAACCCCCAAGTAGAGATGGCGGTTCAGAGACAGTATAACCCATAGATTGCGGTCCATCTGGTAGCAAAGGTGGTACTGATGTGAAGTACTGCTCCGAGGCAATGCTCTCAGGGATGTGGTAGCCATCTGAGAAGCTATTGCCTTGCACATCTAAAAAGGTGCCGTCGGTTGAGTAGATGGGGCCGTAAAGATCACCACTGCCCCAGTCAATCAAGTCTTCAAAGTCGTCAACCGTCGAGCTGGTGTATGGGCGAAAAGACATTGTCATTGCGGCGGTTGCCGTGTGGCGGACTGTGGGGGAAAGATGAATGGGAAAGTCGATGTGCAGCCTCCTTGGTCCACCAAACCAGTTATTTTGTCATGGAGGTACAATCAAAAAGAAGAATCCAATGGAGACGAGGAAGAACATGGAAGGCAGCACGAGATGCGTGGAGGGGTCCAAGGCTGAAATGTGGTCAAGTTATACAAGGCCTGTGATCTGGGGCAACCTTTGTAATGTGCGGCTGACTGCATGCACCTCGTTGCCTTGTTGCCAGGACTTGACAAGGCAATTGACGAGTAGTCTTCCACGGCCTTATCACGTTGTGTCTTCTCATTAGTGGATTACAGTATTTCTCGTGTCAAGAAGCCCGGAGGCTACTTGGGCTGGAGCACCGGGGGACTTTCTGCGTGTAAAGCTATGATGTCCAAACAGTGTGGCAGGGTAGCCGATTGGAACGTGAATGGGGACATCTGACATTGCACGGATGCAAACTAGTCGACCGGTCACTGAATGGGCTGACGGGTAGTGCATCCGCCCATGCACGTCGAATTGCAAGATCGAATCACAAGCAGCGACGCGAGAGGATGTGCAACACAGAGCCGTTGCGTCGGTTTGATGCGGGTTGCGGGATTTTGAGCCAAGTCGCATGAGGCAGTCTTCTGGAAGGCTTCGCCGTCGCATCGTGGCTGTGAGCGATGCGGCTAATGCAGCATCTGCTGCCACCACGATTCTGCTGTCCCTCTTGGGGTGGCTTACCTTTTGGCCGAATGTACGTTTATTGCCCAGGGCAAGGGCTTTGCCTCGCAATCGCAGTGATGCGAATGTGAGGGGCAATACGTGGAGAGGGCGTCAAGGAAAGGGCGGATTATTATCCCACGACATGTGTAATAGACTATGGAGATGCATCGTCAAGAGCGCTACGTGCTGCGCAACTTGTCAGTGTTTCTCTTACACATTCTCGGATGCATGCGCTGCGCCCTCGCGCAGCCTCATGTCACAGTACAGACCGGTATTCGGCAGCACTGCGGGTTATTCCCGACGCACTGTTAGACTTGAAGCTCTGCCGTCTGCCCGTCACTTGGGCCTGCACAGATCGTAAAAGGCTGGCTCAAGCCAGGGCAAGCGAGGTTCCCACCTGAGATCTGCGCCCTGTGACCGCATACCGTGTAGCCAAGAGCAAAGCAGCCTGACGGGATGCCTCGCGTAGTTTACCTACTAGGTAGACGCATATGTGGGTATGCGTCGCCTGCAGATAGCCCGTCATGGCAATGCTTTGTTCCTGCACTAAACAACGCAGAACTCAAAACTCGGCCTTCATGTAAGCCGTGGGCGACTAGCGAGCTTCATTTTCCTAAAGCTTGTCGTCTGCAGCTCTGCGGTATTTGTTGCGCTCATTGAAACTGGTCAGACTATACTGACATGGGACAGAGGTGCCCGTGGATCGGACAGTGGGTAGCAACATCCAGAACCCGCTCAAGGCAGACAACATGTTGGTTTACATCACCATTGAGTATACACCATCTCGCACACGGCCTTACATGCGCGAAAAAGGCATGTCAAGTCACAGTCTCGCGTCTCCCACTCGCGCATGCCTCAATGTCACTTCCAACCCGATCCTTATGATGGCTTTCTTCAACTCACAGCTTCCGTAACAAAGTGTAGAGTAGTAGTGACATGGATTACATTCGTACCTAGCGCCAAAGGACGGGAACGGGTCCAGCCCCGGAGCGTTAGGGTAGTTAGTCCGGCCATAAGATACCGGACTCAAGAAGCAGTTGATGTATGGCCGTTGCGATAATGTATGCTGACAGTATGACATGCAACAAAAGAAACACGCAGGGACAGAATAGACACAAGCATGTACAGAGAACCATATACCCCAAGCCGACCCGAAAGAACCATTGACACAAAGTCGGGTATCAACCATACGAGGAAAGATGTGAAGTAGAAAAGAAATGATCACGATGACCATCAGGGGAACCGCCACGTGTCTTCATATCAGTATACCGGGAGGCATGCTTGCGCGTATATCATCCATGTTGTGGGACTCCTGACTTGGAGACGGATCGGAACAGGACCATCCTCGCATGCGGATGATAATGTCGAGATCCTCGTCTAGTCAGGATGTCTCGTGCGGAGCATAGAAAAGCACAATCTCGCCCCTATCGTTCTTCCGTAGGCGCAGATCCTTCCAAAGCTCCTTCTCCTCATCCATCTTGGAGGGCACACGCTCACGATGGTCGCTGCGCTCGCGGTGATATCTTTTCAAGGCCTTGTTGACGCTCATACCTCGCCCAGAATCAGGTCCTTTGGTGATGAAGGACATGAACAGCCCAGCTCGACTGTCAGCATCGGGCACAAGGGGCGCAAGATCACCGTTAGGGCGAATGATAAGCTGACCGTCACCATCAAGTGCAGGTGACTCCGACCCAGAAGGACGATATTCGATAGCTTTGGTGGCCTTTCGCTCTGGTGCTGGCGACACAGAGGAAGAGTATTGTCGGCGGCGCTGTCGACGTGACTCCTTCGTGGACTCGTCTCGCTTCTTCTTAGGCCTGATCTTTACCAGAGCCGTGCCATTCTTTCGCTCAATGCGCTCGCGTTCACGCTCACGACCCCTCTCCTTCTCCTTCTTTCCGCCCGATTCACGCCTCTTCGTCTCAGTCTTGCGCTGCTTCTTTTGCTGCACATCCCAGTCCTTTTGGGCGCGTAAAAGGGCGTTTGAATCGCCTTGCTTCGCACGCTTGATGGGGCTTAAGGGCGAATTGGCAAACTCGCCAGAGTCATCTGGCGACGGTGGAAACTCTGGGCGAGCGAGTAATCGATTCAATCCACCAGTAAGGCCAGTGTGGAAGCTGGGAGGTGCGTCGAGCATGGTTGTGTCCTGCTCGTGAGCGCGAACTAGCGACATGTCTAACTCGGTGGGCGAACTCTTGCGCTTCCGCTTGCGATCCGTCTTCTTGTCAGTGGTCTCGACATCTGTGTCACGAGACTTGGTCCTGGAGTGCTTCGACTTAGGAGCGGGCGTCGTATACGAGTCGTAGCGTTCATTCGATGGGCGGAGAGGCTCGTCACCATTGGCAAAGTCGTTCTGCGCAAAGCCTTGATCCTCATCCCGGACCTGGTATGTCATGACATCGTTGATGGATGGCATGTGCTCCTGCTCGTGGACGGGTGGTTGACTGTACGCAGGTGGCTGACTGTCTTCGAGCATGCGCGATTCATCGACGGCCTTGTACGTTCGGGGAGCAGCAGGAGTCTCCATGCCTTCGAGGAAATCAAAGACATTTGGGGGCTGAATGGACGGCTGCTCGTGATAGCCCAAAGAGTATGCGGCGGGAGGTGGGGTGGGACAACGAGGAGGGGCATCTACGACAGCAATGGTGTTCTCTGCGTTGGACGCATCCTCGACATGGGCGTTATGGGGAGTAAGCGCCTGCGAGTTGTTGTGGGAGGCAGTGTCATTCTTTTGCTGTTGACCCTTGGGTTTCTTCTCCTTGTAGAGCTTGCCCTGGTACTTCTGGTCTTCTGTGATACAGGCCTATGCGCGAGTGGTGTTAGCGCCATGTTGACGATACTCGAAAAAATTCGACGCGCAATGTTTGCGAGAACAGCAACGACTCCGAGTATGCTCAAGCAAGTAGTTAAGGGATGGCGACAGCAGTAGTGATGAGGAGATGAGGAGGGACATACCGTATGAGTTCTGTAGCTGGTGCCAGGGAAATGGACCATGCAGTCGAGGCATGTGAAGGAAGCGCCATAGCATTGATTGCGATGCGGGTCTAGTTTCTTCTTGGTGAGAACATCTCCGCAGTTCTACGCCGGTCGCAGTCAGCATGCAGCAGCAGAGGGGCCAGAGGGGCGAGGAACGAGAGGGGCCGATTTGCGCGCCGGCAGCTGAGGCGCGGCAGTGGGGAGTGGGTAGTGGGTAGTGGGGGACGTAAACACACCTCGCAGGAGAAGGATACCATGGCTGCAGGCGCAAACAATAGCTCCTCTCAACGCAGTCGGCAGCAGTGGGCGTGCGGAGTAGCGGTGTGTGCTGGCAAAAGTCAAGGGAAGATGGAGGAGTCGGTGAGGGGAGCAGCGAGTGAGGGCCTTATTGGTATCGATACATGTTTCAGTTTGTGAGGGATGCGTTTTCAGTGTTGTTAGGGGCTAGTCTAACTCGAACGCCGCCCTGACAGCAACGGAGCGCCACTCGAGTGCCGCCGACAGCATGCACCATGCGCGCTCGCGCCTCCCGACCTGCTCAAACTGTCACGCGACTGGCCATGCACGCCTGCAGCCCGCGAGCCACGCGCCGGACAGACGTCAGAGCGAACTGGTGGTGCTCGCGCGGGCCCGCATGTTGAACAGCCCCTGGCGCTGCGTATCCACGGCGCGCATGAAGTCGGCCTCTGCTCGCGCACTTCACTTGTTTCTGCAAGTCGGGCAAGAGCGGGGACGTCGCAAGTAAACTGCTGCATTCCCGCAGACCATCGTGGGTGATAAACCGCCTTGCTTGCGTGGCGGCTCTATCGACAGGGCTCCTCCTGTCTGAGGGCTGATCACTTGAACCATGATTTCTATCCCACCATCACTGCGGCCAGTCCAAGACATGTCTTCTTGAAACCTGCTGATATGCAAGCCTTGCGATCAGCCGGCCAATCCGGCGAAGCCAGACTACCGTGGCCCAAGTCTTGCTGCTTTGTCGTGTCTGCGGCTTGTGGCGAGTGCCGCAGAGAACAAGCGCTTCAAGTGCCAAGTTCTGGTACACGGCGTACATCGTCACAAGTACATGTCTTGATATGCACCCCTTGGAGGTGCATCTCTGCACATCGTCATGTTGCTTTTGGCTAAGCGCCATATACCCCGGGTTCATGCAGCTGTGCTCTGACCCAATGCTTCCGGTTTGTCGTCGCCGCAGCCACAATCATATGCGTCCCCAATGTTCTTGCAGTCGAATTCAGGCTTCTTCAGCCGTTTGTTGACAATGTTGTGTACATAGCAGCCCCACATTGCCGCCGCCGTTCGCGACGACACTTGAGGGGGGTATTTGGCAAGAACTTGTCCAAAGTGTTCGGCGCATTCCCCACTGCGCACATGGTCAGCTTACGCATGACTCCATAGTACAATCGCATAGCGCCGTATGAGCGAGACATACCAAGGATACAGTCGCTGGAACAGGTGTACGTATGACCGCAGTGCCTCCTGCTCCTCTTCCGAAGGGTTTTCAGGAAAGCGGCCGAACGTGGTGTGTAGAACTTTCCATGCGGCACGACCAAGTTCTGCCCTGCAAGGAGATCAGCTGTTGGCCCACACTCTATAGTGTTGCCGTGGTGCGGCTCGGAGTCCGTCTGTGGCGCTTCGTGGACGTACTTGGCCGTCGCGTTCCCCAACTTGGGGGCAATGGCATGCCCAGTAAGCAAGGCTTCGCTTGCATGGCTCTGTGGCTTCCAAAGCGTTGCTGTCGGCGCCAGGTGTCCTGAAGTTGCTCTGTACGGGCCGAGTAAGAGAAATGAGGCGATGGCGAACGCAGAGACGGCGATAAGGGCGAAGCGAGCCTTGATGCTGGTGATGCGGATCATGTCTGAGTTTTGTGTTCTGCAGGTGTACATATGGGTGAAGGGCGAGTGCTAGCGGAAAAGTATCAAGTCCATGATCTGCCGTCGGGAGTTTGTGTCTCTGAAGGGCGAGATGCCCCCCAGGTCATGCCAAGCATCAACGCTCGTGCTTGTGCTTGTCTCCTCGTGTTCGCTCCATTGCGGGTAAAGCTGCCGCCTACAGGAACAAAGCTGGCTCAGCCGAGGAAGATCAGGGTCAAAGTTAGCTTACGCCAATGCAGCACAAAAAAGGTACCGTGGTAGACGGTGTGAAAAGTGACAACTGGAATGGTCGCATTTTGATATATCGAGACGGTTGCAGGAGGATATCGGCGGATAGACGTCACCGATATCGCTCTCGGAGCTGAGCTTTACAGCACGGCGTTAACACCTCAAAACTTGAGGGCCAGGGCTGTCGTTGACTCTGCGCACAAAGTTAGGAACCACTCGAACACATTCAACACCAACCAATATTACCCACAATATCATCGCAATCATGGCAGACTTTCCTCCTCCACCAGTCAATACCATTGGTATGTCAATTGTGTCTGTGGACATGCTAGGTATTCGGGAGTTTCGGAAGGACTTGCGTTGACATTGCAATAGATTGGAACAACATGGGATTCAAGATCCGAGAAGGTAAGCCAGTCTGATTGACGCGTTTCTTCTTAGTAAATACCTGACTCTTCACAGTCGCTGGTCATGTAGAATCACATTACTCCAAGGAAACGGGAGAGTGGACTCCTCCAACGTTTGTCAAGGATCCCTTCCTACGGATTCACGGCATGGCTCCAGGCCTCAATTATGGTATGCAGTGCTACGAGGGATTGAAAGCATTCCGTGCGCCAGACAATACAATCAACATCTTCAGACCACAGAAGAACGCCGAGCGGATGCAACACTCTGCCTCGTTCATTTCGATTCCAGATGTACCTACAGATCACTTCCTTGCGTGTTGTAGTCTGGCTGTAGGTATGAATGCGGCGTATGTGCCCCCTCATGAGACAGGAGGAGCCATGTATGTGCGACCCCTACTGTTTGGCAGTTCGGCGCAGTTGGGCCTGAATCCGCCCCAGGAGTACACTTTCGTCGTTTACTGCATTCCCACTGGTGTTTACCATGGCACAGCACCAGTCGATGCAGTCATCCTCGAAGACTTTGATCGTGCCGCTCCAGAGGGCACAGGCTCAGCAAAGGTTGGCGGTAACTACGCCCCAGTCCTGCGACACAGCGAGAAGGCCTACAAAGCGGGATACGGGATCACATTACATCTCGACAGTAAGACGAGGAGTGTGATTGATGAGTTTTCCACTTCGGCTTTCATCGGTGTCAAGAAGGATGGCGACAAGGTGAAGCTCGTTGCGTCAAGCAGCAAGAACATCATCAAGAGTGTCACTGGTGACAGCGTACTCCAAATTGCGGAGTCTTTAGGCTGGGAAACCGAGTCCCGAGAGGTGCGTCTCCCGATTTGTATTTGAATAACAACAGCCTGACTGTCCAAAGATTGCATACGATGAGCTCAACTCGTTCGACGAAGTTTTGGCTGCCGGTACCGCTGCAGCTCTGGTTCCGATTAGGTCAATCCACCTGGAGTCGAAGGGTGACAAGTTCAGTTATTCCGCGGCGTCGAAGGATCCAGGCCCCGTGTGTGCTAAGCTCCTCACGACCCTCAAGGGAATTCAGCAAGGCAAGATCGAAGACAAGAAGAACTGGCTGTTCAGAGTCGAGAAGCCAGAGCAATTTGGCAAGACAGAGACGAATGGGGGTGCTAAGACAGTGGGACAATTGCCATAAATGTGTCGACGGTCAAGGTGTACGTCAATTCGTTACAGCAAAATACGGGTCAGTCGTTACCTTTTGAAACGACCGCAACAAAGAGTACAGAGGCGCCTTGTAAAAAAAAGTATCAGCTCGCGAATAATCGAATAAAAGAACGTGATCGAGAACCTCGTTTAGCGCTTCTCCAGTTGCCTGTTGTTGCCCGTTGACGAGGACAGGAAACTAGCAACTTGAAGTACAACAAAGTATCTCGATGACGACTGCAAATAGGGACTTCACAGTCTATTCATTCGATTCCTTCTGTGACGCTTGCCCAAGATCAGTAAACATGAATATGCTACTACTAACAGTTGAACAGCACCGCGATTCGTTCACGTACTAACCAATTGGACAAAGCGCGAGGCGACGTCATCCCTGCTCCCCCACCCCTCGGCTTGTGGCATGTGGACCACGCGTCAACCGTACGACCAAGACCAGACACACCCTTTCTCGACCGTCTTCCCTGCATACCCCCGGTCCTTCTCCCTCTCCACTGTTTTTCTTTGTTTCTACCGCCTTGTAACGGTGTACGGGTACTGCCGCGTCGCAGTTTCTAGAGCAAACCTTATCGAATTGATCGCTCTTGTGCTACACCATGGGACTCTCTAAGCTCGTGGAGAAGGGGAGGAGACATTTGGGCGATCCTGCTCCGGACGAGGCGTATCTATCTTGTGAGTTCTGCCTAGTGCAGTGGACATATGTGACTCGAGCTGACCGAGTGCTTTATAGACCATGATGTGAGGGGTGTGTATGCCTCGCCTACCCTTCAACTTGCGCCTCGCACTGCGCGCAAGGCAACCAGGGCTAACAGGGTGTAGTTATGAGAGCAGACGTTGATAGCATAAAAGATGATTGGCTCACAGATAACGTGTGTATACTACTTGAGTTGGTCGACAAGTATGACTGACGCTGACCATTTCTACAGGCAATCGCATTCTGGCAAGAGTTTGTTTCACAGAATCAAGATGAAGCATGTGCACTGACACTTGCTAGATTCCTCGAGCGCGAAGAGCTCAATGCCTTCCCGAAAGCCTCCATCGTGCTCCTCCGTCCCTCCATGTCGTACATGCTCATGCAGACCGCCGAGCCCCTCTCGCTGAAGGAAGTCCTTCCAAACTTCGCTACCACCACACATGTCTTCCTCCCCATCAACGACAATATCGACGTCACACAAGCAGAAGGCGGATCGCATTGGTCACTTCTTCTTGTATCGATCATCGACGGCGTATCGTTTCACTACGATTCCATGGCGCAATCAAATGAGCGAGAAGCCCGAAATACAACAATGAAGATGGAGCAGTTGATTGGCAAGAGGCTGAGATTCATACCCATGGAAGATAGTCCGCAACAAGACAACGGGAGCGACTGCGGTGTCTTTGTGTGTGTGCTCATGAGACATTTGTTGCTCAAGAGGCTTTTGAGGGCGGACGCAAGTAAGAAGGTTAGCATGAGTATGAGGGATACGCATATCAACGCGAAGGACGGGCGAAAGACTATGCTCAAGGTTATCGAGGAGAGCAAGAAGGAGGGTGAGAGGAGACGCTCGTAAGTCTTGCAAGGATCATAACGTGACAACCACTAATCGGCTGTTGAAGACGTAGCCATTCCCCATGGCGACCCAAGTCATCGTCGTCCAAGAGTCCACCGCGTATTGGGAACGAGCAACCCGAGAACGCTCACGGCGTTCGACGGAGCACGGACAGTCGTAGCAGTAATCTGCGATGAATCGACCCACATCGTGGTCCAAAGCAGCTACAATACGTGCTCAATACATCACAGGCTTGAGCGCTCCATGATTGAGATCACCCGGTCACGTATTTACCTAGCCTTGGTGGATCGCTCTCAAGCAAGCCGCACATCGCCTCGAGGATCGCTACGAAACGGCACTCCTAGACGGAATATAGTCTAATGCACTTTATGTAAATAACGATAAGGCCCCGGATATATCAGAGGGCTATCCAAGTATGATACCTCTTACAGATTGTCACACCCAATACATGCATCTGCGACCTGCAAAATGAAGCTCTTGTTGATATACAAAGTAAACCCAACATGCCGAATCCCAAACGCCAAAGATGCATCTAAGTCGTGTAGAACCGCGACGAATAAAACCACGTAGCCTTTTCGCTATGACGGGGTTGTAGCCTTTGGCGAAGCCCCAGGTGTAGCTGGTATGAGATTACCCTTTGCGTCCCTGGGTATCCTCTCCCAACCAGTCTTAAATCTCTTTCTACTCGCATCGAATCTTGGGAACGGATGTGCCTCGGTATTCAGCACCACTTGATCCAATGGTAAAAGATCGTCTGGGCCGAAGAGGAGGTACATGTATTTGAGTGTCTCAGCCTATTCAAACTTAGCAACAAAGTCTATCACGTCAAACACAAGCTCAGAACAACTTACCAGCCAAAAACTCTCCATATTATCCCGTTGTGGCGGCGGAATGGTTCGTACATCGCCCACAGAAGTGAAACCCCCGCCACCTTCAACCATGGTGTAGTTGACAAACGACTGGAACATATCCCATCCCCACTCACGGTAAATCTCGTCGCCGGTGATGCGCCACATGTACAACAAGCTCTCCACCGTCTCTGGTCGTTGCAGGTTATGTGCATCAGCGGGCTTAATTACGAAATCTGATTTCCAGCCCTCGCCGTCGGGCACTGTGGTATCAAGTTCAGACTTTGACGGCAGGATTTCTGTTCTGTACATCTTTGGTGGGTCGTCGAGTTCAAAATGAGCGATTTCCGGGGCCAGACCAGTAGCGGTGACTTTGTACATGCCCATGCACGTCTTTGCTAATTCACGGGCGAGTTGCATGTCCTCTTCCTGCTTCTTGCCCCATCCTGGCTGCTTCTTTGCTTCAGCGAGCGTGGCGCCACTTGTTGCTGCGAGAGCGATAGTGCCGGGTAGGAAGCAGACTAAGTGGTCCATTTTAGGATGGAGACGACCTTCAATGCCCTCTGGACGTTCTGCGAGGACGGTGAAGTGGCTGTGCTTTGTGTAGGCGAGGAGATGTTTCTTTGCGCCGTCAAGAGACTCTTTCCACATGTCTAGATAGACGGGCTCTTGCTTTGATGTTTGTAGATATTGCTTGATCAGGTACTCGTAGTAGCTGTCGCCACGACTGCCCCAGCGGATCTCAGACCCGCGGAAGGTGCCTGTGTTGGCATAGATGAAGATTGGAAGAAGGCCGTCCTTTGCGCCGTTGTTGTCAACGACTTGCATGACCTTCTCGGCCTTTTCCCAGTAGTGTGATTCGCCAGTTAGGTAGGCGAGGTACTTGAGTTCCAGCTGAAGTGTGGTGGCTTCAGCGGTTGAGGATGCTCCTCCATCGGCGTGGGACGCTTGGCCTTTGCCGTCCTTGAGAACAACGCTGGCCCAAGGAACACCAGAGGGCGACTCGAATGCGCCTAGGACACGGTCTGCTAGGTCGGTCGCCTTTTCGAGAAACAGGTCTTCTTCGTTGGCCTTCGCAGGCTTAAGCCCAGGAAGTGTTTCTTGGAGGTAGTGTGCTGACAAAAGACCGCCGAGCATCCGTATTGTTGTTTCGAAAGTGTTTACATCTTGCTTCTTATCGTAATCCAATGTTGTGGATACCCACTCGCGCGCATGGTTGAGCTCTTTGGTGAGGTTCATGATCATCAGCGTGTCCAGCGCATCGACGATGATCCAGCCCATGCCATTAGGCTCTGCCATGTAGCGACCGCTCTTCGAGACCGGGTGGTATTCGTCGTAGCCCCAGCCATGCTCCTCGTAAGCGTTCCAGCTCAGTAGGAATGCATCCTTGACTGCTTGTCTCCGCTTCTCCCAGTCTACCTTGCCCTTCTTCACTCCTGTATTGCTGCCTACAACAGAGCCCAGATTGGTCTTGCTATCTTTCTGTTCGCCCTCCACGCTCACGCTTGATCCCCCTGACCACCCTAGCCAATATAACAGTCCGAGGAGCAACAATACGATGGTCCCTATTCCCCCCTTGCTCTTTACGAAGCTCTTGCGTCCCCTTGCACCGCCACCATATCCATAACCATTCGGCTTGTCCTTGTACATTGGTAGACCTTTCTCTTTCCCAGTGACCTTGTTCCAGACATTATCCTCGAAGCGACGCTGAGCGTTCTCAAAGTTGGGCACGTTGCGCGGGACAGCGAAGGACATGTCGGAGTCCTGGATCGCCTGTTTCGTGGCCTCGACTGCCTTGACCGAGGACTCGAGAGCTCTGGACGCGGTCTGAGAGGCGGCGTTCTGTATGAGAGAGAGTGCGGATGGTGATGTTCTGCCGCGGATGTTGAACGGGTCGCGTGTCGAGTTCATTGGACTACTTGAGGCGTCCTCTTTCCCGCTCCAGACTCTTGAGATCGGCAATTGTAGCAGTTCACTATGGCGCCCTTATCGATGTCCCAGGCGGAGACATTGTCCGTCCAAGCTGTCCATCGTTTCATATGATCGACTGCAAGCGGCATCTCGCTCATTCGCCAGGTGTTCGTTACTCTCCCAAAGCAGACGGCTTGGCGGACCAGGGTGCCAGCCTGTCAGCCACAACTCACTTGCGGAGCTCGCGGGGGTGCGCCACTGACTCCTTGCGACGATCTCCCTGCGGCGTACACTCTACATTTCACATTACGGCGTTGTGTCGTCACTAAGAATTGTCCGCATAATATGGCGTCCTCTCAGGACAACAGAGTCTTTTGCTTCTTCAGTAATCACAATACTCGTCACCACAACGGCAGTCCCTTCTCAAGTGTGAGAGCCTTTTGGTCGTCACGTGAACGCAGCACAGTACACTCAGGATCTTCATCATCATGAAGCGCATCCAGATAACCCCAAACACCTCCGGGCCCCCTACAAATCTGGATACCACTGTTCCTGCCTCGCTCCCCGACGCGAAGGAAACCAAGATCCACCCCAACAACGCCCCCTCTGATACCAACGCCTCACTGTTCTTCGTTGGCACCGCAACCACAATCTTAGAATGGGAAGGTCTTCGCATCTTGACCGACCCGAACTTTCTACATGCGGGGGACCACGTCCATTTGGGCCCAGGCGTGACATCAACAAGGCGCACAGATCCGGCTATTGATCTGGAAGAGTTGCCTAGAATCGACGTCATCCTGCTCTCGCATTACCACGAGGACCACTTTGACAAGGAGGTCGAAGAAAAGATGTCAAAGGGGATTCCGATCGTGACCACGCCTCATGCTAAGGAGTGTTTGACGGGAAAGGGCGACGAGTCGTTTACGAGTGTCCATGCGCTTGATTTCTGGGAGAGTTTGATCCTGGACGTGTCTTCGACGGATAAGGCGCACGGTAGCGGGCTGAGACCTAACATCAAAGTTACCGGCGTCCCAGGCAAGCATGTTCCAGATGGCGCACTAGCTGTTGCAAATGACCTCCTCGGCGCGGTCCCACCTACGAATGGATGGATGGTCGAGCTGGGGTACTCAGATTCATCGTCACCAGACAACTTCGAGAATGGCTACAGAATTTACATATCGGGAGATACGTTGATGGTTGATGAGCTGAAGGAGATTCCGGAACGCTACAAGGATCGAAATATCGATTTGATGCTGATCCATCTCGGTGGGACGACGATTCCAGGACCTAAGCTGCCTTTGTTGATGGTTACCATGGATGCCAAACAAGGCGTGCAGTTGATGCAGCTCATCAATCCAGACTTGACGATCCCAATTCACTACGACGATTATGAAGTGTTTCTGAGTCCGTTGGATGACTTTAAGAAGGCAGTGCGCGAGGCAGGCTTGGATGAGAAGGTGATCTATCTAGACCGCAAAGATCAGTTCAAGTTCAATGTAAAACAGGGGCAGAAATTGCAATGACTGCTGTCGTAGAGTCTGCATCCCTAAATCGGTCACAGTCAATCATCGTAGCGACTTAGATCACAGAATCCCCTGTTTTGTGTCGTGAGAATGCCGAGTGCTTTGGTGTTTGGAATGGTGTTTGACATTTTTTCATTCCTGATGGTAACCCACTATGAAAGGGTTCCACAATGCCATTGAACAAAGGTTATCCGTAGTGACGCCGTCGCCCATGCCATCCTCTTCGTACGCATCGTGCGTTGGGTTCTTCTTGCCGTTCACGCTCCAAGCTCCTTTATTGTCACGATCCGCTTAAACAGCAGCGTGCCTTCCCTTGGGGTTCTTCTTGCCAACATCGGAGATGGTAAGACCTGGTCACATTGTTAGAAACTGCGGACCTTGCGAAGGCGGTGGGAAGATCATACCCGGGGGCAGACTCTGCTTGAGCTTCTCGGCCTTGTCGGTGTCCTTAAGAACGAGGGTGTATACGTTCTTTGAGCATCGGACCTTGAACTTGATGTTGTTGACCTTCTTGTTCTTCTTTATGCGGGCAGCTAGAGCACTGTCAGTTCAGCTCGATGCAGTTGTGTCGTGTCTGCCCCATCGCAATCGCTTGTTCCCACGCATCGCCTTATCTGCGCCTCACACCTCCAATGATCTCCCTCCTCTTGTGATTGCGACGGCATGGAATTCCAGGAAGACCTACAGCTGGCATCCTTGCGCCTGCAGATCTCGATGAACTGCTTGATATCGGAAACTTCGGAAGGCATCTTGACGGCTGTGTGTTGACGAGTCGTTACGGATTTATCGGGATCGTGAAGTTCGCAGTAATTTGGACCAGGCGTTGTGGAGTGGAACGCTCGCTAAGCACGGGCCGCGAAGGGGCTGTGGAAGCGTTGCCGCATGAGGATGGCGTGGGTGACAGCACGTGTGGCGTGAGTCTTGAGGCTTCGTTGCAACTCCAAGAGTTGGCTGCCTGCTTGTCCTGCAGTCTTGCACCGCTTGTCCTATTTCTCTAGTCTCCTTGACATTAATCTCCGTCTTGGAAATTGTTCTTGTTGCTACTCATCAAACACCGTGTCCAATGCCCACACCACTTGACCGGGCCACGGCGCAACGTGTAAGTGGCTTCTCGCTGTGATATAGAACATGACTACATGCCTAGCTAAACGCCTACTGATTATTATCTAGGGACCTTTCTTTGCGTTTGCTGCTGTAGTAGCTGGTGTCGCTGCATGGAGCATCTGGGGGCAAGACATCTTCCCTAGCTCAGACCCTACAGGTGGTACGTCTGACCCACTTCTGGAATCGGATCATGACTTCGTCGTGGAGCAAGGTTGTTGACTTGGCGTTACAGACCCAGAGACTTGGACGCATGAGCAGTGTGTCACATGGCTTAAACATGTAAGTATTTATGGACTTTGCACTCGTCTTAATTCCTCTATCGACAGGCTACGACTGGGCCTTCATCTCATACTTGCTCCGGGATACGCTTCATTTACTGATTCTTTCACTAGAGGAGCCTTCATCCTTCACCTCTAGCTACTACGGCTGAGCTTCTGGAGCGCATCAAGGCAAACATGAGGACAGTTCGCGAGAGACAACCGGGCCAGTAGAGGTCTCCGACGTCTCATGCATGGTGACCGTGTTAGCGATCTGTTAGATACCCGGTGTTCTACTTTCATTCGAGCCCTCCACCAAAAACTCATTTCTTCATATACACTTGGCACAAATTGATACCTTTTTCCCTATTGTGGATGGCGTACTTTGATCTCGAAAGAAATATACCGCAGCACTCACACCCACATCCTCAATCCCAAAGGTATGAACCCGGTCCCATGATGAACTTCCATCAAGCAACGCGAACTCAGCAGTTGGTCCAGTGTTTAGGTGCTGTCCATTTGTTGCGAAGTCTGTAGGAGTAAACAGATCTTCCAGACTAAAGACCTGTCTCCCAGTTGCAGATAAGAGGGTGGTATCGCTGGTTTTGAGACACTACCTAACAGTAATGCTCTCTTTGCTTTCAGCTGTGATACTGAGGTACTGTGATATTGTTTAGCTTTCGCAAGCGTTTACAGCGCAGGGGGGTGAGTATTAAAGTGCTGTCGATGGATTCATCATTGAAGAAGCATCAACCAGATGAAGCGTCGGTGATGAGATAATGGAAACTAATTGAGTGTAAGATTAATGGAGCTGGGAGATGCCAGTTTGCGAATTGTAGCATGCTTCAAAGTCACGAGACACATGGGATTGTCATGCGCTGTCATGGCGTTTGACAAGTCGTGGTGAAGGTGAGGTGAAGGTGAAGTGGTTGCATCTTGAGGAATATATCTGGTGCTGTACCAGATGTGCGCCCCAGAACACGATCTGATTCCAAGGTTCTGGTGATGTTACCACAGTAGCGATATATTGGCCCATGTTGATTTATCCAGGAATACAGAAGTAGGCTACCTCCTGGGACCAAGATCTCGTGGTCCTGGTTGATCATTGCCCATGATCACATGTCAATTTATAGCATTGAACCAGTCATGCTCCGCGTACTGGTTGAGCCCCCGAGCTTGTAGAAATGATGTGCAGTCGAGAAACACGTAGAGAAACCAGCAATTGAAGTATTGAATTTGGAGGATCGTACCCTCCAAACGATCATGTTGCTGAGACAGCGTGGATACCGCGGCGAAAGGGCGGGCGTCATTCGCTTGGCGCGGGTTGCTTTTTCGGCGATTGGAAGCTGAGCTTGCACTTCACCTCTTATCCCTCACCACCAGCCCCCACGCCGCCGCAACCCACCATGTTGTCGAGGACCTCTCAAAAAACGGCGCAGGTACAACGAGCCCGCTGCCCCCCCCAATTGGCGCCTGCGCACTGGAGAGAACGACATGCTAATGCGCCGACACAGACGCTCCTGCGGGGCGCTCAGCCAACATGGCGATATGGCCCGTCGATGGCTGCACGCAGTAAGGAGCCGCCCACCCCTCGCACTGTGACGCAGCAGCTGACTCGCCCGCAGCCATGGCCACGGTCAACAAGGACATCTTCAAGCCCACCAAGTTCGGCGGCAAATACACGGTGACGCTGATTCCTGGTACGCTGCGCCAGCCCACGCCCACGCTGCGAGAGTAGCCTACTGAACAATGCGCAGGTGACGGTATCGGCGCCGAGGTCTCCGAGTCGGTCAAGGAAATCTTCAAGGCGGACAACGTGCCCATTGAGTGGGAGCAGGTCGATGTCTCTGGTGTCGACTCGGGCAACATCCACTCCGAGGAGCTCCTCCGCGAGTCCATTGCGTCGCTGAAGCGCAACAAGCTCGGTCTCAAGGGCATCCTGCACACGCCCGTTGAGCGCTCTGGACATCGCTCCTTCAACGTCGCCCTCCGCCAAGAACTCGACATCTACGCCTCCATTGTCCTCCTCAAGAACATCCCCGGCTACGAGACACGCCACAAGAACGTCGACTTCTGCATCATCCGTGAGAACACCGAGGGCGAGTACTCTGGGCTCGAGCACCAGTCGGTCAATGGCGTTGTCGAGTCGCTCAAGATCATCACCCGTGAGAAGTCGGAGCGCATCGCCAAGTTCGCCTTCGCCTTTGCGCTCGCCAACAACCGCCAGAAGGTCACTTGCATCCACAAGGCCAACATTATGAAGCTTGCCGACGGTCTCTTCCGCAACACCTTCAAGAAGGTCGCCGAGGACTACCCATCGCTTGATGTCGAGGACATGATTGTCGACAATGCCTCCATGCAGTGTGTCTCGAGGCCCCAGCAGTTCGACGTCATGGTCATGCCCAACTTGTACGGAGGTATCCTTTCCAACATCGGTGCTGGTCTTGTTGGTGGCCCCGGCATTGTTCCCGGATGCAACATGGGTCGCAACGTTGCCGTCTTCGAGCCCGGATGCCGTCACGTTGGTCTTGACATCAAGGGCAAGGACCAGGCCAATCCCACTGCTTTGATCCTGTCTGCTGCCATGATGCTGCGACACATTGGTCTCGATGACCATGCTAACCGCATTTCGCAGTCTGTCTACAAGGTCATTGCTGACGGGTAAGTTTGCGCTCATGCAACGTTTGCCATGCATAGCTAACAATCCTTTAGCGTCCGCACACGCGATATGGGCGGCGAGACTACTACCCACCAATTCACCCGCGCTGTTCTGAACCAGATGGAGAAGGCGTAAGCGCTTGTCACTTGATCAATCTGCTACGCTCCCACATAGCGCAGTATTGCCGTGTAACTCTGGCTTCGTTGATTAAGACCTGATTTGCATATCAATATTGATGCGCGATTCACCTGACGAACGACGGCTTTGGACCTGCACTCTAAGGCAGCTAGGGTAGTTGTGAATAGAGCTGTACTTGTAGGTGGTATATAGTATGCTGCATGATCGAATTGACATTCTTATACCCTCTGGAATCAAAGCCTGAACAGAACGCCGCGCTATGCATAACATCGTAATGTCGTGGGTATATTCAAAACTGGATCCTTCTCTTGCGGCCGGTGTACTTTGAAGAAGCTTTGACAACTTTGCCCTGCTTCTCCATCTGATCCTTCTTCTTCAAGATCCACGCCTTGCTGCCCTTCTTTTCTTCCCCCCTCTTCATGCCCTTTGCCTTTCTCCGTGCGTCCATGACATCCACACCGTCCATGCCGCGCACTACGCCAGTAATGTCGCCATCAAGCGCTCCCCCTCCGACTGTAAGTACCAAGTACGTCTTTGCATTCTTCGTTCCCATATCGTCTTCCAAGAGACCGGCGCCAAATCCAGCTTTGATCGCCGCCTGCGACACCATCTGTTTTTGCTCGTCATTCTTCGGGTAGAACTGACATACCGCCCGTCCTCCCCTCTTCAAACTCGCATACAGTTGATTGAAGAATCGCGACAATCGTCCGGCCGGCGACTCCTCACTCGTCTCCGCGTTACATAGCCACTGCACTGCACTGATGCTAATCGCCGCATCAAACGTTCCCGGTCGGAAGGGTACACCCTGGCCCGCGTCTGCCAACAGCAGGTCGCCTTCTACCTCCTTCTCCAGCGCCACGCCCAGCATACTGGCGGATATGTCAAAACCAATCCACACGTGGGGGCCTCCAGGTGTGCCATCTGCGGCATTGTTGGAGAGAATCTCTCCCGAAAGACCAGAGCCGCAACCCACGTCGAGGATCATGGAGGGGCCTGTGAGGGATAGGAGGGAGAGGGCGCGGTGGGTCATGTCGGATTGAATCTTCTGGATACGAGAGGAGGTGGTGTATTTTCTGGATTCCGAGTCATTGTAGAAGAGATCGGGGGGTCTGGAAAGTCAAGGTCAGAAATGTGCGGGTTGTGTGATGAGGGTGGTGGAGGTGCGCACAGTATGTCTTCGGGGCGAGACATGATGGCGATATGCTGAGCAGTATATGGCGGTCGCTGAGGGTGGCAGTGTGTGC
The DNA here is from genome assembly GCA_025504975.1 of Plenodomus lindquistii. Taxonomy (NCBI): domain Eukaryota; kingdom Fungi; phylum Ascomycota; class Dothideomycetes; order Pleosporales; family Leptosphaeriaceae; genus Plenodomus; species Plenodomus lindquistii. The sequence continues at coordinate 805,423 of JANUWI010000008.1, forward strand.
AGATTTTGGCCTGGCTTGGTGCAACCTTTGGTAGAAGCGTGAATGTCGCAATGCGAATATCCAGTCGAGGGCCAAGAGTTGACCTGCATGACAACTTTTTTGGTGTTTAACCCCCCACACTCTGGCTAGCCTGGCGGGATGCTTGCTCGTTTCCCCACCACCCATCGGCGCCTCCTTTCTCCGATGCTGCTGAAGCCACCTTGGAACTGACCTCATCGCTCATACTTCACCACCTTGAAGCGTCAAGAGCCAATCATGTGGATATTACCGCTTCTTGGATACGTCGGCGTGGTGCTGGGGTTTGCGTTCCTGACGCTGGCTATAGGTACGAGTCCTCTGCGCTTTCCAACCACGAATGCCATCAGGATGCAGGGTGGAACATGAAGAAGAACGAGCACTAATGCTGCAACGTAGCCTCGGGACTGTACTACCTCTCCGAACTCGTCGAAGAGCATACCGTCTTTGCGAAGAAGTTGCTGTACCAGCTCATCTATGGTGTTGTCGGTCTGCAGGTGCTCTTGCTGGCCGTGGACCGCTTCCCACTTGGGCTGAGCGCACTGAGCGTCGTGTCGCATGGCATCTATGCGCAGAACCTGCGGCGCTTTCCAGTCGTAAAGCTGACTGACCCGCTGTTTCTACTTTCCTGTGGTATGGCACACATCCCTGCGACAACAACCATCTCTGCGCAGCATACTGACTGCCCCGAAGCACTCGTCATTGCAAACCACTACCTCTGGTTCCGCCACTTCAGCGCCCCTCCTCCAAACTCATCGTACAATCCATATGCGCGCGACACCAACATCCCGTCCTTCACCGAGATCGCATCCTTCTTTGGTCTGTGCGTCTGGCTCGTCCCCTTCGCCCTGTTTGTGTCGTTGTCTGCCGGCGAAAATGTCCTGCCATCCATGGGCTCCGAATACGCGACGGGAGAGGGCAGCAGCTACATCACACCAGGCACACCATCGGTCGCATACGGAAGTGGAGCAGGGGTAGGTGTTGTAGGCGCAATAGAAGGGAAACGGAGAGCAAGAAGCGGAACGAATGCCGGTATGGCAAAAGCTGTTGTCACGGGAGTGAAAGAGTGGGTTGGAGAGACGGGAGAGGTCATGGGATTCTGGAAAGGCGAAAGGACAAGACCAACATTCTGAATGCTGGATTGAATGCGGGGAATCATGACTGTATGAATAATGTATCGCTGTTCGATTCGAGGCCTTCATGTTCCCAGTTTGTGACTTCTATTGTCGACACCGTACTAAACCTGGACCCTGGTATCAGGTTGCAAACGCACAAACCCACATCCGTATACCCCGTTCACGAGACTCGACTTTGCGCTTGGCCACCGCGCTGTTTGCCTTTTGCTGCCTGAATATTCTCCCACTTTTACTCCTTTGAGCCTCACCTTCTCTCATCATGGATGGTCCCTCTGTATTGACGAGCACCACCAACACACCAAGACTCGCAAACTCTGGACAGGAACCATTCCCCATAATGGAGGATACAGCTACATCGGCACCTGCAGTCCCTTCGACACCTGAAACAGCTTCATATCGGCTTCAACGCGATGACGCTTCACTCTCCACACCCAAGCCGCACCCGTGCAGTGCTCGCAACCTTCTGTTGGGTGTTTTCAAGAAGAGCTGGGAGCGCCCACCTACACCAGAGAGGCTACACAAGGAGTTTGTACAATCTTGTTTGTACTCAATGTTGATGGCTGACGCAGACCAGACATGCAAAGGGTCTGCTCAAAACGCCCATTGGCCGTGACTTCAACCTCATTACAGCGGCTGGCGTAGAATTCAAGATTCACTCTATTATGTTGATTGGTGGTTCGAAGATGCTTCAAGACGGGCTGTTTCCGGGCGGTGTAAGTGCTCTCATCACTGGCGCTATATCTCACACTAGAGTGATGCTAATCTACTGCTCAAGGAAATGCATCCAGATCCACCCAAGCATGTCAATCTGCCGCCAAACTTTCACCCCATTCTAACGGACCGCATTGTCAACTTCAGTACGTTGGACAATTTCATGGACCGCCTTGGAATACGATACTAACCAGCCGCGTTCACCCACAGTCTATACCTCCGACTACGACTTTGATACCTCCACCTCGAAGAACGTCACGCAGCTCACACAGGAAAACTTCAACTTCCACAACTGCACCTTCATTCCCGATGCTCAGCCTCCAGCGCCCGCCACAGTCGCACTAGCCGGTGTTCGCGATTTCATGTTTCATCTCCACATCTACGCCCTCGGTGAAGAACTGCAATACCCCTCCCTCTTATCAGCCGCCCATGCAAAACTAATCGAGATACTTATCCGCCGACACAACCGCTCCGCCTCAAACTTCAAAGACATTATCGAAGCCGTATTCTCTGCCCCAGGGTCTCCATCTCGTATCTGCGTCGACGAAGAAGGGATCCTGCAACAACTCGTCATCGCAGCCGTCATCGCCCACGAGTGCAAGAGCTGGGGCGACAAGGTTCGCGCGGATTTTGCAGCCTTGGTTCAAGGTCCAGAGTACACTGAGTTCTGGAATGCGTACAACGTGGTCAAGGGCGAGAGTGAGGATCTCATCAAGGCTGGCGACGTAGCCAAGGAGTTGGGACGGAAGAGGAAGGCGGCAAAGCAGGAACGTCAACTTGCTAGAAGGACTGGGAGTGGATTGAATTTTGGGGCTGGGGGGTCACCGTTGAGGATGGATGTTTTGGCAGCTGGTAACAGGAGAGAGAATGGTCATGCGCCGAGGCAGAGGAATAGGGTTAAGAAGAGACATGGGTCTGGTAGAAAGGCTGGTGTATCTGAAAAGGAGGATGGGGAGATGGAGATGGATTGAGCGTTTGAGACTCTGGTGGTACACATACCTGCCGAGTTACGGTTGCGATCTCTGCGTGTAAGCACTTGAGCATTACACGCTGCGGCTGCTCGTTGCCGCTCCACCTGGAGATACCAGTTCTCAATCAGCCTTGAGCCCAGAGACTACTCCTCGGATGTATTTTGACTTTCAGAGAATACTGATTTGAAAGTGAAACCGACTTTGGCACCGCTCAGATAGCGCATCATGTCCAAGCCCGACACGAGTTTGTACGCAATCGTCTTGACTAGTGTAGATGGTGTATAATGATCACTCGTGAGTGTGATATTGCTTCGTAATGTTCACTCATGTATGTAGTATAGTCGCATCATATCGTATCATCATCTCTATGTTCATCCATGCATCTTGTTGCCCATATTCTTGAGTTCCTTTTCAGACTCCAGACTCCAATAACGCCGTCAATCCCTGCAATGGCATCGCACACTTGTTGGATATTTCTTCCCTCATAGTGCAGAAGAGGTCATCATGTTGGACATTGACTCGTACATCCATTTTGAGACCATCCACATGGCGACCGAGCCCAGCACCATCATGAGCAACATGACAGCGATGATGCGCCCACGCATCTCAAACGCATCGTTGATCTCCAGCTTAGCGACTCTTCGTATCTTTTTGTTCAGATGCCATGACTTCTTCGTCTTCTGCTTGTCGCCATCATGCGCTGCCTGCATGGGCGGGCCTATTGCATCGTGTGGCCCAACATGACCTGGATGGCCTTCTCGCCCCCACGTCGAATCTGTAGGGTCTTGGTATGGCTCTGGATCGAGCCAGCTAGAGGGTGCGAGATATGAGAGTATGGAAGAGTATGTCGTGTGCGCTTTTCTGCGTCGTGCCCGGTTGCGGTGGTTGACGAGGAATAACGAGACGATGAAGGAGATGAAGAGGACTGGTGTGAGGATGATCTGGGACGTCAGCTTAACGTTCAGGTGCATGTCTTTTGGAAGTCTACGTGCTTTGGTGAGGATGGACTCTTCCTCTTGTCCAGGCAGGGGTTCAGGTGATGCCGCTTGGGATAACTCTTCAAAGGGATCAACCTTCTTCTTCTTGTGCCTACGTCTTGTTGTCTGTGGTGATGGCGAAGGGCCAAGCGGCATTTGCGGCTTGGACATGGAGTCGCGCGAGGCTGCTGAAGCCATTGTTGTGGAATGGTGTCACGATGGACGTAGCTCACACTGGACGTAGCCGGCGTTGCGTCTGTTTGTGAAGACCAAGACCTTCAGCACCAGCAACGACTCCAGATTGGAGGCTGGAGGATGTTGACACATGAATACGGCGGCTGGTTCGTCAAAGCTTGGTGTCGTCCGCAGATACGCTTTACGGACAAGGGCGCAGTATGACGCAGCATGGTACTCATACTAAGCAGTACCGGTAGCTGTTCGTAAGGCTGTTAGTCTAGAGCGCATCGACCCACCTCCCATGTAAAAACCTAGTCGCAGCCAAACACCGCCTTACACGACAATTGCAGGTACATCACAGTAGATCGTGGCAGTGCAAGCTTCAAAAGCAGCGAACGGAAGCATGCAAGGTGCGGGTTCCGCTGGCGACGTGACTTGGCCGAGTCTCGGTTTCATCCGCGATCGACGTGCAGGATGGATGCCAATCGTTATTCGCTCCATGATTTCGCGCCACCACCTCGCATCTATACCTCGATCAAGACCGGACACAGACAAGCCCCGAAACCTCCGACTCTTGCGATGCAAAACATTGATGCCTGGAACATACGGCCTTTCTATACGATTCCTTTCTGTCATCCGTAATCCGCTCAACTTATTCATCATCCACTGCTGACCTAATACATATTCGGCTGGTTCGGACGGCTTTTCGTCCGCCCCTTCGAAACCTCACCGTGACACCACCACCACCAATCTTGCCATCTGCCCTTCCAGGTTCCAACAGTCAACGCGTCTATTCCTGTTCCCACATCCTCATTCTAATCGAGTGCGGGTTGCGGAGTCTTAAGTAGTATCCATCCGTCCGTGATACGTACGTTGTAGAGTCCCGCTAGTACGGACGAATACCTTGTAAGAGCTGGAGACACCACGGATCGGAGTTTGGAACACCCCATCGACATGCCTAAGGAGGAGTCCCTGCCGAATCGCAAGAAAATGCGTAAGGGGACGCATAGTTGCTTTGAATGTATGTTGCCGGCTCCCTCCGGATATCGCATCAGCACCTCCAATCGACCCTACACACCTCTTTTCGTGCAGCATCATTATATCATCGTCATCCTCGTCTATTGTCGTTTCCGTCTGACATTTGTTCTTTGAACATCCTCTGATACAATCCAGGTCGTCGACGGAAAATTCGATGCATCTTCCAACCGGATAACCCAGATGTCTGCTCAGAATGCTTCGCACGTGGAAGCAGATGCATCGACCAAGAGCATGCCAATCCAGAAGTCATCGTTGATCACAGGAAAAACCTCCGTGAGAGAGTGTCGCGGCTCGAGGCCCTGGTCGATACGCTGCTCGAAGACAAGACAGTCAAGTCAGAGAGTCGCAGCCAGAGTCAAAGCGTAGCAGACACGGCCTCACCAAAAGCACCTAATGTTTACTCGAAAGATATCTTCCCGCCCACTCCGCTGTCCTCTGAGTCTTCATCAAACATGTTTAAAACGTCCAGACAACAGCGTGTCGTATCGGACCGAGGGCACCACATTCCGATCTTGTCAGTCTTCGAAGATGCTGTAAGTCACGTCGCACGTCTCCATCACCCCCCACGGCTAACAATCATCTAGCTCAACGATGCAGAAGCCAAGAACAAGGTCCGCAAGGGGCCCCCATATACCCCCTTCACTGCGGGCAGTGATCTCACAGCCGAAGAGCGGTACACCCTAGAGAACAGACATGATGATGATATTGTCGATAGTAACAATCCCGCACACAGTGCCAGAAGGGAAAAGGCCAAGCAAGCTTTGATCGCAATGTTACCGCCCTATGATCAACTGACACGGCTTCTCAATACCAACGGTGACTGGTGGCAAACATGGCGACGAAAGTGTAGTGGAACTTCAGGAACCGAGCAGACGCTGCCCCAGTTTGCGGCAAAGGCTTTGTCCACCGGCAACGTTGGCGCTATTGGCACTGTTGTGCTATCTGTGGGTATCTGCTCTTCGGATGACAGCGATGATGTGGACCGCTATATTGAGGCTGTCGACAGATGGGTCTTGTCTGATGACGAGTATGCAGCCAGTCTGGAAGGCATGGAATGTCTCATTCTCAAATCAAAATGGTATGCCGATGTTGGCCAGCCTCGAAGAGCATGGATCGCCTACCGCAAGGGATTGATGTACGCACAACTCATGGTAAGTCTTGTCTCCTCCATCTATTCAGGGCCCCTACTGACACTCTGGAGGGTCTGCACCGGAAACGCACATCTTCCATGGCCCACGAGAGTATATGGTGGTCTCTCTACCACGGAGATCGCTTCCTATCTCTACTACTTGGTCTGCCCTATGGTATCAGTGATGCGCACTGCGATCTCACTTTACCAGAGCTCCACGATAGTGAGTATATACACCCCCTGAACGCCGTCACAAAGGTGTCGCAGCTTGCAGGCCGCGTCATCGATCGCAACCAAGGCATAGCCGAACAGTCTTTTGCATGGGCACTACAAGTCGACCAAGAACTCGAGGATCTGTGGAAGAAGCTAGATCCTGCGTGGTTGGACTACTCCGATTTACTCGCCGACCCGGAGAATAATGCTGCAGAGCTGCGAGAGCGTTTGATGGGTCAGATGATGTTTCATCAGATCCGTGTGTACCTGCACCTACCGTTCATGCTCAAGTCGGCATCGAATTCTCGATTCACGTACTCGCGTACAGCGTGTCTGAATGGGTCACGAGATGTGCTCCGTCTGTATCAGGCTCTCCGTGCTGGTACCGTACAACCGCTCTACGAGTGCAAGGCCATCGACTTTGTCGGATTCACAGCCGCCGTGCTCATCCAAATCGGGCTCTTGAACTTTGCCTATAACGGCGGCGCAAATGGCCAACCCGCATCTCCCAAAGACATTGAAGAAGACGTGCGCCTCATCGAGATCAGTATTGACATATTCCGGCGGGCATCTAGCGAAAAGGGTGGAAAGGTCGCCCTGCAGTCAGCCCAGGTGCTGGAAAAGATGATGGGTAAGTTCAAGGGAACCAGCGACGGCCTCGACGCGCAATGTGAAGGTCACGAAGAGTTTGTCATTCCTTACTTTGGCACTATTACGCTCAAGCGCGGCGGTCAAAAAGTTACTCGAGCTCCTTCTCCCGTGCGGTCACCTGCCGTGTCGAGTATTACACGCTCGCCTGCACAGACACAACAGTTGTACACGCCGACCTCGGACAAGCACTCAACCACGTCTGAAATCTTTTCCCAAGCTACGCGATCTCTCAACGTCACCCCCAAAACGTCCATCTCCACCGGCACCGGCACATCAGCATACAACTTCAACGACCCCACGCCCTTTGTGTCTTACGATGGGTTTTACAACTGGAATAATCTCAACGCTGACGACGCATCGTCTACTGTGGGCACTGCGACTGCGATCAACACAGGCACGGGCGGCGGACTTGGTGGTGGGCAAGCACCACGACCCAATACGCAAATCAACGAGGAAGGCATGAACAACTTTCCATTACCAACCAACAACTTTAGTTGGCAGCATATGCCCATGGACATTGATCAGGACTGGTCGTGGTTCTTGAATGATGCCCAGACGCAGGCGATCAACACGAATACAAATGCGCAGGCTCTGCCGTTGGACATGTTTAGCGCGCAGGGTTTCACTGGGTTTGGCTGAGCTTGGTCGTAAGCTGATGGGACATGGTTGTGTGATTAGATGGAGCAGTGTGATGATTTTGTTATGGTTCTCTTTGCTTTTTCCCACATGTACACGGCTGCTGCTAGATTATTTATTAGATGTACGAGTCTTGTCGAAGACTGGTTAAATATTGGGAATGTTGGATGCTTCACTCTCGCTATAGGCTGTGAGGGACTTTGCATATTCAAAAGTACTCGGACGATCGTATTCAGTCAGTCCAACTGGTGGCTACTATAGAAACAATCTACAGTGACCAGATGACGACCCTTCCGTCCACACCAGTCGAGCTAATCTTGCTCACATTACCCCCAGCCTCCTCGAAGCTGCGAATGGTGTTGATGGTGTTCTGATGCACAGTCTTGAGCTTGGTGTCATCCGTGCCCGACTTGCCCTTCAAATCCATCTGCCTGAACATGTTCAACGCGCTCTCCTCACGATGGTCTGTCAGTCCAGGACGGCTCTTTGACTCGAGAGATGCGACCAGCTGCCAGCCGTCCACGGAGCCCTGCAAACGGAATGCCTCGCAGTTGTATCCCGCAGCAATAATCTCAGTCTCGGAGCTCCACAAGAGCGACATGAAGGGCAGGACCTGGGTGTTTACGCTGAGAATAGCACGGGGTGCTTGTTCGGGTGCGCTTGGGTACACGACAGTCAGACTGCTGTCGTGGGATGCGAAGGCGAGGGCGTTGCCAGAGGGCGAGAAGGCGACGCTGTGGACCCATCCAGCAGTGCTGTTCAGGTACTCGCCGCACACGGTGTTGAAGGGCAACCTCTCACCCCAGGCCGAGGGCTCCGGACGCTCATCGACGCCTTTGATGAAGGACGAGAGGACACGGGCGTGGCCGTCGGTGGAGCCTGCAGCGAGCAGGACCGAGTTGGGATGCCAGGAGACACAGGTGACGGTGGAGCGAATGGGCTTCTTGATGTGCTTGGACACCCACCAGTTGTCCTCCTCCTCGAAGTAGCACACGGGAATGAGGCGGGCGCCGGAGCCGACTGCGAACTTTGTCTCGGAGGGGGCCCAGCGCACGCACGTTGCCGCGCGGTTGATGCGGAGGAGGACGAGGGTGGGCTTCCATCCCTGGGGCGAGGGCTCCCAGACGTAGGCATTGCGGTCTGGTTGGTGCCCGAGTTAGCTGCCTGGCATGGCATGGGGACGTGTGGGGGGGAGCTTGCCTTGGGAGCACGTCACAATCTTGCCCGACACGGGCGCAATGTCGACGCCCGTGACGGTCTTGTCGTGGCCCGTCAGCTCGTCCTGCAGCTTGTAGCCACTGCCGCTCTTGGTGAAGAGGTCGACGTTGTTCTCGCGCGCCACGGCCAGCGTCTGGCGGTCGGCGGAGAAGGAGTGGTCCGCGATGGGGTGGTGGAAGAGGTGGTGCACGTCCGGGCTGGCCATTGTGCTGGTGGGCCGGGTCGGGGCGAGGGGCAATAGGAGACTCTCTACTACTGCAATTGGCGTGCGGTGACGGGTGTGTTGGGAGGTGAGGTGTCGGAAGGTGGCGCGTTGGGTTGGTTGGTCCACTGAGCGCACGGGCTCTTTTGGATATCTTGGCTCCTCCGAAAAGTCGACGGCGACCGCAGTCACATCCTCCTAACAAGCCCAGAGCACCGCCGCCCGCCATGATCCTCCGACGCCCTCTCCTCAGCGCAGCAACGGCAGTCTCCACATCCAAGTCATGCACCCGCCACCTCCAGCACTCTATACCCATGCGCCCCGTCCCTAAACCCATTCCCTTCGTCCCCGACCACACCGCCTTCCTCAGCGCCATCGGCCGCGGCCTCTCCGCCCACGCAACCAAAATCCCCTCGTGGGAAGCCCTCTTCACCCTCACCTCGCCGCAACTCAAGGAACTCGGCGTCGAGCCCGCCCGCTCACGCCGCTACCTGCTCGACTGGCGGGAAAAGTTTCGCAACGGCGAATACGGAATTGGCGGCGACTGCAACCATGTCGTCGACGGCGTTGCCGAGTTGAAAGTCGTCGAGGCCCCGGTGCCGCCGAATCCCCAGCTAGGCAACACCATTAGCCCGAGAAGTGCGGCGGCGACGGCGACGCATGATCCAGGCACGAGGAGGTTCGTGGTCAACGTGCCCGTGGGCGCTGACGCGCCACTTGAGCCGGTGGAGACGCTGCCAAAGGTGCAGGGTGTTATTGTCAAGGGGGCCAAGACGATCAAGGGCAGCTTCGTCGAACCAGTAAAAGGTAGCAATGGCTTGAAGGCAAGAATAAGACTGCAAGAGGGAATTTGGGAGGTCAAGAGAGGACACAAGGTTGATGGTGGTGAGAGGCGGAAGGCTGAGGTCAGGGCAAAGAGGAGAGCGGCAGAGAACAAGGAAAAGGCGAGGTAGGTCAGGCCCGGTCAGGTCAGGTCAGGTCAGGTGTATCATATGTACCATCAAGAGACGTTTTGAGACATGTCAGCCTCGAGTTCAGCCACCCAGCTGTGAAGCACCAAATACAAACATGATACCACTTGTTCTTCCGTGTCGACAAGTCCGTAGATTGAGCCCCGTCTATGTTGTTTGGTACAGCATGTCACATGGTCCAGATAACCCACAGCCAGGCCTACTGCAACGTCTTCAACAGCTCCTGCAGCTGCGCATATGTGTCATCGGGGTTCTTCACCTTGTGCCCAATCGTCCGGCTGTCACTGTAGATTTCCCAGTCATTACCACCCTCGTACGCCTTGTCACCAAAGAAGTGGATATTCTTGTACACGACACCTGTCCGCTTCTCCTCGCCCTCAATGTGCTTCAGACAGTACGTCTTGTCCCACCCAGTGGGAAACACATCAAATGAGATCTGCCCCCCAATCGAGTACGTGAGCCCGTAATCCGGAAACTCCTTCTTGAGCGCCGCAACCATGGTCGGGCGGATGTTGTTTGCAATATCATACGCCTGGTACTCGTTCCTCTCCTCGGTCGACGCATTCCTGCCAATGGGACTGACATTGATCATGCCGTTGCGGAACTCGATAAAGGTCCCGCGCTTGATGGGGATGTCGAGGTCGGCAATGTAGTGCAGGATGAACTTGACAAGAGCCTTGTAACGCTCCTCGCCGATCCAGCCTATGAAGCTCTGGGACTCGAGTTCTTGGCCCAGCCGGTAGGCTGTGAGACCGTTTTCGGCAAAGGCGAAGTCGAAGAGAGAGGTTACATTGACATCGGGGGTGGCGAGTTGTTCTTGCTGCTTGACAAGGTTGGAGCCGCCGACGAAGCCGATGGCGCATTTGTGGCGGAGTTGGGAGAGGAGCTGGAGCATTTCGGGCTTGACGAGCTGGGGGATGGTTGTTAGTGGGGTTCTCGAGGCCATTGCACGCAATCGTTGAGGGTTGAGCCTCTCCATGGTTGACTGGGAAGGTGTATTCGTACCTGACGGGGTTTGGTCAGAGTATCATCGACGTCGAAGAGCAGCACCGTGTCCTTGAAAGGACGCTCCTCAAGCGGAGGGTAGACTGCTGCTGTGACTGCCATGTTGACTTGTACGGCACGATTTTGGAGAGAAATTGAGTCGTGCAATCGAGTCTTTGCGCAAAGAGACTGTGATGCTCTGCTAGAAATACCCTGGAAATTGCGGTACGGCACAGCAAGGGAGCAATGGCACAGTGTCTCTTGCCAGATGGATGTCGAATTACTGTGGAGGGGTCCGCGGGCTGCAGGGATCAACGAACCCTCACCGCAGTTTCGCGCCTTGTGTTGCGCCCCTAGCCTGCATTGGTACTGGCTGGACCCTGAACTACTCGCACCCGTGGTCACAACGGTACCTGGATGCAGCAAAATCTTACGAATTGCTGCAACATCTCTGCACACATGTGCAATCTTTCTGATACGAGAGCGTTGCATAAGTCACAAGGGAGCATGTTCTCAAGGGCGGCATTGGTCTTGTGATGCTGCCACGAAAGCATGGAAAGGCATGAGCTTCATGCCTTGTCAAGCGTCTGTGGCCCAAGACAAGTGCACGCTGGCTAGAACATCTCCAGTAGACCGTCAGCATTTTGACTTCCAAGCGTGGCCATTCCTCTTCTTCGCCTCCTCGAGAGCTGCTTTCAATCTTCGCTCGTCGTTCCCCCTTTGCGCCGCACCAGCTGCTCGATTTCAATCTTGTCCTTTTCCAGCACAGCGATGCGTCTTTCGTACTCCGCAGTCATCTTCGCCGCGCCTGCCAATTTCTCATTCTCCAGTTCTAGTATGCGCCCAGCAGCGCTTCCATCTGCTCTGACTTGCGCAATCTCAGCCTCCAGAACAGAATCGTTGAGCGCAATCTCAAGACCATTGCAGAGGGCAAGCAGCGTCTTGGAGGACGATTTCAGCGCCAAGAGAGTATCGTGCGCGCGCCTCAGCAACTCAGCATTGCCGTGGCCTTCCTCCAAGTCGCTGATCGCCGTGATGATCCGATCAACCTCGCCTTGCTCAATGCTCACGGCGTCAATGACAACGTCTTCGGTGATTTTGACCATTTCGGCCACACGCTCAGCCTTCTCGTCCATAGCTCGAAGAACAGCCTGCTTCTCTGCATTCTCGTATTGCTTTTCAATATCCTTCATTCGGGCAATATCTCCTGCAGCGTACAGAGGCTGAAGCTCAGTCTTTTTGTACCTTTTGTCGCGTCCTGCGATTACTTCGACGACAGCAGCGTGCCGCGTTTCCACAACATCATGTATACTTTGGAGGAGCTCCAAACATTCTCTGGTGCTCGTAGCGTCGCCGTTCTGCATGTATTGCACCCCGGATACCGACGTTGGGAGCACACTCTCTACTTCGTCACGTAGTTCCGTTAGTATTTTGATGTCTGAGTGGAGGGTCTCGTAGATAGGAGTAAAGACCACGTCAACGTAGTTCTCATACTCATCACGATCTTCCTTGGCTTTCGATGCGCCCTCTTCTCGTTTGAAATCTTCTTCGCGTTGGTTCATCTCAGCATACGTTATCTCCTCATTATTGAAAAGTTCGTCGTTGTGTTCCTCATTCTCCTCTTGACGCTTGCGACGCGCATCATCCTTCTTTCGCCGCTTGAGTGATGCTGTTCTCTCCCAATCCTTCATCATATCTTCTGCGCTGATAGACTTCAGTCTAATAGCCTCTAAACGCGTTCGAACCGCGTCGATAGAAGGACTGGTAGCACTGTTTACAAGACGATCTGGTAACAGGTCCCGCAGTACATCACTTGGAATCCGCTTCGAGGGTGCTGCTGTAGATACCGGTCGGCTGGAAGCAAATTTGAGTGGGGCTGGGACCGCAATAAAACTGTCACTACTCGCAGACCTGCTAGTTGTCTTGTGTAGCGACTGCTTATGAGCCCCAAAAAATACTTCATCACGCCCTTTACTGTGACTGGATAGAGAAGATAGGCCAGAGATACTTGGAGAAGAAGTCACGGCTCTTTGCGTCAAAGGGACAAGGTCTGGAACGCTGGCGGGCGGCACGTAAGCTTTGTACTGCGGCTGCAGGGTTTCCTCAGGCGGAGACTGGACCGGGGTCTTGTTTGTATCGCCTTCCACAGAGCTTGTCGGGGTCAAAATCGCCGTCGATTGAAAGGAAACATTTATTTGAGACCGTCTTGAAGCCCGATCAGTTATGGGCAATCTGGGTATACGGTTTAGAATGGGTCGCCCTCCAGGACTGAAATCATAATTATCATTATCCTCCTCAGGCAACAGCTGTTGCGGTACGTGGACGTTGAGATTTTGATGTTGTCCAGAAGCATTCGCCAAAGGCACTGTTTGTTCTCGTACCTGGTGTTCGTGCATTACATTTGAGGGCGCCTGTGGCGGAGTAGCGTAGTAATCAATGCCCCTCATTTCTGATTCTGCTTTACAGAATGCTCTAAATGTCTTGATCTTTTCTTCAATTTGCGGTTCGTTTGCTTCGCTCCGGAGCATGGTAATGTATCTTTCAAGAGATCCGATATACCATGGATCAATGTCGGGGATCAGATCACCAGGAGTAGGCTTAGACACATCCTTAGTCCTTTCGGCTTCGATTTGGCGTTTGAGGTCCGCGATGATAACGTCTCGTTCATCGATATTATGCTCCTTCCCTTCAACATCCTCTTTCATACGCTCTATGGTTGCGTCTTTCTCTCTCTTTGCAGCAGCAAAGTCTTCTGCCACTTGTTTTGATGTAATCTTAAGCGTGACCAACTCTGTGCGGAGTTCAGCCGCCTCGTTGCCTGCATTCAATTTGACAGTCTCGACATCCTTTTTAAGCTGCTCAATCTTATCGTAGAGGCTGGCCTTCTCTTGTTCAGCATCAGCTCGTAGACGCTCGAGAGCCTCGTCCTTGGCTGTTGATTGCGCATCGTGCCTCTCATTCCCTGGTGAGCTCCAAACCGCAGGAGCTTGGGTAGGCGTCTGCTGAGACACGTCCCATTGGCCATTTGCCATGGCGACCGCATGTACTGTAGAGAGTGGTGGCAGAGTTGCGGCGTACGGGGAGGCGGCCGCAGTGGCAGGTGGAGGAGTCGGCGCATAAGTGCTTCTCCTCTCGCGAGAACATGAGGGGTTGGATTGTGCGGGACTCGGCCAACCGCGAGTAGATGGAGGGGAATGAACATGGGCGGGTAATTCAACGCTCTCCGGCGGTGCTACCACCCTGTTTCTGTGCTCCTTTTGGCTGCTGAATGCCTCCTCGTCATCGATCTCTTCGCTATCGCCACCAAGGCGTTCCCAATCAGAAGGGCCGCCAACACCCAGTGCGCTAAATCTCGGGGTGTCCTCTCGGAGCGGGAGTGGGGCAGGGGAAGCCGTATCATGACTGGACCTCAAGTGCAGCCCAGTGCCAAGACTGATACTTTGTTGTGAGCCGATAGGAGATACGGGCTGGCTCTGTGGAGTTGGCTGGCTATAATACTGGGCTGGTGTGGTGTCAGTCCAACCCGCTGCAGGTGCTCCTTGTTGTGATTCGCCACGCTGCTGGAAAGAGGGCTCAGCTTGCGTCTGCTGATCCGGTTGCCATGGTTCGTTACGTTGCAGGGGGTCACCCTGCTCTGTGTGCGGTGAGGTTTGCCATTGGGCCTGAGATGCTGCACTATGGACATATGGCGTCGCATGGGCGTGTTGAGGTTGAACACGTACCGAATGATGAGTATACTGGTCATGCTGTGGCAGATTTGCTGGTGGCACGTAATGATTATGAGCTTGCTGACCATATGATAGGGACGGCTGAGTGCCATGGGGCGCGTGGGGTTGCAGTATCTGCTGTGAATGTCGCGACAATGCATCTTGGTAGGGTTGGGCGTATCCAGAACTTGAGGTTCCGACCTGTGCATGTTGCCATGCTGAAGCGACGGGTGCGGGTGGAGATGCGTAGGCTCCGGGCGTGGTATATGCACTTGAGGGCGCAAACGCATGGGCACCTGGTGCATTCACTGGAGGCGGTATGTTTGTGTATTGAGGCCCAGACGGGAAGTACGATGCTCCTGGTGTTGCAGAGGGAGCAGGTGGAGCAGCATGGCTGTATGGCTGCGGCTGTGCTTGCTGAGGCCACTCATGCTGCTGCTGCTGCAAGTACTGCTGTTGTTGCTGATACTGTTGCTCTCGGTGGACTGCCGCTGCAAAGCCGTGGATCTTTGGGGGGGGAGGCGGCGGGTTGTCCTTGTGCTGTGGTGGATACAATGGCTGCGGGGCCCACGAGCTCGAGGCTGGGGGTGGGGCCGCTGTCCATTGACCGTGTGCATTGGGCGCAGGCGCATGATATCCTTGCGACGCTGGTCTCTGTATTAGCGAGCCTGGACACTGAGTCGGGCGTGGTGTAGGGGCGCGTACCTGCGTATGTTCGGGGTGGCAGCGGAGGAGCAGTCGGCTCTTGGCCCGCGAAGCCTGCAACGCTGCCTGGCCGCTGCTGTTCAGATCCTTGGGCGTACCCTTGCATCGTGTGAAGAACCAGAAGGCCTCCCTATCCGCGCGACCGCCTAACGGGCAGGTTGCTTTGTGGGCTAGAGTTATCGACGTGCCAATATCTTGTATCTCGTCGTGGTGAGGCTGAGGGCGCTGTAGCTCCACCTGCGGGCCATCCCATCAGCCACGCGAGTCCCGCTTCGCCTTGCCAGAAATACGTCTAGCTCATGCACATCACGCCTGGGCAAACTCCACAAATAGAAGCTTGTGCATTCCACAATCCACATATATATGCTGCTGACACCAAACATGTCACCAACCAATCAAGCCCAATGGTCCCGCTCATGCGGTTCCATGCCTAATTTGGCAAGTCTGTCTGTCTGTATGCATTCCAAAGCTTTGTAGACATCTCCGGCGATGGCTTCGAGAGTCTCCTTGACCTGACTTCTCTGTGGTGCATGACGTGTAACGCCGCCTGCTTCGCTCAATGTCATCATGCGCCATGAGTGACAGTAGTCCACGTCCGCCGTTGTTGGGTCCGCTTGGTCAGTCCGGCCCACGTCCCAATCCATACTTGCTTCGTGTACATGTTCCACAGAGACATAGTTGCCTTCAATGAGCTTGTTACCCTTCCTCTTTTCTTGTGTTGCCGTAATTGGGCCCTGAGGCGAGCTCCTTGGCTCGTAACGCATAGACGAGCCCTTCTTTGTCAAGTGGCTTCTCCGCATTATGGACTCAACATTACTAAACGATTCAAAATCGATCGGCACTTGCACCGTGACTGATCGTCGCCGGCTTCCGACCCCATCATGGTTGAACGGCACGAACCTTGAGTGGAGAGTGACAATCAGAACATGGAATACACGATCATTCAGAATATTCAAGCCAGCAATTGCTGGCATCTTGTGAAACATTTGGAAGACTGGTATTTGTCAGCTGTGGACGATGGATTGTTCCGGGTTTACTAACTTGACATTTGTGCACTCTCAGCCTTCGGTGTGCAGGCGAGCTCTGCCACTGCCATGTCTAGGTCTTGTGTGCTCCAAGATAACAGTTCGTTGGTATCATAGAGGTTCGGCGTATACCGAGCTTCCTTATGGCCATGATCTCGAGATAGGAGTCCGTCCAATTCTTCGTATCGCACTGTAGTTTCGGGATGGCGTGAGCTTCGGCCTAGCCAGGACGTGTTGTTCATGCGCTTCACCCATTTCCGGACTTCAATCGGGACTTTGACAAGCTTGGGATTTTCGTTGCGAGAAACACTAGATTTTGGTTCTGCAAGGTCATATACAGACGGCGGTGGCATGCAAATATCTATGAGCGCAACAAGAATTCGTCAGCGTGAAATGGAGAGCGAGACGAATGCAAGGCACGCACTTCGAGAAAGCTTAGTCTCGTGATCCTTCGGAGCCCATATTCCATGATCCGTGGTGTCTTGGTTCAAGTCAACCCGTCCAACCTCCGCAATTAGAATATTGAGAAATTGGCTCAAGCCGACTTGATGAACGCGATCGGAGGCAGGAATGTCAGGATGTGGGGGAAGCTGGCTAAGGCTAAGACGGTTGAGGTTGAGGTACTGAGGGATACTTGCGTCACGGCGCTGTTCTACAATGGGTTCTGCCATAGCATATGAATGGCCTCCTTTTGGAAGAGCGGAAGTCTTGGAAGATGCCGTATGGGGAAGTTGATGTGGGACTGGTGCGGCTCAGCGAACGATAGCGAGAGTCTAGACCGTTGACAAAGACTGGGCCGATTAATGAACCGTTGAGCGTCCGCCTATAGCGACTTGAGCAATGTATACATAGTAGCAACTTAAGCTACGTTATATCGACGAAACACTACACGCTCTGAGCAGTTGTGGAACCTCAAGGACTTCTGCGGGAACAGTCCCACGGAGCGAGAGTGACTTGAACGAAGAGCAACCAATGTGGCGCTTGGGTAGCAATAAGATCAAATCAGCCCCAGAGTGGTATAGGTACGAAGCTATACGAATGCTGGCACGGTAATCAGACGGTCCTGACGTGAAAGAATGACGATAAAGCTTGTATGGTTGATAGGCACAAACAGCCGCGAGACGAGTGCGACCGTGAATCGGAACCCTGGACGCCAGTTACCGGTAGGCAGTTACGGCGCATGCGTACGGTCGCTCTGGGTGAAGTTGATTGTCACAAGCCGGCTGCGCATGCGTTCCAAGGTTGGAGTTACAACGACAACCAAAGTCCTCGGCGGATATTCGGAGGTACGAGACGGCATGACTGCAGCCGGCATAGCATTTGCCCAAATGCCATACTTACCCACAGTGGCATTCGGCAGGTGCCGCCCACGCATGTGGGATAATCACTAGTCTCTAGTAGGGCAAGACCGATGCGGGTCTCGCTTCACCATCGACAGGTGTAGAAGTTACTCACTCGGAATGCGCATTATTGACCTCCCTGGACCGATCATGATGAGTTGCAGATCACAATACATATACTAATTTCAAGGATCATTTGCGTACTATGTGGGTTCTGCTGCCTGCTTGAATGATAAAGAACTTCTATCGGCTATCGTCAACGATCAATGCTGCACATGAGTAATGTTGACACAACAGGGGAGTAGCTCGGTCCTAACACTAGGGAAGGCCATGTCGCGAGCACTTAGAGAACGGGCAAACGAGCAACGATAGTCTTATGTGATTAACATCTCGTCTTGAAAATTCCACAAAGGTCGCCTGACTGCTACGGTCTCGCTTCTAACACAGGGATCTCCTTTTCCCCTTGAGATGCATCGCCAGCTCGCATCGGGTATCATAACGTGGCTTTAGTTGGGCTAGTAGTAAGCCGGGGGGACTGGACATGTTACTCGCACACTGCGCTCGAACAACGAGTTTATCCATGTCGTGATTTGTAATCCATCTTCTGATCTCAATCAATAACGCTGGAAAAGATTGCAAACAATGCGCATTCAAGGCGATGTTTCCTCCATCGGATCGCCGTCAGCTGTTCTCGCAGCCAATTCACCAGCTCTCAAAAGAACTGCAAGCGATCCTTGGTTCCTGTAGTCTTGAGGTTGGTAATGCTGTTGTGGATGAGGCACGGTGTTTTGGACCGGCCGATCCAGTGGAGATGGCGAGGGTCCAATACTAGGTACCGGCTGCGGCAACATGCGGAATGATTTGGAGGGGTCCATAGGTAGGTTTTGTCCGGACAGCTGAGCCAGCGGAATGCTACGACCGCTATTTCCACTTTCAGATGATAGGGTTGTGTCTTCATGGCTAAGTGGGGGTAGTCGTGCAGATTCACGCATCGTCCGGCGTGATATGGGATCGATCGAGGGCTGATAATGCGAGCTATAGATATACGGAGATACGGATGCAGCGTTGGACTGAATATGCGCATCGGCGTTGTATGCTGCTGACTGATAGAGCAAATTCGCATCTGCGGAGCTCCGGAAGTCTCGTGCTGATTGATTCGGTGGGATATCAAACAGGGCGTCCCTTTGCTGCACGCCCGCAGAACGTGGCGATGCTAGTAATGGGGAGAAGCGCTCGTGAAGTCGCGGCGAATTGTAACCAGAAAGAGAGTATGCGGTTGGCGATGTAGGCTTAGAAGACTGCGATGGACCTGCCGGAAGTCGCGCAGGTCCTGAGGGTGGACTAGCGTTGAAATTTTGACTTGCCATCGGAGGAAGATCAGGTTGCAAAGATGTGGCTCTCCTCGTTCCGCGTTCATGGTGATCCTGACTGCTGCTTCGAGTAGATCTGCTCGTCTCGGTTTCCAACTTGGATCGTTTGCCTTCTAAGTCAGTCAATAGTGTTAGGCAAGGTTTGGTGTTTTAGTGGAACACACCTTTGGTGGGTGCAGCATGTTTTGCCTTGAAATCTTCCAAGTACTTCTGATATGCTTCAAACTGCGGCGTCTTCTTGTATTCAGCCAATTCCGCATAGTACTTCTCTTTGGCACTATTGGCCTGCCTTTCACAGCATTCACGCTCTTCCGTCGGTAGTACTTGCCATCGCTCCCCAACCACTTTGGCGATCTCTGTGAATGACAAATCCTGGCCCTTTAGTGATTCTCTCACCTCTATCAACCGTTAGCCAGGAACAGTGTTTGCAGGGAATACACTTACGATTTGAGAAAATGACATATGCTGATGGAGGCCTCTCCGGTGCGTGCTCGTCGGGCTGGAACAATTAGTAAAAGTTGGCAGAATGTATGATTGCTCGATTAAACTTACTTTGGGATGTCGGCGGTACTTCCGTTTAGTGCTGGTCCCGCCAGTACTAGCGACTGATGCTTCAGTCTGTCTACTCTTACCTTCAGCTCCTGAATCATCGCTTCGGTAGGATCGGTCCGGGCTGGGAGCTCTGCCAACAGATGTAGGTAAAGGACGATCAGAAGACTGTCCCCGAGACTCTGCTATGGCACGTTGGAGTTTCTGTGAGCAAGTTAGATTTCTTTCGGCGTCGTCTACTTGGCTCCATGCAGACACACCCTTCGATGACCGAGTTTGACGCCGAGGTGACTCCTGTACGTAGTAAGCTTGGATTTCCTGTACAGGGGAACACGCCGACGTACAGATCGCTCTCGGTGATATCAACTACGGTTTCCCATGTGTCGAAACCTTCGGCAGCGAATACTTGGTGATATTGAGACAGTCCCAGTCGCGCCAGACGATCTTTCAAGTCGCTCATGTAGGAAGGTGTGCGAGTTGGCAGCTAAGTGGTGGTGTGGTGTGGTGTGGCGTGGTGAGGGAGACGTCAAATAGAATCGCGGTAGTGGTGAAGCAACAATGATGATGCCTAGTACCTGCAACAGATGTGACTAGGGAGCGATGCGATCTGCAGATATTATGGCCCCAGTGGCGACTGGATATCCGTCCAGACGCGCCTGTATGGCAGGCGTACGGGAGAGTAGTGTAGAAATGATTTATGGGATTGGGAATAGGAAACGGGTACAGGCGATGTGATTGGTGCGGCAAGCGTCGGTGGCGGAGTTTTACTTGTTACGAAAATCCAGGTAGGGGGTCAAAGTGTTGCAGGGCGCGACGAAGCGCAAGAAGAGTAAGTGGATGGGTATAGCGACGACTAGCACTCGTGCATGGAGTGGTGGAACGCAACGTGGAATTGGGGAAAGTGGGCCTTCCGGTCCGAAGCAGCAGGATATGGTACCAGGAACTAGATGGTGTTGAAGCGTGTACCGGCAGCCAGCACGTTACGGGGACGCAGCCTGGTATAGGCACGACCACAACAGCGGCCGACAAGAGACGACAGTAGGCGACCGGCGGTCATTGGGCGCAGAGTAGTAAGGCGTCGCAAGCAATAGTCAGTCCACTACGGGAGGCACGGGGTGTCGCGGTGAGAAAGCAGACGGATGCTAGAGGCAGACGCAGACGACGGTGATGGGAAGCCCCGAGCGATGGGACCAGGTTAGAAATTAAGACTGGGCGCTCGCATGGCGGGCAAATGGCGGCGAGTTGAGTCAGGCGATACGGGGGATGATGGATCAGTGATCAGTGGTGAGGCAGGCCAGTGAGGCACGAGGGCTGAAATTCAGGTTGCGAGGATGTGCAACACCGAAGAGAGTGCAGGGCAGCTGTGGCCTGTGGGATGGATGGATGGATGGGCAGTGAGGTCAGAGCACAACGACAGTGAGGGAGTGAGTGAGGCTTGAGGCAAGTCCGCAGCAGGCTACAGGCTGCACCGAGTGTGAAGAGTGGCACACTTGCGGAACATGTTGCTCGCGCAGCACGGCCGGCGCGCGCGGGTGACACTGCGAAGTGTGCAGAATATCGCAGACAGAGACGCGATCGCAGCGGCACGAAACACCAGCGGCCAGGGCCCGTCGCTACTGTACTGTGGCCATGGTGGATATGTCATAGCCTACGCAAGAAGGGCCGCTCACAGGAGCGCAGCAATTTCGTCATGCTGGGCGGCGATTGGCCCGGGCGGCAGAGCCTGCGCCATCCGCTCATAGCAACGTCAATGTTGGGTTAAGTGCCAGCAACAGCACTAGCAGTCTAGCAGTCTAGCAGTCTAGCACCAGGTACTGTAAGCGAGCGAGACAGGGCAGCCCCCGTGCGATCATCGATGGGATGCAGCCTGCAGCGCGCGGGATGCCCTCGCCATCGGCACTTGTTGGGTTGCGCTGTGCTGTGCGAGAAGGGCGTCTGCCAGAGTCGAGTCGCATGCAGTCTGCACGCAGCGGCGGTGGAGCCGATGCATGTGTCTTACTCTATCCTAAGAGTAGAGTACTCGACACCTGCTAGAGTGAGGGCCCCATGCACAGGCACAGGGTGGAGAGGAAGTCTAGGCGGCTTGTCGGCCGTCACATGGCACGCTGCAGCCCACGGCGGAGCGGGAGCATCGCACGCCATCGGGCCCATGGCCATTGAACCTCCGCCAGCTTGGCCATGTTGGTACCACATGGCATTCTTCAATGCGCCGGAACCGGCTTCCGAGCCTGCTTCACTCATAACCCTGCACGCCGTGGCCCGTCATCCACACGCCTCGACGCTCCCAGCTAGTCACTCAACTCAGTCCACACTCGCATCATGTGTACCACTTTTCATTGTCCAGCCGAGACTAGATCATCGCTTTAGCGCTGCTGCACTCGATAGCCTGCTAGGCAGGCTCGTCAATCATCATGCCATTTTGGCAAATTGCACTGCGCTCTCGGTCAAGTCCTCCATGGCCGTGCAAAACCGCATCTGTGCCTGCATCCTTGACTAGGACTAAGAACATGGTACCCTACCAATCTGAAGACTTTGTGCCAGCTGTCGGGACAACATGCCGACCTGCATCTACTCTATTCGAGCACCGTCTGGCCATCGCCCCCCGGAACCATCTAGGCCGTCAGTCAGCAAAATCTTTCACCGGCCGCAAGGCTCGCTCCTGACCATGCAGATGTTGTTGCCATTCAAAAGGATTTTGGGCAGTTTGACGTTTCCTTCAGAGGCATCGCTGCTACCTGTCAGCCCTGGTACAATACGACGCTGCCAACAGGTCCAGCCCATTGTCGTACAACCATGAAAACTGACATTTCCGTGACGTCTTCGAGGACCATGTCTGTCGTCTTGTCAGATGTAGTCGTGGGCGGGGGTTTTCCTTGCTCGTGGCCACTTACTGACATAGTCGTCAAACCCGACAAGTTTGCCTGTGAATTCTGCGCTGCATGAGACATGGCCAAATGACGAAAAGCACTAATACGGTACCCTTGCCGCCGTTCATGATGACCCAGATGTGGGATCCGACACATTTGTCGATGAGCTCTGACGGACAGCTGTTAGCAAGCAAGCGCGGTCCAGCGCAGTCATCACGACTGACCAAGTGGGAGGAGGTTCTCGAGAGCCATTTCAGCGGGACGTCTTGGAATGCCGCTACCGTTGTACTGTTACTCGGAGGCTAGGTCTGGTCTTTGGACGACGTCGAAGTGGTGGTTGGCTTTGATGTCTTCTCTTGGCGCCGTGCGCAGGCTGCAGCCCGTCGCGCTAAGCATCTCGCGAGGCGCCAGGGTCCAGCCAATTCACCGTGACGCCGTCTGCCTATTGCCCGTGTTGCCCGTCTACGTCTCGTCAAGCGAGAGCACTATCATGGAGCTGGAGCTGGAGTCGGAGTGGCAGTGTTATGCTTTCCGGACAATGCGCCCCTCTGCTAAGCGCGTCACACGCTTCGCGACGCGCCTGCACTGAGGCTGCCGCTGCTCGCGCACATCGATGCCCTGGGTCAGGGCGCCATGCCACCCACCACCAGTACGTGTGCTCCCGCTACCACGCTGTCTGTGTCGTATGCTGAGCTGCTGCAGAACTGTGTGTCGGCCTCGCCTGAGCCCCGCAAACCCCTCAAGAGCCATGCACACCACGCCGCCGCCGCCCTCTTTGGCGGCCTCCCCCACCTCGAGCTGTCGCTGGAAGCGCGGGCGCCCCGTTGCCTCGAGCAGCCACGTCTATGGCCCCCGCAGAGACTCTGGCACCTGTGCACAACCTTCGACAACACCAGCACCTGGCGCCCGCGTTCGGCCAGGGCTCTGGGATCCAAGCCAGGCCCTACGCTTCGCACCACCTCCCGCCGCAGAAGCCTACCACACCGCTCGTGGAGCATTGG
Organism: Plenodomus lindquistii; assembly: GCA_025504975.1. Lineage (NCBI taxonomy): Eukaryota > Fungi > Ascomycota > Dothideomycetes > Pleosporales > Leptosphaeriaceae > Plenodomus > Plenodomus lindquistii. The sequence goes on from JANUWI010000008.1 coordinate 829,016, forward strand.
CAACAGACACAGAGTATCCGTCTGTCGATGTTCATGCCACCGCAGAGCAAGCAAACCCACGAGATACGTCTGCAACCGCCACTTCTGGCGAGATTGGAGACGAGGCATCCACCTACGACTCCGAGCAAGGCACTTCCGGGGAACCTGAGCCTCTCTCCTATCAGATCCCAGAGGACAAGCTGAACGCTGCCATGCGCGCCGCTCCCAAGACTCGCGCTAGCTACTGGAGCACCAAACTATACCAAGGGCCCGCGGGTGAAGCCCTCAACATACACTATTGCAAATCAAAGGATGTCGCGGAACGAGTCGCAAAAAAATTCTTGGGCGAGAAAGTCGTGGGGTTCGATATTGAATGGAAGCCGTTTGGAAGCCCTTCGTCAATCAAGCAGAATGCCTCTTTGATACAATTGGCTTGTGAGGACAGGATCGCCCTGTTCCACATTGCTCTCTTTGAAGGCACGACAGTAGACGCTCTGATGCCGCCGAGTCTGAAAGCCGTCTTGGAGTCTCCAACAATCCTGAAAGTAGGTGTTGCCATCAAAGGTGACTTCAGTCGTCTAGCGAAATTTCTTGGAATACAAGCTCAAGGCGTCTTTGAATTGAGCCGCCTGCACAACCTCGTGCAGTGGTACGAGGTCGATCCAAAGCAAGTCAACAACAAACTTGTGGGCCTTGCTGCCCAAGTCCATCAACATCTGCAACTACCGCTGTACAAAGGCGAACCATTGGATGACGACCCATCGACAAGTTCTAGTGTACGTGAAAGCGATTGGAGTTTAGGATTGAATCTATCACAGATTCACTACGCAGCAGCCGATGCGTACGCAGGCTTCCGCCTCTATGACACTCTGGAACGCAAGAGGACACACCTGAAGCCTACGCCCTCTGCGATTTCAGTATGTGATTACGACAACATGCCAAAACCCAAAGCTCCTCGGAAGACCAAAAAGAAGCCAGTCGCGTCCAGTGAAGCCGGCGATGTAGCAGCGACATCAACGGTCGATGAAAGTGATGAGAAAGAAAGCGACGAGTATGACACAGCACCTGAGGAATTCATAACTAGTCAAGAATTGAAGGCATCGGAATTGACGTTGTCGCTGCAGCGGAATGGTGTTACAGGAGACAGTGATGCCTCTCCTGGTAGGCGTGTGGGCCGGATCAAGCTCCCAACATTACGAGGTCCTGACCCTGCATACCCTATCCTGCCCCGAACATCGACTCCAAATTCCGACAGATCCATCATAGAGTCTGATGATTCAGACATGCCAGATGTCGGCTTTACGCGCAACAGGGAAGACATGGACGCCTATAAGGTAGCGAAGCCCAGCGAGTTCGAAAGCGATAATGAATACGCTGATGCTGAACTGGAAGAAGCTCTTCTAGGCTTGACTTTGGACAATGACGGACATCTGAAAGAGAGCAGTGTCAAGATTTGGGAAAGCAGGCACAGACGAGATCATGACTCTGTACGTGTCGAACCTATTGGGTCGGATGATGATGATGATGGGCTTTTTTTCGATACAGCTCTACGTGCTGGAGCTGTCAACGGCCCAATTGAAGCACAGATCCATCTTGGAACTGATCAGGCAGACGCAAAAAGTTCAACAGGTGCACAAAATCTCGACCTCGCACCCAAACAAGTAATTGAATCGCCTGAATTCATTGCAGCGACAGACTGGGCACGAGACTACCTCCAAACTACGATACCATCACCGAAAGCCACCACACCCTCACGTATTCGCGCAACTATTCCACATCTACGTGCTTATCACATGTGGCACCATCAGCACATGGCCGTGGAGAAAATTGCCGAACATCTACGTGAACCGCCACTCTCGCTGAGCACAGTCCAAGGCTATATCCTTCAGGGGATCACCATGGAGAAACTGGAATATGATAGAGACTCTCTAAAAGATGTGGTTTCGGCCATGCCCATCAGCCAAAAGAAAGGACGCTGGAAATGGCTGGCGGAGAAACTCGGAGCGCTATAGCACGTCTCTGTAAGAACTAATCTAAGACAGACGGAATGAATTCAGATGATCTATCTACAAGCTGTTTAGGCCTACTCATACAGGCCGGTGAACAATAGAGCTTGCTGTGTAAGACAGCAAGCTGTGGAACAAAGGAGCGAACCGATCGTACATGAGACGAAAGTGCTGGAAACTAAAAGTCTTAGCCCCGAGGCATTTGTCGTTGCAGAGCTCGGTGGACAGTGGTGCTGAGCATCGTGCGTTCATCTCCACAGTCAACGAGCATTATTCCTAGCATAGATCCTATGACACCCCAACATCATTCTCTGTTCAAACCCACTACAGCTACGTTAGTTAGTCTTGTAACGTTTTTCCCTCCTCAGATAGATGTGTCCTGCGATCAATTCCCAATCTTCTTTGGAAGTACTCCCCCACCCCAAACTCCTCATACACCTCGCCCTCCTTCCTCATTCCCGGCAACACACTGACCTTTGCATCCTCATCGGGGCTGAAGAAAAATGGCATGCTATACCTTTCCTCTCCTCCTGTGTTCCTCACCCGATGCACAGTGCTCTGCCAGGTTCCCCCTGTAACCATCTTCAAGAAATCTGCGACATTCACGACGAACGTGTTGGGCTCTGAATGCACAGGTACCCACATTCCGTTCGCGTTTAGCACTTCGAGCGCCGGATACGCAGTCCTGGATTGACATACCAGTGTGAACCAACAGAAATCCGTGTGTGCGCCAATGCCGACGTCGGAGTCGCTGGTCTGCGGCGGGTAGTGAACTGCGCGGACGTTGGTCATCGGGTGGGTTGTTATGGCATCAAAGTGGTTCTCTGGGAGGTCGAGTGCAAGGGCGAAGATGGGAAGGAGTAGTTTGCTGAAGGTGAGCATGGAGGTGTAATAGGCATATATCGCCGGCCGCCAGAAGGCAGCCGAGGGGTGGGTGGGCCATTGATTTCGTTTGTTTTGGAGAGAGGGAGGTGGAGACTCAGAGAGCAGGGAGAGCTGCTCGAGATCGGTGAAATCTTCACCCATGAGAAAGCCTTCTTTGAGATCTGGAAAGCATATTAGTTTTAATAAGCCTGTGGGCGGCCAAGGGGAGTAATCTTACCTCCTCGCGTGTTTGGATCTAGTTTACCTTCCAAGAATGCCTCATAGCCTCTGAACTTTTCGGTCTTCTGATTGTGTGTTTCCATCTTGATGACCTCGGGTAGAGCAAAGTATTTCTTCAGCGCTGCAAACGTATCTACGAGAACTTTTTCGTCCACGCCATGATTGACTGCGTAAAAGAATCCGACGTCACGACAGGCAGCTCCAACTTCCCTTGCTAAGTCTTTCCGATCATCAAAGTTGTTGGAGTAGATCCGTCGGAAGTCTATCTTGGGCACAGCCTCGAAGGTGGTCTTCATTGCAGTACCTCTCAAGACTCGTCGACGACCAGGAACCCCACCGTCGTGATAGTGTATCCATTCGTCCTCTTGGGTCTGAGTTGTAATCGTCGACATTTGAACAGAGATGAATGAATTCAATCGACGGTGTTCGAAGACGTGGCAGGTTTACTCAACAAGCGCTCTCTAATACACACGTATCGAGGTGGGCAAAAGCATCCCGCAAGACAAGACTCAACTTCCCATCAATACTCTTAATAGAAATGGATCCTTCACCCTATGCATCCCAAAACGATCTACACGCTCACTGGGCGTTAATCGTTTTCAGGCTATGCTTGAGCTATCCTTCAACCAATAACAGTAGACCACGTTGTGCGATTAGGCCACAGTTGCAGCAGGGCAAAGACCCGAATGTGGAGAGTATCGACGACGAAGTGTAAGACTCGGAATAAAGCGCAGACCAAGCGGGGATTGCCGCTGCACGCTGTTCCCAAGGTGGAAGAACTACGGTGCAGGTGTAGCATAGCAGACAGGAGAAGTCTACAGATATTGTATGCAGGTTATGCAACCGATGGTATGAGGTTGATCGACTAGCTGGAATTGGCAGGGTAATCTTTTTGGGAGTGTGTTCAGCTTTGTTGACATGGCCAAGAGACAAATGTCTTATTGTATCTGCAGTAAATCGGGTTTGGTATCTACGTTTGTAATGAATGTAGGGTGATTATCGAGCCTTGATCACGCAGAGGTTTGATCGATTGTAGTGCAGTGAGCGGGTGTATGAGGGGTATATCATCTGTGCATTACTAAAACCATTGCTATGAACCCAAGACGTGACCATAACACGTTATGTCATATCCTCCACCGTATTACTGCAAACTCCAACACCGGGGGGTATCATCAACTGAAGTCAAGGCTTTCCAATCCGATGTCGCGTCCAAGTTCATAAGAAGTGGACATCTCGAATGAATACTTCGGCACTATGCTGCGTACACCACACATCAGATCATTCTGCTCTTCCTTTACTTCTTGCCCAACTTGTTCAGGAGCTCCTTGCCCTTGGAAAGCAACCCGCCCTTGCCCGAGCCGTTCTCTTCGCGTTTGGCCTCGTCAACGCTGTTGCGCTGCGCTGCCTGAGCATTCTCTTGACCAATGATGTTTGCAGCTCCGCCTCGGCCATAGTGTTTTGGGCCTTGGGGCTCTGCCTGGGGTGCTGCGTCAACGTCCTGGGCGGCGCGCGCGAGGTCTGGTCGCTCGGGGTCGTTGAGCGCCATGTTGCCTGTGCCACCACGGCCGGTGGTATACGCCTTGGACTTCAACGTGGGAGTGACGAGATCTTCGGGCTTAGGGTAGTTGTTAGGATCGTCTTTTGCGATGTTGCCTATGGTCCGTCAGCATGGCTTTAGGGGATACTCGGTCCTTGCGCGCCTTCACGATCCTGGGACATGGTGCCGTGCAAGTTCGCGGACAAGGGCACATGGGGAAATCAATGGGTCTTCAGCTTACCCGCACCTCCGCGACCGTGACTGGCCACACGGACGTCTGCTGCAGGTCGAGTAGCCATTTTTGCTATTTGCAAGGCGGTCAAGTGGGTAGGATCTGCGAAAGTTTGTCTAGCAAGTCGCAAAGGCGAGAGAAATTGGACAAAGACACGGGAAATGACGCGAGTGCAGTGGTCAGCGCCTCTTATAGAATATCGACCGCTCTCTTGGCTACCACCGCGAGCAGCAAGGCGCAAAAGACCAGACAGACAGTCAGGACTTGTGCCTCGTGCGCGATAGCCAACTTTGCCAGACTTGAGCGTGACTCGTAACAATCACACACTCGCGCCTGGGCACGAGCGGCCGGCGCCATCGCATCTGGTTGAAAGACGGCTCATCGTCATTAGGACCCGGTGGAATGCATCGTTGGTTGTGCGCGTGCGAGACACTTGTTGGGATTTCAATTAGTCACAAATAGGCCCTTCGGCGGGCTCTATCCAGGGACTTCGGTACGTCATGGCGAAAGAGCGCTCTCTAACAAAGAGAGCAGTAGAGTGTGATAAGACACTGGCGCTTGTATGTCTCGGGCAGTCTAACACAGAGAGTTTAGGGAAGAGAGACGTGCAATTGACGAAGTGGTAGTCGAGATGATAGCTCTTTGTAGTACAAAAAGAAGCACACATGTAATCTTGTTATCTAATCGTGGCCGGCGTGGGTGTTGTAGGGTGGGGTAGCAAACATGTGCGAGCAACAGCAACCGTCCATCTCTTCTTCTTCACGCTTTTCATTACATCGCGAATCAGTTGAGAGGTGCGTTGGAACAATTCCACCATCCGGAGTTGTCTTCGGTCCTTTGCGCTCTCTCCTGTTCAGGAATCACTCCGCTTTGTGCATGTGACAGGGGGCCATGGTGGTCTCATAGTAGCTCCTGACAGCATTGACTGATAAGATTCTAGTCCTACTCTATGCGGAAATGTAGTATTCTATTTAACGCCATCCCCGAGCATGAAAGAGCGAGTGTGCCGTCGATAGCGCGCTGCCCGAGGCTGCCCGTGTCCCTATAAAACGCCGTCCATGCACTGTCAAATCTTACACGTCTCCAATATGCTATACAGTAATGAAACACTTTAGTCAAGATGGGCCCAAGTCCATAAAGAAATCTCTAAGAAGACGCGTATGTGTGTACTCTGCCGAAGAAAGAGCTAGGAAGATCGAATGAATGGTGACGTGAAAGACTGGTAAGGATGGAAGCTGTGCAACTGAGGCCAGAGGACGGTGACATATGGAGGTCAAAGAATCCAACTGTTTTGACCCTGGTCGATTGCTGTTGCCGACTGCTGTCCCGAAGATGATGGGGGAACGAGAGGTGTTGTGGTGTCGATGCACTCCAATCCGATGTTGCTTAATTGAAGACACTTGCAGGTATTAGCAGTTGCTCGAAGCAGGTGGAGACAAAGTCCGAGAGGCATACTGATTGCTGGCTCAAGAGCTTCCTATCCGCCGTCACGCGGCTGGGCATCGTCTGAGTACATGGTTGTCGCCATAGCGGTTGCTGCTCGGCCTGGATTTGGGGCGCCTCCGTCACGGGGGTCGAGGCAGGAGCGGTTGGTGGTGAGGTTGGAAGCAGGGAATCGCATTGTCAAGATGTAAAAAGGGTGTGGAGGTTTTATGTGGTATCGGATTGCTGCGAGGGTATGATACTGGTGGCTGATGGCGGAAGACTGTGAAGATGGATGACTTGTTTGAAGGGTGAATTGGAAGTTTGTGCGTGTGTATGAATGTCTTGGGATGCATGTCTCAGGCATGTCGACAGGAGTCTATATATTCGTTAGGCCCATAACAGAGCCACCCCCAAAGTCCGAATATAAAACGCTCTGACATGTTCAGGTACCAGGCAATCGCTTGCCTTATTCCAGGCTATGATGCAAAGCTTCAAATTGGATCCATGGTGACTCGAGGAGTTGCCCCCAAGTAGGAAACGGGCTGCGCCTCAGGTGAAGATGCCTGCCTTGGAGATGGACTGAAGCGTGATTTACAAGGCGTCGATAGGCTGCGAGCTTCGAGAAGGACGCTAGAAGCCTCGAACCCTGTCCAATCGAACGGTGACTCTTTGCTTGACCGCCGGGGGAAGAGTCAAACCGGGCAATGCCATTGCTTTGAACGGCCCAGGTACGACTGCAAGGCCGCCATCTCAGGCAGAAGGCCTTAGCGGAGCCCGCTAAGTCGTTCGCCGGATGGATGCCTGAAGAAGATTGAGCGAATGACCCCGGCTCAGCCACTCTAGCCACAAGCTACGGCACCCTGCAAGGCACCCTCCGACACGGCCCCCATGGTCGCCTTCAGTCACGATAAGAAGGGACAAAGGTCCCTCGCATTCCAAGGTAGCCGTTGACTCTCTGCGCAGCAGTGTCGTTGACCGGTTGGCCGCAGCCAGATGCTGTTGACCGAGGTGTTGATGTGTTGATGCTGAGTGCTGCGCCTCCCGTGGCACCTTATCGATTATGGTATGATTCGTTTCCCAGAGTACATTCACGTCCAAATCTGGCAAAAGGCCGCACGTGGTGTAGCGTCGAGTTGCACACACACCGTGGGTATTGAAATGCCCTTGCTCAGACCAACTTGGGCTGGGCCTGTGGTTTCCCTGATTCATCCTGTCAGTCGTCTTACTTCCATCTGCGATTGGCATACATACTGCCTCCATCTCTAGGAGTACCATCAGGATCGACCGGCTTCGGCCTCTGGCACACGACGAGGCTCATGGTGTTTGAGTTTGTATGGGCGGTACAAAGGTGTATAATTCAAACAAGACAATGGTCAGTATGTTGAGGGGTGAAGATGCACAGTAGCAGCAGCGGTCGTTTATGAGTGAAAGTAACCTATGATCCAGGACAAGAGACTGACTTCATATTAATACTCAAATGGTCCTCCGCGACACTTGCAACATCCCGCTTGTCCTCCATTGTCACTCGCAGGGCACGGGGCTCCAGGACGGGCCAGAGAGGGCCACGGTTGCCCTCTCCGTACCTACGTCAACAATGAGCACTGCGCAGAAAGTGAAGCTTGATAGCATCGCTTCTCTGGGATGAATCCAGAACATTGATAGAAAGGAGACGGAGCAAGACAAAGGCGCAGACCCACTGTCGCAAGACCTTGTCCAATCGCTTGTCCGCCTGGAAACACCACTGTCTCAAAGGAAGCTTGACGAAAGCAGCAACCAACCTCGATGACATAAGCCGTTGTACGTGTGAAGAAGGGCTCATTGAACGACTAGAGCATGTAGTCTGGAAGCCTATTTGCTGCTTCACTTTGCAGCGAGGGCCCGCCGCCGTTTCGTTACCAGTGGGGCTCTGTTCCCACGAGTCCCGTATTACTGATTCTGGCCACCTTGCGTCCTTCTCTTCGATGGCTCATGTGACCCATCTGCCACACGAGCCGCAATGTGCTGGCATGCACGGCCTCAGCGGTGGCTCGTTCGACATGCTGTGACGTTTCGAGGAGACACGCTCAATGTGCTGTGAAGTAGCCAATCGGACCCCACCCACCAGCATGCAGGTACCATCTGGCAGAAGCGTGCTCTCAATCTGCTCCAGTGTTTCGTCTTGTGCGTGAATCCACGAGTGCTCGACCAACACGCAGTCTCACCCCTTTCGTGACTCACCATGATGCTGTCGCCGTCTGTCGCCGTCCATCGTTGTCCCTCACAATTCCGCCCACTCTGCTTTTGTCAGCTGCGCCCCGACGCCCTCTCACAACGGCGAATCGGCAAAACACCAATCTCCAGCAGAGCCGAGCCCATTCGAGGACCGGCAGGACCAGGTCGCATGACTGTTCCAATGTTGCCCTTTGCCTACGTGGTGGGAGGACGTTGAAGGCTGCGGCTGCGCCTGATGCGCCTGCCCAGGCGGACCAGAGGGCACAAAGAGTCCTTCAGCGATCCTCACCTCCATGGCCACCGCCAAAGGAAGGCTGCGCAAGGAGAATCCGTCATCACGTCAGAATTGTATTGCGACATGCGCGATGGGCACACAGGACATGGCAAGCAGCCGTGTGCCACGCCCTCGATGCAGCAACGGGCTGCGTTCTTTCTTGAGGATTTGCCCAAGGCCCCTTTGTTCGTTGATCATTTTCACCGAGCTGAGCACTCGATCTGCAACCATTCTCGTTTCCGTCAGCGTCGCACACCATGACTTCTCGGCCCATCACGTTGCAGCTAGGCATCCTTCCCAACGCAGTTGCACACCAAATTAACACGGGCTCTTCACTGTCGTACGCGCACTTCACAGCGTTCGATGTTTTGTTTCTTCTTAGCGCTACATCAGACTAGATACCGAGTATATACACTTGCTGTCCCCTACCGTATCGAAGCCTTACTTGGTCTGCAGGGTCCCAAACGCGTCAAAGCTCCATAAGCCATTCGACCAGCGATCGGAATGAAGGCTTCTAATCTTTCTATTGGCTTTCACGCAACAGCACCGTAGAATAACTATGTACATCTGATTGCAATGTCGCTCGGGGATACACATCGGCCCGTCGAATGTCTAACTCTCAGCCGGCCTGACAGCGTGGTCGTATTTGGCCAGCCAATAAAGGCTAATGGGCCGCCGCAATCTAGCCGCAAGCCTATTTGCATTTGTGCTTCAGCTTCCCCAGCTTTGTTCCGCGGCGGAGGCTTTTGTAGTTGGCCAAAGGCTATAAAAACTTGACGGGCCGCCAGGCGTGGTTTGACTTAGTTTCGTCCATTCTATAGTTACATTCGTTCTTGTACTCAGCCTTTCCACCACTCCAAGACTTGAACAAGATGCATCGCGCTTCAATCATTGCTGCGGTCGCTGCCTTCAGCTCTACTGTGCTGGCTCAAGGCAACCTGCTTTCCCAGATCCCCCAATGCGCTGTACGTGCCAACATTGTCCTGCTGTCCACATTTACTGATGCAGGAATAGCAAGCTTGCTTTGGCAGCAACCTAGGCTCGTGTGGACCACTTGATATTGCATGCATCTGCGGCAACGCGCCTGTCATCAACTCTGTCTCTTGCTGTGTCTTCGCCACCTGCCCCCAGTCTGACATTGAGAGTAAGGAATTTAGCGATTCATCACGACTCGAGACTGACATGGCCTAGGCACCATCAGCTTTGCTACCAACCTGTGCAGTCTTCAAAACGTCCAGGTTGACACCACACCCGACTGCCCGGCCAACGGCACATCGTCAGCCTCAGCCTCAGCTTCAGCTGCCTCTACCGCGTCGGCCGTATCCGCCTCTGCCTCTGCCTCTGGAGCTGCCGCATCGGCTTCTGCAAGTGCTTCACGTACTGCTGCCAGCGGGTCGGCTTCTGCGGCTGCATCGACCGCTGCTGCAGCGCCTTTGCAACAGACAGGTACCAGCCTTGGTCTTGGAGCCGTCATGGCTATTTTGTTCGCCTACTTGTAGGCGTGGCATTTGCAAAACCTCACAAAGCGTTTGAGAAGCCTTGGATGACATTGAGTGTTGGTGCGGCTAGATAGTTCATGTTGAAGTTAATGTCATAAGCCTAATTTGTTTCATCTTGATGTAAAAGAAGACTGTCGCGCAAAAATACAAGTAAAACAAGCAGTTCTTTTGGAATTGCATATTTTGCTAGACGAAATTAGTGCAATGATTGTGAATTCGATGGCAGTCCACCGTTGTGACAGATGCGTGGTAGTCACATCGGCAGTATAGAGTAGAGTACAGACAGATTGCGGGGCGGGCAGTTAACTTAACCTTAACCGCTCGTGCTCCACCACCGACCCACATGTCGCGACCACGACCGCTGGTCTGGGCATGACCGCAGGCTCGCAGAGAGACTGCCAGCGTTGTTCAGACTCGACCTGCAGCCCCCAATGGCCACCAGATCCAACTTTAGGCGGGCGGCGCCCCAGGGCAAGGCGTCCGTTGTTGCATCGCTGCGCAGCACACAGCTGGTGGACGAGTCCAAGGCCATTCTGCCCGCAGGTGCGTCGTCGTTCGCGTGGCATCGTTCTACGCGGCTCCATGTGTGTGTGTGCATGCAAGGCTGACCGTCAACAGAGCTGATCAATACGATTCTGGACTACCTGCCCGTCGCCGACATCTTTACCTTTGCGCGCACCTCGAGACGCATGCAAGAGATGGTCTATGATGACACGCGATGGATCCAACGGCTAAAGAGCATGGGCTGCTGGAACGACATCGAGGCGAAGCAGAGATTCGAACAGGCGATGCGTAGGAAACTCGAGGCGCAGAGAGCCGAGGAAGCACAGCGAACAGGAGTGATACCTGTTGGGCCTCCCGACGGGCTGCCGCCTGGAGTCGACGATGCACGCAAGACTAGCATGACGCTTTTCGACGCCACCATAGAGGAAGAGCTGCTGCGAAAATCTACGGACCAGGCTGCGAGACCTAGAGCGACCACGTTGGACAAGGGGTTCAACGACATGACTTTGTCACCATCGGGGACATTGGCACCCTCGAATCCACACGCAATGAGCCCTCAAGATGCCGTCAAGGTCCTCACCAAAGTACGCTCGATCCGCGGGATGGCGCGACAGGAATACGGCAAGATTTACGGCGCATTGGCCCCATTTTACTTTGACTTGGAGAGATCACGAAGCCACACGGATCCTATCCTCTTCAGGACATATCGTGATCCCGAACAGCAGGCCCAGATGCTGGCACAGCTCAAAGTCTTTGCCAAGAGTGACTATGCACAGGGTTGGAATATGCGCGAGGAAAAATTGGAGACCATGACAGGCATCTTCGAAAACGCCGTCCTTCGAGAGTTCGAGCAAGGTTGTGCAGAAAAGGATTACGACGGTCGCATGAAGCGGTTCGCCACTGTACTAGTGGCCCTCAACGGAGGTGCAGCATGTCTCGATTCCTTCATCCACAACCATCCGTTGATGCTTGAGAAAGAGAAATTGGGGAATCCCACGGCCTGTCTACGGCCAGAGAATGTCAACCAGCTATCCTTGGAACCGTCACGTGACTTCTTCCGAGGGCTAGCAACCGCGCTCAATGAAGAAGCGAAGATCATTGACCGTGTGTTCCCTCCCTCGGTTGACGTGTTGCAAGTCTTCCTCGAACGTGTTGCAGATGACGTCATTGCAGAGTACATCACTTCGTTGTTTGACGAAGCACACGACATTAGTATTGAAGTGTACCTTAAGGCAGTAGCTGGCGTTTTCGAACAGGCGCTGCAATTGGCAATATCTCTGCAGCCTGCCAAAGGTACCAGGCCCGACTTCCGTCAAGAGGCGATACGCATCGTGTCTCGTTGCTTTGAACAGCACGTGGATCTGTATCTACAGGAGGAGCTGGACTTCTTCAAGCGGAAGACCACGTCTGAGGTCGATGCATGGGAAAAGAGGCTTTCGGAAGAGGAGCAAAGCACTGAAACTTTTTACATGGCCAATGTCAACCGGAAAGCAGTCAAACAAGATTTCCTCTCGTCCTTCAAGAAAGTGGTGATGATGCCTGTAAATGTGCTTCCCACTATTGGTGGATCTAGTACAGGAAGGCCTTCGAATCGAGCGAGCGTTGTCAACGGTAGCAGCACTTTGGAGCCGGGTTCAAGAAGTGGTACTCCCATTCCGGGCGATATATCCCCTACACCACGACCCGAAGCCCCGACCACGGAACTTGCTGCGAAAGCGGCCATTATGAACTCTCGATTAGAAGGAATTCGATCACTCTTCAGTATCGAGGTTGCTCTGAACCTGACACACATGGCAAAGTCAAGTTTAGAGCGAGCTGCACGATTCGTCCGGCTTGGTGGTCAATCGGGTGAAGAAGCTAAGGAGCAATGTGAACAAGTTTTCATTAATCTGGTTCAAATCTTGGGCCAACGCCACATGAAGCTGGGCTTCGACAAGGCTGTGACACACTTGGCCGACTACAAGCCTCGAGAAGTAGCCGACCATAGCAAGGATGGCGTGGCGCCATTGGTCGCTTTTCTCGAACTAGTCAACGTTGGAGACCTGATCCAGCAGATGGTAGAGGTATTCTACCAACAGGAACTTTTGGCAGCCAACCTGACGGATCGTGACGATTTCCTCAGTCTTGCGGCGAAGGAGAAGAAGCGCTTCGAATCTATGCTGGACGAACGGGTGGCTGCAGGTCTGAACAAGGGTATTGATGTGCTTATGGACGAGGTGGAATATCTTTGCGCTACTACACAGGAGCCTTCGGATTTCAATCCTCCCGTAGGAGCTAATGGCCAAGCTCAGGTAATGGACATTGGGCCGAGCCACACAGCGACCAAGATTGTCGATGTGGTGTCGTCACACACGAACATGTTGATTGGTAGTACAGACAAGAACGTGCTGGATGTCTTCAACCAGGAGGTTGGTGTGCGCCTGTTCACTGCAATCTGCAAGCACTTGAAGCGCCAGAGAGTGAGCGTGGACGGCGCCATCAAACTGATTAGGTACGTCTGGTTGCAAGCCGTCATGTCTGCGCATCTAACCCATGACAGCGACATGAATGCCTACAACACGTACATAGTGTCACTGCGCAACAAGCCACTGATGCAGTATTTTGCGGCTCTGCGTGAGTTGTCGCAGATTTACTTGATAGATGCAAAAGAGGCAAAGGAAATCGCGACCATTATTGCCGACACGGATCGATACCACGGCATTTTCAGAGCGGAAGAAGTGTACGAGTACGCAGAGAGAAGAGCGGATTGGTACCAGATCAAAAGCGCAGTCGAGAAGCAGATGTACGGTGTTGGCTGTCTGGTCATGTAGAGACGAGCGTAGATTACACAATCATTGCCATGACTAGTGCTGGTGGCTCGGAGGTTCCCCAGCCTCCCCAAGTGCTCCACATCGGCCCGCCCGTCCAAGGAAGTAGAGTACAGTACAGTACATGCGCCGAGCCGGTGGCCTTGAGACTTGACAGCTTCACTTGACTGGAGTTGACTTGCCCACGCACGCTTCATTCAGCATTGGCAGACTTGCGCCACCCAGACCCGACCTTTGCACCGCGCACACTCGGAGTCTGCGCAACCCCCGTGCCCACACTTGCACACCAAACCCCCCGCGCGTGCTACATTCACCGCCCTCTCTCTCTCGCGCTGGACTGCGCACTGCGGTAACCCTGCGCGCATTGGACCCCGCTACGTCGGCACTCCGGCCTTGGAACGACCGACGGCCGCTGGTTGCTGCCGTCTCTGTCTCTCACCTGTCTTGGAGTGCCGCCCGCGTCGGAGCTTGCCAGGCGTCCTGGTGAGAGGCTGCCCACGACGCTCCTTCTGCCGCTGCCTGGCAGACCCCCTCCCAGACGCCTGCCGCATCCACGGCATACCGACCGCGGCCAGTCCTCGCGCCCGTGAGCCCGTGAGCCCGTGCTCTGAGCTGCAAGCGCAACCATGGCGGGTGAGGACCAGTGCAAGCCCTAGACCCGAATCTACACATGCTGATGACAGGAACCAGCCTCATTGCCCAGCGACGTCGAAGCCAAGTACTCTGCCATCATCGACGAGATCCTCCGCATCAGCGACATCAACACAATCTCGGCCAAACGCATACGGAAGGCCCTGCAAGAACGCGTCGACAGTGACCTCTCGGAACAAAAGGTACCACGGGCTCGAATGCGCCCCGAGTCGCCAACTGACGCTACGAGTAGGACCAGATTACCGCCTTGATTCTCCGCCGGTTTGACAAGTTCAACGCAGAGCAAAACGGCAGCTCAGAACCCTCGGAACCCTCCGACCCCATACCCTCGGTCGAAAACGGCACAAAAGCCTCAAACGGCGATACCTCAGACCACTCCACCCTGAAGCGATCGCCAGGAGACGACTCTGCCCTCTCAGAACTCGACGATGCACCGCGTCCCAATAAGAAGGTCAAGAAGAGTAGGGCAGTCGCCGAGGATGACGACGCGGCTTTTGCAGCAAGACTACAGGCGGAAGAAAATGCGCGCCTTCGGTCCACCCGTGGCGGAAACACAAAGCGGAGAGCCGCGCCCAAGAAAGCAGAAAAGAAGACCAAGAAGAAGAGCGCGACGCGAGTCAAGGACGAGGACGACAGCAATGCCAACTCCGACAGTGGTGCGGAGAAAAAGAGCCCAAGTCGAAAGGGTGGTTTCCACGTAAGTTACTCGAATCTGCCATTCTCCATGCACATACGCCTCACTGACACGATGCGTATAGAAACCAATGGCCCTCTCGCCCGCCCTCTCAGAACTCCTCGGCGAAACCCAACTCTCGCGGCCCCAAACTGTCAAGAAGATATGGGAATATGTCAAGCAACGCGACCTGCAAGATCCAGCGGACAAGCGCCAGATCCGGTGCGACGATGCGATGCGAGCCGTATTCAAGCAGGACCGTGTGCACATGTTTACCATGAACAAGATCTTGAATCAGAATCTTTATGCAGTGGAAGAAACAGTCTAGAAGATTGTTCATTCGGGCGGCGAAGATCAGGTGGAAAGGGCAGAGCCACGTGCGAACGATTGGCGCAAGATTGCAGAGGACTGTATGCCACTGGGCTGCAGTCCGTAACAGAAACGGGGCGTACATCAACATGGCACATCATGGATTTCGGTCAGCACGCTTCGTAGCTCTCGTATAGGGTCAGATACGGGCTGAACATAACGGCAAACAAGTCACGCATCAGTAATGGTCTGAAAAGCCTCCTGACTGAGTAGTGGATGAGCTCATTACAGAGAGGTCAAAATAATCAAACATTCTTCACGACTCGTCCGTGTACATGCTCGGACACAACCACAAGGACACAACTGTAGCTGCATCGCCGTAATGATTCAAGTACGCTATTTTAATATCAATTAAGCAGCCGCGTACATGTATCTCCATAGGTTTCAACCCGAACGCAATCATGTAACGACTAGGTATCCAAAGGTCAGCCCCCAACACCGTGATATCCGAAAGAAAGTCATCGCCCAAGGCCCAGCCCCTCGATCCCTCGTGGGAGGACCTAAAAGCCCTCGGGCAACTGGAACTGAAAGTCCTCTAGCTCATCTTCTAGCGGCTCGCCTGATAGCTGACTGCCGAAATTGTTACTCCACGCTTCATCCTCTTCATCGTCCGAGCGCGAAAGGATCATCAACTCCAAACTGCGTTCGACATCTGCTGCGGTACGATAAGATTGCTCCTGCGGTGCTGGTGTGACTAATGCCGCATTGGTCGATGTGGAGCTACAGCGAGACATGAGACCCTGAGAACGTCCTGGGGCAGCATTGATACTCGCACTGCGTTCATGTGTTGTTGTACCCGTTGTTGGTCGTCGAGCCGTGGCGGAGAAAGGAGCAGGTTTGGTCACGTTGGATAGAGGCATGCGCGCTGCTGATCCGATGCGGCCTACACGGCCTTGCGCATAACCAATGGTACTTTTAGACGCGGTGACGGCCGTGGCTTGACGAGAGGCGTTGGGTTCTGTGAGAGGTCTTGACGCCTTCTTGCTCGCGACTAGGCTGGTGGGAACACGGGACTTTGTGGAAGCAGCTGATGTGGTTTGAGAGGAGCTGGTTGCCGATGAGAGAGCAGCAGCCGCACATCGAGCTCTCACGGTTGAGAGGCCGCTCTGCGTCGTCTTGGGTACAGTCTTGGAGATTGGCTTGGGAGTCTCTTTGGGTTCCACGAGGCCCAGATATCGCCTGGCTTCAGCGTCGTCTTCGGCCATTTGAGCCTCGAAGACCTTGTCGAACGCTTCGTCACGCTGCTTGCGCTCGCGCTGGTACTCTTCCTCAAACTGGCGCTGTTTTCGGGTCCGACCGTCGTCTTCGATGGGATTGGTATATGCCTCCCAGATACCGCGTCGCATTGCCATATCGTCGATCTTGGGGATGGTCCAGTCCTTGGGGAGGTAGTCGCCCATGTCATCTTCGAGGGGAATCTCCTTGGGCGGCATGTACTCGACCTCTGGTACATCGTCTTCCGACTCATGCTCAAGCTCTGGCTGATGCACCTTGACTTTGGGACGGCGCAAACGGGGGCTCACTTTCTGCGTCTTTCCTGCAGAGGACAGCGGTGCTGGGGTCTGGAAAGCTCTGGACTTTGCATTGGTCGTCTTCATGCCCAGCGGCGCACGCGTTCGCGGCCCTGACTATGTCAGCTTTCCATGCTACGCCGTGCCTCGTCCCGCATGGATCGTCGACTCACCCGCTGGAGTGACAAAGGCATTTGCATCCAGCTTGGTGCCTTTCTGGCTGGTGAAGAGCACGTTCTCGTTGCCTTTGCCATTCGTCTTCAGCACAGACTTGCCCGCCCTGGTCACTGCATTTTCGTCGTTGAGGGGGATCTTGAAGGGCGTCTTGGGCGCCTTGGCTGCTGGTGTTTTGGCGTTGAGGGCCTTGAGGCCGGCGTTGAGCGACTTGCCCGCACCGCCGGGGTGCAAATGGCGCACTGCATTCTCCTGGTCGTTGGCGGCGAGTGTAGCCATTTGGGCGGTCACATGGGTGCAGCGAGTCGTGGAGCGGCGTGGTGGTGGAGGTCACACGCCGTGTTTACACAGTCGTCGCCGGCCAGTGGCGTCGTTGCTAGGTGCCAAGGCCCAGGGTCCGGCCGGCGTGGTCGTGCTTGCTGGACAAGGGGTGGGCCCGTGGCCCGTTCGGCAGGCGGTCTGCCCGCATTATCAGCACCAGGCACAGCACAATTCTCCGTCGACAACCACAACCCACTGACTGCACCACCTCTTGTCTTCTGCATCCACCGCCTGCTCCTCGCCTGCACGCCCACAGCCCGCCCGCCCTCTCTTCCAGCACCCACTCAGCAACCCCGCCCGCCGCCATGGACCAGATCAAGAAGGTGAGTTGGCCCCTACCCCGCCCGTGCCCCTGATGCTGTCTGCCCGGCCTCGCGCTGCATGACAGCTGCAGGGCCGGCGCCCCGTTGCGGGCACGTGTGGAGGACGGTGTGAGCTAACACGGCATCTCGCAGCGCATGGAAGCTCTCCGCATCGAGGCGGACGAGAGCAGCTCTCGCGCAGAGGAACTCAAGGCCAAGCTCAAGCAGCTCGAGTCGGAGACGACACAGAAGGAGCAGGAGATCACATCCCTGACGCACCGAAATCAGGTGCTGGAGGGCGACGTCGAGAAGCTCGAAGCGCAAGTCAAGACCTTCAAGGACGAAGCCGGTGCAGGCGCTCAGGCCGGGTCCCAGGCCGAGAGCCTCCAGCGCAAGATCCAAGTTCTCGAGGAAGAAGCTGAGGAGTCGGACAGGACCATCCGCGAGCTCAACGAGAAGTGAGTCTTGCCCAACCACTGCCCCTTGATCTATGACTGCGCAGAGGGTCCACAGGTCGTGCTCGATAAGGTCCCTCACTTGCTAACGCGGCCCAGGCTCCGCCAAACCGACGTCAAGTCCGGCCACTACGAACGCAAAGTACAAGCCCTCGAGCAGGACCGTGACCAGTGGGAAAGCAAGTACGAGGAGATGGCCAAGCAGTACCAGGCAACCAAGAAGGAGCTCGACGACTTTGTCAAGGAGATTGGTAACATCTAAACTTGACACGGTCTCGAGTCCCAACTGGTCGTTAACTGTATTTAGCCCAACTTTGATGGATCGAGCACATTCGTTGGCAAGCGCAGTCGGTTTGAGCATCACGACTGCATGGCACAAGACGGGCGTGTCGTGGCCAGTCGACCCGCGGCAGAATCACACATCTTTTACCCCCTGCACATCTAGTTCCTTTTCCCTTTGGCTGCTTGCTGGTCGGGCAGGCACGCTTTAGATAATCCCTGAGCGAGGCAATACAATGTTGAGCGGTACCCCACTCTACTTTACGCTCAACTTGGCTGTGATGCTGTGTCATGTGTGTCCCGGCTACGAGGCAGAAGGTGCAATAGTACCGTCTCCTAAGGCTCTGCAGTATGCTCGATTCAAGATGGGTATTATGCAACTCAGGCTTTACTTTCCCTGGCCTCCCGCTGCTTCTTCTTCTTCGCACCCTGCTTCATCCTCTCTGCCTTGCGCTCCAACTTGGTCTCGTACCTGAATTTGACCTTCTTCTTCTTGGGCTTGTCCGACTTTGGCCATGCCTTGGTCCACACCCTCTTCTCTGGCTTCTTCTCGCCTCCGCCATCATCGTCGCCATGCTTCCTACTGTCTGCGTCCTCGTCGCCTGGCCGCGAGAATCCGGCTTTTGATATCCCGACAGTTTCAATGGTCACCGTGGTGTACTTGTCCTCGTCGACGTATTCGTCCTCTTGGTTTATCGGTTCAGGTTCTTGGAAGCCCTGGAACTCTTCTTCTTCGTCGTCTCCTGAGCTGTCTTCGCCGCTTATGCCCAGTCCGCTGATCTCGCCGTTTGCTTGCTTGACGAGTCGATTCACCTCTTCAACGTGTTTCTCAAGGTCTACCTTGCGCTGTTGGCGGAGCTGTTGAGAGTATTAGTACTGCTTAATCATGCAAGCCCAATCTTCCAGAAGTTTGGGATAGGAACGGCCAGGTGGAAACAGAACTTACCTCTCGTCTGAATCGCAGCTTCTCTTCCTTTTCGCGCTTGGCAGCTTCTTCCTGTGCGAGCTTTGCGCGCGCGACTTTGCGCTTGTGGAAACCAGTGAGATATTCCTCGCGAGCGGCGGGGTCGAACGTGATTACTTCGGGTGTTGTCACGGCCGTCTTGCGCTTTTTCGATGGCGGAGGCATGGTCGTAGCAGTCGTGTCGTGTCGAGTCGTGTTGTGGTGAAATGGTGAGCAGAATGCTAGGCGTCGGTACGGAGTCGCTACTGGCGCGGAAGAGGCTGCGGAGTTGGAAAATTGTTGCAAGGGTCCTATGGACCGGGCTTTGCTAGCCGAGAACCCCAGATGTGTATCGCGACGAGGTACACAGTAGGTAACTCGGAGCCTAAGGAACATGAGTCAACTTGACTTAGTGCCTATGATTGCTTATTGTAATTTGCAAAATGAGTTGTCATCTACGACTCTGCTCTCACTCTTCCGCTGACCATGTCAACATCTTCATTCTGTACATGTTCCCCCAAGATCTTTCGCCTCCAAGGTAGGGACTCCAGGTGCTTCTTCGCTCGATTCGTGATGCACAAGGCGCCATCAACGTCTTGCAGACCAGGCTCCCCAAACATGGCTATCACCATGAGACCTAGAAATGAGTGATACATGTCCGGTGGATCCCCCGTTACTTTGCCAAAACCGCCCACCATGTGCTGCGTCTTGTCAAGCAGCCACTTTCTGATGGGGTTTGGGTCTATGATATCGAGATGGCCAAGGATCTGCAACGGCGTGCATGTCCAATACGCATAGCATGTGTCTGCTACCTTGTTACAGCGGCCGTTGAATCCCACCCATTGAAGCTCAAAATGCATATGTGGCCGACCTAGCTTGTTCGACTTGGCTTGTGTCGTCGGATAGGCGCCTAGCTTAACAAAAGTGTGCGCATCATGACACGTCTCCGATGTGTCGGTCTCATCGTTGAGAGTGTCTGCTCTATCGTCTTCATCTAGCGTGACAGTCTGTCGCGAGACAAGCCAGTGGAGAGTTTTTGGGACACTGGTGACGCCTCGAATGACGCCATCTGGTTCTTGTGAGGGTGGTAATGGAAGGCGGTCCAGAAATGCGAGAGCAGCAATGGCGCAGCACGTAAACCCAGCATGTGCTTCCGAGTACGAAGCCTCGGATATTCCTCCGTCATAGGACTCGGCGTCGCGTACACAGGTGACAAAATTGTCCACGTTGATGTCTGGAACGCCCTCGCAAGGTCCCTCGAGGTTTCCTCGTAAAATCCATCTGATGGCCGTAGCCATGTAGCCAAAGCGTGAGTCATTACCACCGTGCACGAAACCGTCGTCGCCCAGAGTCTCTCCAAAGCTGCCCTCGGGCCTCTGCATCTTGACGAGCCATGCCAGAATCTCCCTTCTCTTTACACGTTGGAGATTGTCTCCGAGTACGACGAGGGTGAGCAGAGCGAAGAAGGTACCGGGAATGTGAGCTGGGTCCCACTTGTCGTTGAGCTCACTGCTCAAAGGGCCAAAGTTGGACCCTGGCCATGGACGAAAGCCACCACGAGGTAGTTGACAGGCGTATACCCACTCAATGTGCCCTTGGCGCTCCTCGGGCGACAAAGCAGCATCTAGATCACCGAGAATATCGAGGGCAGAGACAGTGAAGAGGGCCAGCAGCATACGGTTGGCATCGTTGCTGGTGTAGAAATGGGGCAGCAGCGTCTTCAGGTTGCGCCTCCAGTACTTGATGTGGCGCGCATAGTTAAGCCGTGTCTCGAAAGGGCCAGCCATGGTTTGAGTAGGGGACTTAGCAAGGAACCGCGAGCGTGGAGCCGGGACCCGGTGCCGAGTGAGATTCGCTTGCTGCGAGGCACTGGCGAGGTTTGGCGGGGTTCTAGCAGCAGCAGCAATAGGAATAGCAGCAACAGCAGCAACAGCAGCAACAGCAGCGGCAGAGCAGGCCAATTTCGCCTGCGTGGAGGAGGGCGACGGCGGGTGACGACACCACAAGGGACCGGGGGTGGGGTCTCTCCGAGCGGCAGGCGTTTGGATCGGGCCTGACAGCGGACACGGCGAGGCCCACTGCACGCGGTAGAGGGAGCAGGTGAGGGTTAGTTGTCTAGGTATGCACAGGTTGAGGGTGCAGTGCAGTGCAGTGCAGTACCGGTACTATCTACTCACCTAATACTGCAACGCATGTACTGTACATCTCTACTGTGTAGTCTACCTAGTAGCGGTACTGGCACGGCTGCCCTGCAGGGCCTGGCGCCGGCGCGCGGCCACTCTGGCTCTGGCGGACGGGGATATTTATATCCTGTCGCCAACTAACACAGACCGGGCGGGCAAGGCTTGCTTAGGCGCTCCCTGTCACGTCCAAACGGCGGGCAGGGGTCAGTGAGACGTTCAGCTGGCTCTGCACCACGCACCACGCACGAGGCCAAAGGCGCTGCCCAAGCACTGCATCTTCACTGTGCACACTGCACCCCTCTTCTTCTCGACAAACTGCGCGCCTGCCTCGACCTCCCTCGACGCTCATTCTCTCCACGCCCCGCCGCTGCCTGAGTGCACCCACCTCCGTATTCCCCAGACGAGCCCAGACCACGCCCACGCCCACGCCCACGTCCACTCCCACTCTGCCTGCAGCGCGCCCTCTCTGCACTCACCCACCCACTGCCGCAGCCATGTCTGCCACGGGCTTCGCATCGTCCTTCTGGTCCAGCGACTATGCAGGAGGTGACGTCGTGACTCGGCCCGCCGTTCGTGGCACCCCCACTGACTGCTTGTAGGACTCGGCGTGCTCTTTGCAAAGCTCCAGCAGGGCGTGCAGGAGAACCAGCAGATCCTCACCGTAGCCCGCATGCGCGCCGACGCCGAAGAAGTCTATGGCAACTCCCTCTCCGGCATTTCGCCCGCCACCGACCGCATAGCAGGCGGCTTCACTCGTGATGAGGGTGCAAGTGTGCGCAAGGTACGTGCCAGCGCGAGCGAGCGCGAATCTGCCGCTGACTGGAAACAGGCCTACGAAGGCGTGCGCACCGAAATGGAGTCGGCCGCCCACAGCCACAAAAAAATCGCTTCAAACATCCGCGAGCTCGTCGTGAACCCCTTTGGACGCTGGTGTGATGCCCATGCTGCCCGTGTGCAAAGCTCGCAAGACGACCTGCAATCACGCATCAAGATCCATGATCGCCAGGCTGATGCCGTGCGCAAGTTCCGCTCGCAGTACTACAACAAGTGTCGCCTCGTAGAAGACTTGGAAGAGGAGGACAAGCTGGCTTTCCAGGACCCGCAGAGCGAAGCAGCAAACAGCCCCAAGGTGAAGGTCCCCACCATCAAGATGTCGGAGCCCGAGAATGAAGAGGAAGAGGCAATCGACATCGGCGATGAAACGTACCAGCCCGACCAAGTCAAGAAGATTTTGACGCACATGATGGACAACATCAAAATGTCAGAGGTCAAGGTTCCCATCCTCGGAACATATCAGAACTGCTCTTCCGGATCCGACATCACCGAGTACATCCAAAAGCACATGGCCGCGACGACTGTGAGCTACGCAGAACGAATCGGTCAAGATTTGGTTTCCCACGGCTTTTTGCGCTTGGTGGGAAATGTTGGTAGCACCTTCGCAAACAGCTCCCGCATGAGTTACCAGTGGAAACCAAAGGCTTTCCAACTCACTGGTCTGCCAGAGAAGAAACAACCCTTGGCTCGCTCATCCACTGCTATGTCCACATCGTCCAATGATAACTTTACAGTCGACTCGCCTGTAGGCACTGTGCAAGAGTATCTCCAAGGATGGAACCCGCTCAACAACCAGTACCCCAACGAGACGCCTGCGGACAGACTACGGCGAGAAGCTCGTGAGTCTGATGAGCGATACAAGGCAGCCGTGAAGAAGCTCGATTCGCTGCGATGTAACTTGGAGGAGGCCATGATTGATCACCTAAAGTTCATGGAACGCTGTGAACTGGACAGGCTGAAGGCTATCAAGGCCGTCATCTTGGACTTCTCTGGCGCTGTGAGCAACGTCATTCCAAGCTTGCAGAGCACGGTCGATAAAATGATGCTGTTCCAGGAGACCGTTCAGCCCATTGGTGACCTTCGTTACATGCTTGAAAACTACAGGACTGGACCTTTCGTGCCCAGAGTTACAACCTATGAGAATTACTACAACTCTGTCGACGGTTAGTGGGCCATTACCCGCAGGTACAGGATATGCTGACGCGACGCGAAACAGAACAGACTTTTGGAGTAGACCTCGAGGCCCGCGCTCGATCAGACAAGAAGCGAGTGCCTGTGCTCATCACAACGATTCTCACATTCTTAGACAATCATTATCCTGACTTGGAAGGCGACGAAGCTCGTCGTGGTATTTGGCTGGTCGATGTGCCGCTTGCACAAACTCACACTCTTAGGTCGGAGATCAATACCGGGAAGAGGTTCTCTGATGAGGTCCTTGAAAAGTACGATGTCCCCATTGTCGCTAGTGTTCTGAAACTCTACCTCCTGGAGCTGCCTGGTACGTAATTCGTTTCCCGTGGCTTTCCAAACTAATGGCAGTAGACTCGCTCGTATCCTCGCACGTTTACGAAATTGTCAAGACCATCTACAGTACGACGGCAACTGACGTATCGGAGGAGACTCGTGTCTCGGTACTTCAATCCACGCTCGGGCAATTACGTCTGGCCAACATCGCCACTCTAGACGCCATTTGTACCCACTTCACGCGTCTCATCGAGCTGACATCTGCCGACGATACATACGTTACCGCCCTGGCTAATGCTCTTGCGCCTTGCATTCTGCGCCCGAAGCAAGAGTCTAGCCTAACGATGAACGAGCGTTACAGCTACCGGCTTGTTCGCGATCTGTTTGCACACAAGGACGCAATATTTGGAGAACTAAAGCGTGCCAGCACGCTGACTCACTCGGCTTCTGGAGCTCAACGTCCACGGGCCATCTCCACAGATGAGAGCAACCGCCGAGCGAACATGGAAGAGCGACAGAGAGCCATTGCATCACAACGTTCGCCTAGAGCAACTTCGCCTGCGCCGGGATCGCGCATTGCTGGGTCTCATCGTCGTGACCGAAGTCAGACCCGCTTCCCTGTGAACACTTCATCGCCCACTGAGACGCGAAGGAGTGGTGGAAATCGCGGGTCCCTCGAAGTTCCTGGAAGCGAGGACAGCTCTACCACAGACGGAGGAAACGAGCCGAGCAATGGGGCAGCAGAGACTGTTCCTGTCCCTGCTCCTGTGGAGCACCCTACACCATCAAGTACACGAGTTCCTTTTCCTCGCAAGCATGCTGGCAGCTTGACTAGAGGCAATCGGGATTCGACAGGCAGCCTGAGAAGCGTAGATGATGCTGCTCCCAGGGGTGTTACGTTGGAAGACAAGCCCATGGATGACTAGTAGTCACGGGCGGCTTCTTCTTGGAGAGGTCATGATGCTTCCAAATGATTGCGATGCGGGGGTAACCTGGGCGTGCCACGCACGGCCTGTAGCTGACGATGCCATGTGACACAAGAGTTCGGTGGAGAAATAAATCATGAGCAGGGCATATAGAGTCGTATGTTAGCGCTGTATACATAAGGACCACGATGATAAGATGGCAATTTCGCATGCTGGTGGAGGAGGATAGATTAGCAATATGATAACGAGCACTATCCCTGCGCTGTACTAGATATCTACCTACTGTTGCGTCTGCATACGAAGCAGCCTCGTTCACAAATAGCTGTTGCTGGTACCTGGACTAACGGGGATAAATGGCACACTAGAATAGGATTCGCCAAGTCAGGTGAGCCACGTCGTCACTCACTGCCCAGGTGCCCCGGTGCGTGGTGGGCAGGGCCCGTTCCAAGCTGAGGTCGACATGGGGGCCGCACGTGTGGCTGGGCTGTTGCCAGCCCAGCTTCTGGAGCGTCTTACACCCGACTCGCGGCGTCTTTCTCTGGCAGTGTCGTGCCCAGCCGCAAAAATCTTTGCGCTGGTTGACTTGACAGTCTTCTCGCTCTTGCATCGCGTGCACACTCTTGTGCTGCCATTCCCCACTCTGCCCGTGGTTGCTCGGTGACTATCAGCGCAGCGCAGCGCATCCCCAGGTCCCGCCCCACGTTGATCGCCGCGCGAATCACAAGACGATCGCATTGCCAGAGTGCAGCGTCGCGCATCCAACCTCGCCATGTGTCTCGTCAAAGTCAAGCAAGATGAAGAGGTAGTCGTGCCGTACCGCGTGCGCAACCACTCGCCGCCTCGCCGCCGGGCCTCTCACGCCTCGGCACGCCGCTACTCGCGCACCACCGACGTCGTGCGCGAATCTCCACGGCCCTCTGCTTCGTACGTCGCAATGCCCACGCAGAAGCCGCTGCAGATTCCTGCGCCGCAGCCTGTGCCTGTGTTTGTCGAGCCACCGCCTGCGCCCATGCCCGCGCCCATGCCCGCGGCGCCTCCACCACCGCCAAGCCACATGTCAAGTCACCATACCAGCCATCACGGCGGCGCCCACTACGTCGAAGTGTCCCCGCACAGCTCCGTGTCCAGCCGCTCCTCCAGCCCCGGGCGCAGCGACTATGTGTACCGGGAACGAGAAGTGCGTCGTGAGAGGCAGTACAGCCCCGACCGCGCTCCACGATACGAGCACTTTAGATACGTGGAGCCGGCGCCCTCCGAGTCAGACCACTACCAGCGTCGCGACAGGAGCAGGCAGAGGAGCAGGTCGAGGGGCGGCTACGAGGACCCCAGGGGCAGTTATCGGGAGACGAACACGCGCGTCACGCTCGTAGACGAGGACAGCCGCAGGAGGCGAGAATACCGCAGGTAGGAGCCACTACCTGTATTTCCAACCCGTGCCATGGCATGGCCATGTAGAGGACATGAAGTTTGTCAATTTGCAGTGCATTGTACCTTGTTTAGACGAAGAAGAAGAATGAAGAAGCCAGACAGCCCGCTCTCGCTCCAATGTCGTGTGCTGCCCTTGAACCCACGCTATGAGGTCATGCATGTCCATACTCTACCGGTAGTAAGCGGCCCGGGTCCACTCATATTGCAATATGTAATTACATGGAGTATGTACTCTACTCTACCTTGGTAGGCCGTGTGTCAAGTCGTCGAGCAAGGCCGGTGAAGCATGGGGCACCCGTCGTGTACATGAAATGTCATCTCACACCCTTCCTTGACATGCACACGTGAATAGCAACAGTTACCCCCGTCGCCTGCAATCCATCCACGCATGTCTCCTCGTGCACTGGACATGACCGAACAGCCCACCGAAGCGACCAGCGCCCCGTCCCCCGACGACCGACAATGTCCATTCGTGTCCTGATCAAAGACTACCCACACCGCGCAATCGCCCTCGCGACCGCCTCGCACGCCCTCGTCCTCCGGCACAGCTCCTCCACCCCCGAGCCTAATGGCGGCTTTGGCGCCTCGTCGACGTCGCTGGGAAGCACGGGTGCGGGTGCGGGTGCGGGCGCGGGCGCGGGCGCAGCGCGGTGCATGGTCGAGTTCTCCAAGCTGCAGGACGTGGACCTCGACGACTACCGCGCACTCCACTCGGTCAACACGCACGGAACCTTGGGCTTGATCACCGTCAACGGCGATGTCTTCCTTGTCGTCGTCAACGGCGCCAGCAAAGTGGCCACGGTGCGCCCGGGCGAGACGGTGCAGCGCATCCACTCGGTCGGCTTCTACTGCCTGACGAGCACGAGCTACGACGCCCTGCTCAACGACGAAGTCAACCCCTACCCCACCGACACAATCGACGATGAGGGCTACGAGATGGGCTTTGGCGGCCGCAAGGAGCAGTCGCCCCTCGAACACCCGTGCTTGGCACTCAAGAAGATACTGAGCAGTGGCACTTTCTACTACAGTTCTGACTTCGACCTCACTCGCCGGCTACAAGACCGAACCTCGGATGCGGCTACCGTGTCCATTGACAGCCTCGACGCCGGCTTCCTGTGGAACTCGTACATGATACAGCCTCTGGTCGACTTCCGTAGCAGGCTTGCGCCAAGGGAGAAGGAGGCTCTGGACGCGTCTGGCATCTTGACATCGGCCATCAGAGGCTTCGCTCTCACCGTCACAGTCCCAAAGGCGTCGGCGCCCATCAAAGTCGAGGGGTCCGGCATGCCATCTGCCATGACACTCATCTCCCGCTTATCGTGTCGAAGAGCTGGCACGAGGTTCAATTCACGAGGCATCGACGATGACGGCAACGTGGCCAACTTTGTCGAGACCGAAACCATATATTGGGCACCATCGGGAGCTTGCTTTTCTTATGTCCAGGTTCGGGGAAGTGTACCCGTCTTCTGGGAGCAGCAGACGGGTTTGCTCCCAGGGCAGCAGAAGATTACCGTAACACGGTCTGCAGATGCGACACAGCCCGCATTCGACAAGCACTTTGAAAACCTAGAGTTCAGTTATGGCGCAATTCACGTTGTGAATTTACTGAGCAACGAAAAACCAAGCGAGATCGAGCTGTCACAAAAGTACAGGGGTCATGTCAAGAACAGCCCCCTCAATCAAGGCAGTGATAAAGATGATAGGACACACGAACTCGTTGCATTAACAGAATACGACTTTCATGCCGAAACACGTGGGCCCGGCGGATATGAAGCTGCTAGCATGATTGCGCGATGGATACAAACCTCCGCAGAAGGATTCAATTACTACCTTGCCGAAGAGACCGAGGAGATTGTCAGAAACAACGGGCAAGATTACATCGTACGAAGACCCATGACCATACTACAACAGGAGGGCATCTTCCGGACAAACTGCTTGGACTGTCTCGATCGGACGAACCTCGTTCAGACCATCATCAGCAAAATGGCATTGGAAATATTCCTCAGCCATAAGTCGCTCCGAGCTAGCCAAGACTTTTGGGCCAGACATTCAAGCATGTGGGCAGACAATGGCGACGCACTTTCCAGAATCTATGCTGGTACCGGCGCACTGAAGTCTTCTTTTACACGACACGGGAAGATGTCAATAGCGGGGGCTTTGGCCGACGCTCGCAAAAGCGCTACACGCATGTACATTAACAACTTCGCCGACAAAGGACGACAGAACACCATTGATATGCTCCTTGGGCGGCTGGTTGGTCAGCTCCCGGTACATCTCTACGATCCAGTGAATGACTTTGTGGTCGCGGAACTTGCTAGACGGTCCGCAGAATACTCCGAAAATGAGATGATCAATATTCTCGTCGGCACCTTCAACCTAAATGGTAAAACTAGCGGGATCAATGCAGACCTGTCGCCATGGCTGTGTCCAGATGTCGATGCCTCACAACAATGTCCCGAAATTGTAGCAGTGGGCTTTCAGGAAATTGTGGAGCTCAGCCCTCAACAAATCATGTCTACCGACCCAGATCGAAGAGAAGCCTGGGAAAAGGCTGTAAGAAATTGCCTGAACCACAACGCCGAGAAATGGGGGAAGGATGAGTATGTTATTCTACGCGGTGGGCAGTTGGTGGGAGCTAGCTTGTCCGTCTTCATCCGTTCGGACCACCTCAAGCATATCAAGAATGTTGAGGGTAGTCTGAAGAAGGTAGGCGTGGTCCAATCATGCCGAGTACTACTAAATGCTGACCATGAATTAAGACCGGCATGTCTGGAATGGCTGGCAACAAGGGTGCTGTAGCCATACGTTTTGAGTACGCCAACACCTCTATTTGCTTGGTCACCGCACATCTTGCGGCTGGCTTTGCCAATTATGAGGAACGAAACCGAGATTACAAAACTATCAGCCACGGCTTGCGGTTCCAAAGAAATCGGTCAATCGAAGACCATGACACTGTGATCTGGTTGGGTGATTTCAACTACCGTATTGGTCTTAGTAATGACAAGGTCCAAAGACTTTGCCATATCGGTGATCTTGAAACACTGTACGATAACGACCAGGTAGGCTGTATGAATCCTGTGCCGAACTTCTACTCTAACATTCGTGCAGTTAAATCTCCAGATGGTTGCCGGTTTGACTTTTCCATACTACTCGGAAGCGCGTATCACGTTCCCGCCAACATATAAATACGACTTGAATAGTAATCAGTACGACACTTCAGAGAAGGCGCGAATTCCCGCATGGTGTGATCGAGTCTTACGCAAAGGCGACAACATCAGGCAGATACACTATGATGCTGCACCGCTCAGATTCTCCGACCACCGGCCTGTCTATGCTACTTTTCAGGTTCGGATTCAGAGGGTTGATGACAAGAAGAAGGACGACTTGAAAGCAGCACTTTATAGGCAAAGAAGAGAAGTTGTCGGTGATACGAGAGCCGCAGGTCATCTGGGCGAAGACGAAACAGACGATGAAGATCTGCTCGGGTATGACAGTATAGAGCCGGGTTTACCACCTGCCAGCTCTGACAGACGGAAATGGTGGCTTGATAATGGTACTGCTCTGCTTCTCCCTATCGTAGTCTGGATACTTATATTCTCCAGGTCTACCGGCAAAAGCCCGCGTCCAACCGCCGTCTGATGGCTATGTACCGAACCCAAAACGACCGAGTAACCCCTTCGCACCATCTCCAGAACCAGACTGGGTAGATGTCAAGAAATTGGCAGGAAACAGCAGACCGGATCCACCGCCAACTCGCGGCTCGCAGCGCGTCCGCACAGGAATCTACGATGGCGCAGGGACAACAACTGGGTCGACAACGAGTCTACATCAGAGCGCGACACCGGTAACGCAAAATCCAATGGCACGTAGAATGATCGTTCCTTCCTACCCAGGGCAGCCAACGTCCCACGTACCGCACAATCCCCTCAATGGCCTTCGACGTAGCACGTCAAATGCATCCTCGCATTCCCTGCCCACCCTTCCCTACCACGCTTCTAACACCCCGTCTCTCCCACCCGAGGATCAGTATCAATCAACGGAAAAGCAACAGGTTTTGCGCAAAACCGCTCCACCGCCTATACCCAATAAGCGAGCCTCTCTCCTATCTCGCGCCATGTCTCCAGACGCAACGATAGCGACCTCGGGGCCTGGTAGTTTTACCTCGATCCCGTCGTCAGCACAACAGTATCGTGATGATGATCCTCCTCCACTGGTGAAGCGCAGCATGGCAGCTCCGCTGCCCTTGCGTAAACCGGCGCCGAATCAGCATGGACGGGAAGAGTTCAAACCGGCGCTGCCGCCAAGGACGGGGACGGGTTTGAGTGCAGTGAGTAATGGGAGTAGCAGACCTGGTGCTGGGGGTGGAGGAGCAAGGAATTTCTTGGACGATGAGCCTGAGGACTTGAGGAACTTGGGTGAGTGGGAGGTGCTCAGGCCAGAGAGGTAATGGCTTGAGTAAGAGGATGCTGTATTGTAGAGCTGTGAGATGCATCAGGGATTGGAGATTATGGTTGGATAGAGCGCCACGCATCAACTAGTTTCATCCACTTTCAGCCTTCCAAGCCTCGCACAAAGCCATTACTTCCATTAGCCCAATCACACCTACACGAAATAGGGGTGAAATGTGTTTCAATCCCGAACATATATATTCCCCAGGATTACTCGCCACTGGCTTTCATTTGCCGCGAGGACTTGGATTTATGTACATCTAACAACACAACACCATGAGAATTTAGCGATACCGACATGCGCACATGTGCGAATAGGTGACGGATCAAATTAAAAGGAAAGCGACGCCTTTATATACCTTGTAATGGCGCTTTGATGAAGAGTCTTCTTGTTTGCTCAAGTAATGTTTTAGCAGGTTAAGAATATACAGAATCCGCTGCGTAAGTTCGTCGATTGTCGTCTTTGTCTCCAAGTTTCGACTTTGGCCTGCTTCAACTCTTGCCCGCTTCGTACACCCTCGACATGAAGTCATCTACGTCGAGGTCAATGATCTTGTCTCGCAAAGTCTGGGCAACCTGCTCTGCGTCGCCTTGCATGCAACTGCCCTCAAGGATACCAGCGATGGCCACGGCGACTCTTGGAGGTATCTTATCGCTTTCCACAGTATACACATCCATGACTCGTGCTGCGTGCTCGACTCCTAGACGACCACAGAACAACGAGCTGAACATGTGTGCCAAATAGTCTCGTGGCTCCACACGTAGCTCCTCTAGCCGGGTTGCGAGGCTTGGGGATTTCTTTGAAAGCGCGTGTATTGTCGTAGAATATGCTGCATGGACAGCATTTTGATCCTGGATGAGGAATGAAAGTGGTAGAGGGCGATTGAGAAGGTTCGACAATGTAATGAAAGCCTGTGGGGCGGCTAAGTTGAGTAGTAATAGAGCTGCAATGTGATGTATGCCATCACTCGAGGACGAAATATCCGGTCGGTATGTGGAGTACGCAAGACACACATCGACGAGGTCTTGGTGAAGTGGCTGGGCGTCCTGGCTGGACGAAGACGATCGCGCCGCAAACATCTTTAACTCTGGGAAAACTGTAAATGTGCTCTCTACGATACGAGCAAGGCGGCCGCCGAGCGCTTCGGGACCGTGCTGCTTTATCTGCTTTTGTGCCTTATCCAAGGCGATGGTGTATGTTGCTTCTGTGACTTCCAGATCATTGCCTATCGCTTTTTGCCAAACTTCTCCTCGCAACCGCGGAGGGATCCCGTTCCACCACATCTTCCTGTGCGTCGCTCGAAGCTCGGGGTTCGTCATCTCGGTAGTCCAATTGGGAAGGAGAAGATTCGACCAGTATTCTGCCTTGATGCGAGAGGCTTTCTCGCGGGCCAAAGCTTCTTCCTGGGCGCGTTGGGCTTCTAGTCGTTCTGTGCTTGTCAGTCATGTGTGCAGAATAGCAGCCGCACACGAGAGAGGACTCACCTGCTTCTTCAATGCGCGCCAGCATACGCTGGTACTCCCTCAGATGCTTCTTTTCTTCCTTGGGGTTTTTAGGTGGCAGCCAAGATGGCCGCGTCCGGGAAAGATATTTTTGCTTCTCCGCCGACGGTTGAAAGGGGTCAATGAGCGGATCGCTTTTGCGCACAGGGGGAAGAGTAAGCTTCTTGGTCTTTGGTTCTGGCTTGTTCAATGATGTAGATCGCGCAAGCCGAGGCTGTTGTCTTTTCAGCTCCTGCTTTCGCTCAGACTCGGACTGGAACTCTTCCAGGGCTTCTGTAAGTTTCCTTGCATCTGCGTCCAGGGTACTGTATGTCTCGGTCCACGTGTGGGTTTGTTGCCGCACCAAATGCACACCAGGGGAGTGGTCTCGACTGGCGGGATTTGGCGAAGGAGGTTGTGAGGAGCGCGAGGCTGAAGGGGCGGGTGAGGTCTTGGTTGAGGATGCGTGCGCAATGCTGGCATCGGTCGACGTTTGGGGTGGGCTGTCTCCGGCCGTTGAAAGTGCTGGCGATCGGTCTTGGACAGGGCGTGGGGAAATAGGTATGTTCCAGATGACAGCGTCCTCGGGCAGCTCATCGTCTTCATCGTCACATTCGGCCTCCCTCTCTTTCACTGTTTTCCTCCTGGTGTCCTGCCACGACTGTCGTCTCGTGCTCAGCGAGGGGGAGGGCAAGACGTCCATGGTGCGAGAGCTGCGTCGCGAGAGGGTCCGTGGGGCAGAGGTGGCTGAGTGGGCACTCGATGGGGAGGACGAGCGGGAAGAGCGGTGGGGAGCGGCAAGGCTCGTGCTGGCCAGTGACGGGACAGAGGGCGAGGTGAAGCCTCGTCGCGAGAGCTTCCCAGGGGCCGAGAGCTGGCCCTGCTGGCCCTGCACCGCATGGTTGACGGGGCCCTTGAGGCTGGGGTACTTTGGCTTGGCGGTGCCCGTCAAATCGCGGAACGAATGCGAGGCCGAGGGCGGCTGTGAGGGCACGTGGGACAGGCTGTGAGTCGAGAGGATTGCCCTGGGGGCTTCGAAGACGATGCGGTTCGAGGGGCTTGTGGGCAGCGGGAACGAAGCCGGGCCCGTGGCGGCGCCGTGCAGGTCAATGTCCTCGAAGTGGGAGAGGTCGGCGGGCCCCAGGCAGTCGGAGAGGGTGGACGAGTGGAGGCTCGACGACTTGGACGACTTTGAGTTTGTCAGGTCCGGGGGGCTGCCGGGCGGGGCGCCAAAGGCCGAGTGCGCATCGTGGGCGTAGCTGAGGGTCGCCATGAGCGGGCGGGCGCGTCGTGGGGGCGTCGAGGGCAGCAGTCGCAGCAGTCGCAGCGGCGAGCCAGAGCCAGTGCGGTGAGGGCTGGGGTCGGCGCAGGCGTCGCGCTCGCAGGGGCGGGGGTTCAGCGGGCGGGCATAGTCGTGCGCGGATAGAAGATACAGGGTGCAGGCACTGGGCAGGGCGCTGTCGTTGTCGTTGTCGTTGTCGTCGTCGTCGGCGGCGGCGGCGGCGGCGGCGTCGGCGTGGTGCTTAGCAGCAGCGGATGCGCGAGGAAGTCGCTGCTGGTGCTGCACCAACAAGGCCGTGGCCGGCATCTTCAGGGGATTCGCCTAGCGCGCCCCAATCCCGGCCGCCCGTCTGCCGTGGGCCTGGCGTGTCAACGGCTGAAAGCACGGCGAATCTGCTGTTGCGACAACTGTCGGGGACCGCACCGGCAGACAAGACAGCACTTGTATGTACAATGCTATGCTATGCGCTGGCCCAGGCGGTGCAGCACTTGCAACAGCGCCGGCCACCTGCTTCAACGCCATGGTCTGTTGACATCACCGCCGTTCACTACACTACACTACTCCCCACTGCATATGCACCAGGCACTAGCCGACCAGTGGAACAAGGACCAAGGACCAGCACTTGACACTTGTCTTGACTCTTCCATTTGTTCATCGCGATCCCGCCCTGCTGCAGCCAAGCCGGTGGGCTCGCAGGCCAGCCACCAGCATACCGCCTGCTAACGTGGGCCCCAGCGCACATCAAACCTTGTCTTGTCCTCCCAAGCTCATGCTAACTGTATCCATACGACGAGCATCTCCCGCCCCCTACTTGCACATGCTGGCCGTGACTAACAATTCTCTCTCTGCCGTGCTCGAAAAACGCACAGCACCCAACCAAGCCTTCAGCCACGCCAACAATGCGCGGTGCTGCGTCTGCCGACGCTGGAACACCGTCTGGAAGGCCTTACACGCCAGCCTGTTCACTCGTCAGCAGCTGCAGCCATCTCCCATCCCAAGGCACTCGGCCTTGCCGCACTTACCACTGAAGTTGCCGTCGTGAGATCAGCTTCAACACACCGCCGTCAGTGCCACGCAAGCGTGCACGTCGCTGCAGCATCACGAATGCTAGCGCTATCATATTTTCCACCGTTCCTATCGTTGTTGAGTATGCGTTAGCAAGATCCTTTTGGTAGTCATGGCCACAGCCACGACCGCATCGAGTGCTCCTGGATATCCCCCCTGCAGCCGTCATTGGACGGAGCTGCCGAGACCTTCCTCCAGCTACGGATAGTCTACTACGGAAGATGCTTTGGGTAAGACTTTGACATACGGATAAGCAAGCTCGAACACGTCTTTCGCACCCTTGACAAAACGTATACGTATTCTACGCATCTCACCGCCGCTGAGTGGAAACTTCGATATAGGTTCGTCAACACCGTTCCAACGCTGTTCAGTGTCATGTCGATGAGCATCGCTTTGAGTTGAATCTTGAAACCACTGTCCACGGTCAGCCAATGTCCTCTTGGTAAGCACCTCCATTGGGCCATTGTGTGATCCAGAATGGCAGCGCATGTGTATAATAGCCCACTTACTTGAGTGCCTTGCGGTGTAGTGTCTGGCCCGGCAATTTCGACAGGTCTACTGTCAGAGAATTTTCCACATCTGATGCGCATCAGTCTCAACTTACAGACAATGGGCCAAACGTTCTCTTACCAGTCTTGTTAGGGCACTCTGCCTTCTTTTTGACTTCTAACGTCTCGGTATCGATGCAAACGCCACAATATGGAAACTGGGAGTTTGCGGGAATCCTTGCGATTCTGCCACCGTCATCCGTGAACATATCAAAGTTTGTGAGCGATTTACTGGGTCGAACAATTACTCCGTAATCCTTGTGACCACGATGCATGACACGCACAAAGCGCTCTGCAGTCGAGCGGTTGGTAGCAATCAACAGAAAGTCGTCAAGGAGCCGAAGCAGGAGACACCCCTCTTCCGATGCAAAGCCTAGTACATCGCGTTCAAGCTCGGCGTAGAAAAAGTTGCACAGGATGCTCGACAGCACGGAGCCCTGAGGAATCCCACTCTTCTGACGATAGTACTTCTTGCCGATCTTGACCAGGTTGCGCTCGACATGTTCCCGCAACAGTTGCATCAAGTCGTCTTTAGTCTCGTGTCGTTGTAAGTCGGTATTCACAAAGATCGTGTTGGCCTTCGTCCCTGCCAACTTATTTTGGATGAGCTGGCTAAATGACATGACTTGGTCAGTCGGTCCGCTATGCGCAACATAGCGCTTGAGTGGTTTGGGGTTGACGTGTTGTCCGTTGAGCTGCTGTAAATCACCCAGTGGGGCTACCTCGACATGTTTTCCTGTCGTGTAAGACTGAAGAGTCAAAAGACTATCGATCATTTGCAAGACCCGTCCTTGCGGAATTGTGTCAAAGCATGATTGTACGTCGACTTTAGCAAAATAAAGTGGCCTACCACTTAGGTGTTTGACGTGTAGTGATTCTCTGTAGGCTGTGATCTTGGGGAGCATGTCGCCCACAGAGAACAGAGAACCCCCGAAGCGTTCGAGCTGTAGCGACTAGGTGCAATTAGCAATGGCGTGAAGCCAGTCCGTAGTAACCCACCTTCTCATATGTGATGGCATTGAATACGGGCGCCATGGCGGTATTAATACTTATCCCTAGTGAAGTGACGCCATTTCGGATGACTTGTTGCCTACGCTTCAAGTTCATAATCGTTCTGAAGCCAACCTTTTTCGGCAACAATCGGATCTTGCTGAAACCTAGCCGTCGCGCGGATAGCAGCTTTCCCGTGTTCTCCACTGGCATTTCCTCAAACATTCTTGCCTTCAGCATCATCAGAGCTGGTTCTGTCAACATGCGCCACACATCGTGTCGGAAGTAGAATAGTCGATGCCGATGCACATTTGACTCAGTGACATGAAAATTAGATCTGATCAGAGGTACCAAGAACGAGTCGAAGAGCCAATAGACGAACTCAAAGAAAATCTCTTTGCGCTTCTTGAAGTCGGATGTGGCGAGCTTGTGGCTGTTCTCTCCACGCTGCAGATCAAGCCACTCTAATGTCGTAATCTGCCGTGTATGAGATTCGGGTCTTCAGACATGATGACATGTTACCTACTTGTAGCTTCTGCGTGACCTGGTGGAGGGTCAAGGTTTCAAATCTACGCAGGTGTATGAATCGATCTATCCAATACATCACGACACGCTTGTTGTCATCGCCACCCCAGAAGTCTTTTGGGATCACCTTAGCGATCACAGCGCGACAAAAGGCCGAAACATGTGCCGTAGGACATGCGAAGTCCGTGAAGCATGTTTGTTCAACCTTCCTGCGTTCTTCCTGGACGCCATTGTCGTTGTTGCAGCCATCTCCCGACTTGTTAGAGACATCGATGTCGTTTAGAGGTCGCCGATTCGAACGTTTCCAGTCTGGTTTTGGCGACAATGGTAAACCCTGTTCGTCTTAGTAGTAGCCTTTTCAGATGAGGGTGCACGCTAGTACCTCTATATGACAATGGTGCCGAAGGATCTCCATGTACGAGCACCGTTTGTGAAGGATTCGCATCTTTTTCACCAAAGCCCGTGCAGCACCTCTAAGTCTTTTTGGCACACGAGCTCTCCACCTCGCAATTTCCAGTGGATCTCCTGACTTTATCCCCAGCCTCTGGCACATGCTGTGATGAATATCTGATTCTCTCAATGTGTAGTCCTTGAAGGGCATAGCAGATTCTCTGGCGTCGACTTTCGATACGAAGGCATTGTGTAAGCTGAATTGACGAGGAAAGATGTATCGCATGATTTGTATCACATGGTCTTCGTTCTGGAGATCAGGATACCGATTCAAAACATCTGCAAAGTCCATTAGTGAATTATCAAGAGTTCAAGGAGCCCAGGTACGGACGTATATGCCGCATGCCAAAATTCACACCCCCTTTAGCATTGAGAGCTGCTCTCGCATACAGCATGCGACTGCGAACGAAATGAATCGAACCGAGCGTTCTGGTCTCACTGTTTAGACGATTTTTGTGTATGGGTACCTCGAGTGGAAGCATGGACTGATCGGTGCGGGACTCAAATTTCGTCCTAGACGGCTTCACTTCGGATATTGGCAAGCCGCTCAACTGATACAGGTTCCCGAGACCTTTTTCAATGGGAAGGAATATTGAGCAGTCTAGGAGTAGACCTGCCATCAGGCGATCGCCGCCTGGGCCAAGCAATGCATGCAGCCGACACCAAGGTGCCGATTTCAACGCCTTTGCTTGCTCGTTGGGGTGGCGCTCAATCAAGCCAGGGATGGAGCAGAAAGGCTTGTTATCTTCAACTCCGTGGTGATGTGTGGAGGCACCCCGTTGAAAACCATAACACAACAAATGGGCTGGTTTGTGAGTGGCTGATCGTTTGAACAAGCACCATATTACAAAGTCGACAATCTGTTTTTGATCAGAAGGGAAGCCAGTTTGTTTGTGGACGAGCGGTGCATAGCCGTGAACATTTGGTTGAAACATACCTCAGACTGTAATAAATACCCTGGGTTATAAGTGCCACCACTTGTTCCATGTGACCGCTGCTGCGTGAAAGCGTGAAAGTCTTGATGTCGCCACTTCACAGTTTGGTCGATAGCCTCTGCACATGTACCAGTCTCTATACCGACCAAAGTTGTGTCGAGCAAGCGTACAACCTCCTCATCTATTGGTTGTGTCGACTGTGCATTGGAAGCAGACGAAGAACAGCTGATCTGGGCTATTCTTCGACGTCTGTTCTTGGAAGAGTCCGAGAGTTGCGATAGGATATAGTGGCGTAGTGTAAGTACACGCGGGTATAGACGTCGTAAGACAGGATGGTCCACAGAATGAGGTGTGCTAGCGGCAGATTGGCTGGGTGAACCAGCAGTGCGCTTCGCTTTCTTACAGGGCGTTGCAGTGGCCCGAGAGACATGCTTCCGCTTCATGTTGTATATCAGAGGCTAGAGGCAAGAAGAATGATCGCGTACTCTGGGTTGTATGAGACTGTAGTGGAGTGGTGCCCAGGTGTCGAACTGTCGAACCCCCAAAGCATCATGTGGTAGCTGCGCGGACGCCCAGGCGTTCCTGACGCTAGTTTAGCCCTCCCGCATTCTCTACCATGTCGGTATCCCTGCTGTGGGCCCATGTCTTTTGCCTTATAATTTTCGAAACATCAAGCACCAAAGTATGCACAAGACTGCACGAGTAAAGCAGTGGGAGGATTATGTTCTACATTGTTCTCTTGGAAGACTCTTTAGTGAACGGCTCTATTTCAATTGTTACTTTTGACACTAGCTGGAAGAACGACTGCTCGCCATGGCGCTCACCTGCCAGCGGGTGCCAGATGAATGTACGCCAATGTCAATGGTGCGATCCATATCAATAGACGGGCATTATTCCAGCCGTCCATAGCGGGGCAGAGAGTGAGATGCCAAGTGTTGATATGCGTCATCGACAGCACATGCCTCAGGACTAGAGGTGGTAAGAGTGCTGCCCTAAGCTCAGCTACGTGCAGCCGGCGTCGGCTCACAATGCTCCAACATTGCTACTGGATACATAAAGTGATGGATGCCACGTAAACAGAAATCAGACCTCGTATTTCTAGCAATGTGGTTCTCCGTGTTTTCGACGGCTACAAGGCCCGTGTGATGAGTACAGTGTAGTACTGTTCCAGTAACGGAAAAGTGCAGGAAATTTGAGGATCAAGGTGCTCGCAGTACTCTCTTCGGTGATCAGAAGACATCCTAGACAACTCTAAGATAGGAACGCGTCAGCCTTGCTGTCCTTGAGATGTCAGTCGAAGATGTGCATCTTGTTAGACATCGAAGTGCTTTCCGCCCGCGGCCATTTTGTGAGAACAATGCTCATCTACATATGTCGTCTTTCACAATGCAAAGTCAGACCTCAGCTTTCGCCGGGTGTGTTCGAATGTAGGCAGAACGTACGTTGATGAAACCTAACACCATTGGATGCTCTCACTTTGACGTGATGAACTTTCTTCTTACCTTGGTTTTAGCGTATGCTACTGTATGTTGGTGGGTATGAACAAGACACATTTTCTGAGCGTAAGCACTGTGCGGTGTGCCTGGGCCCCGGGATGGAACGCTGATGGACACGGGACGGCTGCTAGCTCTGGGGCCGGGGAAGTGGGACGGATCAACCCTGAAAGAAGCGGCCGTATGTCCATTGTCGAGACAAAAATGAAGGATGGGGTTGGGGGGGAATCGGACCGGGCTGTGGGCAAAATGGTACACTGTACATGGCGTTTCATGGGCTGCAGCTGCCAATCTAACAGCTGCACCAGCCTGCAAGGACAGTTTCGTGACGCTGAGGCGGCCAGCAATCAGCTCTCCCCACCGGGCTTTGCGAAGCGGGCAACCACGACGCCGCCGCCCGCAACAGCGTACAGGTTGCCAGTCGCCTGCTCCAATTCGCACCACCAGTCGTCCCGCCCCCCGCCCCCGTCTTCCCCCACCCCCTCAAGGCATCTCGCACGCCTGGCCCAGCAGCGCTCCCGCCCCGAGCAGCCCGATCTTTTCACTGCGTCCACTGTGCCTCTACGGACCCGAGCCGGCTGAAACACCAGATACAGCGGTGCTGCGCCATTGGCCGAGCCCTCGACGAGAGCTGCTGCGTGCCTGGCGGTGATTGGACAAGGCCCTCCTCTGCGCTCTGCCCACCTGCACGGGCGAGGATGGAACAACAGAGCGCAAGACATGGAGCACGATGATCGCACCGCCGTGCTCAACTGGGTGCAGGCAACGTCCCTCGAGCCCCTCGACGAGAGCACCACCGCGCACCACGGCCATGTAGCCCATGGCCAGCGCCTCGACGACCCCGAGCCCCAGCCTGTCCTCGACGACTTGTACGCCATCCACAGCCCCTCTGCGCACCACGAGCATGGGCATGCCCACGACCACGACCACGACCACGCCCACGCCCACGCCCACACCGACGCCTCCCACGCCCACGCCCACGCCATGCCGTCGACCCGTCCGCGCACCTCGTCCTCGACCACCGGCGGCCAGCGCTCCGCCTCAGGCCCGCCCACCTCGACCACACCCACCCGCGCATCCCCCTCCGTCTCCAAGGTCAAGGCATTGGCCGAGAAGTTTGAACGCGAACGCTCGGCCAGCAGCGGCGATCCGGCGTCGACAACGTCTGCTGCCGTGCGCTCGCGGTCCCGGGATCCCACCCGCGCCGGCGCCTCCAGCTACGACCCAGCAACAAGGCGAGCGCGGACGAGCATGTCGTCGACTGCATCGACAGCGTCTGCTGCGCGCCCTGCCAAGGAACCCTCGTACGGCAACTACACCTTTTCCCATCTGAAGAAGCGCGAGCGACCCCAGCCGGCTCCTGCGTCCCCGCGCAACACGCACCGAGCCAACGGCAGCAGGGGCAGTGTCGACCAGCACATTACGCCTGCGCGGGCCAAGGTGGCCTCGCCCGCCCGAAGGCCGGCTTCTGGTGGACGACAGCCTCTGTTTGGCGAGGTCAGCGCGTTGCAGCTTGCAGGACCTGGCTTCGGCATCCCCACGCTCGACGGCGCCTCGGGCGACGGGTCTGGCACTTCGCACAGGGCTGCTGCGTCCTCCAGCGCGCCCCACGACGAGCAGCTGGCTGTTGACACTGCTGCACCGACGTTTGGCGCCGACGAGCAGACCGCAACGCCATCGGGACATGCAAAATCGCGCAGGCGGCGGTCGCCCCAGTCAAAGATACCCGTTCGTCGCCTCAGCATCACCTCCGACAGCAGCTCTTCGACACGCTCGGTAAAATACACGCCGACCCGCGTCACGCCTCACAGCAACAGAGCCTCGCCCACCCGCATGAGCAGGAAGCCCCTCACAGCAGGTGTTGTTGTTGGTCGGCACAGCGTCGACCAATCACCGTTGCCGGCCTTAGCTTACCGCGGTCATCGAGAGCAAGAGAAGACAATCGCTGCTGTGGGAACGAGGAGCGGACCAAGCGTGCCAGCCTTAGTGACTGCCCCGCCTCCACCCAATTCCCCTCCACTACGCAATTCCAGGGACCGACTTCCTCTGCGACCGTCCCCGAGCCCTCGATCGCAGAGCTCAGGGCCTCATGGGGATCACAGCTACTTCCCCATAGCGGACAGCTTGGACTCGCAGCAAGATGCAGCAGTGAATCGCGAGCAAGCATTGGCCATACAGCACGATATGGGTGGGCGTGGCCGATTCATCGATTCACACGACAGCCACGGTCCTGTTGACCATTGCAACCTGCCTTCACCGCAGCAGCGTTTGACCCTTCAGACATCGAGGCTATCACATTCGTCGCCCCGTGAACCCGCGTCCGCACTTACAGATTTTGAGGAATCACCAGTGCTGGGCATCCCCGGGAGTTTCATAATGACACCCCCAGCTACGCACCAGGAACCAGAGGAAAAGTTGCTTCAATCAACTGTTTACCATCGACCTGTCGGAGAAAATCGTGACCAATCCCCTGACATCGAGCAATCAGAAATTGGGGTACGAGAATCCATCCCCATAATGCTTGGTGAGGAGCAAATTTATCCATCCTGGGAGCGCACGTCGGAGATGCTTGGCGACACTCTTCCATCACTGGCCTTTGGACGCCAGCAAGAGAATACAGAGTCCTATGACATAGACGAGCCGTCGATGAACGCGCTCCGCAATCGGGAAACGTTGTATCCCGACGATTCCGCAAGCATTGCGCCGTACCGGGCAGTGGGGTCTTTGGCATTTGACAGAGAGACCTACAGTGTCGTTAATTCTGTTCTCAATATCTATCATCAAGCTCAAGTCATCTCTCCAGAGCTGGCGTCACTCTCGAAAGAAAGAGTGCAGCAGGTTTCCCCTGTGGTTGCGCAGCACAAGGACTGGTCATCGAAGGAAGCTACCGAAACTTATTTGGCTCGATTGCTGAGTGATGCTAACGCGTCATCTGACGGGTCAAGGAAGCTGCAAACAGACCAGGCTGGCGGTACGACCCAAGACCGGCCCCAGAGTCCTCAAGACATGATAGAGAAGGAGTCTGGAGGCACAGCGATTATATACCCCCCCCAATCGCGTCGGTACTCACGTGGATCCAAAGGATCTACGGCCACTACTATCCAGGAGAACACATCTCATTCTGGAAGCTCCTCTGGTAATCCATCACAAGATTCACTGCTCCAAAACTCGACGTTCGACCAGCACTCTACGCCTACAACAAGCATTGAGTTGCCGCAACTGGCATGGAATAACGGAGGCCTTGGGCTTTCTCTGCACACTCCTTACTCAAATTCACATTCACCACCAGCACATGCGCCACCACGCCCTGCTTATTCGCCTCCACCACCCCCGACCCAACCTCCCATCGAGCAGCAAGTCGCATCAACTCCACAGCAGCCGTCCCCACGAGTGCCCACGAACAATGATCAATTCGAGATGCATCCTGCTCGTGCGCGAACACCCATCATCCAAGCCCACGAGAAAAGTCTAGAAGACCGCTATGGAACTCCACAGCCAGTGGAGGCCACAAGCTTGATGTTGCCAGGAGGGGAAAAAGAGCAAAGCGGCCCCAGCGACCCTGCTAAACAAGCGCTTATCAGACGTTACAGGATTCTCGAAGAACTACTGACCACAGAGCACCAGTTCTGTATTGATATGATGATTGCGCACAACATCTTCGAGGCAACTGCTCAGAACCTCATGAGCGAAAGAGAGAAAAAACTTCTTTTCAGCAATTGCAAGGAGCTCGAAAAATTCTCGCTGTCGTTGTTCCGTTCGTTCAAGCGGGCGGCTAGGCCCATTGTCAATTACGAGATACCACCGCCTACCGGACCATGGAATAGAGATCCTTCTGACACTAGACCCTACAACCCTCCCGAATCGTCCCTCACGCTCCGTAGACCATCAGAAGACACCGAGGATCAGTTCGAGAACTGTACGCCCGACAATGATCACTTGACGTCGATTGGACAGGTGTTCCTCGACAACAAGGAGAAGATGGAGCGGCTGTACACGACTTATTTCTTGAACCAAGATAATGCAAGCGCTTATATCAAGAAGAATCAGCACAATCCGGATCTTTCTGGATGGGTCGTTGCCTGTTTCGAGCAGGTGGAAAACATGACACAAGCCTGGGATTTAGACTCATTGCTTTTAAAGCCATGTCAACGGTTACTCAAATATCCTCTACTCCTGGAAGGTCTTGCAAATTCGAGCGATCCTGATCATCCGGATTTGCAGAATATCTTGGACGCACGCAAGGAGTTACTCGCTATCAACGCACGTATCAACGAGGCCAAAGCACGTTCTGATACTTTCCGAGCCGCTGCATCAGAGGGGAAAAAGGAGAAGAGTAGAGGCAAAGGCTTAGGCAAGACATTCGTGAAAGCCTTCATTCCGAAGGTGGACAAGAATAAGGCGTATGATGAGGCTGACAAGGCGTTCAAGGATCAGGACTACAAGTCGAGAGAGCAGAAATTCGGAGGCCACTTCTTCCAACTCCAGATCGTCATTCGGGACTTTGAG
This sequence comes from Plenodomus lindquistii, assembly GCA_025504975.1. Lineage (NCBI taxonomy): Eukaryota > Fungi > Ascomycota > Dothideomycetes > Pleosporales > Leptosphaeriaceae > Plenodomus > Plenodomus lindquistii. The sequence goes on from JANUWI010000008.1 coordinate 872,831, forward strand.
CAGTATCTTGAATCCATTACGGAGCACTACTTGCAACTCAACATCGTCTTTCTAGGTTTCATCACTGTATGTGAAGTCGCACCATCTATATATCCAGAAATCGAGAGTACATGGCGTAAGTGGGCGATGGCTCATTTTGAGCTTCAGAACAAGGCACTCGAAGATCACGTAAGTCAATCCGCTTACGACCCACCAACCAAGAGCTAACAATCTACAAGAAAGCAGCTGTTCGCAGCCGTGTGCTCAAGCCTGTTGGTGATTTGTGGGAGATGTGGGTATCATACCAGAAGACGATCGAACAGCGCAAGAAGTATTTGCTTTACTATGTGAAGCACAAACAGCTTATCGATCGGGGCGAGAAGGTGGATCCTGAACTTGAAGATTCCGCGAAGAAGTTCACTGCGATCAACGATACACTCAAACATGAGTTACCATTGCTGTATGAGAGAACCAAGGGCCTCATGCGCACGTTGATGACTCTGTTCATGTGCCTCCAGAAGGATTGGTACAAGACCTGCTCAAAGAAGATCCTTCCGCTACTCGAGAGCGAACCGCAACACACCACCTCGCTTCGTTATGATATGGACTCATACGTCGAGCGTTTCTATGCAGACTACAAGCCCATGCAGGATCTTGCCAATAGACTTGGCATCGTCAACCGGAATCTCCTAGTCGACATTTCAAACATGACCTCTCCTGTGCCCACGCTCTCCTCTGACGGCGGAGGCTCTTCCCGCAATTCATCCTCTCGTCGCACAGAGTCTGTGGGTAGTGAAACATCCATGCTCGACGCGAGACATCGGAATAGCGGAGGCTATGCACCACGGTCACATCCACGAAATCCGGAACCGCCTCGCTCTACGCCAACAGGCCCAGCGTATCCTTCGCTGTATCAAGCCGGCTCAACAGGAAGAACTGGCCCAGGACCTACTTCCCTGCGCGAAGCCCGAGCACTAAGTCCTGTTTCGGACAATAGCGACGCAACAGTGATGCGTAGCGGCGAGCGCCGAAATACCGGTCCTTCCTCTGGCAACCACAACTTTTATGTTCTGGATGGAGTAGTTGATCTCGATGACCAATCGCCTTTCGGGCCAGGTACCTTTGACTTCCCTCCTCAACTAGGCCCTTCGTTCTTGTCCCCCACTATGCAGACCATCAGCCATTCCATATCAGCGCCAACGTCGCAGCCCACTTCGTTGCCAGGTTCAACGCGAACATCGGGCGTATTCAATTCCGCACTGCCAATGTCTGATTCTCCAATGCGTGGCAGCGTTGAAGAGTTACCAACCACGCCGGCCGACACCGACGAGCCCGAAGTTTTGTTCCTAGCAGCAAGTCTTTTCGAGTTCAATATTGCGCATGATCGTCGTGAGGGAGGTATTCCGTACCTTGTTTACGTGCCCGGCGAAATCTTCGACGTCATCGGTATGAAAGGTGAACTATGGCTTGCTCGCAACCAAGACGACTCTACAAAGACTGTTGGGTGGATATGGGAAAAGCATTTTGCGCGTATACTTCCTGAGGATGCATAGCTCTGCGTTCGCTTCCACGCTATCACTATTTCGTTTTGACATCCCGGCGTTTCTGGCGAACTTTACGTTTCCAACATTGCTATTCAGCTGGTTTGTCCTAGGATGGCCTTGCATGTATTTCCTCTATGTGATTCCCCGCCGGTTGTTCGCTTCTCCTCGTGCTGGCTCGACATGTGGAACATGCTCGGATGATATAGATTGGCGTCACGGCAGAGACGAAAGGGAGCATTCCGGGCGTATTTTGTGCTCGAGACAGAAATCTGTATGATTCACGATAATCGATCTGGTAGGGTTGGTATTTCTGTCTAGGTTTCTATGCATATTATATGATGACAATCAAGAGATGCGAGGCTTGTTGTCTCATGCATTCAATTATGTCTGTGATGCGGGCGAACACGATCTTGTCACAAAGGCTTACTCCTCCATTTCTGAGTCACTGTTGCTGTCTATATCGCTACCCGACTCGTCGTCGTCGTCGTCGTCGTCGTCGTCGTCTTCGCCTTCCAGGCCGTAGGCATCTTGGAAGTCGGTGAGCTGCTTGAGCTGAATCTTGAAGCCAGCTCCCTCGAAATCCTTCTTGAAGCCCTTTGTGGTCATTAGCAAGAGGGACAACCGCAGACTCCCCAGAAGGACGTACCTCGGTCATAATGCCACCGCAGGTAACGACAAGGTCAGCTTTCTCTGGAACAAAGATATTGGAAACGACTTCCTTCAAGATCTTTTGAGCATCTGCCTCTGTGACCCTGCGCACCTCACGCAGTGCCCACTCTTGCCAATCCTTGCCCACCCCACGTGTGACAAGGTCGATGAAGGAACTTCGCGCAGCGTCAACCATGGTTGCTCGTTCATCCACGAAATCGCGCACGATAGAGCTAATGGCGCCTTCGAAGGCCAGCTTCTCAAACATTCTCGTACCATCTCCATACTCCTGTACGACGGCCTTCGCTTTGCTGAACGCCGAGTATACATTCGGTGACCTGTCGAAACGGAGCTTGAGTAAACCCGTCTCAGAGTCACGGAAGAAGTTGGTGCCATAGGCAAGGCCAGTGCCACGAATGGACGTCCACATAGGACCTTCCACAGCGTCGAGATATGCGAGAGCGACCATGAGTACAGGAAGCTGTGGGTTCGTATGTCCTTTTGGACCCTTTGTCGTCAGGACAGCAAAAGACGAATCGATGGGCATTGTTATTATGTAGTGTGTCCCCCCAGGATTACGTCCGATTGCTGACAGCACCTTGTTTCTGTCATCTACTGGGTTCATTGTCGGCTCTGGGCCAGACTTGAAGGCGTTGGTAATGTGTCTGAAGGTTGAAACTGGGTTAGGTAATGTCTCCAGATTGGCAATGGTCAAAATGCGCATGTTTGAGAAGGTAAGCAGGTGTTTACGCAAAGCCTCTAGTTTGTCAAGCACCTGCTGAGGATCCGTTCTGAGCAGCTTGGAGATGCGCTTTAGGTAAACAGCTTTAATCAGCGTATTATTCGCACGCACAGACGAGGCTGCATCGTAGTGAATTATGCGGTCTACCGCAAAAGCCATGCTACTTCCGTCTCGCTTTTCGTCCGGTACGTCCGCCAGCATCTTCTTGACCGCAGAGACGATGCGCTCAGTGTCGAAGACGGAGTCGACTAGCATTGTCTTGAGCCACTGTACAACGGTCTCGAACTTGTCGGCCTCGGCGACGAAGGGAATGTAGAGCATCTCAGAGTTTCCAATGTCAGATCCACGGTCCATGGAGAACTCAATGGTATCTTGTTCAAGCTTCGTGATGACTTCTTCATATTCCATGCGCCTACCATCTTTCACAACAGGCGTGGCGAAGAAGTTGCTAAGGTAGACTCCAAGTAGAGGCTTCAGATCTGTGGGGAGCCGTTCGGTCCCGAGTACCAGACCAAAATGGACGAATGAGGTTGGTATATGTTCAAAGTGTATGAAGAGGGGCAGCCCACGTTCGTCCTTATCGACAATTCTTTGTATGTTGGTGACGGGGATGCCAAGGCTCTTTGCAAGCCCGGATCGTGCAGTAGTGGTCTCGAAGAAGTGTATTGATTCCGTGCTTGGGACTCTGACACTTGCAATAATTTCCTCTGGGATTGGCTTATCATTCTCCGCTTGAGCCTGGGCAAGCTTAGAGGAAAGCTTCTTCAAACCTTCTTTCCCAAATTTTTCTTGCTGTGCCTTGACACGGGCGACTTCATCTACCTTTGTCTTCTCGGACAACGCTTTGGAGGGCTTCCCGAGAATGGACACGTGATGTGCGTCGATCATCCACTTCTTCAAATAGGATCGCCAATCCTCCTCGGTCCATTTCTCCAGTTTCTCGAAGACGTGCAACGTGGCCATGGCATCTTCGAGATCAGACCCATCTCGGTTACCGAAGAGATGGTCCTTGATGATAGGATCTTTGTACTCATCTTGCCCGACCTCGGACGCGAACCGAGTCTGGCGATGGAAGCGGTGTAAACAATCCTTGAGATAATTCATGTCGAGCGGCTTGGACGCGTGCTCCTTGAGAACCTCAAAGAAGCGCTTTTCGGCCTCCGCAAGTCTGCTCGTTTCAACAGCCGACAATGTCCACCAGATAATCATGTCGTAATGGCCCTTGACCCAGAAGTACACCATACTAGCAAGATGCTCTTTCTCAACAAGCGTGTTTACCATGACCGACACGGAGGATCCAGCAAGATACATGAGCAGCGTATTGATGGCAGTCTCGCCCAAATCGTCCGTCGACTCTGGGCCAAGAAAAGCAATTTGGATCTCGCCTGTCGACTCGTCCTCTTCTGGAAACTCGACTATATCCACAACGGTCTTGCTGAGAGGGGGTGTCCGCTTAGAATCTACCCACGGACGTTTGAACGGCGCATTAATCGGCGGGACAAGATCTGCCACTTGTTCTTCGAAAGCATCCAAGATGTTGAGAAGGTTGGTATGATCAACCTCACCAATGATTACAAGTCGAATGTTCTTCGGTTGGTACATATCCCGATGGAACTGACGGATGCGTTCAGCGGTCAGGACTCGTAGATTGTCCATCAAGCCTCCAGTCTCCATGCGAAACCCGTCGCCTTCGGGATAGAGTAAGCGACGCATTTGAAGATCCATCAGATCACCCTGCAGGTTTTGGCGGCCTTGCATCTCGGAGTAGACCACACTGTGTTTGATCAGTCAAGTATAGACGTGTTGTATGCGCCCACGTACCCAGCATCCTCACCTTTGCCGTCGACATGATGCACTTCTGTGTAGCACCCGGCGTCGGTTAGGGTTGGAGCAACCAGATGATCAAGGTAAATCGGAAGCAACTGAGCGAACCCCTCCCATCCAGCGGTTGACAGCGTATACACTGTCTCGGCAGTGTCTGTCCAGGCATTTGTGTCTGAGTACGACCTAGTGGCGATTTTGTCCAATACTCCCTTGTATGGATATTTCCTTGAGCCCATGAAGCAAAGATGTTCAAGTGTGTGAGCTAGGGGGTGATGAGCTTGCGTTGAGAAATTATCAAATGAGCCGTGTGCAATACTCACGGGAGCCCGAGTCGTCGTGAATCTCGGTGGCCACAGCAAAGTTTCCGTACACCTTTGGACCCTTTCTATCGACGACCACTACCCGTAAGCCGGTCCTTTGAGACTCATACTGGGTGAACTCTGCGTCTGCATAGTTGGCCTTGAAATTCTGGATCCTTGTGAAGTGCGACTCAGATTGGAGGGAGCCCATGATTTCGAACTGGAAGGTCGAGTGTGTGTTGTCTCTGTTAGGATGTACGTCGTGTTGGACCACAGGTAGATTGCATGCAGGGGCCCCTTTGTGCGGTGCCGGTTTAGTACTAACATTGTTGTGTTAATCGGTGTTCTCCAGCGCAGGTATGCCGTGCAGACTCAGCCATGGTGGATGGATGGTGCTGCCGTCCTAACGCGCACTTACAAACCTGATGTGGCGAAACAAGGAAAAACATGCAGCAAGCCTCTCAGAGGATGCGAGAGTAGAGGGAGGAGCAGCTTGCGGTCGTGTTCTTCCCCTCAAAGCTGGCCAGGTTAACGTTGGTGGGGGCAGGCAGGCAGGCGGGGCACGTGCAATGCAATGCGCGCAAAGGATCGTCATGGTCAGCCGGGCACAAGCTGCAACCACAGCCACCACAAAGAGAAGTACACATACAGACGCTGCAACTCGACACCGTTCTGCCCGTCGGGACCATGGCCTGCCAGCAATAGCCCATGGCTGCACCTTCGGCACCGGACGCGCAGACGCTGGGCGACGCGGTCCTGCAGTCGGTCCAACATGGCGTCTTCCCCCAGGACGAGCATGTTGCGTCGGCGCCCGTGCCGTCCAGCGCGCTTCCGACTCTGCTCGACGTGGTCGTGAAGGCGCGCGATGACACTAAAGTAAGTAGACGGGCGTGTGTGGTGACGCTAGTTGGACGTGGCTCATTGCGCAATGCAGGCTCAGATACGCACCCTCTCCCGTGAAGCAGCGCCCGACGTCGATGGCTGGATCACCCAGGCGCGCAAGCTCCAAGACGACATCAGGCGCTCACAGGCAACGGCCAAGGAGATAGTCCACCACGCCGAACATGGCAAGGAGCTCACTGCACGGGTGCACGACTCGGCCACCAAGGTCAGTCTGCTGCACTCGGAAATCGCCTACAACGAGAGCCTTGCAGCTGTTGTCGATCAGCTGAGGGACATCTCCGCCCTTATCGACTCTGCGCAGAGCGCAACTGTTCATGGACACGTCATGCATGCGTTGCAGACTCTGGAGGATGCGCACAATGCCTTCCAGCGACTGGGCGCGTTCGAGGCCACTCGAGTTGTCGGCGTCCTTAAGGCCAAGGAACATGACCTCAGAAATACAATCATACAGACCGTCATGACCGCCTGGAACGCTCTGCTCACAGCGGATGCAGCCAATGCCAGCATTTCGCTAAAGCAGTCTGTCCCAGACGGAGCCGCAATGCATATCGAAACTGTCATCGATGCCCTCGCGCGGTTGGATTTGCTTGACGGCGCCATCGCGCGTTTGAGCCGTGACATAGACAGCACGATTGTCTCGCATCGTCTTTCCGCTGCACCTAGCTCAGTCGCCTCTGGTTTCGTGATTCAAGACGATACCATTCGACGTGAGGGGGCTGTCAAGGACGGGAATGTTAAGGGTGCGCTGGAGGACATCCACAGGTTAGCAGAGTACTTGAGTACACGTCTACCATCGCGAGTCGCAATTCCTCTTTCCGCGAAGCTCATCCCACTAATCGCATCGCGCTTGATTTCGCATTTTCTCCTCCCTTTCGTGCCTCTCACCACGGCCGAAGTCCAAAATTTCCAGGAAACGCTCTCATACGTCTTGGGTCTAGTAGAGTACCTTGACGAGCTTGGTTGGTCTGGGCAAAATCGTTTGACTGAGTGGGTCGACAAGTCGGCCGAGATCTGGCTAGCAAGACAGAAAGAGTCGGCTATTGCTCGTGTGCAGATCCTTTTGCCCAGGAAAGTCCGAGAGAAGAAAGCCGTAGAAAGAGTGGAAACACAGCTCGTGTCCAAGGGGGATGCACTCCACGTTGGGGGCGGCGAGGAGGCCGACTGGGGTGCCGACTGGGATGAGCAGGACGAACCAACCGCAGAGCAGAACCGCCGCAAAGACACTGTAGAGGAGGAGGAGGACATGAGCGCCTGGGGTGAAGAGGACGATGTCACCAAGGAGAGCTCTGTGAAGGGTGCTAACACTCCGACCTTGCCGAGTGACGAAGACTTGGATGATTGGAGTGCTGATTGGGGCGATGAAGACGAGAAGAAGTCAAATGTTCCAATACAGCCCGCGACCAGATCTTCGGATTTGACAGGAGGAACTGTGAAATCCCTTCCTCACAAGGTTGCGGTAGACCAGGAATTGACGCTTCGAGAGACCTACACTGTCACCGCCATCCCGGACGCCATTCTTGATATTATACTACAGCTCAATGCAGATGTTGAGACTTTGAATGGACCTGCTCTTTCACAGTCTGCCATTACGCCAGCTAGCGGGGGACTGTATGCTATACCAAGTCTTTTGCTTGCAATGTACAGAGCCACTGCTTTAATGCATTACTCACGAGACACTGCGAGCAACATGCTCGTCTACAACGACTGTCAACGACTTTCAGATCGTTTGCAGATTCTGCTACGGGAGCTACGAGCAAGCGACCAGACCAGCGCATTACCTCGTCATCTACAGCCCTCGGTTCGCCTTGTTCCTCGATTGGAGGCTGACATCAAGAGCATTGATGGGTTTGGTAGGCGCGCGTATGGACGCGAGATGGAGTCGCAAAGGCAGATACTGAGAGACCATCTCGAAGATGCACAGGGCTTCCAAGGCTGCACCAATATGCCGTTTGCCGCCGTATGCGACAACGCTGTTGCTACCACGATTGACCGGATTAGTGACGTAAAGCGTCAGTGGCAGAATATCCTCTCTCATAGCGCTCTGCTCCAATCCTTGGGCTCGCTAGTATCCGCCGTGTTGACAAAGTTCTTAAATGACGTAGAGGAGATGTCCGACATAGCCGAAGACGAGTCGCGGAAGTTACACGGCTACTGTGTCTCGCTTGCTAGCCTGTCACAACACTTCCAAACACAAGACGGCGGCGGGGAAAGTAGAGACATGGTGAGCATGTATACTCCTGTTTGGTTCAAGTTTCAATACTTGAGCGAGATTCTGGACAGTAGCCTTGCTGACATCAAATACTTTTGGACAGACGGCGAACTGAAGCTTGAGATGGAAGCTGAAGAGGTCGTGGGTTTGATCGAGGCATTGTTTGCCCCTAGCGATCACAGGAGGCGAGCCATTGCTGAGATTAGACGAACGACCATGCAATGATCACTCAGGTAGAAGACGTTCCATAGGACGATGTTGACTAATCACATCTGTATCTACATAATTATGCCTGACATTGTTTCTGATACATGGAGCATATATTGATGATGCTTGAATGTAAATTTGCGAACCGAAAGCACAGTCTTACTTGCCCAGCTAAGAAGGCTGTGGCCTACTCTACTCTAGCCTGAGCGCGAGCGCTAGCATGCAACGGAGCTTCGTGAACGCCGACTGGCTGGCGGTCCCGCGCTACTGCGCTAGTCTTCTTCCGAAAACATTGGAGGTCCGAAATTTTGTGGTCCTCGGATCTTGACTTTGTAGAAACCAAGTCTGCTTGCATTCTGTAACATTTTGTTCAAGGAAAATGGAACCACAGACGTCAGAGACAAAGGTGCAGATCCGCCTGAGCACTCGCGACCCAAACCTGCAGATTGCTGAGGAGCCCACAACGTTACTTGTCCAGACGTGTAAGTCACTGCCCGTTCATATGCAATGCTTGAGTTGGACGTATGCTTGCGTGCAGTTGTTAAGATATTTCTACGCACAGAGGCGGCCGACTCAACAATCCTGGGTAGGCGCAAAAGAAGCGCGATTTGCTAACGCGCCACAGTGTTGACTCGTCACAAACTTTCCACGCTCGTCAACGATCTGCTGCACCGCGACGCCAATCGCATACCCTTTGACATCTTGATTAATGGCGAATTCCTCCGGACGACCATTGACGAGTTTCTTACGAAGAATGGCATCAACGCCGAGTCGACGTTAGATGTGGAATACACGAGGGCTTTAGTCCCCCCGCTCAATGTCACGAGCTTTGAGCACGACGACTGGGTCTCCGCGGTGGATGTGCTGTCGCAGTCTTCGGCTGCAGGGACATGGTCAGATGCAGGGGTTCAAAACGGCCAGGAAAGAATTCTTAGTGCCAGCTACGATGGGCTGGTGAGAGTATGGAATACTTCGGCGGACGTCCTGGCGACTTCGGAAGCCCCTAACAACGGTGGACGGGTCACCAGTCTCCGGGCGGCGAAGTGGCTGTCGGACAAGAAGTTTGTAGCAGCAGGTCTGGACAGTACTGTTCGCGTATTCAAATACGACGATGCGGCGAGAACGATCACAGACAGTTTGGAGCTCTTCAACCACCGATGGGGTGTCGAAGATATCGCCGTCCACGGACCCTCGAGAAGAATACTCTCCGCATCCTCCGACACCACCATCTCACTATTCTCGAGCAACGCGAAGGAGAACCCAGCGGCACCTGCCAACTTCATGCCAAGCTCAACAGCAGCGTCCAACAAACGTCAGAAGCTGTCTAAACCAGACCGGACAGTACCTGCCCGTGGTGCACTCGCGACTATGTCTGGACATACTTCGCCAGTATCGAGCGTCATCTTCAAACCCGATGATGCAACAGTCGCCTATTCAGCATCACATGATCACACACTCAAGACATGGGATTTACCTACGTCGACTTGTGTCGACACTCGCACAACCGCCCAATCTCTTCTCTCATTGTGTGCCATTCCAAGCCGGAACTTGCTCGCAACGGGCACCTCAGCACGGCATATTACACTCGTCGATCCCCGCGCTTCGGCTACACAAATCAGCGTCATGACACTACGAGGCCACAAGAACGCTATTGTCTCCCTCTGTACGGATCCCTCGTCGGAATACCATCTGGCATCAGGATCCCATGATGGTACGGTTCAGATCTGGGATCTTCGAAATGTTAGTGCTGGTGGTCAGATTGGCGAAGGCATGACAGGCGAAAGCGTGTACACGATCAACAGACAAGGACAGGCAGGGCCGACAAAGGGCCATGGCGAAGGTCTGAAGGTGTTCAGTGTGCAATGGAATCGCGAGGTGGGCATCGTGTCTGCCGGCGAGGATAAACGTTTGCAGATCAATCGCGCTCTTGGGTCCTAAGTGGGTACCTGAGCCTCTAACATGACAGCGCTACGTTGGGAATTCTGCAGTATCCAAGTTGAAACGGTAGCTAGGGTTCAGACGTGGAGAAATAGATACCACGGCGCTTGAAGAGAGTGCTACCAGATCATACCAACCACATTCTGTCGCTGATTGCCTATCACCTATGGATCATCTTAACTAGAATCTTGTGGTCTAATGGAGGCACACAAAGCCCGTAGCTATACTGTCCAGCCCCAACGCCTTTTGCATGCATATAGGAAAGGGTATCATGTTGTCACTGCTATAATTCTTACAAAGATTTCTCCACCTCCTCGTCCGTACTCAGACTAGATGGCCAGGGAGCAAGAAGTTTGCAACACCTTCTTTGACCGCATACTCATGCTCGCAGCTGCCACAGACCAGCTTACCCTCTTGTATGCAAGTCTCGAGCAATATTCTGTGTAGGTCCTTTGCTGTCTGACTTGGTGTTTCTGTAGCCTCCGCCCCTTCTGTTGGTTGTGACGGAGCAGGCGTGATGCTTGAGGATTCGACGAGATCTTCGGGGGTGGGGAGTGTCGTGGGTAATTCTGGGAGGCCAAGCTGTCCCACGCAGTCAGTACAGTCTCCTGTGAACACATGCGCCAATGCTATGGGTTGTCCAACCACGGGGGACCTCCGTGGTGCACTTACCTCTTTGCATATGGATCTAAACTCTTCCCACATGATCCGTGGCAGAATGTTCTTCAAGAAGGGTAGATTGATTTCAGCCTCGACGATCTCGAGTTCGGCTTCTCGTGGATGCAGTGGAAAAGACGCGGGGTTCGTTTTGCAGGTCTTGATGGCGCAAGTTAGGAAATTCAGCGTCAGGAGCTTCATGACGGTTGGATGCTGGCTTGGCTCTGTCTTGTGAGATGCTCGTGTCGCCGACGGATTGGCGTGCTTGGGGCGCGTGGGTGGGCTCGTCGTTGTGTTGATTTACGCCAGCGCCGTGAGAGAAATAACAATTTGTTGGTTCGCGGCGGGGCAGCGCGCTAATGTAGGGTTTAAATTTAAGCTTAAAGTGCTCTCGCTGGGTTTCATGTACATGGAGAAGTCGACACAGAAATAACTGCAGTAATTTTCTAGTCTATGGGCCATCTCGACGACTGGTGCAATGCTGATGAGAAATGTCGGAGATGGCGAGTCCAGGAACACAAGACAGCTGTAGATGATTTGCAATGGAACCGACGAGACCAACACAGGTGGACGTCCTATCGGCACAGGCGTCTGCACCGGGGCTCATGGACCTCGATCTCGACGCGTCAACCTCGACATGTATGTACGACCAATCATTGCGCTCTCTCCCACTGCAAAAGCAGGGAGAAACCGCACCCAAGATTAGCCACTTGACTTGTTCTCCACTTCACATGACGGTTTTCGTTCTCATGGAGCCCTCACACCGCCCGCAGGCGACGGGGCTCTCCAAAGAAAATGCTTTTCGTGAGTGTGCAAATTTGCGTTGTTCAATAATGAAAGAGGAACGACGGGCGGACGCGAACAGGGTTTTATCGAGCATGGCGCGGCACAACTTTTGTCCGTGGAGCTGGCTTGGCGGGCGCCCCTCCACCCACGAAGTTTGATGGACGCAGCCTGCACCCTGTCTGGTTGAGTCACTTTGTGGGTTTTGGACGCAGCACGCAGCACGACGCCCGACCAGCGACGCCCGCCACACCGCTCACTACCGCCCCTTCTTAGCAACCCGCAAGCAGCCCCTCTCTGCTGCACTCCGCCCCGAGGCTCCGTCGAATTTGCGCACGCCGCCCAGCATGGAGTCCGAGTCCGACCACGATCACCGCGATGACGAGAGCGTGTCGGAGCAGGAGGAGATTGAGGAGACAAAGCCCAAGCCCGCCCTGAAGAAGGGCCGCGACGTCCTCCCGCCCGTCGAGCGCCCAGAGCTGCCGTATGTCGCCCCTCTCCATGCTCGCACAGTCGTAGCTAATGCGCACAAGCGAACAGCCCGACCCCAACACAATCGACTTCTCCACGCTGAACCCCCTGTCGCCCGAGATCATCTCTCGCCAGGCCACAATCAACATTGGCACTATCGGCCACGTCGCCCATGGAAAGAGCACCGTGGTCAAGGCCATCTCGGGCGTGCAGACGGTGCGTTTCAAGAACGAGCTGGAGAGGAACATCACCATCAAACTTGGGTATGCCAACGCAAAAATCTACCAGTGCGACAACCCCGAGTGTCCGCGCCCAACATGCTACCGATCCTACAAGAGCGAGAAGGAGGTGGATCCACCTTGCGAGCGGGACGGATGCGGTGGTAAATACAGGCTCAAGCGCCACGTCTCCTTCGTCGATTGCCCGGGCCATGACATTCTCATGAGCACTATGTTGTCAGGCGCCGCCGTCATGGACGCTGCATTGCTCTTGATCGCCGGGAATGAGTCTTGCCCGCAACCACAGACAAGTGAGCATCTGGCGGCCATTGAGATTATGAAACTCAACCACATCATCATCCTTCAGAACAAGGTTGATCTGATGCGGGAAGACAGTGCGGCAGCCCATTACGAGTCCATCCTGAAATTCATCCGAGGAACCGTCGCCGATGGCTCACCCATCATCCCCATCTCCGCCCAGCTCAAGTTCAACATCGACGCCATTAACGAGCACCTCATTAGTCAAATCCCTGTTCCCGTGCGAGACTTCTCCGCAAAGCCACACATGATTGTCATCCGGTCCTTCGACGTCAACAAGCCTGGCGCGGAGATCGATGAGCTCAAGGGTGGTGTTGCTGGTGGTAGTATCCTGACGGGTGTGCTCAAGTTGGGCGATGAGATTGAAATCAGGCCGGGCATCGTGTCGAAAGATAGCGCCGGAAAAATTCAGTGCAAGCCCATCTTCTCGAGAGTGGTCTCCCTGTTCGCCGAACACAACGATCTGAAATTCGCAGTGCCTGGAGGACTTATTGGTATTTATTCCTCTGGCCACGGACTACTAGCCTAAGCTAATCTATTTGATAGGTGTCGGCACACGAGTAGACCCTACTCTATGTCGTGCGGATCGTTTAGTCGGGTTTGTGCTTGGTCTCAAGGGACACCTGCCTAATATCTACACTGAACTCGAGGTCAACTACTTCCTCCTTCGAAGACTGCTGGGAGTGAAGACTGCCGATGGCAAGCAGGCCAAGGTTGCGAAGCTTGCGAAGAACGAAGTTCTTGTACATGATTAGTCCCGACACAATGATTGCATCAAGCTAACATTCACCAGATGGTCAATATTGGTTCGACAGCCACTGGTGCCAAGGTCATTGCTGTCAAGGCCGATGCTGCTCGCCTGTCCCTTACTTCCCCTGCATGCACGGAGATTGGCGAAAAGGTCGCTCTGTCTCGTCGTATTGAGAAGCACTGGCGTCTCATCGGATGGGCCAATATAGTCGCGTAAGTTTTGTGGATTTGCTGGCACCGTCAGACTGACATGCTAACGTTCATATCAGCGGAAACATCCTTGAGCCAATTGTCGATTGAGAATCTCGTCTCGATCAAAGTTCAGGTTCAGCATAGAAAGTGTGGCGAATGATTCATGACAATAAGCAAGGTAGGCTGGGCTTGAATGTTGCGTTAAGGTTTGAAGTAATTCTGGCCGGCGTTTGTGGCAGTCGGAGTGCCGCAAGGCCGTGGACGGATATGCCCAAAAGTTACCGCGCAACGGCTCCAAGGGAGTGAGTGGTGTCTCCGACCATGTAGTATGACGAGGCCTAGGCGCCCCAACAGAAGAGCCGCCTGTAATGCATATGTGTATGGTCCGTCTGTAAAGTGTTGAGCACGCAGGTGATTGCGGAGTCGAAGAGGATCGGCGGTACCGTCAGCCGATTTTCACATGAAAGCCAAATGCGGATATATGGGCACGTCAGGCTAGAGGCATGTCCGCTGCATGCTCCCCTCGTTACACTCTGACGAGATCTTCCTTTGGGTCCCGACTCCCAGCTTGTTCTGCCCATATAAGGAAGGGCTTGCGAAGGCTGCGTGGTTGACTCGTATACGGCCAAGCAATTCTCCATAGTCCACGTGCACTGACTCTGTATCAGAGTCTGACATTGGACTCGATTCCGCAGAGTGCCTCCAGTGGCCACAGACGCGAACCCGGGAAAGACTGCCCGGCAGCTGAGCGCGTCTCTAGAGCCTCGCTGGATTTGCTGTTTGTGTTGGCGCCTGTTGCCCGCAGAGCATTGTAGACACCAAGACGGGTGTGCAGGCGGGAACACCATGGCAGAGAAGGCTTCTTCCTACACGGCGCAACCGGCCCCCCACATCCACCGCCCCATCCCACGGCGCACCTTTGATGCTGCGGCGCGCAACGACACGGCCGACTCGCCCACGCACGCCTACACGCAGGCCACGCCGCCAGACACCCACGAGACCAGCCGCTCCTCCGACTTCCTCGCCCAGCTCAATGCGCGGCTGCTGCGAACCTACGACGCGCGCAATGCCGACGCCGACGAGACCGAGGGCGAGCAGAAGCCGCCGCCGCGCAGCAAGAGCCTCCTGAACATGACGAGCAGCACCCTCTTTGGCATCTACGACGAGGACATGGGCGAGGGCACCGCGGGCGACCGCAGCATCGTCGAGACGCCCTGGGGAACGGGTGCTGAGACGCCTGGCCACACGGCCATGGGCTTGCATGCCTGGGACACTGGCGCAGCGAGTCCAGACGGAGGCGTCAGCATCAGGAAGCACCCCCACAAGCATTCCGCGCCAAAGCATCCGCGCCACGGGCCCTGGAAGTACGCCGTCATCACCAGCAAGCTGGCGGCCTTGTACCTGTTTGGCGCCATCTACGGACTCATCGTGTCCCAGCTGCACGAGACACGGCAGCTGGCGGCAGTACACGTCCAAGGAGTAGACCGACGGAGTCGCCTCTACCTGCCGAGCTGGGGGTTATTTGGTCTAGTCTTGGGGAGCCTTTTACCCTATGTCGACCTTGTGTGGGATTCGCGGCGTTTGGAAAGCAACCGACAAGGGCGGGAGCCTGACAAGCATGAGTCTCCCATCAGCGAGCAAATCAATGATGTAGTCAGGAGTATAGCCGCCTTCGTCGGTATTGCGTTTGCCATTGTAAGTCCCCCCCCCCCCCCCCCCGCGACCATGCTTTCGCCCTGCGAAGACATCACCATTGACACGCTATAGCGCCGTCTCCCCTGGCAGTCTACTCTCCAACTCACCCTTACCCTCGCTCTCGTCAATCCGGCGCTGTGGTACATTCTCGACCGTTCCAAACCAGGACTGTCTTTCTCCCTGATTGTGACATCCATTCTCACCTCCTTCATTTTTCTGTCATATCCAAACGCATTACCCTCGCCGCCGTTACCTTCGTCCACCAACGTTACACGGCTACCGCCAAGCCCAAGCGGCCATCTCAGTGGTAGTCCCATGACAACTTCTGCAACAGGAGAGCTGTTCGCCGGTGTCGTGAGCTACGAGAATCTAGCGGTGGTGACTTGGGTGGGCAGTGTACTTTTCTGCAGTTGTGTGTGCTTTGGAAACATTGGGCGTCGGTTGGGCGTATTGGAAGGGCCAACTTCAAAAAGATAGATATTGGAACAGTATTCTCTTTCATCCACAACTTCTAGCTGACATTGAATGAGCTCTTTTTGCAAGCTGACTTGGTATTCACCTGCAGAGAACTGCAGTGCGGCAATCTGATTTATAAGCACTACAGCACCGATAAAAGTCATACATGTCAAGTCGCCGAGGCTGTGTTTTCCTGTCAAATCCTCTAGAACACTATTTATTAATTTCCGGCGCCCACAGGCTGCAAGCAGAACGGCAAATAAAAAAGGAAAGTTGTACAGTCTTGGCAACACCGGGAATCGACTTTCACGAGGTCAGTCCGTCGTTTCAACGTAGGATCATCAGGAATGAGGTAATACGTACACCCAGGCTGGCGCGGATCGAAGATCAGAAGCACAATGCACTTCGCCAAACCACAACGCGACGTCATACCACTAGCTATGAGACATGGTTAGTACTATGCGATTTTTGAGAAGTGTAATTGCACGTACACCATGTCACCTATATTCTGCAGTTCTGGTTGGCTAGATGATAGTGAATTTGAAGTTGTGAAAATCATATACACGGACACAGGACTATGATTAACTCCTGGAAATGTGGTGAGGTAATAGTACGTGACCCTCGGACACAGTATGGCGGTTCAGCAAGATGGGGCAGTACACAGCCCAGAGTGGAGCATTGTAAAGCATTAGCGACGACTACTGCGCACAAGCAGACACGATGAAAATTTTAGAGTAACACACGACCGGCAAAACACCCTGGTAATGAGTGTCTGTCTATTCTGTTTTGCGGGGTTTAAACATTCGTACTCTGATTCATCGCGCATATAAACGCTTTATCTTAGGCAAAACTACGTAATTCCACTCACTGTGAATCTTGGAGGCAGGAGAAGTTAAAAACTACGGCCAATTTGCACCGTGTCCAGAGTGCGAAGGCATACCATCATAAACATATCTTGGCGCTGCTCGGAGAATTCGGTAGCCACGAACGGCCAGCCGTTTCGTTTAACTCATATCCTCAACAACGCGGTCAATACAAGCTCTTCATGCCTTCTTTGAAAGCTTAGCCTTACTAGCGGCGAGAGCACCAGCAAGACTGAACTGTGTGTTAATGCCGTTGATACGGTGGACAGCATTGAGGTTCTTAACGCATGTAATCTGGAAGCAGGAGGCAGTTCCTTGGCGGGAGGCGATTGTAGAGTAGGCAAGGAAGTATTCCCAGATCTAAGACTAGTCAGCAGTGCACGCCGATGAGTCGGTGAGAGTCAAAGCTTACCCTGTACCAGCGAACGCCATACTTTGCAACAACCTTCTCCTTATTGGCTAGCCAGTTACGGTACCAGCGCCATAGTGTAGCAGAGTAGTGAACACCAATGGTATCAACCATCTTGACCTCGAATCCAGCGCTCTCGAGAGTATCAATGACGAAGCCCAAAGGAGTGGACGCGTCAGCACCAGGGAAAATATACTTGTTCATGAAAAGTCCCCAGGTGAAGTCCTCAAATTGCCAGTCCTTGCGGAGACCAGCAATCTGGAGGAAGAAGACACCGTCATCGTCGAGCATGGAATTGACCTGGCGGAAGAAAGAGCCCAAGTGGCGGACACCTACGTGCTCTGCCATCTCCAGACAGGTAATCTTGTTGTATCCGCCCGAGGGCAGGGGAATATCACGATAGTCCATGCACAGAATTCGGGACTGGTCTTCCTCGATACCGGACTTCCTGAGCCCATTGTTGCCCCAGGCCGTCTGGTTGCGACCGAGCGTGACACCAGTGACATGTGCACCATAGTTGACCGAAGCAAACTTGGCGAGCGTTCCCCACCCACAGCCGATATCGAGCATCTTCTCGCCTTCCTGAAGTCCAATCTTCTCACAGACGATAGCCAGTTTGTTGTCCTGCAATTGCTCGAGAGTCTCTTCTTTGTTGATGTCGGAGATGACGCCCGAGGTGTAGATCATGCGTGGGCCAAGGAACCATCCGTAGAAGTCGTCGCCGCGGTCGTAGTGGTCGCGTACTTGTTCCTCGTCTGGGGTTGTGGTTAGATTGTGGTGTCTTGGACGGTGTTGCAAGAGCCAACTATTACATACCCTGCGAGCGTGAGTGCACAATCATCTCGGGAAGGAAGCCGAAGAGAAAGTGCTTGATGAGGCCCAGGGTGAATCGCGGCTTGGACCAGTCGTGGCGCCATTCGAGGATGTCGAGCATGTCACCGTTGAGCTCCACCTCGCCGTCAAAGTACTTCTCCTGGAACGTCTCAATGGGGATCTGCTTCCTGCCATAGTATGCGTCGCGGTCCTCGGCCTTGTTGAACTTGAGGTAGTGCTCGATGGGGCGGCCTGGGACTTTTGCCTTTTCGTTCTTGCGGGGCGCGAACTCGGACGTCAGCCACCAGAAGGGGCCCAGGATGGGCAGGAACAAGACAATGGCCAGGAAGACCCACGTCTTGAAGCCAAAGCCCCAGCTCCAGCTGAGGTAGCCGGGCAGACCGACGAGCAGCGAGATGAGGGCATAGTTGTTGAACGAGTCGCGGCCAGAGCCTTCTGCGGGCAACGGGGCGTTTGCAATAGTTGGGTACTGTCAGGCACCAGGTGTCAGCGTGAGGGCGGACAGCGTCAAAGCTCAATGGCTGGCGGGGTGCTCGCCAGATTGCTGTACCCGCGACAAGCGACTTACCGAAGTGGTCTTGACGCCGCAGTCGAAGGCGGGGCTGGTGGGCGAGGGCGCCGGAGGCGTCTCAACCCACTCAAAGTTCTCTTCTGAGGTATTGCTGCTCATTGTGCAAACCGCTGGGAATGTTGCACGACCAAATGCAAAAGATGTTGAGTTTTGGACATGGCGCGCCAAGAAGGGACGGTGAATCTAAGCGAGCACTAAAGCCAGGGCCCCGTAGTACAGTACTTACATCCATGAAGCCGCATCCAGTCACATGCGAGAGCAGCCTACACAGTACGATCGTCAAAAAGCTTCCGGCGACAATACATTCACTTCACGTCCTATCAGATACCTAGATATGGATCGCTTGAGCGATGAGACCCCAAGAACGATCATCTCGTCAATGCCACGTACTGACTGCCATGCTTCTGGGCGGACGTGTGGTGGGAAACATCCGAATATGACTTCAGTCAGGAACGTGGCCCACTTTGCTCCATTTCATGCCAAACACAAGGGACTTGACCGCATAGGGGTGTACGCGTGGCGGTCGGGTCTACCACTCACAAAGATCCAGCGAGTAGCTTGCCCTTGATGAAGCTCACCTGATCGGCGCTGACTCCCACCGACTTCAGGTACCCCTCCACAGAACTGTACGTTTCTTCTATGTGTGACTGCACACTGGACACAATGTTTGGCGGACACTCCGCAAACCGCTCAGATAGGCCAATGGAGCCAATCTCTTTTAGTCTCTCTTCCTTCTCGGGAGCGAGTTCAGATTCAGAAAGTCGATAGTCGTTGTCGATGATCTTGTCGTCGACTCCAAGGAGAAACAAGATCAGCATTACTATCAGTCCAGTGCGATCTTTGCCTTGGGTACAGTGCACGAGCACTGGCCAATTTTCTTCGACTGATAACACATCGAAGACTTGTCTAACTTCACGAGTGCATACGTCCACAGAGTTTTTGGCCAGACCGACTAGACTAAAGATATAGACACGGTCAGTGATGATACAGCTCGTGACGGTGCAGATAATCTCCAGGACAGGCTCTTCGCAATCTCTGCAATCCACCTTCTGTTGGTGTGTTCTCTCGTGTACGAAGTGGTGTTGTTCAGTAGCTTGCGAATTGAGAAACGTCACTTACTACTCGCGAGTCAGTGTGCTTCCAGAGAACATTACGTGCTTTAGCTTTCTTACCCCCATTGCTTCCATGTGAGGTGCAAGGGTCTTGATTGCGTCTTTCCGATAGCCCATGATCATCAGACCAACCAGCTTGAAGAATTCCAGCCATGATAGTTGCGAAAGAAGCATGCGTGAGAACGCGGAACCATTGAAGTTGATAGCATGATACGTAATGCCCGGGATCTTGAGTGGTTCGGTGACCGCGTCGTTCGTTTTGGGAAGCGCAGCTGAAGCCTTGATTCTCACATCACGTTTCTGGGCCTGCTCGATATGTTCGGTTCTCCTTGGCTTAGTTTCGTCGCACATGCTTGATGCAATTCTGCTCACTTGGTTCGTAGATCGATTATGCTCCTGACACCGTACTCTTCGATAAGTCTTTGCCGATCTTCAGAAGATGCCTCGTCTTCGCCTTTCAGTTAAAGCTTCGTGTGTCAACGAGAGCTACATACCAGGTCTTGCACTCCTGTATAACAATGCGCAGTTCAGGTGTATATAGACCAATTAGTAAAGCTCCCATTTGTGCCCAAGTGTTGGCAAACCTGGTCCCGGCCGCCTCATTAACGTATTCTCCAACATCGCGGAAGTTCAAAACACTCTTGAGCGGTTCGTGCAGATTGGCCATTGTCACAGAGGACTAGTGTGCGAATCCAATGTGCAGAATAGAAATCTTGGGCTGAGCGCCAGTTCTGACGTCGTGCCGGCGTACATGGCGGCACTAGCCTGTTACCACTTAGCGAGGGTCACGGATGCTTGCAACTCGACATTGGCAGTTCTCTTGAATCAGGTCGCAACCTGAAGACGCCATTATAGTAGCGGTGCTTTGATGTATCCATCACGCGCAGGGGCTGATGACTTGGTCGCACCACAGCTTGGAACATGTACATGATGAGTATTGAGTGTGCGTTCCCTGAGCTGAGTCACGTACTTTCACATCCGTGAGTTGCGGTATTCCAAACCCAAGTCTCGTTTTCCTGACTCTATGTACATTCTCTGGTGCGACGACATGGCCCAGCGTGAAACGAACGTGGACACATCCACTCTGTCTCCTTTGGGCCATGTGCCTGCTGGGATGTACACAAAGCGAACCCCTCAAGGTACTGTTTCGGTAGCCCTGATGCGTGGGACATGCTGGAAACAGGGTCGGGCGATCTGTAGTGCCTCGCGCCCGCCCCAGAGCAGCATGGTCGCGGCGCTAGAGGCGAACCGCACGGCAACGGAGATCCTCCGCACGGCGAGGCAATGACATCATCTGCTGCCACCGTCATCATCCGCCATGGTTCGCGCGCACAAGGCTACCTCAGGTCGCGCTTGCGCTCTCCCTGGCCCGCATCGCCATCGCTGTTGTCTTCTCAGGGGCACCTTGTTTGCGCACCTTGCTTGACCAGCAACTCGCGACAACACCTTGAGCCTACAGCAAGCCGATCACCGACATGGCGGCCACCGCAGTCACGCAGCGTGGACCCTTGAAGGGCACGGAAGAGGCGGCTCCACACAGATCCTCGACCGATGGAGGCATGCGTTGCCCCGATCCCTCCGCCCACCAAGCAAAGGGCAGCGCGTTGCAGAATCAGGCGTCTGCTGCCGCGCTGTACAGCACCAACCCCAACCCTGCCAGGGCAGCAGACACACGCACCGCCTCGAGCCCCGTCAATCCCCTTGGAGCCGACGGCAAGCTCTCGTCTGCCAGCGCAGCTACGAGCCTCAAGTACGCCAAAGCCCAGGATCTCCCCAGCTTTCCCTCGGTTGGCCTCGACACCAAGTCCTCGGCCAGTGCTGCCGCGCTGCTCGCGAACCAGAATAAGAAGAGTCCGGAGTGGTGGAAGCCCGAGCAGTCGTCGGCGGCGGGCAAGGCGGCGCTGCTGGCCCACGACTACAAGATGGCGCCCCTGTGGCAGCCTGAAGCCAGTGCTGCCGGCTCCAAGGCCGCTCTGCTTGCGCACAAGGACGGCGTGAAGATGAACCTCTGGACTCCGCAGGCTAGCGCCGAAGGCAACTCCGCTGCTAACCTTGCCATGCGACAGCAGGGCCCCAGCAAGGCTGTCGACTACGGATACACAGACCAAGGCAGAAAGAACGCCTTTACGGCTGCCACAGGAGCACATTCTTCCTCCAGGCGCAATCGCGCTCTTTCGGACCCACCATTGGCACCGCTGTATCCCGATTCAAAAAATTCCGCGAAGAACGCACTGAGTGCAGCAACAATTGCTCACACGCCCTCCATGAGGGGAAGGCAGTCGGGCAACCATCCTTTCGATAACAGCCATGCGAGCCATGGTGCCCTGGAAGCTGCCCGGATTCAGCACGCCAAGAGCATATCGAGAGACATGTACACTAGCGCACCACCAGTGGCTCTGGAGGTGGACGAGAAGAAACACAGCGACGCACTGCGGGCTTCCGCCATTTCTATGGCCAAGAAGATCTACGATGTGCAGCAACAGCAGCAGCAGCAGGTGGACGGGTCAGCAGGACATTCGGCAGCCCGCACTGGAGCTACTGCCGCTCATGGTCAGCAACCTGCTTCCAGCGAGGACGACATCAAGCAACAGGCCATGCGCTATATTGGCATACAAGAAGCAGCGCAGAAACTTGCTCAGGAGAGACTGGCCAAGATCGGATACGACGAGAACGCCGCTTATCGCAGCCACTACGGCTACGACCAGCCTAGCCGTTCAAAGTTCTCAATACGGCGTGGACGTAATCGTGCACACAGTGCTTCAGAGGTGGCCCCAGCTGACGGCTCCGACTCCGACGAGGATGATTTTCGTTCTAGACGCATTCGCTCCCAGATGGAGCAGTTTAACAAGCAATTAGCTGATGTAGATGCCAAGAAGCGCGATACGGACCGCAAATCTCTCATGGCTGCAGCACAGCGCAAAGTACAAGCGCAGATGCAGGGCATGGACAAGAAGATATTCGACGAGACTGGCAAAATGTCCCCTGGGATGGTCGATGATTGGGATGAAAAAGCAAAGAAGCGAGCCCTTGCAAACTCAGAGACCCGAATGGAGAACCACGGTCGAGTCCACATTGGCAATGGCAAGTGGATGGACCAGAGCGAGATCGATGCTATTGCACAAAAAAGGGTGCAACCCACGTTAGACGAGATAGACGAGAAGACAGAAAAACGTCTGGCGGCTGATGAAAAGCGGCGAGCGGAAGAGGACGAGCGAAGGCTCGCTTTGGCTGAAAAAAGGCGTCATGAGCGCGTCGAGAAAGATCGCACTGCCGAGATAAAGCGTGGAGAAAAACAATCCAGAGGTAGGAAGTCTGCACTTCTTGACCCGAACCGATTCTGACTTGTAGTAGATGAGGAGAAGAGAGCTACCAAGGCTCGTGCTCTCGGGGAGAAGTTGGCAGTAAAACAAGAAAGAGGCCTGGAGAAGTCTACAAAGCCTACAGAAGAGCCCTCGGCTGGGACTGAGGTTAGGAAGTCACAAGAAGATCCGACAGTCGTGACAGCCACTGCGATTGTACCTGCGATTGCATCTGGCAATGATGATCTCTACCGTGACCCTACGCCCGTTCAAATAGGAAGCCCGGAAAGTCCCGCTTCAACATCGCCAATAGCACAACAAGGGTCGTCCAAAGGTCTGAAGTCGTTGCTCAATAAACTGAAGCGCCGTTCCAAGCCGTCCCCAGGGAATGAGGTCGACGACAAGGTCACAGAGAAGGAGCCCGGTTTTATTGGTGGTGCCGCTCTTCGTTCTTCAACATCAGAGGGGCCATCGCACCTCTCAGATCCTGTTAAACCTCCTCAACACGAGGCTTCAGAGACTGAGCGTCCTATAGATCTCGGCGACGTTGAGCCCAAGCCTGCCTATGTCCCTCATGTTGATCACCCATACTCTGATGTGTCCTCGTTGTCAAGTGACAATGAGGTCGACAGTATAGCGAGAGGGCGGTCAACAGAACGGACGGTGAGCGGTACTGCCGTCAAGTCCAGTGGCACAGAGTTTGAAGAAGCTCTGGATTATTTCGACACTGACTTGGCACCACCACCTACTTTTACCAGCGATGCTGACAAGGCTCGCAAAGGTAGTCCTAATCGCGACTCGAAGTTCCACGAAGTTGGATTGTGAGGCGATATTTCTCTGCACTCTTCCAGCTTGTAGTCTTGATATAAACTTCTATCGTTGTCTACTATGGTCTAGTCGATGTCCAAGGTACTGTAATCTGTAGTAATAATCAGTGATCTCCTACATACAGAGCCCGGGCTCACCATCATTGAATGTCACTTGTGGACAGAAGCGTGAAAACCCCATGTGGCACACTACATTGAGCAATGAGGTAAGTTTCGTCAATTTGGACTGGCGGCTTTCCAGGATGTATGGTTCTCACGTGGGAGACAAGATAGACGCCCAGCGACCTGAAGGCCCCCAAGCGCAACTGATGAGAAGAGTGCTTCTTGATAGCAGAAATACTTACAACTTCACTATTCAACCCACTTGCTCGATGCAAAATAGGCCAAAAATCGAATAAGCAAGTAAGCAAGCAAGCACCTGAAGCAAGCTGTCTTCGACTGTGACCTGTGATTGGCAAGCGGCGTCTACGTCAAGCGCACCCCAACGCTAACCCAGATAAGCAGCCAAGACATCGAGCGTATGTGGAAACAACACGAGCTCCTTTCTCGAGAAGCATCTCCAAACTGCCAACTTACGCCCCACCACGCCCGTCACTCTCTCATTTCCTATTGCGCGCCTCTGAAGTTGTGCATCCACGTTCATCCACGCCTCACCTCTCCCCCCAATATCCTGTTCTTGTGCGCCCTCCATCCTGGTGAGCTCGGAGCTCGCCCGTCGCAAACATGGCCCAGCGCCAGGTACCATTGCACGTCACGCAGCCAACACTGGTATGTATTTGAGGAGCTTTGAGTGTATACATGGACAATTCGCTGACAACTGGTGCTCTAGCTCACAAATCTAAACATTCTCGTACGTTGAAACGCCTGAGCCATGTGCCAGTCTACTTTGGAAGGCAGACAGCATAGAGGACAGTGCTAACATAGAGTACAGCCAGCATCAATATCATGGCAAAACTGCGTAAGTCGTCATCCATCCCACTCTTCTATCTGTGTTTAGGCGCGCTGACCGTGGCTCCAGACGCTCGAGTCCGACAAGTATGTGTGCGTGCGCCAGGTCAACAATGAAGCAAACGCCCCGGCCGAGACCGTCATAGTCGATCTGAAGAACACCAACAATGTGATTCGAAGGCCGATCCGTGCCGACAGCGCCATCATGCACCTGACTGAGCCCATCATCGCATTGAAGGCGCAAGGCCGGACGCTTCAGCTCTTTAACCTCGAGACCAAGGAGCGCCTCCAGACATACAGCCATCAAGAGGATATCCAGTTTTGGCGCTGGATCAGTCAGACCACGCTCGCGCTTGTCAGCACAAAGGCCGTCTACCACTGGGACGTTTTGGACTCAAAGAACGCGGTTGCGCCCCGCAAGATCTTCGACCGTCAGGAGCAGCTAGAGGTATGGCCATCGCACCGTGAGCATGCGGACTCCCACTGACACCTGCGTGTAGAACAACCAAATAATCAACTACGTTACTAATGACGACGAGAGCTGGTCCTGTTTGGTTGGCATCACCTCGAACCCAGCCGGTGGTATTCGAGGCAATATGCAGCTCTTCTCCAAGGCCCGCAACGTTAGTCAACCGCTCGAAGGTCATGCTGCCACATTCGGCACCATCCGCCTCGACGGTGCTACCACCGATACCAAACTCTTTGCGTTTGCCGTGAAGTCATCATCCGGTGAAGCCAAGATCAACATTGTTGAGGTCGACCACAACGCTGCAAACCCAGCTTTTCCGAAGCGCTTGATCCCCATACACTGGCCGGCCGAGGGTACTGGTGATTTCCCTCTCGGTATTCACATTGCCCACAAGTATGGTATCTTGATCGTCGTCACCAAATTTGGATTCATTCATCTCCACGACCTCGAGACTGGCACCGCCTTGTTCCTGAACAGGATTTCTGAGGAGACTGTCTTCACCACCGCGCGTGATGATGAAGGTACGGGTGTCGTGGTCATCAACAAGAGAGGACAGGTTTTGCACACTACAATCCGCGAGGATACCCTCATCCCGTATATCATGGAGAACCCAGCATGTGCTGAGATTGCGTACAAGCTTGCTTCCAAGGGTGGACTTCCCGGTGCTGACCAGCTCTACTCGCAACGTTTCGAGACACTCATGTCACAGGGCAGCTTCGCGGAAGCGGCGAAGGTGGCAGCTAGTTCTCCCCGAGGTTTCCTACGCACAATGAACACAATCAACAGACTTCGTCAAGTACCAAATCAGCCCGGCCAGATTACTACGCTATTGCAGTACTTTGGGCAATTGCTGGACAAGGGTGGTTTGAACAAGGAGGAAACTCTTGAATTGGCTCGACCTGTTTTCGTCCAAGGCCGAAAGCACTTGATTGAGAAGTGGCAAAAGGAGGGCAAACTTCACTGCTCAGAGGAGCTAGGAGATCTTGCCAAGCCGCATGATCTCAACCTTGCTTTGGCCATTTACAAGGAAGCCAATGTTCCTCAGAAAGTTGTCGCATCTCTCGCGGAATTGGGCCATTACGATCTCATTCTGCAATACTGCAATGGTGTTGGATATACCCCAGACTACAATGTATTGCTCCAACATGTTTTGCGGATCAATGGCGACAAGGGTGCAGAGTTCGCATCTCAGCTGGCAAAGAATGAGGGTGGTCCATTGATCAGCATCGATCGCGTTGTCGATATCTTTCAGTCTCAGGGCATGATCCAGCAAGCGACAGCTTTCCTGCTCGATGTTCTTTCAAACGATCTTCCAGAGGAAGGCCATCTTCAGACGAAACTGCTTGAGATGAACCTGCTCAACGCTCCTCAGGTAGCCGATGCTATTCTGGGCAACGAAATGTTCCATCATTACGACAAAACCCGTATTGCTCAGCTTTGCGAGAATGCTGGCTTACTCACACGTGCATTGGAACACAATGACGATCCTGCTGCTATCAAGCGCATCATTGTTCAAGCGGACAAGCTTCCCGAGGAGTGGTTGATCAACTACTTTGGCCAACTTACTGTTGAACTGTCACTTGAATGCTTGGATGCTATGTTGACTGTCAACATCCGGCAAAACCTACAGGCTGTCATTCGGATCGCGCAAAAGTACTCGGATCTTCTTGGCGCCACTAAGATCATTGACCTATTGGAGAAACATCGGACAGCCGAAGGTCTTTACTTCTTCCTGGGGTCCATCGTTAACGTCAGTGAAGACAAAGATGTTCACTTCAAGTACATTGAGGCTGCGACCACGATGGGCCAGCTGAACGAAGTCGAGCGCATCTGTCGCGAGAGCAACTACCTGGATCCAGAGAAAACGAAGAACTTCCTCAAGGAAGCGAACTTGACCGAGCAGCTGCCACTGATCATCATCTGCGACCGGTTCAACTTCATCCATGATCTTGTTCTTCATCTCTACAAGAAGCAACAGTTCAAGTCCATCGAAGTATATGTCCAGCGCGTGAACCCAGCAAGGACTCCGGCCGTCATCGGTGGCCTCCTTGACGTGGACTGCGACGAAAGCATCATCAAAGGTCTTCTTGCATCAGTCACTCCGTCATCTATTCCGATTGATGAACTTGTTTCAGAAGTTGAGTCACGGAATCGCTTGAAGCTGTTGCTTCCCTTCCTTGAGCAGACACTCGCAACCGGAAATCAGCAACAGGCTGTATACAATGCGCTCGCAAAAATTTACATTGACAGCAACAACAACCCCGAAAAGTTTTTGACGGAGAACGATCAATACGATACCCTCGTCGTTGGCAAATACTGCGAGAAGCGTGATCCAAATCTTGCTCTGTTGGCTTATAGCAAAGGTCAGAATGACCTTGAGCTCATCAACATCACCAATGAAAATGCTATGTTCAAGGCACAAGCACGATATCTTTTGGAGCGAGCGGACAGTGAGGTTTGGGACTTCGTATTGTCTCCAAACAACATGCACCGTCGTTCTCTGGTCGATCAGGTGACGTCAACAGCTGTACCCTGTAAGTCTGACCCTGGCAAACCTTATTCCCCTATGTCTGAATAGTGCATACTGACTGAATGACTACAGCCTCGACCGATCCTGACAAGGTCTCTGTCGCTGTTAAGGCTTTCATCACGGGTGACATGCCAGCCGAGCTGATTGAGCTTCTCGAGAAGATCATCCTGGAGCCAACTACCTTTAGCGACAACCCTTCCCTGCAGAACTTGTTGATGCTTACCGCTGCCAAATCCGACCGCGGCCGTATGATGCACTATATCTCCACACTTGATCAGTACACTCCAGAGGATATTGCCCAACAGTGCATTGAGGTTGGTATGTACGAGGAGGCCTTTGAGATCTACAAAAAGCACTCTCAGGACGTAGATGCAGTCAATGTCCTGATTGAACATATTGTGAGCATCGACAGAGCCCAAGAATATGCGGAGCGCATCGATACCCCTCCTGTCTGGAGTAGAGTGGCCAAGGCGCAGTTGGACGGTTTGCGAGTCACCGACTCCATCGAGTCTTACATACGTGCTGGCGATCCATCGAACTTTCTGGAAGTTATAGAGGTCGCGACACACGCTGGCAAAGACGAAGAACTGATCAAGTTCCTTCGAATGGCTCGTAAGACCTTGCGCGAAGTTCCAATCGACACAGCGCTAGCATTCTGCTTTGCGCGCACCGACCAGCTGTCAGAGCTTGAAGACTTCTTGCATGCTACCAATGTTGCTGATGTTGAGGCTTCCGGCGACAAGGCCTACGAAGAAGGATATCATCAGGCTGCCAAGATCTTCTACACGAGTATCTCTAACTGGGCTAAGCTTGCTACCACTCTGGTTCATCTAGAGGAGTACCAGGCTGCTGTTGAATGTGCCAGGAAGGCCTCGAATGTCAAGGTTTGGCGCCAGGTCAACGAGGCTTGCGTTGCCAAGAAGGAGTTCCGCCTTGCGCAGATCTGCGGACTGAATCTCATAGTCCATGCCGAAGAGCTTGCCGATCTCATCAAGCAATACGAGCGCAATGGCTACTTCGATGAGCTCATTAGTCTCCTCGAGGCTGGCCTTGGTCTAGAGAGGGCTCACTCGGGCATGTTCACCGCACTGGGCGTAGTCCTTGCGAAGTATCACCCAGAACGTGTTATGGAACATCTTCGTCTCTTTTGGGGAAGGCTGCAGATACCAAGACTCATCACTGCGTGCGAAGAGGCCCACTTATGGGTCAGTTAACATTATCCACTTTGGGTGGCTACGGAGCTAACAAGTCACAGCCGGAACTAATCTTTCTATATGTCCACTATGATGAATTCGACAACGCAGCGCTCGCCATGATGGAGCGCGCAGCCGACGCCTATGAGCATCAGGCATTCAAGGACACTATCACCAAGGCAACCAACGTCGAGATATACTACCGCGCGTTGGGCTTCTATCTTGAGGAGCAGCCCACGCTCCTAACTGATCTCTTGCAAGCACTCACTCCAAGGATCGACGTTAATCGGGTCGTTCGCATGTTCGTCAAGTCGGACAACATTCCACTCATTAAGCCATTCCTTCTGAATGTTCAGTCGCAGAACAAGCGGGAGGTCAACAATGCGCTCAATGACCTTCTCATTGAAGAAGAAGACTACAAGACGCTTCGGGATTCTGTGAACAGCTACGACAACTACGATCCTGTTGATCTTGCCCAGCGTCTGGAGAAGCACGATCTGGTCTTCTTCCGCCAGATTGCGGCTGATATCTACCGCAAGAACAAGCGATGGGAGAAGTCGATTGCTCTGTCCAAGCAGGACAAGCTGTTCAAGGATGCCATCGAGACATCTGCCATGTCTGCGAAGTCAGAAATCATCGAGGATTTGCTCCGCTATGTAAGTAGATTTCTTGCAAGTGATTTGCCTTGCTGACTATCTTCACAGTTTGTCGATATTGGCAGCCGCGAGTGCTACGTCGGTATGCTGTATGCCTGTTACGATCTCATCCGTCCAGACGTTGTTTTGGAAATGTCATGGCGCCATGGTCTTCATGATTTCACGATGGTTAGTTTGAAGCATTGGTTTGAAGATTATTCTGACCTTTCTCAGCCATACATGATCAACATGCTTTCCCAGCAGACAGCGGCAATAGCGCTACTGAAGAAAGACAACGAAGAACGCAAGGCTCGCGAGGTCACTCAACAGAAGAAGGAGGAGGACACTCCGATCTTAGGCTCCCGTCTTATGCTTACCCAAGGTCCGATCGGCGCAGCTCCTTCCCCTGGACCGTATGGACAGACTAATGGCATAATGCCACAGCCGACTGGTGGTTTCCGAGGCTTCTAGAGTACATGTGCTCTGTGAGATGATGTGAAATTTGCGGTGTCGACGAGGATGATTCTTGGGCACTCTGTTCGATCTACATATTGGTCATCCGGTGGGACATGCGAAAGGGTTCACTCCTCTTGTACTCTATAGGCGTTCACATTTGGTTTTCAGGGGGTGAATGTCCATGCATAGAATGTCTGTCTATCCGTGTACTGTAGCTAATCACGCAATGATGCATCTCTTGTGGTCTTGTGTACTCGGCGATTCGGATTGATCACGTGCCAAGAAGTAGGAGATCAGGTGTTTCGAAAGTGTGCTGGCCAAGTCTCTGGGTCAGAGTAAGGTTTGCACATGTGGATATTTCTTACCGAGGGCGATTCACAATGAAGATGGTAGATGGCTCCACCATGGCGATACAGTGCATGTCAGGACTTGGTCGCCCACTGCAGGTCGCGAGGCAAAGCAAGGTATTGGGCAAGTGCTGCAAGTGATACGCGAGCTATAAGGACGCACCCGGGTGGTTTTCGCAGTGGTTTGGCAGTGATGCAGGAGCGCACCATTGGGAGAGGAGAAGGCCGGAAAAGAGAGCTAGAATCGCGGATCCGGGAGATGGTGGTGTCGTGAGAAGCTCGGCTGGACGAGCTACACCGAAGCAGAAGCTCGGCGTTGCGCAGCCCATGTCTCCGGCGTGCCGAGCTTATGCTGAAGGAAGTAGAGTACTCTACACAGTACGGCGAGACAAGGGGCGAGCGGTGTATGGCGTGGGGTGGTCTGAAGAGCGTTGGTGCTGTGGACCTGTGAGAGGATTGACAATTTGCATCACGTCGAGCTTGTGGGGACGTGGGCGTCGCAGCTGCAAGCAGAGTGCCCCGCCGTCATTATCGCGCCCCTCGCCCCGCTGGCAGGGGTGCCCGCCGCGCCGACGGGATACCTCGAAGTCCACGGCGTTTCGGTTTCGCAGCTGCTAAGTTACGGCGCACCCTAGGCGGTGGAGACTGTTTTGGGGTTAAACTTGCGCTGCTCCTCCAGTGACTCAATCTTGGACTCTGGGAGCCGATAGTCGGTTCTTTTAAATTCGCAGCCGCAGCTGCCCGCGGCCTTGGATTGCTCATAACTCAGCCCATCCCTCTCCCCACCTGCCCGCTGCCCGCTGCCCGCCTTCCATCTCCCCTCTCTTCCCAATTGCCTCCTCTCCAGACGCCAGTCTAGAGACGCTCCCTAGCCCCCAGCCCCCAGCCTCTTCCCCGCACACACGCACACACAGAGCCAGCGGCCAGCTAGCGGCCCGCCAGCATGACGACGCTTGCAGTCGACCAGAATGCCTCGTCGGCCATTGACGACAACGAGTTCGACGACGAGCATGGCGAGCACCACCCCCACCGCAACTCGGTCCACCACCAGCTGCGAGCTAGTAGCTCCATTATGCAGCTCAAGAAGCTGCTGGGTATGTCCCCCTCGCCGCTCAATGGCACGCAGCAAGCTTCGTCTGCGGTGCTGACAGCTCTTTGCACACAGTGGCCAACCGCGGAGAAATCCCCATCCGCATTTTCCGCACAGCCCACGAGCTGTCGCTGCACACAGTCGCCGTCTACAGTCATGAGGACCGCCTTAGCATGCATCGCCAAAAGGCCGACGAGGCCTACGAGATTGGAGCCCGCGGGCAATATACCCCCGTAGGCGCCTACCTCGCGGGCGACGAGATCATCAAGATCGCCGTCGAGCACAATGTTAACATGATCCACCCGGGCTACGGCTTCCTTTCAGAGAACGCCGAGTTTGCACGCAACGTCGAAAAGGCCGGCCTTATTGTGAGTTGCACCCACCCCTTGTCTTCACCCTCTTACATGACGCCATGGCCACCATGGCGGTGCTGGTATCCATGGAGGGTTGAGTGTGCCTATCGTTACGGTTGGGCCTATCGCGCCCAGAGAAGCAAGCTATGGAGCTTTGGCTTTGGCGGGGCAGCTTTATCGCACACTAAGACAGCCTATCGGTCACCCTGCAACGTCAGACTACAGAAGCTAACGGTAGATTTTAGTTTATTGGACCCTCGCCGGATACCATTGACGCGCTCGGCGACAAGGTCTCGGCGCGCAAATTGGCCGTCAAGTGCAATGTCCCCGTTGTGCCTGGAACCCCAGGACCCGTTGAGAAATTCGAAGATGTCAAGGCCTTCACCGACGAATTTGGCTTTCCCATCATCATCAAAGCCGCCTTCGGTGGTGGTGGTCGCGGTATGCGTGTAGTCCGTGAGCAGGCCTCGCTAAAGGACTCGTTCGAGCGCGCAACATCAGAGGCAAAGTCGGCCTTTGGTAATGGTACCGTCTTTGTCGAACGCTTCCTCGACAAGCCCAAGCATATTGAAGTTCAGCTTCTCGGAGACAATCTCGGCAATGTTGTTCATTTGTACGAGCGTGACTGCAGTGTTCAGCGCCGTCACCAAAAAGTAGTCGAGATCGCGCCCGCAAAGGACCTTCCAGTTGAGACTCGTGATGCCATCCTTGCTGACGCTGTCCGGCTCGCTCAGTCGGTCAAGTACCGCAACGCGGGTACCGCCGAATTCTTGGTCGATCAACAGAACAGGTTCGGATTGCCCACTGAATGAAGTTACCAAATTCCCTAGACCATACTAAAATCTTGCTTCAGGTACTACTTCATCGAAATCAACCCCCGTATCCAGGTCGAGCACACAATCACTGAGGAGGTGACCGGTATCGACATTGTCGCTGCTCAGATCCAAATTGCCGCAGGTGCTTCGCTCGAACAGCTTGGACTCACACA
Organism: Plenodomus lindquistii; assembly: GCA_025504975.1. Taxonomy (NCBI): domain Eukaryota; kingdom Fungi; phylum Ascomycota; class Dothideomycetes; order Pleosporales; family Leptosphaeriaceae; genus Plenodomus; species Plenodomus lindquistii. Next base: position 905,588 of record JANUWI010000008.1, read on the forward strand.
GGATCACATCTCGACACGAGGATTTGCTTTCCAATGCCGCATTACCACAGAGGATCCCGCCCAGAGCTTTGCTCCCGATACCGGCAAGATTGAAGTCTACCGCTCTGCCGGAGGCAACGGTGTAAGTCACTTCCTCAGTCGTCACGGAGCAGTTTATATACTAACAGCATTCCTTCAGGTCAGGCTCGATGGCGGCAACGGCTTTGCAGGCGCTATTATTACTCGTAAGTACATCTTTTCATATTTCTGTTGTCAGTTAACGTCTTGTTCTTCCTCTTCTTTCTGGCAAGGTGTTGGGAGCTACGACCCGAAGATATAACTAGAAGGACTTCGATGCACTATCAGCATGCTTGATCCATCACGCGGTACACTGCGAACTCACCCGATTTGCTGTCCTTTATATGGCAGGCTTTGAATGACAGCGAAGCTCCCTTGGAACCAAAAGCTTTACGGTGTACCCAGACGGGCTTCAGTGCAGCGATCACAAGTCAAGGCTAAGTGCGTCACCAACAAGGAGGCATGCTGCTTCCTCTGCACAACATGCAACAGGCCTGTGGCTCGGAACTGTTGTTAAGGCAGCACTATCGCTCTAAAATCATAACAACGAGGTTGCCAAGGCCCCGGCTGGAGCTTCACTTACTTCAAGGAGCATCGATTTCCTGGTCCAGTACAATTCACTCAACATCGACTGACATTGCAACTGTCGATTTCTGGGTATAGCATACTGTAGTCAACATCACCGAATTCGCCACCATTGACGTCGTGGTACTGCACAAGTCACCCAACATTGCCATATCTGCCATCGTCGACTCCTGAGTCCGGTATCAACCTCTTCACATCATCCTGAACATGGTATTACCTCAACCCCGCAAAACGATTTACGAGTTACCGCGTTACCACTGTGCCGTACTGGCTACCGCCACTTGCGATTATCCGCCATCAACTCCCACCATCGTAAAAGGGCCTGAAAGATAAGCCATGCTGGAGCACTAGTTGTGCATGTTTGTTCTACAATGCCTAACGAACTGGCTTATTGGCTTCCGGACGGCCTTCATCATACTCTCCTTTCCTGCTTTCCTGCTTTTCTTTCTGCTGTTCTTCTATACTCTCTACTGCCGACATCATGATTTGGATAGCCTGCTAACATAACGACCTCTCACAAAGCGCACTACGATTCCATGCTGGTACGCAAACCCTTTTGACTGTGGTCATAATTACAACTTACAATTTCTAGGTCAAATGCTCATGCCGAGGCTCAACGTATGAAATTGTCCGCCGGAAGATGTTGCGTGCGCTTGTGGAGTTCCGCATTCGCGGTGTCAAGACCAACATTCCGTTCTTGATTAAGCTCCTTACCCACCCAACTTTCGTCGACGGCCAGTGCTGGACTACATTCATTGACGATACGCCTGCTCTATTTGACCTCATCGGCTCCCAGAATCGAGCTCAGAAGCTACTTGCCTACCTCGGTGATCTCGCGGTCAACGGCAGTCAGATCAAGGGCCAGGTCGGCGAGCCAAAGTTCAAGGGTATCATTCCCATTCCAGCCATTCACGACGTCAATGGTAACAAGGTTGACACTTCGGCGCCCTGTACCAAAGGATGGCGGAACGTTCTTGTCAAGGAAGGCCCTGAAGGATTTGCCAAGGCAGTCCGCGCAAACAAGGGATGTCTGATCATGGACACTACCTGGCGTGACGCTCATCAGTCACTTCTCGCGACACGTGTACGGACGGTTGACCTGCTCAACATTGCAAAAGAGACGAGCCATGCATTTTCCAATGCCTGGGCTCTCGAGTGCTGGGGTGGCGCTACCTTCGATGTTGCTATGCGCTTCCTCTACGAGGACCCATGGGAGCGTCTGCGCAAGATGAGGAAACTCGTACCCAACATTCCTTTCCAAATGTTGCTTCGTGGAGCCAATGGGGTTGCCTATTCCTCCCTCCCCGACAATGCCATCTTCCACTTCTGTGAGCAAGCCAAGAAGAACGGTGTTGACATTTTCCGTGTGTTCGACGCATTAAACGATGTTGAACAGCTCGAGGTTGGTATTAAGGCCGTGCTTAAGGCTGGTGGTGTCGCAGAGGGGACTGTTTGCTATTCTGGGGATATGCTCGTACGTCTTTTCCTAGGTCTTTCGTTCTGTTCCGGCCCCCTTTTCCCTCTGCTATCGATTGTATCATGGCTCTGAATCTGTTTTTCACGCGTGACCCTCACTAATAACAATCAATAGAACCCAAAGAAGAAGTACAATCTTGAGTACTACCTCAGTGTTGTCGATAAAGTTGTCAAGATGGGCGCGCATATACTGGGCATCAAAGATAGTAAGCTCGAAGTCGACTCAGGCTTGCGGTAACATGTCTAACATGTATTCAGTGGCTGGTGTACTTAAGCCTCGCGCTGCTCGATTGTTGATTGGCACTATTCGCGAGAAGTACCCTGACCTGCCTATTCACGTCCACACCCACGACTCTGCCGGAACCGGTGTAGCATCTATGGTCGCTTGCGCCGAAGCTGGTGCTGATGCCGTTGATGCTGCCATCGACAGTATGTCAGGAATGACATCGCAGCCAAGCATTGGTGCTATATTGGCTTCTCTTGAAGGTACAGACTTCGATGCTGGTCTAGATGTCCATATGATTCGCAACCTTGACGCGTACTGGGCTCAACTTCGTCTCCTCTACTCACCATTTGAGGCTGGCCTTACAGGACCCGACCCCGAAGTGTACGAGCACGAGATCCCTGGTGGTCAGCTTACAAACCTCATCTTTCAGGCGTCGCAACAAGGTCTCGGTGAGCAATGGGCGCAAACCAAGAAAGCCTATGAGCAGGCCAACGACTTGCTCGGCGACATTGTCAAGGTCACACCTACCTCCAAGGTCGTTGGAGATTTGGCCCAGTTCATGGTGTCTAACAAGCTCTCCCACGATGACGTGCTGAGCAAGGCAGATCAGCTCGATTTCCCGTCCTCAGTTTTGGAGTTCTTCGAAGGCTTGATGGGCCAGCCCTACGGTGGGTTTCCCGAACCTCTCCGATCTCAAGCACTCCGTGAGCGCAGAAAGATGGACAAGCGTCCTGGTCTTTACCTAGAGCCAGTGGACATTGCCAAGATTAAGGCGGACCTCAAAGCCAAGTGGGGCGATGCTACCGAGTGCGATGTTGCGTCTCATATCATGTACCCCAAGGTCTTCGAAGACTACAAGAAGTGGACCAGCAAATACGGTGATCTTTCCGTACTGCCAACACGCTACTTCTTGTCTCGTCCTGAGATTGGCGAGGAATTCCACGTTGAGCTCGAGAAGGGTAAGGTACTCATCCTCAAGCTTCTCGCCATCGGCCCGCTCTCAGAGCAGACTGGTTTGCGTGAGGTCTTCTACGAGATGAACGGTGAGACTCGTACAGTAACCGTGGAGGATCAGCACGCGGCCATTGACAACGTGTCTCGACCCAAAGCCGATCCTACCGACAGCAGCCAGGTCGGCTCGCCTATGTCAGGTGTCTTGGTTGAGGTCCGCGTGCACGATGGTAGCGACGTCAAGAAGGGTGACCCAGTCGCCATTCTCAGCGCCATGAAGATGGTAGGTGCTCACGCGTGTCTTTGCGCATCAGCAGTAGCTAACAATCCTTCAGGAAATGGTAATTTCGGCCCCTCATTCTGGCAAGGTCAGCAATTTGTCAGTTCGTGAGGGCGATTCTGTCGACTCTGGAGACCTTGTCTGCAAGCTCGTAAAGTGAGGACACTGCTCGCCACTTTATATACAATGTCCTTGCCAACTGTACTATGGCGCTTGTAGCTTAGAAGACAATGCCACTGAGCCCGCTTGTTGATATTTGGGCCGGCAGGATCACAAGTTTTGATGGATCCAGTGTCATCTCTTGTGGAGGAACGTGCTTTTAGAATAGTAGACTTGGGCATCGTCGCGACGCTGTTCTGTGGATTATAACTAAATGCATTTGCTTCAACAATCTGCTTGTATAGTTAAGACACATGCTCATTAGGCCTCTGACTAGCCATATTACTAAGTGAGACACTGGCTTACTGCGATGCTGTAACGGAGGCTTTTTCTTTCTGCAACGTCTTCGGCATGGCCTGAGCAAGACCAAGAAGCTTACAAGGAGAACTGCGCATGTGAAGAAGAAGTCAGGATTCATGTGTGGGGGAAAGTGATTCGCGGATAGCAAGGTTCCAGATATAATCATAATTATCAAATATTGTGATAGTAGAGCATCTGACATGAGTCTTTGCTACACCGAGAGAGAAGCTCTCATCTGAAAGCAGACTCATACTGCCCTCCACGCACGAATGACAGCAGACGCTATCTGTGCAAACTTGAACGCCTAACGTCGTATCATGCTTTTGTATGCGGGGTGCAAGCGCAACAAGAATTGATCACTGCATGGACCCGAAATCCAACTTGCGTGCCACCTTGTCCGCCCTGTTATTTGCAGGTGTCTCTCCTCCTTTTCTCTTGAGATCTTCGGCCATTTGCTTCTCTCCACCACCTTCTCTTGGCAAGTTTTCCTTCTTGGTGGGCCGTGGCATGCTAGTCCAATACTTGTGTTCCAAGGCTTTCCTTGCAGTCAATCGCTTCTGCGGGTCCATGGTTAGCAAGCCTCTAATCAGATCGATGCCCTCGTCGCCCAGCAGTGGAAATTTCATTTTCCACCAAGCGAGTTTTGGGGCTGGTTTAGCGTTATTGCCAGGGGGAACGTAGAGGGGGAGTGATGAGACGCCTGGCCAGGTTTCCTCGGTGGGTGAGCCAAAGGTCTCGATGATGACGGCAAGCTGGCGGATGTCGGTGTCGGAGCCTAGGAACCAACTTCGCAGGGCCAGTTCGGCAATGACTACGCCGATACTCCACATGTCCACAGTACCGCCGTAGTGTCGGCAGCCGTAGAAAAGCTCTGGAGGACGGTACATGCGTGTGATTGTGACGGCGGTCATCTTCTCGCCCGGGTCTCCAAAAGTACGAGCAAGACCAAAGTCAGCAAGCTTGACAGTGCCGTCGGCAGCGATGAGGGCGTTGCTGCCCTTGATATCACGATGCAGGACGTGGTTTTCGTGGCAGAACCAGATGCCCTGACACAGCATGTTGGCCCACGCTTTGATGTCGGCGGGACCATAGGTGATTTCATGGTTCTTCCACAGCTGCTCCAAGTCGCCGCGCGGCAGATATTCGAGAACGAGCGACAGGTTCTGCTCCTTGCTGGAGAAGACGGCGTGCAAGCGGACAATGTTAGGGTGGGACAGCTCGGAGAGAAACTTGATCTCGCGAATGGCGTCGAGGGCGATACCGTCGGTGAATTCGGCGTTGAGCTTGATCATCTTAATGGCGACGAGTGCCGAGGGGTCGTGGCGGTAGTGCGCTGCCGTGACGATGGCATATGTGCCTTCTCCCAGTTTGGCACCGCTGACGAACTGACTGCGCACCTCGTCGTTCATCTGCTCGGCCAGGTCTTGCCCGCCATGGCCACTGGCGAGTGCGGATGTGGATGCGGAAGCCACTGTGGGTGTGTATGTGGATGTAGATGTAGATGTAGATACGCCTGCACTTGCGCCGACCGAAGCATGGCTGCCCAAGAGGGCGAGGCCGCGTGCCTTGAGGGTTGGGGCCCCATTGCGTGAGCCGGGCGGGTTTGGACGTGGGCTCAGCACGACGGGCGATGAAGCCATGGCGGAGGAGAGAGGTGAGAGGTGCAGCAACTGCGCGGCCCTGGCCCACTCGGTCCGGCTAGTAAGTAGAGTAGGCTGCTTTGTCGCGTACCTGCCGCGGTGCACGTGCCGTCCGACGCGCGGTGATTTTCTGCGGGGAACGCCTCTAGTTATGTATGTACCATCACGATTCACCGCAACCACCGCAACCACATGCACACCATGGCATCCTCGGCCCGCGGACCCCCTGGCACCGTTGCCGTCCCCAAACAGGCTGTCCCCAACCGAACGTACGTTTGACCCTCCGCTTCTTTGCAGCACGTGGCTCACACCCCACAGCCTCTACGTCCGTAACTTGCCTGACAAGCTCGCCAAAGAAGACCTCAAGCGTAATCTGTACATGCTCTTTGCCACGTATGGCGCCGTCCTCGACATTGTAGCTCTTAAGACGATGAAGATGCGGGGCCAGGCGCACATCGTCTTTCGCGACATTGACTCATCTACCCAGGCCATGCGTGCGCTTCAGGGCTTTACTTTCTTTGGCAAAGACATGGTGCGCCCTCCAAACCCCCAAGATACTCTGCACAGCCCTCCTGACTACTTTGGCAGCAAATCGCCTATGCAAAGACAAAGTCCGACACGGTAGCGAAGCTCGATGGAACTTATCAGATGCCCGAGCCTGAAAAGACGGGGCATGTGTCCGAAGAAAGCACTGCACAGCCCGCAGGGTTCGGTGCCGCTCCTACCAAAGCGGTGCCAGTCAACGCGCAGGATGCTACCAAGGGTCAGAAGAGGGCGCGCGACGAAGAGGACGATGGCGAAGACGAGGACGCCGAGATGGAGATGGACGTCAGCGACTCGGACTCGGACTGAGACATTCGGCGCGGACAGTACCACGACGACAATGTGATACCCACCAGCACCAGCACCAAGTTGGGCTACGCTGATTGCTTCCTTCTGCGAGCCTGTTGCGAAGATCAGATGTATGCAAATGCCAATGGGCATGACATGACGATTGGTACTGACGAGTCACAGGACGATACTCCGCCAGCGTCACCACAGCCAATCGTATAGACTGCACATACATAAAAAGGCTGATGTGTTGTAGATTCACACAACCCTTTTTCTTCGTTCTACCATTGTCCATGCTTCCACAAGATACCATCCTTGCTTCCATTAATTGCAATATACCTAATATGGCTTCGTGATTCTCGCAGTGCACGTGATGCTACACATCCACTGCATACATCGCAACTGTTTGCGAAGGCATGCCACTAGAAGAACACAGCAGTCAGCATTTGCACCCCAGTGACGACATGTCGGTGTATCATGAACCATACATAGACTTTCTCTACACCAACATGTTTCTTATCGCTGCCCCTGGATTAGGACAAGTGAGCTTCTTTATAAAGGGACACGCAATCGTCAACCATGGCCTCTAGCTCCGACTTCCGCTCCTCTGTGGTCCAACTGCCTTGTATCGAATTCATGGCAATTGTCTTCCACTCCGCTATGTTCAGACCAAATGCTTCTTGGACGGCGCAGTAATTCTCCAAGATGTATCCACCAAAGTACTCAGCATCGTCACTGTTGATGGAGAACTTTACGCCTGCCTCGAGAAAGGTCCTTATGGGCAGTTGGTCGACTCTTTGTACAGCCTGCAGACAAACGTTACTCAACGGACATACAGTCAGCATGATGCCCTCCTCTACTACCCGCTGAAGCAGTCCAGGATCTTCTCGAAGTCGAATTCCGTGATCAATGCGCTCAGCGTGAAGAGCATCTAGTGCTCCACTAATGTAACTCGCGTCACCTTCTTCGCCGGCATGGGCGGTCCGGTGCAGGCCTAGCGTTTGGCCTTCTTGATACCTGCGACCCCGTCAGTCATTGCGAGTGTGATGATTTGCCCTTTGGCCATTGGTTTTGTGTACATGTCGACGAACAGTTCAGGTGGAAATCCGACTTCCGAACTGTCGAGTCCAAGTCCTGCAATTGCCCTATTTGATGGCCTGTTTCCGTCGAAATAACCGCCCGCAATAGCCCTTTGCATAGTCTCCGCAGCAGAGCTAACTGGGAGATGTCGCAGGAAGCACATGATAAGGCAACTCGTCAGCCCCAGTTCCTTCTCCGCACGAGTCCTCGCCGCGTTGAACCCAGCCACGACTGTACCGAATGCTACGTCCCTCTCCGTATGACTCTGGGGGTCGAAAAATACCTCCGCATGCTGCACGCCTTGTCTTTTCGCCGTCGTAAAATATTCCCAGGCCAGCATTTCGAAGTCCTCTTTGGTGACAAGGACCTCTATGCCACGGTAGTAACATTTCAGGAAGTCGTCCAGATTTTCAAAAAACTCATAGCGTTTCTTGAGTGTGGCGGCGGACTGATAGGCTGGATTCTCTTGGGGTGTGGGTAGAGTGATGTTGTTCTTTGCTGCCAATTGGAAGAGGAGGTCGGGACTGAGACAGCCTTCGAGGTGGAGATGATGTTCGCATTTAGGCAAATCTGCGAGGAAGTCGTGGAGGGGTGACTTGCACATGGTTGATAAATAGACTGAGCCAAGCTGCTATGACAGCTTGGGGTCTACTAGCAAAGGCGATGCACTTGTTATAGTAGTCTTTGATTCGAACACTAGCCGGAAACGCTATCTCGGAGTCGAGCGGCGAACGTCGGGGGTCGCCGGTCAGGTGCGATACGGTTGCATATACAGTGAGGAGATGTGACTATTTAGTGCTTCAATCGTGTATGGGAACGCTTCCTGTGTTCTCAGCATCACCAAGTGCCACGATGTTAGATACACGAGTATAAATTTTTGTATAAAATTGGCCCTACATGCGGAACTTGGGTAGCGTTGGCATGGTTTCATCAAGCTAAAAATTACATCTCTACACATCACCTTTTGAGCCCTGAGCGCTCTGCCTACTTGCATTGGTGTCCCGATTCAAGGATTGTATGTTCTGCTCCAACAGACTTTGGTTCTCTGCATAGTCTTGATTTGCAGGTGCATCCTCGACAATGTGAGGCGTATTCCACAGCGCCTCTTCGCCAACAGTGCGTTCGCCATCCCCAAACACGCGCTTGAAACCAGTGTCGTAGCTAATCCACATGGCGAGAAAGACCCAAGCGCTAAGTCTGGCAAACCACCAGGGCGCCCTACCCTTCTTGTCCTGCACTTTTTTCGCAAGGGCGAAGATGAACATGACCAAGGGAAGCCATATTGCCAGAAACAGCGTCTTGCCCGCGGCCTGCCTTTGGCTGGTGATGCGGTATGGGCGGATGTCGTGCAGATAGTCCTGGTACTCGTCGGGGAGAGCGCATTCGGCAGCACCGTCGGTGATGAGCTTGAGGTAGCGCGGCGACGGTTGCGCGTAGCTGGGATCCGGGCGCGTGACGCGGTCCGTCGACTGCTTCTTCTCGTCGTCGAGCAGAGGCGCAAAGAGAGTGTGTGCCTTGAAACGCGGCGAGTCGGGCGTCGTCGGGACCGTGTCTGACGCGGCGAGGACGTGGCAGTCGACCAAGATGTCACTGTAGGCTGAGCCGGCGCCCTCGGTGGCAATGATGTGGGCATAATCGCGGCGCGTCACCTCGTAGACGACGCCCACCAGGCCCTTGTGCCAGCGGTCCTTGTGGTAGCCGTCGTTGCCACGTGCTCCTTGCGTGCGCCACGCCGTGTTGGCGAAGCAGGGCTCCACATAAGGAATGCCCGCGAGGTCAAATGTTAGGCGCAGCGAGGGCACCACCACGTTGACTTGCGACAGCGGCCGGATGCCGCGCACGCCGCGAAACGTCTCGTTGCACAGGTTCGAGCCATAGGCCAGGTAGAGCACCGTCTTGTCCTTGTCCTCTTCCCCCGCGCCCGTGGCGGGCCATGCCTCGAGCTGGGCCGCGTCAAACGGCGCATCGCCCAGTGACGCCTCTAGGCGGTCCTGCGATGTTTGCGGAAGCCTGGCAAAGTCGCGCTTCGCAGGTGCACGGCAGTCGCTGTCACGGGCTCCCTGCAGGCGGACCGCCAGCCTCGTGTAGAACGGCGCAGCTGTATATGTCATTGGCACCTTTAAATGGCCCGTGGCCGATGGGCGAGATTGCCTGGGTACTTGTATGTATGGAGGTGGAGGTGGGGGTAGGAGTAGTAGAGTAGCTATGTAGTTACACTCCAAGTAATCGTCGCTGACCGGCATGCAGAGATTCATCCGCAGAGTGACACGATTGGTCCTTTGCCCTGGGTGGATTGTTCAGTCGTTATCGACGGAACCTTGCCACCAGGCCTAGCAACATGTTCGTGCACCATGACGTCAGCATACTAACACCTTACTACTAGTATTTTAAACTAGTACTTACGCAAGTAGATTTAAACTATATTAATAATTCTAAAGAAATATATATATTTACTATAGTTTATATATAGAAATACTAAAATAAAAAATAAATAAATAATATACTTTATAAATAAATTAGATATATAAATAAGTTAAATACTTTACTAAAACTTTACTAAAACTATACTTTATTCTAGTTTAAAGTATTATAATATTATAAAGGTTTAAAAATAAAGTATTATAGTAGAAGTTATATTCTAGTTTAAAAGTAAAATATTATATAAAAAGCTAGTTTTTTATATATAAAAGTAGAAATATAATATTTTTACTAACTAAAGTATACTAGCTAAATAAAGGCTAGTATAAAGAAAGTAAAGTAAATACTAAACTTTTAACTTTAATAGAAGTTATAGATTTAATCTATAATACTACTTTTTTATTAAAAAAAAATAAGTTTTAATATTTATATATTAAGTATAATAGCTACTATATTTTATAAAAGCTATATATAGACTTATAATAAATAAATAATACTTTATACTAAATACTTTATATTTCTAGCTATTACTATATTATAACTCTATTTATATATTTTTTTTATATTAAATAGTTACTAGTAGCGTTATTATTATTATTATTATTATTAAAGTAGTTTCTAGTAAAGACTTTATTATTATTTAATTTATATAATTAGAAGATTTACTAATTTATAATAGTTATACTAAGTTTTATTATAGAAATAAGTATTTAGAAATAATTAGGAAATAGATTATTATATTACTAGCTAGAAAAAGATTATACTATATATACCTTTACTATATAGAATTATATAAATAGAAATAAAAAAGCTTTATAAAGAATTCTAAAATTAAATATATATAGTATTAGCTAAATACTATATATATATAATATACCTTCTAGTTATAGTAAATTTAACTATTTAATATTAGTAGTATTAAATTTTATAAAGTATTAAAGCATCTATACTATAAAATCTAGTATAATTAAAAATTCTATTATATTATTTTATATATATTAAAAGTAGTTAATTTAAAACTAAGCCTAGTAAATATAATAGTTTAAAAATATAAAGTACTAAAAAGCGTCTAAATTAGCTTAAAGGTATATAGAAGTACGCGTAGATTAAAAAACTAAATAAATTATATTTTTATAAGCTTTATATAAAAAAATAAAAAAATTATACTTTTATAGTTTTATTAAAGAAGTAAGCTATATAAAGTAGGACTTAGTAGTAGTTCTAGGCCTTTATAAAGTTTTTTTTTCCTCTACTATATTAGTATATAGGTAATAGTAGAATAGAGATTTTTATAAAATCTAGACTAGATATAGTATAGAGGTAGTTTAAATAGAAATTAATATAGTTTTCTATTTTTAATAAATTTATATAAAAAAAAATAAAAGTAGCTTATAAAAAAGCTTTTATAGTTAAAAGTTATTATTATAATAGACTATAGCTTTATTATATTACTTTCTACTTTAAATTAAATAGTTTTATATCTAAGTATTCTCTATATAACCTTTATATAAAATCTATTCTAGAATTATTATTTTATTAAAGTAAATATAACTTTCTATTTATTATTTATTAATAATTATTATAATAACTACTTAATCTACTAGTTACTCTAGTAAAATATAATAATTTTTTAAATATTATAATTTTATTTTTATTTTTTATACTCTATACCTCTATTATACGTACTTAATTACTATTTATTATTATTTCTAATACTAATACTAAATAGCTTTTATAAAAATACCTATTTCTATATTTCTAGGTATATACTTTTTAGTCTATTAGGTTTTTTATTTACGCTCTATCTAGGTCTAGTTTTATAGTAAATTTAACTTTATATATTTATTTAAATTAGTAGGTTTAAAAAAGTATGCTTATTATACGCTTTTAAATAAAATATATAAATTAGTAAATAGCTATTTTTTTTTACTAGTTTAAAGTTTTTTCTAACTTTTTTAAATATTTATATATATAGAACTAGAATATAACTAAATTATAGTAGTATTTTAAAATTTTAAAAGCTTTACTACGTAGGCTATACTAGCTAATAAAAATAAAATAAAAAAGTTTAAAGCTAAACTAGTAGATATAAAGGCTATAGCTAGTTTAGCTATAAAAATATTAGCTTTTATAGTATAGATAGTAACTATGTAGGTTACTAGCCTTAGCTACTACTTTTTTTAAAAAGACTCTAGGTTTTTCTAGTAGTAAAAGAAAACGTAGGCCTATTTATAGGTTTAATAGAAAGTTTTTAAAGTATAGAGGCGCTAAAAACTCTAAATTAAGTAAAATATATATCGCCTCTAATAGTAAAATAGAGATTAAAAAGTTATAGTAGTAAATAAATAGATTTTAAAAAGCTTTTATATCTATTTATAATAGTTAGCTTACTAAGCTAAAAGTTTTATTAATAAAAGCTATATACTAGTTTTATATATTAGCTATAATTTTTATATATTAATAATAGAAAAACTATTAAATTTATAAAATATAAATATTTACTAACTATAATATATTTTTTACTTTTTTTTCTATATCTAAAGCTATTTATATAGTATCTAGAGAGATTCTAGATAATTAAAATACTTCTAGTAAAAGTTTTATATTATATAGAAAAAGCCTATAAAGTTAAATGCTAGGTACTAGGTTAGATCTAGATTATATTTTATATAGCTAGCTTTATATTTTAGTTTATTTTAAATAAGTTTACTAGTAAAAATTTTTTTAATTTTCTATTTTTTTATACTTTATATAGAGGTAGCTAGCAGCTTTAGAGCTTTTTATTCTAGTAGAAAGTTATTAGAATTTTTATAAAGAATATTAGAGGCGAACACGTTATATATTTTAAAGTTTAAAAAAAGTTTAAATTTATAGAAATTTTTAATTTATTTAAAAATTTTAAAAGAATTTTTTTATAGTTTAAATAACTTTTAGTTAGGTTTTATAGTTATTAGGTTAGTAGTAGAAAAATAAACTTTATTTTTAATTTTCTAGTTAATAGAATATTAATAGGCGTTAATAGTAGAATATATCTAGTTTTATACTTTTTTTATATTTTTTTTAGCGAATTTTAAAATATTATATATTTAAATAGCTATATTATAAACTTTCTAGTAATTAAATTTTTTAATAAAATTAGCTACTTTTAAATAGTACTAGTTCTAGCTTTATTAGAGTTTAGAACTATATAAAACCTAGTATAAAGCTAATTCTATTTATATATATAAAAATATTATCTAGGCTTAGTTTATAAATAAAAAAAGTTTATTTTAATTATTTTAGTAGTATATTATAAATAGCTATAGGCGTTAGTTAATATATTTATTTATAATTTTAGTTTAGCTATTAGTTTATTTATAATAAATAGTAAAGAGTTATATTTTAATACCTATAATCTAATAAAATTTAGACTAGAATTAGAAAATAAACTAGGCGCTATAGTTAAAAATAATATTTTTAAAAGTATATTTAAACTAGTATACCTATTATATAAATAGTTAAATAAAATTTTAGGCCTCTATTAGTTTATAATATAGTATTATAATTATTTATTTAAAAAGTTAATTAATTATTACTAGAATCTAATTATAGCTGTGTTAGTTTTTAAAAAAAAATTTAAAGTCTATTATAAAATATTATATAGGTTTCTCTAAAATTAGTAGAAAGTAAAAAAACTTTTATATTTAAATTTATTTTAAAAAGAATTTTTAGTAAATAACGTAGTTACGCACGTACTATTTATAAATAGTTTTTATTTTTTTCTAGTAGTATTATTATATAAATAACTAGTAAGTTTTTATAGTACTAGAATAGACTATTAATATTTAATTATATATCTTTCTAATAAATAATATATAAAGTAAAAAGTCTAGAGGAATATAAAAATAGTCTCTATAAAAAAAAAGTCTATTATCTATTTAATACTAGAAAAGTAGTAAAAAGTATTTTTTTTTAAAAAACTATTAGTTCTTTTTTAATAGGGCTTCTATTAGTTCTAAAAAATGTAGTAATATTATTAGAGTTAGTTAAAAAAAAATAATAGTAATTTATATAAAAAAGTGTAGATATTACTTTATTAGTTTAAAGTTAATATAGCTATATAGCCTAGTAGAGTTAAAAAAAACTAAAAAGTAATTATTTTACTAGGCTACTTTAAAATTCTTTATATTTTATTTTTTATAACTAAGAATATCTATATATTTATTACTTTTACCTAGAGTATATTTAATTTAAAAGTTAAAAAAAGCTATAAACTTAGCCTAGTTAGTTTATTATTAATTTAAAACTTTTATATTTATAAAGTACTTTAAAAATTAATAATTAGTATATATTTAGACTTAGTACTAGACTAAAATTAGTTTAGCTTTCTATTTTTTAAAAATAGTAATAATAGTAAATAGTTTTTTATTATATATTTTCTAATTAAGCTCTACTCTAGTAAGTATTTTACTATAAAAGGCTATAGAGTACTATTTACTATCTAGATATTTTTAAAATATAATTCTAGCTACTACTCTATTTAAAGTATTAGTTTCTAGTTTTATATTATAATTAGAATTAAAATAGTATAGAACTAGAATTACTAAAAGTAAAAACTTTAGCTTTTTAAAGCTGTTTTAATAATTTTTAGTCTATATAAATAGAGTTAAAAAACTCTATAAAGCTATTATTAGTTTAGCTACTTATAAAAATTTAAAGATAAATTATCTATAAAATCTAGTAAACTCTAGAAAAAATTTAATACCTATTATAGTAGTAGATTAGATCTAGTTATAGAGTACTTTTACCTTTTCTAAATCTACCTCTATTTTTTTATTAGTTAGAATATATTCTAAATACTTAGTTTAAATAATATAAAATTTACTTTTTTTAATAGCTACTTATAGTCCTACTTTTTATAGTTTTTTTAGAATAAGTTTAATATACCTCTAGTAGCTCTAGACATTTTTAAAGTAGATAGAAATATTATTTAAATAAGTAATATAAAAATTATCTAAATAATCTATAAATATATTATTTATATACTTTTAATAGGTAGAGAGGCTATAATAAAGGCTAAAAAGAAGTACTTTATACTTACATAATTTATAGTAGGTATAGAAAGTAGTATATTCTTTAAACTTTAGATTTATATAGATTTTATTAAAAACTACTAAAATATTAAATTTAGTAAAAATTTTAGCTTTATTTAAATAGATTAGTAAGTTATCTATTTTTAGAATTAGGTAGGCGTTTTTTTAAGTAAGCTAGTTAAATTTATAGTAGTTAATATAGATATAGAGTAATTTATTAAATTTATAAATATAAAGAATAGAAAAAGTAAATAGGCTATAACTAGTCTCTATAAATTCTTTCTATAAGTTTTTCTAGACGTACTTTTTAATAGCTTTTAAATTTTTAGTATTTTATTTATATAAAAGGCTAAAATTATTAGATAAAAGTTTATTTAGAATAATTTTATAGTTATATAGTTAGTATTCTAGTAGTTTCTCTACTACTAATAAACTAAATACGTTTTAATACTACTAGTAGTAGAGAGAGAGTTAGTTTTAGATTAGAAAGTTATTTTTTTAAACGTCCTCTCTATTATAGTTTTTAAAAATCTAGTTAATTTTATATAGACTAGCAGTAAAGAACTTATTTTTTTTTATATTAAAATAGAAGGTATTAGCAGAAATAATAGCAATTTAGAAACTAGAAAAGGTTTTAAAAGGCTTTTAAAGTAGGTCTAGTTTTTATATCTCTAGAGAAATATTCTAGTATTATAGAGCTTTAAAAATTTTTTAAATATAATTAATTAAAAAGTATAAGCTACTAGTTTTGTAATATAACTTTTTTTTCTATAAAACGTTTTATTTTTTAATATTAAAAATAACGTATTTTTTTAGTATTTTTTAATAGAGTTATATAAAAATTAGAGAAGTAAAAATATAGATTTTAAAGTAAATAGTAGGCTACTATAACTAGAACCTATCTATATTTAGTAGAATTTTAAACTTTTTTAACTATTATATTCTAATTATTATATTCTAAGCTTCTAGATCTAGTATAATAAATAGATAGTTTAGAATTTTTTATTTATCTATAATTATATAGAGATAGATAAAATCTATATCTAGTAAAAGAATTTAGTTTTTAAACCCTCTAACTATTACTAGATAGAGTAGTTTTTAAACTTTAGTTTAAAGTAAAAAAAATAAAAAAAAATAATATATAAATTTAAAAAAAGATATTTTTAGGCGCTAGTATTAATAAGTAATAGTAGTTTTATATCTACGCCTAGGTTATATAAAATAGTAAATATAAAAAAATAGAAACTTTAAAATAGTTTTAAAAAATTAAAGTTTAATAGATTATACTTTTAACTTAATTCTAAATAGTGTAATACTTTTAGAACTACTTATTTTCTATTTAATTTTTTCCTAGATCTAGTACTTTAGTAGCGTTATAATATTAGTTAAAATAATTTTTAATTATAATTTTTTTTATTTATAGTAATAAATATTTATTAGCGTAGTATTCTAATTTACTATAGTTATAGTAGTTATCTAGTACTTTTTAAGAAGCTAGAGTAGCTATTACTTACTATAAAAGTACTATAGTAAATTATAGAAAAGTTTAGAGAGCTATATATAGTACTATATTTTCTAAAGTTTTTTTTTAAAAAGTATTTAAACTAGATTATACTATAGTCCTAGCTTAGAACTTAGTAGTACTATTATAAAAAAAGTTTTAAAAATATATATTTTTTAGGTAGGTTTTTTTTTTATATTAAAAGTAGTAAAGTACTCTATTATATCTAGAAAAAAGTTATTCTAGGTATATTTAAACCTCTAACTAGAAATATATAGGCTAGAAGTTATTTTTATTTATATATAGTAAATTTATTCTAAATATAGTATATATTTTTTTATAGTATAGTTTAAAAAACGTGCTTTAAAAGTAAAAAAATTTTTTTTTTATATATAGTTAGTTAAAGGTATTATATACATTTGTTTATTTATTATTTATAATAAAGTATCTATTAAATATAGCTATTATAGCTTTTATAAAAAAATATAGTTACCTTTATTATTAGATAGGTATTAGAGCTTAAAATCCTTTTTAGCTAGACTAGAAGTACTACTCTAGACTAGTACTATATAAGCACGCTTAGAATAGTAGTAGTTACTATTAATTTTAAATTAATTTAGTATTAAAGCTTTCTATTATCTATAAATAGAGTCCTTTTTATTTAATAGTTTAAAAATAGAAAAAGTACGCTCTAATAAACGTAGCTTTTTAAAAGTATAAAAAAAAGGTTTAGAAAGTAATCTAGTTAACTAGTAACGTTAATAAGTCTAAAAGTTTTTAGTAAAAAATAGAGGTAAATTTAGAAATAGAGTTAAATAAAGTTTTTTTTTTAATAAGTTTTATTTTAGTTTATAAAGCTACTAATTTAGCGTATAGCTAGGCTATTATTTCTATAGCGTTATTAGAAATTATAGTTAGTAGATTTCTAGGTTCTACTAAAATAGGTTTAGCTTCTATTTAACTCTAATTATTTTTTAATTAGCTAGTATTAGTTATTTTCTATTTTTTAGATATTTAATAAGTTTATAGGCCTTCTATAAAGGCTAGTTATTTTTTTTATTTTTTAAAAAGTAGAATTTATTATCTATTAATAGAGATAGGTATTAGCTTTGCTTTTAATTCTACTAGATTATTAGTAGTTTTTAAGTCTCTACTTTAGCGCTATCTAACGTAACTTTTCTAAAAATAATCTAAGCTAGTAATACTATAAAAGTCTAAACTTATAGGCTTTAGTTAACTAGAAATCTCTAGAATTTAGTTTTAGAATTATTAATAGATCTATTAGCGTTAATTAGGGCTAGAACTAGAGAGGTTTTAAAAGCTATTTAACTAGAGAATTTAAATAATTCTTTTAAATAAAGTAGTAATATTATATAGGCTATTACTAGTAGAGAAATAATTTTTTTATAATTTAATAGTTTAAAAATATAAAATACTAAAAGGCGTTTAAATTAGCTTAAAAGTATATAAATGTACGCGTAGATTAAAAAGCTAAATAAATTATATTTTTATAGGCTTTATATAAAAAAATAAAAAAATTATACTTCTATAGTTTTATTAAAAAAGTTAGGTATATAAAGTAGAATTTAATAGTAGTTCTAAACTTTTATAGAGTTTTTTTTTTTCTCTACTATATTAGCACGTAGGTAATAGTAAAGTAGAAATTTTTATAGAATCTAGACTAAGTATAGTATAGAGGTAGTTTAGATAGAGATTAGTATAGTTTTCTATTTTTTATAAGCTTATATAGAGAAAGATAAAAGTAGCTTATAAAAAAGCTTCTATAGCTAAAAGTTATTATTATAATAGAATATAGCTTTATTATAAACTAGAGTAAATCTATAAATATTTTATTTATAGCTAGCCTATTTATAATATAAGTATGGATTATTTTTATAATACTTTATTTATTTCTTTAAATTAATTAATTAAGCTTTTTTAGCTTTAGAAAAGTAAAGACTATAATTTATAGTAATAAAGTTAATATTTTTAAATTTTTATAGTTTTTCTAATAGTTACTATAGTAAAAGTAGGTATAAAGCCTACTATAATAAAAGTTTTTTTTAATATACTTTTTTTTTATTAACTACTTTTCTTTTTATTTTTTAGATATTTTTACTAATACTATTTATTTAGCTAAGTCTACGTTAATAGTATTTATATAGTAGCTTTTTAAAAATAAATACATACTTTTTATTTTTATAGTAACTACTAGGCGTATAAACTCTATATTAAATTTTTTAAAAATCTATTTTTAGTTTTTTTATCTAGTATTTTATTAGAGTACTACTAGTTTAGAGAGTTCTAAAAGTGTTTATAAAACTAGTCTCTACGCTTTATCTAGAAAATACTAATAAAAATAATATTATTTTTTAAATAGTTAATTATATATTCTAAATTATATTTTTCTATTTTAGTATAATTAATCTAGATTTTATACTATATTTATATCTTCTAGCGTCTATAGTATTTCTAGTTATTACTAAATATAGCTAGATTAGAAATCTTCTAGTACTCTAAACTAGTACTTTTAGAAAATAGTAAAAATTATTACTAAAATATAAAATTTATTATAGTATCTAGAAAGTTTTTTATAAAAAAAAATTATTTAAACTATTAGTAATTAACTAGAAATTATAGCTATTAAAGTTTCTAGCTTATAGTTAATATTATTTATAAAAAACTACTATAGAGCTTTTACTTCTAGATAAATAATAAAGCTAGATTTTATTTATAGTCTTTTCTATTCCGCTTTATTTTTAATAAACTATTTAATTAGTTTTATTTTAGTAAAAAGTTTATTTTTTACTAGAGTTTTTTTATATATTTCTTTTACTAATACTATTTTAATCTTTTTATTTATTTTACTTATAGCTTTTATATTATTAATATAAAATACTAGAGCTATTATACTATTAGGCCTATTTATATATTATATATAATAGTTATAAATATAGTAGTAGCTAGTACTAAATACTTTTTTTACTTAATACTTTTTTAAAACTAGGTATATACTTTATTTATAGCGCCTAGTACTAGATATCTATTTACTATTACTTTTTAATAGGCTATATAGCCTAGGTATTTAGTACTAAATACTTTTTTACCTATTATTAAACTACTAGCTAGTTATAAACTAATACTAAAAAGTTTAAAGTAAAAATAGTATACTTTTTTTCTTTAGAAAACTAATAGAGTAATAGGTTAGTTATAAATAAATTAATTTAAATAAAGTAGATAAGTTTTAAAAAGTAACTACTAAGTAAATTAAAATAAACTAACTACCTAATACTTCTATATAGAAAAAGGAAATTTTATAGAAATTTATATAGAATACTCTAGCTATTTTTAGTATAGCTCTAAAGCTTTACTACTAACGTTTTAAACTAGGCTCTACCTATTATACAGCCTATTAAATAGCTATAACTCTAAAATATTTAATATTTTCTACTAACTTTAGCTTTAACTTTAGCTAATAATATAATAGAATCTATTATTTATCTATTTATTTAATAGCCTAGTAGTAGCTATATAACTAGAGTATTATATAAAACTAAATAACTAAGTATAAAGTATACTAGCTATAATATCTAGTAGAAAACCTTTAGTAAAGAAAAATGTATTTAAAAAGCTTAATATATATAAAGCTATTAAATAATATATTTTAGTATAAAATAAATAAATAGTATAACTATAGCTAATTACTAATATAAATCTACTTTTATTAACTATATTATTAGGCTTTAATATACTCTTTTTCTTTTAATTATAAAAAAATATTTAAATTAGTATAGTACTTTAAATAACTTTATGTAATTAATTTATACGTAGTTTACTTTAATACTTTTTTTTACTATTTTAATAAAGTAGTAGTTAATTTACTAGGTAATATCTTTTAGTATGTAGTATAGTAGTTTATAATTCTAAATAAATTAGAAAAGGTTATTCTAGAGAATACCTAGTAGTAGCAGCTAACTTTTTAACTATACTTTAAATAGTTATAATACTTTAAAGTAGTAGCTTTAGTATAATTACTTAGTAGCTACTTTACTAGCTAATTATATAGTTATAGTTACTATATAAAGGTGCTCTACTACGTATATAGATATATAGTTTAAAATTTAATTATACAGTAGTAGTAGGTATATAAGTACTTTTTAATTTATAGCTATTTTAAAACTTATTAATTAGTTATTCTAATAATTAATTTTTTTTAATATAAATTAAACTTTTATATAAACACTTTATCAGTATTTAATAAACGCTAAAAAACCTATATTATAATAATATTTACTATATAATAATTAAAACTACTTTACAAAACGTAATTATTATAAAAAAAGTTCTACTATATATAGTTTAATATTAAAGCTAGATATATTAGGTTTTATAAAAAACTAGGTCTATATTTTAAAAGTCTTAATAAATATTACTTTAAATAATAGTTATAATAGAAATAGTAATAAAGTATAGTAAAAATGTAATTTTAGTAATATAATTAATATAACTATATATAAAGGTTTTAGTTTAATTGCTATATACTTTTTTAAAAGTATAAAATAACTTATATTAAATAGCTATAGAAAGTATAAAAAGTATAGAAGTATATATATATTATAATCTTTACATTTATATAGTATTTATAGAATTTAATAAAAAAATAGCTTTTATAACTATTAATAATAAATAAATATACTATACTAATAGTATTTGTTTTTAAATATTTATTAAAGTACTTTAATTACTTTAAACTAAATCTATTATTAATTTAGCTAATTTCTAACTACTATTAAAATATAATTCTAATATAGACTATTTTTATTATACTAAGTAAAGAAGTAGGTTTTACTAGTAAAAATTATAAAAAGTAAAATAGCTTACTTTATTATATTAATACTGTAGATTTTAATAGTTTATTTCTAGTTACTTTATTATACTAACTTTAGTTATTTTTAAAACTTTATATTTAATACTACTATTTTATATAACATTTAGCCTATTATAAAGCCTATTGTATTAAAATTATAACTATTTTTTTTAAAAATACTATACTTAGCCTATATATTTTCTACTAGATAAAACTAGTTTTATATAATTTTAAAGTTTTTATAAAATACCTTTTTAAAGTTATACTTTTAAAATATTCTTTTTTTTTAATATAAACTACTATCTAATAAATATACTAGTATAGTTTTAACTAATAAATAGTTACTTATATTTAGTAAATAAAGTATTAGCTATATTAGTAACTATAGTAATTTAAAAAACAAACTTTTTTACCTCTAGATTAAATATAGATTAGATAATTACTACTTTTTTAATTAAATAAAGCTATATACTATTAGGCGATGTATTAGATTATAAAAGCTATTTTATAAATTAATAATAAAGAATTTAAAATAAAATATTATAGATATATATAGCTATCTATAAAAAAAGATTTATATTATATTAGATAGTTTAAATTATAAACTATATCTACTTTTTATTTACTACTAATTATATATTATTCTATTAAAGTATTATAACTTCTATTAAAATACTTTACATTATAGAAGAGTTTTACTATTATAGAAAACTTTTTTAGATAGAAAACCTATCTATATAGTATATTAACTATTTTTACTTTATTTCTATATATTTATAAGTTATACTTTATTTTAGAGTACTATTTATAGTATTATATCTATTTTTAGCTTTAATAAGAATATATTTTTAATTTACTTTTTATATTACTATATAATTTAAACTCTTTTATAATAGTTAAATATAGCCTTTTTTTTTAACTATAAAGTTACTTTTATACTACATCTACTATTTTTATATAATCTATTTTATATTATAGCTTTATTAGTAGCTTAAAGTTTTAGAGTTTTTTTATACTAATACTTACTTATATATAATAATTATAGCCTTTTTTAATACTATTTAAAAAGCTTTAACTATAGAAGTTAATAAACTATCTATATACCTTTAAATTTCTACTTTTATAAATATTTATTAAAACTCTAGTTTAAAATTAGTTTTTAGAGTGTATAACTACTAGAGTTTATTATTAATAAAAATAAGTAATAGAGTATATAACTAAACTTTAAAATATAATATAATTAACTCTAGTTTATATAAAACTAGTTTAGTATTTTAAGCTTTTTTTTTTAATATTACTAGACGTTTTTATAGCTTTATAGGCGTATATAAAGTAAAGTAAAAACTTAAACTTTATAATATATAATATATTCTACTAGTAAACTAGTTAACCTAGTAAGCTTATTAAAATCTACTAAGCTTTATACTTATTCTATTACTTTACTATAGACTAGTAATATTATAAGCTATAAATATATAATAAAAAAAGAAAATAGCTTACTATTTAAGTTTAAAAAGCTAGCTAATCTAAAAGTTTTAAAGCTATAGCTATAGCTTCTAGCATTAATTAATATAGACTTTCTAAATAAATTAATAGAATTACTTTATACTATTAAATTAAATCTAATTACTAGAAACTTACTACTACTAAAAAAACACTATTTATTATTTTTTTAACTTTAATTTATAAAAACTTACTTTCTAGCTATATAAAGTAGAAAATATAGCTAATAAAATAATAAAAGTATATAATAGAATACTAGTAAATAAGTACTAGACTTACTACTTTATAACACGTTTTAGCAAGTTTAATATAGCTTTTAATTCAATATTAAATATATAAAATATAAAGTAGAAAAATCTAGAGGTTATTAGTATATAATTTAAATTTATAGATAATATAAAAGTTAAATATAGCATTTATAATAACAATATATATTATCTTAAAAAAATAAACTTCTAGATAGCTATAATTAAATCTATAAAAGTTATTATAAACTTTAAAGAATATAATTAGCTAAATTCTACCTAGCTAGATAATAAATAAAGAAATTAATATTACCTAGAGTATATATACCTCTAGATATATAACTTTACTTTTTAGTATTAATTAAAAATTTATCTATAGTTTTATATAGTATAGAAAAATTAATATACTATAGAACTAGAAAGTTTTAGTTTTTAATAATAGCTAGATAAATAACGCGTTTATATAATACCTAGTAGAATATTACTATAATAGAGAATGTAAAATAGAATAGATTAAGTAGATAGGTAAACAAAAATACTATTTAGAGATTAAAAATAGATAAATTATTACCTTTTTATTCTTTTTACTCTAGTAGGCTTTATACTCTACTTTTTACCTTTTTTCTATAGGTTTATAGAATCTCTAGCCTAAAATAGAGAGCTAGAGGCCTTTATACTTTAGTATAGAGTATAATAGCCTTTTCTAGCCTATAATAACTTTTTATAGACTATTCTAGCTTAAAAAAAAAGAAGCTATCTAAAAGCCTAATATTATTCTTTTTCTAGACTATAATTAATCTAATTAAATAGTTTTAACGCCTATTTATATTTTATACATAATATAGTATTATATTTTTAGAGTAATAGGTAAAAGTTAAAATTTTAACGTTATTTATAACTAACTCTATTTATAGATTATAGTTTATATTTTTATTTTTATTTTACTACTATTTTATAGCCTATACTAGCCTTGTAAAGCTATAATATAAAAAATTACTTTTTCTCTATTCTAATCTATTACTTCTATACTATTTTTTTATTTAGTAAGTATTTTTTAAATTTTTTATATAGCTATTAGCTATAGAGGTTAAACTTTTATATAGTTTAATATAGACTATAATACTCTATTCTAGTATAGTATAAAGCTAACTAGCTTAATAGAGCTATTTATACTTTTAACTAACTTTTTTAGCTTTATTTAATCTATTCTAGCTTATAATAAATAAGAGCTAGGTTTTTAATAATATTTTTAATACTAGTTAGATAACCTACTACTACTATATTTACTATTATATTATTTTTACTACTAGTAATTTTTATTTTACTAGTATTTCTAGCTATATTATACTAGTTATTACTAATAATAATATTATTTTTTATAAAGCCTAGAATACTAGTAAATAAAATAAAATTATTTAGTACTAGTACTACTCTTTAATAAATAAAAAGTATATAGCTATATATATATTTTTTTTAGCTCTAAATAGTCTATACTAATCTATTCTAGTACTATAGCTCTATAAAAATACTACTAGTACCTATTATAAAGTCTATATAGCTATATAGCTTTTTTAGTTTACTTTCTAGAACTCTAGCGCTAGTCTCTATAAAATAGATAGCTTAGAGGTTTTTTTTATTAAATAGTTAGCTACTCTAGATACTATTTACTAGAAATATAGCGCTTAGTCTAAAAATATTAATAAATAACTTCTTTTTAGCTATTCTAGCCTATATAAGTTTATACTAATATTTTCTAGTATTTAAGTACTTTATTATTACTACCTCTTTTTATATAGTAGTACTCTAGCTAGAGATAAAAATTGTAATAAAAGTATATTCTATTATAATAATAACTTTTAGCTATAGGGGTTTTTTTATAAACTACTTCTACTTTTCTCTATATAAGCTTATTAAAAATAGAAAACTATACTAACTTTTATTTAAACTACCTCTATACTATATTTAGTTAAAATTTTATAGAAATTTCTATGTTACTATTACCTACGTGCTAATATAGTAAAGAAAAAAAAAACTCTATAAAAACCTAGAACTACTTTTAAATTCTATTCTATATAGCTTACTTTTCTAATAAAACTATAAATATATAATTTTTTAATTTTTTTATACTAGGCTTATAAAAATTTAATTTATTTAGTTTTCTAATTTACGCCTACTTTTATATACTTTTAAACTAATTTAAATACTTTTAGTAGTTTATACTTTTAAATAATTATATTATAAAAAGATTATTTTTTAACTAGTAATAGCCTGTATAATATTACTAATTTATTTAAAAAATTTATTTAAATCTTTTAGTTAACTAGCTTTTAAAACTTTCTAGGTTCTAGCTATAATTAACGCTAATAAATCTATTAATAATTCTAAAATTAGATTTTTAAAATCTCTAGTTAACTAAAGTTTATAAATTTAGACTTTTATAGTATTACTAGTTTAAATAACTTTTAGAAAAATTATATTAAATAGTACTAAAATAATTTTAAAAACTACTAATAATCTAGTAGAATTAGAGGTAAAGCTAATATCTATTTCTATTAATAAAAAATAAACTTAATTTATTAAAAAATAAAAATAAATTAATAGCTTTTTTAAAAAACCTATAAACCTATTAAATATTTAAAATATAGAAAATAACTAATACTAGCTATTTAGAAAGTAATTAGAGTTAAATAGAGTCTAGATCTATTTTAGTAGAACCTAGAAATTTACTAACTATAATTTTTAATAATACTATAAAAATAATAGGCTAGCTACGCCCTAAATTAGTAGTTTTATAAACTAAAATAAAATTTATTACGAAAAAAACTTTATATAATACTATTTCTAGAGTTACTTTTATTTTTTACTAAAAGCTTTAAAATCTTTTAATATTACTAGGTAACTAGAGTATTTTTTAAAACTTTTTTTTATATAATTAGAAAGCTACGTTTATTAAAGTATACTTTTTTGTTTTTAAACTATTAAATAAAAAAAACTATATTTATAAATAATAAAAAGTTTTAATACTATATAAATTTAAAATTAATAGTAACTATTACTATTTTAAATGTATTTATATAGTACTAGTTTAGAGTAATATTTCTAGTTTAGCTAAAAAGTATTTCAAATTTTAATATTTATTTAATAATAAAGCTAATAACATTTTTTTATAAAAGCTATAATAGCTATATTTAATAAATACTTTATTATAGATTATAAATAAACTAAAGTATATAATACTTTTAACTAACTATATATAAAAAAAATTAAGTTTTTTTTATATTTAAAATTAATTTTTTAAGCTATACTATAAAAAAATATATACTTTATTTAAAATAGATTTATTATATATAGAGAAAAATAACTTCTAGCTTATATATTTCTAGTTAAAATTATAAATATACCTAGAATAACTTTTTTCTAGATATAATAAAATATTTTACTATTTTTAATATAAAAAAAAACTTATTTAGAAAAAAATTATTATTAGAACTATTTTTTTAATAGTATAAATAAGTTTTAAGCTAGAACTATAGTATAACCTAGTTTTAATATTTTTAGAATTTTTTTTTAGAAAATACTAGACTATATGTAGCTTTTTAAACCTTTTTATAATCTACTATAGTACTTTTATAGTAAATAATAGCTACTTTACTTTCTAAAAAGGTACTAGGTAACTACTATAACTTTAGTAAACTAGAATACTACACGAATAAATATCTATTACTATAAATAAAAAATATTATAATTAAAACTTACTTTAACTTATATTATAACGCTGCTAAAGTACTAGACCTAAAAAATAATTAGATAAAAAACAAATAGTTCTAAAAGTATTTTACTATTTAAAATTAAATTAAAAATATAATGTATTAAATTTTAATTTTTTAAAACTATTTTAAAATTTTTATTTTTTTATTTCTACTATTTTATATAACCTAGGCGTAGGTATAAAACTAGTATTACTTTTTAATACTAGTATCTAAAAATTTCTTTTTTTTAAATTTATATATTTTTTTTTCTAAAACTAAAGTTCTAAAACTACTCTATCTAGTAATAGTTAGAGGGTTTAAAAACTAAATTCTTTTACTAGTTATAGAATATACCTATCTATATATAATTATAAATAGATTAAAAATTCTAAACTATTTTTTTTATTATACTAGATCTAAAAGCTTAGAATATAATTATTAGAATATAATAGATAAAAAACGTTAAAATTCTACTAGATATAAATAGATTCTAGTTATAATAGTTTACTATTTACTCTAAAACTTATATTTTTACTTCTCTAATTTTTATATAACTTTATTAAAAAATAATGTATTTTACTAGTAAGCTAGTTAACCTAGCAAGCTAGTTAAAATAGCTTAGTATTATAAATACTATATTTTTAATTATTATTATTATTACTATTAATATTAGACTCTACTACTATAAAGCTTATATTAGATTTAGAAGTACTTTCTAAATTTTTCTAGTATATTTAAGTATTATACCTAGTTTTTTTATAGTTACTATAGCGCTAGAGTTCTAGTTAAATAGATATTTAACTACTACTACTACACGTATGTTTTAAAAAAGTAGGTAGAGTAGATATAGCTATAGTAGCCTATAATATAGTACTATATTTAATAGTACTTCTATATTAAATCTACTTTCTTTTATACTTTTTTTTTTATAATTACTACTAATTACTTTTTAAGCTTATAGACATAGGCTATTTAAAGAATATTTTTATATAGTATATTTTTAGTATTTTTTATAAGCTATAAAAAGCTAGCTTATATAGTTATAGATAACTAAATAAATAACTTATATATAAATTTTAACTAAAACTTAAATTTATAAGTATTATTTAGAGTTTTTAATTACTATAAGTTTAGTAGAAAAAAGGGTTAAAATAGAGTACATAACTATATTTTAAAGTAATTTAGTACTATTTACGCGTTAGTAGAGACTAGCTTTAATACTTTAAAAGCTTTTTAATAGTTATTAACTATAAATACATTAAAAAACGCGTTTTTAAAAGCTAGAAAAAAGTTTTTTTTATTAATATAGAAAATGTATTAGCGTGCTAAGTTTTATACGCGCTAAAAGTACTTAAACTTTAATAGTAAAAAATATACTATATTAAATAGCTAGAGAATATAGAATAAATAGAGAGGTATATAAAGTATTAGAATTTTATTCTTTATATAGTAGTTTTTAAATTTTTAGTTAAAATAGCTTTTATAGCTATTTAAAATTAGTAACTAGTATACTTCTACCTTTTACGCCTCTATATACATATTAAAATGCTTTAACTACTCTAGTTTAAATATATTATTTATCTAGCTATTTTTAAAAAATAAAATTTTCTAATTATATAGTATATTAACCTTTTTATACTAAGCAGAAATATAGACGCGTTTTTTATAGATAATAAAAAATAGAGTTATATCTCTAGAGGTGTATATACTCTAGATAATAGTAATCTATTTATAATTATCTAGCTAGATAAAGTCTAGCTAATTATATTTTTTAAAGCCTATAATAACTTTTATAGACCTAATTACGCCTATCTAGAAGCTAGTTTTATTAAAATTATAGACGTTATTATTATAGACGCTATACTTAATTTTTATTTTCTCTATAAATTTAAACTACGCGCTAATAATCTATAGATTATTCTACTTTATTCTCTATCTATTTTTTATTTAATTAAAAGCTATTTTAAGTTTAATAGAGCGCGTTATAAAGCGCTTAGCCTAGTACTTCTCTACTAGTATTCTATTATATACCTCTAGTATTTTATTAGCTATATTTTCTATTTTATATAGTTAGAGAGTAAACTTTTATAAATTAAAGTTAAAAATATATTAGATAATTATCTACTTTTTAGTAGTAGTAAGTTTCTAGTAGTTAGATTAAATTTAGAAGTATAGAGTAATTCTATTAATCTATTTAGAGAGCCTGCGTTAATTAACACTAAAAGCTATAGCTATAGTTTAATAGCTTTTAAATTAGCTAGTTTTATAGGCTTAGATAGTAAGCTATATTCTTTTTTTATTCTATATTAGTAGCTTATAACGTTATTAGTTTATAGTAGGGTAATAAAATAAATATAAAGCTTAGTATATTTTAACTAGCTTACTAGGTTAACTAGCTCGCTAGTAGAATACGTTACTAAAAAAATATATTACTTTTAATATTAAAAAATAAAATACTTAATAAAATAAAAAGTTATATTAGAAAAGTAGTAGCCTATACTCTTTAATTAATTATATTTATACAATTTCTAAAGCTCTATAATACTAGAATATCCCTCTAGAAATATAAAAACTAGACCTACTCTAAAAGCCTTTTAAAACCTTTTCTAGTCTCTAAATTACTATTATTTCTACTAATACCTTTTATTTTAATATAAGAAAAAATAGGTTTTTTACTACTAGTCTATATAAAATTAACTAAATTCTTAAAAACTATAAAAGAGAAAACGTTTAAAAAAATAACTATTTAATCTAGATTTAACCTAGTATTCTACCTCTAACTTTATAGGCTTCTTTTATAAACTTTAAAACTTCTACTAGAAGTATTTTAATTTTTTATAAGCTCTCTAGGCACTATATAAATAGCTTTAAATATAAAAAAAAAGTAAAAAATATATTATAGTTAGTAAATATTTATATTTTATAAATCTAATAGTTATTTTATTATTAATATGTTAAAATTATAGATAATATATAAAACTAGTATATAGCTTTAACTAATAAAACTTTTAGCTTTATAATCTAACTATTATAGATAGATATAGAAGTTTTTTAAAACTTACTTATTTTTTTCTATAATATTTAAATTTTAATTTTACTATTAGAAGTGCTACGTACTATATCTAATTTAAAGTTTTTAATACTTTTATATTTTAAAAATTTTCTATTAAATTTCTAAATAGGCCTATATTTTTTTTTACTACTTAAAAAATTTAAAGCTTTTCTAGAAGTAGTAGTAGCTAAAGCTGCTATTTATTTCTAAAAAAGCTATATTTTTTTATATAAATCTAAAATCTTTTTATATAAATTTTAAAATTTTTTCTATTATATATAGTAGTTTACTAGTATTATATTAGTTATACTAAAGCTAGTAATCTATATAGTTACTATCTATACTATAATAGCTAATATTTTTATAGCTAAACTAGCTATAGCTGTTATATTTACTAGCTTAGCTTTAAACTTTTTTATTTTATTTATATTAGCTAGTATAGCCTGCGTAGTAAAGCTTTAAAAATTATAAAATACTATTATAATTTAGTTATATTCTAGTTCTATATATATAGATATAAAAAAAATTAAAAAAAGCTCTAAACTAGTTTAAAAAAATTACTATTTACTAGTTTATACTTTTTATTTAAAAGCGTATAATAAATATATTTATTTAAACTTACTTATTTAAATAAATATATAAAGTTAAATTTAGTATAAAACTAGGCCTAGATAGAGCGTAGGTAAAAAGTCTAATAAATTAAAAAATATATATTTAAAAGTATAAAAATAGGTATTTTTATAAAAAATCTTTAGTATAAGTATTAAAAGTAATAGTAACTAGTAATAAAGTACGTATAATAAAAATATAAAGTATAAAAAGTAAAAAAAAAATATTATATTCTACTAAAGTAACTACTAGATTTAGTAGTTATTATAATAATTATTAATAAATAGTAAATAGAAAATTATATTTATTTTACTAAAATAATAATTCTAGAATAGACTTAATATAAAAGTTATATAGAGGATATTTAAATATTAAACTATCTAATTTAAAGTAGAGAGTAATATAATAAAGCTATATTCTATAATAATAATAACTTTTAGCTATAAAAACTTTTTTAAAAACTATTTATATTTTTCTTTATATAAATTTATTAAAAATAGAAAACTATACTAATTTCTATCTAAACTACCTCTATACTATATTTAGTTTAGATTTAATAGAAATTTCTACTTTACTATTACCTACGTGCTAATATAGTAGAGAAAATTTTTTTTTTAAAAGTTTAAAACTACTACTAAGTTCTATTCTATATAGATTACTTTTTTAATAAAACTATAAAAGTATAATTTTTTTTATTTTTTTATACTAAATTTATAAAAATATAATTTATTTTGCTTTTTAATCTACGCGTACTTCTATATACCTTTAAACTAATTTAGATGTTTTTTAGTACTTTATAATTCTAAGCTATAAAAAAAAATTAAATTTTAACTATACTTTATTTTCTATTTTTATACTAAATTAACTATAGTTACTTCTTTTAATACTACTAAAAATTACTATAAATACTTTAGAACTAAAAAATATAAATATAGTAAAAATTTATTTAGTACTTCTAAAAAGTATAATATATATACTATTTTACTCTATTATAAACTATTCTAACTCTTTTCTAGTATAAATTTTATTAGAATTCTAATCTATTAGAACTAGTTTATTAAGCTTTTATTCTAATAATTACCAATTTTAAATTACAGCGTAGTAATACTTCTAGTAGTATAAAAAGTAAACTAACTAGAAAAATTACTAGAAAAAAGGCTAATCTAGTAGCTTTTAATACTAAATTATTATTTCTAGGCTATTCTAGACTATTCTAGGCTATTTTAAGCCTCTCTAGTTTTTTTTCTATTTTTTTAGTTTTTTCTAGGCGTTCTAGCTTTAAAAAACCTACTTCTAGTAGTTTTAGCCTATTATAGCTAACTATAGCGTTTAATAGTATAGATAATTAAATAATACTTTTTTATTTATAACTTTTTTTTACTTTTTTATATATATTTATTTTATTTATAACTTATATATTTTTTACTATATTTCTAGTATTTATTTTATCTATAGTATTTAGGCCTACTTTAGTTTTTTATAGGCTATATATTAGAAAATTCTACTATATACTTACTAGTATTAGTTATATAGAATACTAGTAACTAGATAGTTAGTAATATACGTTACTAATTTACTACTTTTACTTTATAAATCCTTTTTTTATATATATAATAGCTAAAGAACTAGTAAAATATATCTAGTATAGTAAGTAAAAATATGTATATTATATACACGCTAGATATCTCTAGTAGTAGTAGATTAGAAAAAGTAAGTAATAAAAAAAATATCTAAATTACTATAGATACTATAGGTACTATTTATACTATCTATACTATCTATACTATATTTACTATATATAATACTTATAATACATTTATAAAGTATATTATACTACTATAAACTACTACTATAAATTATTAAACTCTAGGCTTATAAATTATCTACATCTAGTAAAAAAATCTAGTAACTTTAGTATACTAAAAGGGTTAATATATATTATTTAATACTATAACTTTAAAAATAGTTAGAAATACTATTTATTTTTTTAAATTTTTTTATATTATTTATATACGTAGCTTTATTTATTCTATATATATTAGCTATATTATTTAAAGTATAGATTTTAGTTATAGTAACTACTACGCTATTAGTTAATTATATTTTTAATAAATTTTATATAAATAGTACTATAGATAAAAAAAATAGTACTACTATATATAGTATTAAAAAACTCTATTATAGTACTAGGTAAGTAATAGTATTAATTAAGTATTATAATTTAGTATAGATAGTAGTATATAGTATTATATCTATAATATACTCTAAATATAAAAAGCATTTATAGTAGTATTTATTATTCTATATTAGCTACTCTATTAGTAGGCTTAACTTCTCTAGAGCTAGGTTAAAGTTATTTTAAAAAATTAGTAAATTTAATTAAAAATAATAGTTAGCTTTAAAAAACTTATTTTACTAGTAAAACTTTATAAAAGTTACTTTTACTTTTTTTTACTTTACTATTATTTTCTCTACTATAGCACGTTACTCTAGACGTAACTTTATAAATTTATTAGTTTCTATACTATTAGATTTACTATCTAATTTAATTTTATCTACTACTATACTTTCTAGTCTAGTAGTTAAGTATTTTTCTATTAGTTTTTTAATTACTAGCTATTTATTAGCCCTCTATACTATACCTTTTTTTAACTAAAATAACAAGGCTAATATAAAAGGCTTTATAAAATATTAGTATTATTTAGGTAACTAGCTTATAATCTACTAACTAGTTAAATAAAGTCTACTATAGCTAATAATTTAGATAAATAGTTACTTTAATAGCTAATAATAAAGTCTAGAGCTACTACTATAAAGCTATTAAATTTATACTAGGTATATTAAACTACTCTATAGCGCTATTTTTTACTACTAGCCTCTACTTTAATATAGGTAGATACTAAGTTTTAGTAAATATTTTAGCTATTATTTAATACTTAAATAGAGTACTATAGTTAGTTAGATTACTATAAATAAATTTAAACTTTTTATATAGTTTAGCTAGTAATATAAATACTATTTTACTATTATAAAAGCTATACTAACGCTTTACTATAAAGTAAACTATATTTATTATATAATAATAAAAGCTAGTTAGAGTATTATATATCTAAAGTTATTAGTTATATTTAAAATAAATAAAAGTATATACTTCTTTTATAGAGTTTTTATATAGATTTTATTATAGTATCTCTATTTTAAATATTACTACTATTTATTTATCTAATAAAAGCGCTTTAAACTTACTTTTATAAAAGTTTATCTATAGAGTTACTATATAAGTATAGTTTATATTATCCTCTATAAATATAGTATATAATAAAAGCTTTATTATACACTTTATTATTTTACTCTCTTTAGACTATAAATATCTAGTTCTTTATTTTTTAAATTTCTATATCTAAATTATCTAGTTAGACCTAGTATTAAACGCCTTGCGCTTAGAATAGGTATTTTATAAAAAAAAAAAACTTTAAAGCTATATAAATATTAGTATATAAGTACTAAAATATATTACTATAGATATATACCTATATTTCTATATAAGTATACTTATTTAAATATACTAGGCGTAGATACTCTATCTATTTTTTATATACATTTAGTACTAAGGTATATACTATAGGTAGATAGTATAACCTACTTAAACTTTCTATTACTCTAGACTTTTATAGATATTATTACTAAATCTTATTTTATATTAGAATGCGCTTAGATAAAATAGTATTTATTAAATTTTTAAAGTTATTAGAGTAGTTTAGTTTATAGTTAGTAGTAGACTATATAGATTTACTACGTTATAAATTTAAATCTAAAGGTAGTAGTAGTAGTAGTAGTAGAATAGATATACTAGTAGTATATAGCGTTCTATAACTCTAGTTAATATTTTTAAAGTTAGAGTATATATAAAATAGATAGCTAGATATTAATTATAGTTTTAAATTTAATTTTATCTAGTAAATTATATTTAGTATGTAAAGTATACTCTAATATAGTAGTTATATATATATAGTATTTATAGTTCTATTTTAAACTAATTATATATTCTATTATTATATATATTAGTTATAAGTATTAAGTATAGTTTTATTATTATATATAGTTTAAATATACTTACTAGTACGTATTTTATAATATAATAGTATACTTTTTTAAAGCTGTATTAAACTTCTATATAAACTAAAAATAAATAATAGAAAAGTATTATATATATTCTAGATAGATAGTAAGTATTTACTAAAATTTAGTATAGTTAATAGAAACTAAAAGAAAATAGATATATAAAATATTTAAAAGCTAAAAAAAAGTTATTATTTAATTTATACTATACTAAATCTAACTATTACTTAGTATTACTTTCTATTACTATATTTTAGTATAGAATATTTACTATAATTAATAGACTTTATACGTATCTAGACTTTTTTTTTATAATAAATATAAATTAAGTTTTTTTATTAATAAAAAAGTTTATAATAGTACTAAACTATTAGAACGTAGTATTAACTTTTATCTAAGTTTATTAGTTATTTTATTTAATATAGTAAAATAAAATATCTACTACTAGATTAAATAGTAAGTTTTAAAACATTACTACTATAAACTTATTATATTCTATATTATCTACTAGTCTAGTATTTTCTATAGTAAAGCTATAAAGTAAATTTTTAGTATAGATAAAAATAAATGCTATACGCTCTATATTATATATAAATATTATTATAAATATCTATATTAAAGTATATAGTATTATAGACGCAGTTATACTATATACATAAATATTATATTAGAAAAAAATAAAAATAAATATAGGTATTTATATTTAACTTTAATATATTATATTATACTTATAGTATTTTACTATAAATATAATAACTTTATATTATTAAATACTATTAAAAGTAGTATATTTACTACTATATCTAAATATAACTATAAAACCTAGTTATAGTAGTCTATTTTATATAGAACGCGATTTTAAACTATAGCTAAAAAAACTCTATAATAGTATTACATTTTTAAAACTATAGTATATATAGTAGTATTTATTCTAGAATATATTAAATTAGCTATATAAATAGGTCTATAAATTTAATATATTTAATATAGTATAAAAAGGTATAGAGTAGTAGAATATATATAGTAAATTTATCTAGTACTATATATATTAAATACTTAGCGCTTAATATAGCTATTTTTATATCTATAGCTAATAATAATTTAGATAATACCTATTTAGATATACTTTTAATATGTATAAGTAGCATAGAATTATATAGTTTAGAGTCTAGTAAATAGTTCTATATAATATTATACTATTATAGTTACTAGGTATATAATAGAAATTTTAATACTATTTTATATATTTAAATTTTTATATAAATATACGTTTAGTTTTATTTAAACTTTATATATACTATAATATATATACACTATTACTAGTAGTATAAACTATATATAGAATACGCTTCTATAATAAATAGATAATATATTATTTAATCTATTTTATATCTATTATTTCTTTTTATACACTTATATTATACTCCTCTACTTTTTTATTAAGTTAAAAGAATACTAAGTATTATATTTATTCTAGTCTATATAATTATTTACTAAGTAGATTATATTTTTATTTTTACTTTTATAAAGTAGTTTTTTTAGTATAAAGTTTATAGGCTGTAAAACAAACGCTATATTATATATTTAGAAGGCTTTAAACTTATATAAATATACTATAGTATTATAAAGTTAGTAGTAAATTATTATTATACTATTAACTTTATTAAATACAACTTTATTATTAAACTATATAGTTTTTATAAAAGCGTATTAGTACTACTTTTTTAGTATTTTTATAGTATTTTTTTTTAGTAGCGTAAAAACTAGATAAACCTAGCCTAGTAAATAGCTAAATATAAAATAGTTATTTTTATTATCTAGCTTTATTTACTTTTAAACTTAGATAAAGTTTTTTTATTCTTTTCTAGACGCGTAGTAATTAGTTAAATAATAGACTATAAATTTTTCTCTAGTATTTAAATTATCTATACTTTTATCTATACTTACCTAGTATATATTAGATTAACTAATCTATAGCTTTATACTCTATATTTATATATTATCTATTTTTTATTTATTTTTATTTTTATTTATAATTAGTATATAGTTACGCTTTATCTATTAAACTATAATATAAATAGTAACTACTACTAGAAAGTCTAGATAAAATAGATAATCTACTATTTTACTAATAGTTATAGTTTTTATATAGTTAGAAGTAGGCGTAATAAACTACTTAAGCTTAGATATTATTACTAAAATAGTAACTCTAACTATATAAACTTCTATATTATAATTTATTTAGGTTTATAAACTACTATCTATATACATCTATTTATATTTAAAAGTATAAAAAGTAGTACGCTTTAAGTTATAAATATAGATTTATTATAGAAAATAATAATAGTTTATTATTTAATAAAACTAGTTAATTATATTACTATAAAACGCCTTTTTATTAGTTCTAGTATCTAGTCTATCTAATAATCTAAAATATTTAATATTACTAATTATATAGAATAGAGCGTGCTATTTTAAAAAATAAAAGTACTTATTTAAGTAGTATAAATAGAATTCCTAATTATATATATTTATTTAGTTAATAGCGCTTTATATATAATTAGAAGTAGTAGTATTATAGTATTAGTAGAATATAATAGCTATAGAATTATATATAGTATAGATAAATTATATAGTATAAAAAGTATATAAGTATAATAAAAAGAATATAACTACTATAAACTATTAGATAATAATTTTTTACTTTTTTCTAGTTTACTATTTCTTTTTACTATAATTTAGTATTACGTTATTACCTATCTAATATAGTAGCTATTAAAAGGATTTATCTAGCTATTCTAGTTCTAACACTTTTTAAATATAAATATTATTTTTTACTTACTTTTACCTAAAAACTTTTTTTCTAAAAAGCTTTTTAATCTAGTTTAGTATATACTATAGAAAACTTTTAAATAGTAAATATAGTATATTAGTTAGTATTCTCTAGTATATATTAGACCTAGCGTATTTCTATATAAAGTAAACTTCTAGATATACCTAGTTTAAATTACCTATTAGTATATTTTTATATATTTATAGTTTTTACTATATTTATATCTATAGGTTATTACGCTATAGATATTCTATATAAAAAAATTTTTAATTACTAGATAAAATACTATACTAAGTATAGTACTATTTAAATTTAACCTCTAATATAAAAACTTACTTTTTATAGTCTATAAAAATATATAATAATATTAGATAGTAGTATTAGCTTTAATTATTAGCGTAATATAAAGTAAGTTTATAAATAGAGTAGTATTCTAGAGCTAGAGTCTAGTAAAAATAATAATAAAATAGTAGATTAATAGAATATACACGTTTTAATATATAACCTATTATATACTAGTAAACTTTTTTTTAACTAATACTAGTAATAATAAGTATAAATTCTATAAAAATACTACTAGGCGTAAGTTTTCTATATTAAGCTTTATAATTAAAATTACTAATAGAAAAATATACTAGCTACGCGGTAATGTTACTAGAATAGTATAATAACTAGATTTTATCTATAGATATAATAATAGAGACTACTATACTACTAGGTAGTAGTCTAGTTTATATTTTCTATAACTAATTAGCTAAGTAAATATTATAGTATATATATACTTTTAAAGTATCCTTTTTATTATATATACGTATAGAAGTATAAACTATCTCTAATATAAATAGTTTATACTCTAAAATAAAAGCTATTATTTTAATAATATTTTTGTATTATATATAGTACTTAAACTTAGTATCTTTTATAATATCTATAGAAATTATTTTTTATATCTATACTTTATTTTTTATACTACTATCTAGTAAAAATAGTTTACTTTTCTAATTTTTTATATTTAAAAATCTAAATAGATTATATATTAGTTTTATATAGAAATTCTTTATAAAGTTATTTATATTACTTTCTATAGCTTTTATATAATGTAGCTATATTATAAATATATAGTTATAGTTAAACTAAAAGCTAGTAAGTATAGATATTTTTTATCTATTAGTAGATATTTTATAATACGCTATTTTTTATAATTAAATAGTATTTAAACTATAGATAGAAAAATACTTCTAGTAGAAATATAATTATAGGTAAAAGTTTTATAGTATAACTAAAAAGTAGTAGACTATAGCTAAGTTTTTGCTTAGTTTACTACGCTAAAGTTAGATATAAAAAGACTATTTTCTATACTACTCTTTTTTTTCTATATAGCTAATAGAGTTAGTGCTGTTTTAAATAGCTATAAAAAAACTAATATCTAGTAAAATAGTATTACTTTTATATATCTCTAATTTATCTATTTCTAGAAATTCTATTACTATAGTATAGTCTTTATATTTATTATAGTTTAGTATAAAGTATTTATTTTTATATAAAATAGTTATAGTAATAGAATAAAAAAAGGCTATTTAGTATTTTAAGTATAACCTAGTAGTAATTTTAATATACTTTTACTAGAAGTTCTACTACTAGCTAGTTTAAAAAGGCCTATTAAATACACAGCTTTATTTTTTAGTTAAATTAGATCTATTATATTAATAATAATAGGTTAGATATATTATAGAATATAGCTACTTTTTATAGGTTTACTAGTATTTATATAAACTATTTATATAAAAAAAAACTTTATAGTACTAGTTATAGGTTTATAAAAAATCTATATTATATTAAAATATATATAAATATATATTATAAGTTAAATTATAGTAGGTATTATATAATTAGTAATATCTATAGTAAGTTATAAATAGAATTTACTATATACGTACTTAAGTATAGTAGATAGTATATTACTTTTATAACTTTATATTATATAACGCATATATCTTTTTTATACCTAGTACTATAACTATTATAATAGCCTAATAAATAACCTATTATTCATAAAAATTTATAATTTAAACTATTTATTTATAGTAAAGCTAGATATATATATTAATATAAAGTTTAGACTAATAAAAATAGTTTTCTATTTAAAGTTATTACTTACGTTGTTTACTTTTTTTATATACTTTTTTATATAATAATAGTTCTATTTAATAGCCTTTTTAATAGCTATTTATAAACTAGTTATAGGCTATACTATTAATAAAATCTATATAAACACCTAGTTTTACCTAATAAAGTAATTCTAGTATAGTATATAAGCTACTAGAAAGTTTATAGTATATAGTTATTATTAATCTCTAGCTATACCTAAATATTAATACTATTTATATAAAGTAACTAGCTAGACTACTTTAATTAGACTTTTTTTACTTACTTTTTTTAGCACTTAATTTTTTTTTAAAACTCTAAAAGAAGTAGTAATAGGGATTTTATTACTTTTATACTTTAGATTAAATTAACTAAAATTTTTCTTCTTTAAACCTCTAAAGTTATAAAGTATAAAAGTGTATTCTTTAATACTTTTAAATAAAATTAATAGAAAATAGCTATAGACTCTATTTTACTTATAATAGTTATAGTTAAATCTAAAGGTATCTAAAACTGTTATTTCTATATTTTATAATTAGCGCTGCTACTAGAACTATTAACTCTATATTATTAGAAACTCTATATTATTAAAGCTTTATTATAAAAAAAAGTACTATAAAATTTAATAAAAAGTTTAAAAATTAAAATCTAAGTTTTATTTACTATACTAAACTAAATTATAACTTTTACTACACTATAGTTAATATCTACTAGTAATAAAAACTATTTTTACTAAGTTTTCTAATATAATACCTAATAATTAGTTAATATTATTAAAATAGTGCTTAGCTAGCTAGAAAGCTTTATCTAAATTAATTACTAATTAGCTTTTAGAAAAATATAAGTGTATAGCTATTTATATACTCTATACTAGTTAACTATTACTATATAAAGCTTTTAAAGTCTATAGCTATAAACTAATCTAGTAAGTATAGTAAATTTATTAAGCTTAGTAAATATATAAAATTTAATAAAACTAAATAAACTAAACTTTATAAAAAGCGTAATATCTAAACGTACTAAGTATAATAGTTTAAAAAACTAAAGTTCTAAATATTATATTTAATATAGAAATATATATACTAAATATAAAGTATTATAGTTATAACTACTAAGTATATAAAAAAAGCTACTAGAAAGTTATAAATTTCTAATAACTTTCTAGTGTATTATATAGCTAATAAAAGTAAACGTTACTAGCTTTTATCTAGAGTAAAAAGAAAAAGCTAATATAGAACTATTATTATATTATTAAATAGAGTACTAATTTTCTACTAAAAATATAGTTAATACTATTAAAAGCGCTAGTTAAACTATAGATATTTAAAATATAACTAGTCTATAATAGAGCTAATTATATATATAAAAATACAACTACTACTATATTTAATAGTATTAGAGTACATAAACTATATATTCTTTAAAGCTTTTAAAGCCTTTAGATTAGATATACTATATATTTTTTAATTTTTTAAAGCCTTTAGATTAGATATACTATATATCTTTTAAACTTTTAAAGCCTTTAGAGTAGATAAGCTATATACCTTCTAAAGTCTAATATATTTACTATATATTACTACTCTAGTAAATTGCTTTAATTATAATATACTTTAATAAGTAATATAAAGTTATACCTATAATAGGTAATATACCTAGTTAATATATTAGTAAATAAACTATTTAAAAAAAGTAAAAGCTTAGTTCTAGAAGCGTAATTAAACTAGAATAATATCTATAATATATAATAGATTAATAGCGCTAGTAATAAATAGCTTTAGAAGTACTAGTAATAAATAGCTTTAATAGCGCTAGTAATAAATAGCTTAGTAATAAATAGCTTTAATAGCACTAGTAATAAATAGCTTTAGTAGCGCTAGTAATAAATAGCTTAGTAATAAATAGTTTTAGTAGCTCTAGTAATAAATAGCTTTAGTAGTACTAGTAATAAATAGCTTTAGTAGTATAGATAATAAAAAGAAAAGTTAGTATTAACTAAAGAATATTAGTAGTAATAGTATTTTTTAAAAGTAAAAAAAAAATAAAAAGAATATAAAAAAAGAGATAGAAAAGTAGTAGACTAATATATATAGGTTACTTAATATTATAAAGATAAAAGTAAACTATATAGTAAATTATATATAATACTAGTAATAAAATAATAATTATATATATATAAAAAAACTTAGTTATTTTAAACTATACTTTATATTAAAAGGTTAAAAAACTACTACTATTTATATATAGGTAATAGTACTAGGCTTCTAACTACTAGATAGAACTATATTACTACTAATATATTTATTTATTATTAAATTTATATACTATATTATAACTTTAATATAAATATATATATTTTTTATTTTATTTTAAATTAAATATTTTATAAAATGTATAATAGCTTAAGTATATAAAGTACTAAAAAGCGTCTAAATTAGTTTAAAAGTATATAGAAATACACGTAGATTAAAAAACTAAATAAATTATATTTTTATAAGCTTTATATAAAAAGATAAAAAAATTATACCTCTATAGTTCTATTAAAGAAATAAGCTATATAGAGTAGAATTTAGTAGTAGTTCTAGGCTTTTATAGAGTTTTTTTCTTTTCTCTACTATATTAGCACGTAGGTAATAGTAAAATAGAGATTATTATAAAATTTAGACTAGATATAGTATAAAAGTAGTTTAGGTAAAAATTAATATAGTTTTCTATTTATAATAAATTTATATAGAGAAAAATAGAGGTAGCTTATAAAAAGGCTTCTATAGCTAAAAGTTATTAATATAATAGAATATAGCTTTATTATATTACCCTCTACTTTAAATTAAATAGTTCTATATCTAAATATCTTTTATATAACCTCTATATAAAGTTAATTCTAGAATTATTATTTTATTAAAGTAAATATAACTTTCTATTTACTATTTATTAATAATTATTATAATAACTACTAAATCTAGTAGTTACTTTAGTAAAATATAATAATTTTTTTTTACTTTTTATACTCTATACCTCTATTATTTATACTCTATTACTATTTATTATTACTTTTAATACTAACGCTAAATAGCTTTTATAAAAATACCTATTTTTATAGCTCTAAGTATATACTTTTTAGTCTATTAAATTTTTTACCTACGCTCTATCTAGGCCTAGTTTTATAGTAAATTTAACTTTATATATTTATTTTAATTAGTAGGTTTTAAAAAGTATACTTATAATATACTTTTAAATAAAAAATATAAACTAGTAAATAGCTATTTTTTTTTACTAGTTTAGAGTGTAATAAAGCTATATTCTATTATAATAATAACCTTTAGCTACAGGAGCCCCTTTATAAGCTACCTCTATCTTTCCCTATATAAGCTTATTAAAAATAGAAGACTATACTAACCTCTACCTAAACTACCTCTATACTATACCTAGTCTAGATTCTATAAAAATCTCTACTCTACTGTTACCTACGTGCTAATACAGTAGAGGAAAAAAAAAAAACTCTATAAAGGCCTAGAACTACTACTAAGTTCTACTCTATATAGCTTGCTTTTTTAATAGAACTATAGAGGTATAATTTTTTTATCCTTTTATACTAGGCCTATAAAAATATAATTTGTTTAGCTTTTTAATCTGCGCGTATTTTTATATACCTTTAAGCTAATTTAGACGCCTTTTAGCACTTTATATTCTTAAGCTGTTATATTATAAAAAAATTATCCCTCTACTAGTAATAGCCTATATAATATTACTAATTTATTTAAAAGAATTATTTAAATTCTTTAGTTAACTAGCCTCTAAAACCTCTCTAGTTCTAGCCCTAATTAACGCTAATAGATCTATTAACAATTCTAAAACTAGATTTTAGAGATCTCTAGTTAACTAAAGCCTATAGGTTTAGACTTCTATAGCATTACTAGCTTAGATTACCTTTAGAAAAGTTATGTTAGATAGCGCTAAAGTAGAGACTTAGAGACTACTAATAACCTAGTAGAATTAGAGATAAAGCTAATACCTGTCCTTATTAATAAATAATAAATTCTACTTTTTAAAAAATAAAGGAAAATAACTAGCCTTTACAGAAGGCCTATAAACTTATTAAAT
This sequence comes from Plenodomus lindquistii, assembly GCA_025504975.1. Classification (NCBI taxonomy): domain Eukaryota; kingdom Fungi; phylum Ascomycota; class Dothideomycetes; order Pleosporales; family Leptosphaeriaceae; genus Plenodomus; species Plenodomus lindquistii. The sequence goes on from JANUWI010000008.1 coordinate 949,384, forward strand.
GTCTAAAATATAGAAAATAACTAATACTAGCTAATTAGAGAATAATTAGAGTTAAATAGAAGCTAGACCTACTTTAGCAGAACCTAGAAATCTACTAACTATAACTTCTAATAATACTATAGAAATAATAGCCTAGCTACACGCTAAGTTAGTAGCTCTACAGGCTAAAATAAAATCTATTAAAAAAAAAAAACTTTGCTTAACTCTACTTCTAAACTTGCTTCTATTCTCTACTAAAAACCTTTAGACTTATTAACGTCGCTAGTTAACTAGATTACTTTCTAAAGCCTTTTTTTATATTTTTAAAAAGCTACGTTTATTAGAGCGTACCCCTTCTATCTCTAAACTATTAGATAGAAAGGACTCTATCTATAAATAATAGAAGGCTTTAATACTAGATTAACTTAAAATTAATAGTAACTACTACTGTTTTAAGCGTGCCTGTATAGCACTAGTCTAGAGTAGTACTTTTAGTCTAGCTAAAGAGTATTTTAAGCTCTAATACCTATCTAATAATAAAGCTAACTACTTTTTCTCTGTAAAAGCTATAATAGCTACGTTTAATAGATACTTTATTATAGGCAATAAATAGGCTAAGGCACGTAATGCTTTTAACTAACTATATATAAAAAAGAATAAAACTTTCTTTACTTTTAAAGCTTATTTTTTAAGCTATACTATAAAAGAATGTATACTATATATAGAATAGATTTACTATATATAGATAAAAATAACTTCTAGCCTGCGTATTTCTAGTTAAAAGTTTAAATATACCTAGAATAACTCTTTTCTAGATATAATAGAGCACTTTACTACCTTTAATATAGAAAAAAGAACCTACTTAAAAGATACATATTATTAGAACTTTTTTTATAATAGTACTACTAAGTTCTAAGCTAGAACTATAGTATAATCTAGTTTAGATACTTTTTAGAGAGAGACTTTAGAGACTATAGCACTATATACAGCTCTTTAAACCTTTTTATAATCTACTATAGTACCTTTATAGCAAGTAATAGCTACTTTAGCTTCTAAAAAGGCACTAGGTAACTACTATAACTATAGTAAACTAGAATACTACGCTAATAAATATCTATTACTATAGATAAAAGAAATTATAACTAAAAATTACTCTAACTAATATTATAACGCTGCTAAAGTACTAGACCTAGAGAAAGATTAGATAGAAAATAAATAGTCCTAAAAGTATTACGCTACTTAGAATTAAATTAAAAATATAACCTATTAAACTTTAATCTTTTAAAACTATTTTAAAATTTCTATTTTTTTATATCTACTATTTTATGCAACCTAGGCGTAGGTATAAAACTACTATTACTTATTAATACTAGTATCTAAAAATATCTCTTTTTAAATTTACGTATTATTTTTTCTTTATTTTTTTTACTTTAAACTAAAGTCTAAAAACTGCTCTACCTAGTAATAGTTAAAAGGTTTAAAAACTAAATCTTTTTACTAGTTATAGAATATATCTGTCTCTATATAATTATAGATAGATAAAAAATTCTAAACTATCTATTTATTATACTTAATCTAGAAACTTAGGATATAATTATTAGAATATAATAGTTAAAAAAGTTTAAAATTCTACTAGATATAAATGTGTTCTAGTTATAGTAACTAGCTACTTACTTTAAAACTTATATCTCTACTTCTCTAATTTTTATATAACTCTATTAAAGAATACTAAAAAAGCACGTTGCTTTTAATATTAAAAGATAAAACGCTCTATAGAAAAAGGAGTTGTATTAGAAAACTAGTAGCCTACACTTTTTAATTAATTATATTTATAGAATTTTTAAAGCCCTATAATACTAGAATATTCTTCTAGAGATCTAAAACCTAGACCTACTCTAAAAACCTTTTAAAACCCTTTCTAGTCTCTAAGTTACTATTATTTCCGCTAATACCTTCTATTTTAATATAAAAAAAAAAAAATAAGTTTTTTATTACTAGTCTATATAAAATTAACTAGATCTTTAAAAACTATAATAGAGAGGATATTTAAAAAAATAACTATTTAATCTAGAACTAACTCCCCCTCTACTACTAGTAATATTAGAACGTATTTAGTTTATTAGCTATAGAGAAACTACTAGAACACTAACTATATAACTATAAAATTATTCTAAATAAACCTCTATCTAATAACTTTAGCCCTTTATATAAGTAAAATACTAAGGACTTAGAAGCTATTAAAAAGTATGTCTAGAAGAATTTATAGAAAAGATTTATAGAGACTAGCTACAGCCTTTTTATTTTCTCTATTCTCTATATCTATAAACCTAACAAGTTGCTCTATATCTATATTAACTACTATAAGTTTAACTAGCTTACCTAAAAAGACGCCTATTTAATTCTAAAGATAGATAACTTACTAATCTGTTTAAATAAAGCTAAAATCTTTACTAAGTTTAATATTTAAATAGCTTTTAATAAAATCTATATAGATCTAGAGTCTAAAAAATACACTACTTTCTATACCTACTATAGATTATATAAGTATAAAATACTCTCTTTTAGTCTCTATAATAGCCCCTCTATTTATTAAAAGTATATAAATAATATACTTATAGATTACTTAAATAATTTCTATATTGCCTACCTAGATAATATTTTTATCTACTTTAAAAACGTCTAGAGCTACTAATAATACATTAAGCTTGTTCTAGAAAAACTATAAAAAGCAGGACTATAAGTAGTAATTAAAAAAAGTAAATTCTACGTTATTTAAACTAAGTATTTAGAATATATCCTAACTAACTAAAGAATAGAGGTAGATTTAAAAAAGGTAGAAGTACTCTATAACTAGGTCTAATCTACTACTATAATAGGTGTTAAATTTTTTCTAGAGTTTACTAAATTCTATAAATAATTTATCTCTAAATTTTTATAAGTAGCTAAGCTAATAATAGCTCTATAAAGTTCTTTAACCCTATTTATATAGACTAAGAATTGTTAAAACAGCTTTAAAAAGCTAAAGTTCTTACTTCTAGTAATTCTAGTTCTATACTACTTTAATTCTAATTATAATATAAAACTAGAAACTAACACTTTAGATAGAGTAGTAGCTAGAATTATATTTTAAAAACATCTAGATAGTAAATAGTACTCTATAGCCTTCTACAGCAAAACACTTATAGAAGTAGAGCTTAATTAGAAGATATATAATAAAGAACTATTTACTATTATTACTGCCTTTAAGAAATAGAAAGCTAAACTAACTTTAGTTTAGTACTAAATCTAAGTGTATACTAATTATTAATCCTTAAAGTACTTTATAAATATAAAAGTTCTAAATTAATAATAAGCTAACTAGGCTAAATTTATAGCCTTTTTTAACTTCTAAATTAAGTATACTCTAGGTAAAAGTAATAAACGCGCAGATATTTTTAGTTAATAAAAATAAAATATAAAAGATTTTAAAGTAGCCTAGTAAAATAATTACTTTTTAGTTTTTTTTAACCTAGCTAGGTTATACAGCTATATTAACTCTAAACTAGTAAAGTAATACCTAGAGTTCTCTCTATAAATAACTATTACTTCTCTCTAACTAACTCTAATAATATTACTAGATTCCTTAGAACTAATAGAAGCTCTGTTAAAAGAGAACTAATAGTTTTTTAAAAAAAAACGCTTTTTACTACCTTTCTAGTATTAGATAGATAATAGACTTCTTTTCTATAGTAACTGCCTTTGCGTTTCTCTAGACTCTCTACTCTATATATAATTTATTAGAGAGGTATATAATTAAGTATTAATAGCCTATTCTAGTACTATAAAAACTTACTAGTTATTTATATAATAATACTACTAGAAAAGAATAGAAGCTACCTATAAATAGTACGTGCGTAACTACGTTACCTACTAAAAATTTTATCTAAAATAAATCTAAATTTAAAAGTTCCTCTACTTTTTACTAATTCTAGAGAAACCTATGCAATATTTTATAATAGATTTTAAATCTTTCTCTAAAGACTAACACAGCTATAATTAGATCCTAGTAATTATTAATTAACTTTTTAAATAAATAATTATAATACTATACTATAAAATAATAGACGCCTAAAGCTTTATTTAACTATTTATATAATAGGTATATTAGTTTAGATATACTTCTAAAAGTATTATCTCTAACTGTAGAGCCTAGTTTATTTTCTAATTCTAGTCTAAATTCTACTAGATTATAAGTATTAAAATATAACTCTTTACTACCTATTATAAATAAACTAATAGCTAAACTAAAATTATAAATAAGTATATTAACTAACGCCTATAGCTGTTTATAACGTACTACTAAAATAACTAGAGTAAACTTTTTCTATTTATAGACTAAGCCTAGATAACGTTTCTATACGCGTTAATAGAAATAGCCCTATACTAGCTTCTATATAGTTCTAAACTCTAATAGAGCTAGAACTAGCACTACTTAAAAGTAGCTAATTCTATTAAAAAATTTAACTACTAGAAAGTTTATAATCTAGCTATTTAAATATATAACGCTTAGAAATAAGCTAAAAAAAATATAGAAAAAGTATAAAATTAAATACGTTCTGCTATTAACGCCTACTAACGTTCTATTAACTAAAAGATTAGAGATAAAATCTATTTTTTTACTACTAACCTAGTAACTATAAAACCTAGCTAAAAGTTATCTAAACTATAGAAAGGTCCCTTTAAAGTCTTTAAATAGATTAGGTATTTCTATAGATTTAAACTCTTTTTAGGCTTTAAAATACACAACGTATTTGCACCTAATATCCTCTATAAAAATTCTAATAACTCTCTACTAGAATAAAAGGCTCTAAAGCTACTAGCTACCTCTATATAAGGCGTAGAGAAGTAGAAGGTTAAAAAAATCTTTACTAGCAAGCTTACTTAAAATAAGCTAAAATATAGAGCTAGCTAGGTAGAATATAATCTAGACCTAACCTAGTATCTAGCCTTTAATTTTATAGGCTCTTTCTATAAACTGCAAGATTTCTACTAGAAGTATTCTAATTATCTAGAACCTCTCTAAGCACTATACAGATAGCTTTAGGCATAGAAAAAAAAAGTAGAGAATATATTATAGTTAGTAGATAATTATATTTTATAAGTCTAATAGTTTTTCTATTATTAATATATAAAAATTATAGCTAATATATAAAACTAGTATATAGCCTTTACTAATAAAACTTTTAGCTTAGCAAGCTAACTATTATAAATAGGTATAAAAGCTTTTTAGAATCTACCTATTTACTACTATAATCTTTTAACTTTTACTTTACTATTAGAGGTGTTATATACTTTACCTAATTTAAAGTTTTTAGCGTCTCTACGCTTTAAAAACTTCCTGTTAGGCCTATAAACAGGCCTATGTTTTTTTTTACTACTAGAAAAACCTAGAGCTTTTTTAGAAAAAGCAGTAACTAAAGCTACTACGTTTTTCTAAAAAAGCTGCATTTTCTAGCGTAAGTTTAAAACTTTTTTATATAGACTCTAAAGCTTTTTTTATTATACGTAGTAGCTTACTAGTATTATATTAGTTACGCTAAAGCTAGTAACCTGCGTAGTTACTACCTATACTATAGAAATTAATATCTTTATAGCTAAGCTAGCTGCAGCCTTTATATCTACTAGCTTAGCTTTAAACTTTTTTATTTTATTTTTATTAGCTAGTATAGCCTGCGCAGCAAGGCCTTTAAAATTGCAGAGTACTACTATAACTTAGTTATATTCTAGTCCTATATATATAGATATCTAAAAAAGTTAGAAAAAGCTCTAAGCTAATAGAAAAAAATAGTTACTTACTAGTTTATATTTTTTATTTAGAAGCGTGTAATAAGCACACTTTTTTAAGCCTGCTAATTTAAATAAATACGTAAAGTTAAATTTGCTATAGGACTAGGCCTAGATAAAATATAAGTAAAAAACCTAATAGGCTAAAAAGTATATACCTAGAAGTATAGAAATAGGTATTTTTATAAAAGCTATTTAGTATTAGTATTAGAGGTAATAACAAGTAGTAACAGGGTACGTATAATAGAGGTATAAAATATAAAAAGTAAAAAAAAATTATAATATTTAAAAAATTATTATATTCTACTAGAGCAACTACTAGATTTAGTAGTTATTATAATAATTATTAATAAATAGTAAATAGAAAGTTATATTTATTTTAATAAAATAATAATTCTAGAATAGACTTTATACAGAGGTTATATAGAGAACACTTAGATATAGAACTATCTAATTTAAAGCAGGGGGTAATGTAATAAAGCTATATTCTATTATAATAATAACTTTTAGCTATAGAAGCCCTTTTATAAGCTATCTCTATCTTTCTCTATATAAGCTTATTAAAGATAGGAGACTATACTAACCTTTACTTAAACTACCTCTATACTATACCTAGTCTAGATTCTATAAAAATCTCTACTTTACTGTTACCTACGTGCTAATATAGTAGAGGAAAGAAAAGAACTCTATAAAGGCCTAGAACTACTACTAAGTTCTACTTTATATAGCTTACTTCTTTAATAGAACTATAGAGGTATAATTTTCTTGTCCTTTTATACTAGGCCTATAAAAATATAATTTGTTTAGCTTTTTAATCTGCGTGCACTTCTATATACCTTTAAGCTAATTTAGACGCCTTTTAGCACTTTATATTCTTAAGCTGTTATATAGAGCTTTTTTTAACCTTTTTAGGTATTTATATATATAGAACTAGAATATAAGTAAATTATAGTAGTATATTATAATTTTAAAAGCTTTACTATATAAGCTATACTAGCTAATAAAAATAAAGTAAAAAAGTTTAAAGCTAAACTAGTAAATATAAACGCTATAGTAAGCTTAGCTATAAAAATATTAGCTTTTATAGTATAAATAGTAACTTTTTAAATTACTAGCTTTAGTATAACTAATATAATACTAGTAAGCTACTATATATAATAGAAAAAGCTTTAAAGTCTATATAAAAAAGTTTTAGACTTATACTAGAAAATATACCTTTTTTAGAAAAATATAATAGCTTTAGCTACTACTTTTTTTAAAAAAACTCTAGATTTTTCTAGTAGTAAAAAAAAACGTAGGCCTATTTATAGGCCTAATAGAAAGTTTTTAAAGCGTAAAAATACTAAAAACTCTAAATTAAATAAAATATATAACGCTTTTAATAGTAAAATAGAAGTTAAAAAGTTATAATAATAAATAGATAGATTCTAAAAAGCTTTTATATCTATTTATAATAGTTAGTTTACTAGGCTAAAAGTTTTATTAATATAAGCTATATACTAGTTTTATATATTAGCTATAATTTTTATATATTAATAATAGAAAAACTATTAAACTTATAAAATTTAATTATTTACTAATTATAATATATTCTCTACTTTTTTTTTATATCTAAAGCTATTTATATAGTATCTAGAAAGGTTCTAAATAATTAGAATACTTTTAGTAAAACTTTTATATTTTATAAAAAAAGCCTATAAAATTAAATGCTAGATACTAAATTAAATCTAGATTATATTCTACCTAGCTAGCTTTATATTTTAGTTTATTTTTAATAAATTTACTAGTAAAGATTTTTTTAATTTTTTATTTTTTTACGCTTTATATAAAGGTAGCTAGTAGCTTTAGAGCTTTTTATTTTAGTAAAAAGTTATTAGAATTTTTATAGAGAATATTAGAGGTAAATATATTATAAATTTTAAAATTTAAAAAAAGTTTAAATCTATAAAAAAACCTAATTTATTTAAAAACTTTAAAAAAAATTTTTTATACTTTAGATAACTTTTAGCTAGGTTTTATAGTTATTAGGTTAGTAGTAAAAAAATAAATTTTATCTCTAATTTTCTAGTTAATAGAATATTAATAAATATTAATAGTAGAATATATTTAGTTTTATACTTTTTCTATATTCTTTTTAGCTTATTTCTAAATATTATATATTTAAATCGCTAGATTATAAACTTTTTAATAGTTAAACTTTTTAATAGAATTAGCTACTTTTAAATAGTACTAGTTCTAGTTTTATTAAAGTTTAGAACTATATAGAAACTAGTATAGAGCTATTTCTATTAACGCGTATAGAAGTATTATCTAGGCTTAGTTTATAAATAAAAAAAATTTATTTTAGTTATTCTAGTAATATATTATAAATAGCTATAAATATTAGTTACTATATTTATTTATAATTTTAGTTTAGCTAGTAGTTTATTTATAATAAATAGTAGAAAGTTATATTGTAATATCTATAATCTAATAGAATTTAGACTAGATTTAGAAAATAAACTAGGCGCTATAGTTTAAAATAATACTTTTAAAAATATATTTAAACTAGTATACCTATTATATAAATAGTTAAATAAAGTTTTAGGTATTTATTATTTTATAGTATAGTATTATAATTATTTATTTAAAAAGTTAATTAATAATTACTAGAATCTAATTATAGCTGTATTAGTTTTTAAAAAAAAATTTAAAGTCTATTATAAAATATTATATAGATTTCTCTAAAATTAGTAAAAAGTAAAAAAACTTTTATATTTAGGTTTATTTTAGGTAGAATTTTTAGTAGATACTATAGTTACGTATATACTATTTATAGATAGTTTCTATTTTTTTCTAGTAGTATTATTATATAAATAACTAGTAAGTTTTTATAGTACTAGAATAAACTAATAATATTTAATTATATACCTCTCTAATAATATATATATAAAATAGAGAGTTTAAAAAAATATAAAACTTGTTTTATAAAAAAAAAGTCTATTATCTATCTAATACTAGAAAAATAGTAAAAAGCGTGTTTTTTTAAAAAACTATTAGTTATTTTTTAATAGAGCTTCTATTAGTTCTAAAAAATCTAGTAATATTATTAGAGTTAGTTAGAAAAAAGTAATAGTTATTAATAAAAAAAAACTCTAGATATTATTTTACTAGTTTAGAGTTAATATAGCTATATAACCTAGTAGAGTTAAAAAAAACTAAAAAGTAATTATTTTACTAGGCTATTTTAAAATTATTTATATTTTATTTTTAGTAACTAAAAATATCTACGCGTTAATACTTTTACCTAAAGTATATTAAATTTATAAATTAATAAAAGCTATAAACTTAGTCTAGTTAGTTTATTATTAATTTAAAACTTTTGTATTTATAAAGTACTTTAAAAATTAATAATTAGTATATATTTAGATTTAGTATAAACTAAAATTAGTTTAGCTTTCTATTTTTTAAAAGTAGTAATAATAGTAAATAGTTTTTTATTATATATTTTCTAATTAAGCTCTACTCTAGTAAGTATTTTACTTTAAATAGCTATAGAGTACTATCTACTATCTAGGTATTTATAAAATATAATTCTAGCTACTACTTTATTTAAAGCGTTAGTTTCTAGTTTTATATTATAATTAGAATTATAGTAGTATAGAACTAGAATTGCTAAAAGTAAAAACTTTAGCTTTTTAAAGCTATTTTAGTAATTTTTAGTCTATATAAATAGAGTTAAAAGACTTTATAGAGCTATTATTAGTTTAGCTATTTATAATAATTTAAAAATAAATAATCTATAGAATCTAATAAACTATAAAAAAAATTTAATATTTATTATAGTAGTAAGTTAAACCTAGTTATAAAATATTTCTACTTTTTTTAGATCTATTTCTATTTTTTTATTTGTTAGAATATATTCTAAATACTTAGTTTAAATAATATAAAATTTACTTTTTTTAATAGCTATTTATAGTCCTACTTTTTATAGTCTTTTTAGAATAAATTTAATGTGCCTCTAGTAGCTATAGACGTTTTTAAAGTAAATAAAAATATTATCTAAGTAGATAATATAGAAATTATCTAAATATTCTATAAGTATATTATTTATATACTTTTAATAGGTAGAACAGCTATTATAGAGGCTAAAAAAAAGTACTTTATACTTATATAATCTATAGTAGGTATAGAAAGTAGTATATTTTTTAAACTCTAAATTTATATAGATTTTATTAAAAGCTATTTAAATATTAAATTTAGTAAAGATTTTAGCTTTATTTAAGCAGACTAGTAAAGTATCTATTTTTAGAATTAGGTAAGTGTTTTTTTAGGTAAGCTAGTTAAACTTATAGTAGTTAATATAAATATAAAGTAATTTATTAGGTTTATAAATATAAAAAATAAAAAAAGTAAAAAAGCTATAACTAGTCTCTATAAATCCTTTTTATAAGTTTTTCTAGACGTACTTTTTAATAACTTTTAAGTCCTTAGTATTTTACTTATATAGAGAGCTAAAATTATTAAATAGAAGTTTATTTAGAATAATTTTATAGTTATATAGTTTGTATTCTAGTAGTTCCTCTATACCTAATAAACTAAATACGTTCTAATACTACTAATAGTAGAAAAAAAGTTAGTTCTAAATTAAATAGTTATTTTTTTAAAAAAAAATTTTATTATAGTTTTTAAAAATATATTTAATTTTATATAGACTAGTAGTAAAGAACTTATTTTTTTTTATTAAAATAGAAGGTATTAGTAGAAATAATAGTAATTTTAAAACTAGAAAGGGTTTTAAAGGGCTTTTAGAGTAGGTCTAGTTTTTATATATCTAGAGAAATATTCTAGTATTATAGAGCTTTAAAAATTCTCTAAATATAATTAATTAAAAGGTATAAACTACTAGTTTTTTTATATAACTTTTTTTTATAGAGTGTTTTAATTTTTAATATTAAAAGTAATATACTTTTTTAGTATTTTTTAATAAAGTTATATAAAAATTAGAGGAGTAAAGATATAAATATTAAAGTAAATAGAAAACTACTATAACTAGAACCTATCTATATCTAGTAGAATTTTAAACCTTTTTAACTATTATATTCTAATAATTATATTCTAAGCTTCTAGATCTAGTATAATAAATAGATAATTTAGAATTTTTTATTTATTTATAATTATATAGAGATAAATATATTTAATAACTAGTAAAGAGATTTAGTTTTTAAACTCTCTAACTATTACTAAGTAAAGTAGTTTTTAAACTTTAGTTTAAAATAAAAAAAAAAATATATAAATTTAAAAAAAGATATATTTAAATACTAGTATTAATAAATAATAGTAGTTTTATACCTACGCCTAGGTTATATAAAATAGTAAATATAAAAAAATAGAAACTTTAAAATAGTTTTAAAAAATTAAAGTTTAATAGATTATACTTTTAATTTAATTCTAAATAGTATAATACTTTTAAAACTACTTATTTTCTATTTAAATTTTCTTTAGGTCTAGTACTTTAGTAGTGTTATAATATTAGTTAGAGTAATTTTTTATTATTATTTTTTTCTATTTTTAATAATAGATATTTATTAGTATAGTGTTCTAGCTTACTATAGTTATAGTAGTAATCTAATACCTTTTTAGAAGCTAAAGTAGCTATTACTTACTATAAAAGTACTATAGTAAATTATAGAATGATTTAAAAAGCTATATATAGTGCTATATCTTCTAAAGTTTCTTTTTAAAAAGTATCTAAAGTAGATTATACTATAGTTCTAGCTTAGAACTTAGTAGTACTATTATAAAAAAAGTTTTAGTAATATATATTTTTTAGGTAGGTTTTTTTTTCTATATTAAAAATAGTAAAGTACTTTATTATATCTAGAAAAAAGTCATTCTAGGTATATTTAAACTTTTAACTAGAAATACGTAGGCTAGAAGTTATTTTTACCTATATATAGTAAATCTATTCTAAATATAGTATATATTTCTTTATAGTATAGCTTAAAAAATATACTTTAAAAGTAAAAAAAGTTTTATTTTTTTTTATATATAGTTATTTAAAAGTATTATATACTTTAGTTTATTTATTATTTATAATAAAGTATCTATTAAATGTAGCTATTATAGCTTTTATAAAAAAAATATTTAGCTTTATTATTAAATAGGTATTAAAATTTATAATACTTTTTAGCTAGACTAGAAGTACTACTCTAGACTAGTACTATATACATACGCTTAGAATAGTAGTAATTACTATTAATTTTAAGTTAATCTAATATTAAAGTCTTTTATTATCTATAAATAAAGTTCTTTCTATCTAATAGTTTAGAAATAGAAAAAGTGCGCTCTAATAAACGTAGCTTTCTAAAAAGTAATCTAGTTAACTAGCAACCTTAATAAGTTTAAATATTTTTAGTAAAAAATAAAGGTAAGTCTAAAAATAAAGTTAAATAAAGTTTTTTTTTAATAAATTTTATTTTAATTTATAGAGCTACTAATTTAGCGTGTAGCTAGCCTATTATTTCTATAGTATTATTAAAAGTTATAATTAGTACATATCTAAATTTTACTAAAGTAAGTCAAGCTTCTATTTAACTCTAATTATTTTTTAATTAGCTAGTATTAGTTATCTTTTATATTCTAAATATTTAATAAGTTTATAAACTTTCTATAAAGGCTAGTTATTTTTTTTTATTTTTTAAAAAGTAGAATTTATTATATATTAATAGAGATAGATATTAGCTTTATTTTTAATTTTACTAGATTATTAGTAGTTTTTAAATCTCTACTTTAGCGCTATTTAATATAACTTTTCTAAAAGTAATCTAAGCTAGTAATACTATAGGATTCTAAACCTATAGGCTTTAATTAACTAGAGATCTCTAGAATTTAGTTTTAGAATTACTAATAGATTTATTAGTATTAATTAAAGCTAGAACTAGAGAGGTTTTAAAAGCTAGTTAACTAAAAATTTAAATAATTTTTTTAAATAAATTAGTAATATTATATAGACTATTACTAGTAAAAAATAATTTTTTTATAATATAATAGTTTAAAAATATAAAGTACTTAAAAGTATTTAAATTAGTTTAAAAGTATATAAAAGTATAGGTAGATTAAAAAGCTATATAAATTATATTTTTATAAACTTTATATAAAAAAATAAAAAAATTATACTTTTATAGTTCTATTAAAAAAGTAAGCTATATAGAGTAGAACTTAATAGTAGTTCTAAGCTTTTATAGAGTTTTTTTTTTTCTCTACTATATTAGCACGTAGGTAATAGTAGAGTAGAAATTTTTATAGAATCTAGACTAGGTATAGTATAAAATTAGTTTAGGTAGAAATTAGTATAGTCTTTTATTTTTAATAAGCTTATATAGAGAAAGATAGAAGTAGTTTATAAAAAAGCTTCTATAGCTAAAAGTTATTATTATAATAGAATATAGCTTTATTATAAAATGCCTAGAGTAGTAATTTATATTAGAGTTTAAATTAAAACTATATACTAGTAGCGTATTACTAGTATCTATACTATTATAGAAATAGCTAGTAATTTTATATAATCTAGTATATAAAACTATTATTATAGTACTTATTAAAGCTTATAGCTAGTATTATAGAGCTTTTTAAAATCTATAGCTAGCTAGTATTATAAAGCTTTTTAACGTCTATAGCTAGCTAGTATTATAAAGCTTTTTAAAGCGTGTAGAGTTATTTTTAATTTTAATACTAATAAATAAAAAAAGCCTATAGTATTAAAGCTAGTAGAGAGACTAAAGTAGGTACTATAATTAGAGCTAGTAAAAAAACTAGAGTAGATACTATAATTAAAGCTAGTACTATTAAAAACTATTATAAAGTAGCTTTTAACTTGTTATTATTAAATTTAAAAGCTTTTACTTTATATATATACTACGCTTTTAGATCTCTAATTTTAGTTTTATTTTAATACTTTAAAAAGATAATTTACTAACTAAGCTTTTTAACTATTAGAATAGCTAAATAAGTTTTAGTATTTTTTTAAAAGATATTAAAACTACTATATATAGCTAGAAAAAAGATGAAAAGGTTAAAAAATAAGTTAAAAAAGTTAATAGTAGTATTATAACAAAGCTATATTCTATTATAACAATAACCTTTAGCTATAAAAGCCCTTTTATAAGCTACCTCTATCTTTCTCTATATAAAGTTATTAAAAATAGAAGACTGTACTAACCTCTATTTAAACTACCTCTATACTATATCTAGTCTAGATTCTATAGAAATCTCTACTTTACTATAATCTACGTGCTAATATAGTAGAGAAAAAAAAAGAACTCTATAAAGGCCTAGAACTACTACTAAATTCTACTCTATATAGCTTACTTTTTTAATTAAACTATAAAAGTATAAATTTTTTATCCTTTTATATAAAGCCTATAAAAATATAATTTATTTGGCTTTTTAATCTACGGGCACTTCTATATGCTTTTCAACTAATTTAAACGCCTTTTAGTACTTTATGTTTTTAAACTATTATAAGTATAAAGTACACCTATATTACTTATATTAAAGCTCTAGCTACTATAAAAAATAAATTAAAAAAGTTAATAGTAGTATAAAGTATACTAGCGTTATTTATATTAAAGCTAGAACTTTATAACTATAGATTAGCTACTACCTAGCTACTATAAAAAGTAAATTAAAAAAGTTAATAGTGCTATAGAGTATACCTATATTATTTATACTAAAAATAACTTTAAAATTATAAACTATTAGATTTATAAAAAATTATAGTAATATAGAGTATACCTATATTATTTATACTAAAAATAACTTTAAAGTTATAAACTAACGTACTCCACGGGCGAGTCGGACACACGGGCGAGTCGGACACTCTGCCAAGACCCCACCAAAACGTACTCTTGCAACAGTACTGCACAACCAACAACAATAGTACGTAGAAATCGTAGTAAGCCAATCTATTCAGAAATACACTCTACTTCTTGCTTGCATGTGCGCGCGTTGTGCCCACCCTCACCGCAGCGTCCACAGCGCCGTTGCGTGGGTTCGCCTCCCTCAGCGCGCACCCTCTTCGACGCCTTCTTCCCATCACCACGCGCCGCAAACTCCTTTAGAGTTGTCAAGCGTAGGCCCTCCTCGACCGTAAGGGTACCCTGCTTCTGTACCCGCTTCCTCTTGTGCAATTTACGTCGCGTGGCGGCCTCATTCGCTGCTTGAAGCTCAAGGTTGCGTTTTTGCATCAACACCATTGAGTGCGCCATCATCTCAGCTCCTTTGGTGAACTTTGCAAGCGCATCTACCATGGCGGTTGGCGAGCTATCCACATGGCTTCGAATCCTCTCTTCAAGGAGCTTTGATTGCGACCCAAATTGCAGGGTATTGCTTGGGGTCTGGGAGTGCCAGGGCTCATTGTTGACGGCGGGGGGTGACGGCGTACGCAGCTTGATGTCAAGGCCAGATATCACAGCCTCTGGGTCAAAGGGAACCAAGCCCGCGCCTCGAAAGCCTCCCTGGATATTACTTTGAGTAATGGCAGCATTGAAAGCAGCAATAAAGCACGGCAAGAACTCGATCTTGGTGATGTGGTTGATCCGGTTGCGCATCAGATTCTCGGCTTGGCGGCCATACGCCTTCTTCAGAGGCGCAAAGCAACCCACATCAAGCGGCTGCAGGAGGTGTGAGGAGTGCGGAGGCATGCAGAGGGTCATAATCTTGTGTTCCTCGCAGTACTGGTGGAACTCAAGCGAGTTGTGGCTCTCATGACCGTCGACTATGAGCAGACGTACTGTGCCAACAGTACGCTCTTTTGTGTGCTTGTCAAAGTGCTTTAACCAGTCTAGACCAAGCCCATTGTCTGTCCAGCCGTTCTCAGAGACTGCAAGAGCCCAGTCCCGAGGCAGGCTGGGCTCCTTGTACCAGGCAGAGAGGTGGTGCTTGCCGGCAAAGATGATGAAGGGTGGGATAGCCCACCCCGTCGCGTTGATGCCTTGGATCACTGTAGTCCACTCCCGGTTGCCCTGCTGCACAGATTTTGGACGCCCTTGATAGTCGGCACCTGTGACAACTGCCCCAGTTGATATGACGCCCATCATGAAGCCTGTCTCGTCGAAGTTGTAGATGTCTTCGTCCTGGATGCCGTACTTGGCTTTGGTATTCTCCACAAGCCGGAACCAGTCACCGATAACTACTGGATCTTCGCAGAGGGCTCTCTTATAATCGTACTTGCGATTGAACTTCACTTTAAGCTCAGGGCGACGCTTGACGAAGGTTGCAGCCCAGTTCTTGCCAGTAGGGTCGCGGTGCCGGGCTTCGAGCAAGGAATCAGCCATATCTTTGACAGCAGCGAGCTGGGGCGGAAATCCTCTCGCAGCGAGGTCAAGGACATGCTTGACAATCACCTCCTCTTCAGTCTTAAGCAGCTTCATCGAGTTGGGCCTGCAGTCGCGTCGAGATTGCTTTCCAGCGCGTCGATCGTGTAGCGTGCTTTTAGGGACAGTATACGTAGCTGCAACACCCCGTTGGGTAAGCGTCGCGTCTTGTTTGATAGCCTGTAGCGCAAGCTGTATCTTGCTTTCATCTGAGGACTGTAAATTGTGCTGGCGTCGAGGCATCACGTAGGCATGAGAAGTTTGGTGGGGTCTTGGCAGAGTGTCCGACTCGCCCGTGTGTCCGACTCGCCCGTGGAGTACGTTATTAGATTTATAAAAAGTTATAGTATATTTAGTAATAGGCTAAATAGCGTAGTAATAACTATATTTTATAGTTTAGTATTACTTTTTTAAAAGATATATAATAGATTTTTACTAAAGTTAATAATATATATATAGCTATTTAAACTATTAAAGAAAATTATATTATAGTTATTAGTATAGAAGATTTAGCTAGAATTACTTTTAGTAGAAAGTAAATAGTTACAGGTATTAATAGAAAAAAAGTAGTTATAAATATTAATAAGCTCTAATTATATTATATTCTATATTATATAAGCACTTATATATATAAAGCTAAATTATACTTTAAATAAAAAAATATAATTATAAGTTATTGTTTAATATTAAGCGCTACTACTAGAGTTTAATATATAATAAAAAAACTAGACTATATCTATTATTTTAATAGATATATTCTTCTAGTAGTAGTAGCTATGTTAATCTAGCTTATAAAAAATATAAGCTATTTATATTTTTTATAAGCTATTTATATTTTTTATAAGCTATTTATATTTTAGTAATAGATAAATTTTTAGCTACTACTACTAGCACTACGCCTATTTATTACTAGGCTTATAGATTAAAAAAGATTTTTAAAATTACTTTATATATATCTACTATACTTTAAAGTTTATACTACTATACTAGAGCTTAAAAAGCTTAATTATTTAATATTTTTACTTATCTATATTAATATATTTTTTATCTAGAAATCTTTATATTATAAATAGAGTACTATATAATAAAAAGTTAGTAGTATATATAAACTTTAGCTAATTATATTACTACTATTTACTATTTTAACTATTTAGTATATAAAGTAGCAGCTTAAACTATATATAAAATAAAAAAAAAACGTAAAATATATAGTAGTTATAGTAGAAATAAATAGAAAGAATAAAGTTTAAATTTATAGTAAAAAATACTAGGTACTATAGGTTGTTTAGAGTTACTCTACGCTATTCTAGAGCTAGTACTAGCAGAGTATAAGCTACTATACTTTACTTTTTTAGTAGCTTATTTACTAGATATTTTTAGGTGCTCTAGAATAGCGTAAAGTTAGTTAATAGAGGTTATTTAGAGTTATTTAATATAAAACTTTTAATAACTTTTATATACTTTTACTACTACGCTATATATTAAAGGTCTATTTTAATAGAAATATTACTACTTACTAATAATATAATAGTATTTTAAAAAAACTATGTATAGTATAGTAGTTTTAATAATGTATAGAAAAAATAGTATACTAGTATAGTATATAATTTATAGCTAGGCTAAGTAAAATACTAGTAATATAATTAATATAAAGTAATATATATTAATAAAAATATAATATATAAACCTAGTATAAGTAAATAGTATTTATAACTTATATATTAGTATATAAAGTATAGAATAGGTATAGTACTAGTATAGCGTATAGTTTATAACTAGAAAAAGTAAAATCTAAATTATATAATTAATATATAGTATTATTAGTTTATAGAAATAAAACGCGTAGATAAATAAAATTAGAGACTTTTAGTTTAGTATATAATAGGTAAGTATTTAGTTATATATATAGAGTAAAGTTACTATAGTAAACGTAGTTAATCTAGTTAAAAACTAGTTAAATATAGGCTACTAATTTAAAAAACTTTAATACTTATATATAATTATACCTACTAGATTACTATAAAAAGGTTTTTTCTAATATAGTAAGTTATACTAATTTATACTATTATAAATTATATATAAAGTACCTATAAATACTTTTAAAAACTTTATAGAAAACAAAAGTAAAAGTTTATTTTTATTTTTTATAATTCTATATTATAGCTATTTCTATTTAAAAAAGTTATTTTTAACTTCTAGTAGTTATAGATTATTATTTTTAGCTAAGTAAACTTCTAGTTTTTTTCTAGAACTTTTTAAATATATTAGCTAGAATATTTAGCTATAGCTTCTATAAATTCTTTTTTCCTAAGTATTCTATTTATTTTACTAAATACTACTATGTTTCTATATTATTTTTTTTTATCTAGTAGCTTTTTTACTTTATATATATTATTATTTATTTCCTATAAAGTATATATAAAATTACTTTTTAAGTAAAAAATAGAGTTTAAAAAGTTATATAGCTCTAGTAGTAAAGCGTAAAATACTAAATAAATCTTTTTAAATTTAAATAGATCTATTTTAAATGTATTTAGACTATACTAGACTATTATATAGCCTAGTCTAATATATTTCTAGCTTAACCTCTTTTTTAGTAATAAAAACTAAATATTTCTATTTAAAACTAGAATTTAATTATTTACTTTAAAAAAGATATCTAATTTTTTTTTATTAGCGTATTTTTTTTTTGTATTTCTAGGCTTTTATAATATTTTTTTATACTTTTTTTAGATTCTAAATACTTCTAATATAACTTACTTTTCTAAAGGACTTTTTTCTACTAGTATAGCTATTATAGACTATTCTAGTCTAATTAAATTCTATTTAGTATAGGTTTAAAAAAGTATTATTTTTAAAATTATATAAACGCTATTACTATATGTTTATTTTCTAATATTTATTTAAAAAGCCTAGTTATTTTATTTTAAATAGTAGTAGTATTAAAAGTACTATTCTAGAGTTTAGTTTTACTTTTCTATCTACTTATTAGTCTAGAGGTAAAAGGTAAAAATAAGTATTATTTCTAAATTTAAATAGTATTAGAATGTTTTCTAGTATCTAGTATTTATAAAAGGTTTTTTATCTAATATAATTTTTTTAGAGACTTTATAAAACTTTACTACTTTTTTAATTTATACTATTTTAATTAATTTATATACTACTATACGTATAACGTTATATATAATACTACTATACGTATAACATTATATATAATACTACTATACTTTAAAAAAAATAACTTAGTAATAAAGTCTATTATAACTTTTTTTTATAGCTAGTTAAATAAAAAAAAAGAAGTAAATAGCCTATAAAGCTTATATCTAGCAGCTATAAACTATTTATATACTAGATAGATTTTATAGTAGTTTTTTATATCTTTTTTTATTTTATTTTTTATAAATTAGTACTAGAGCTTTTTAAACGTTTTTTTTATAGTAAAGTAACTAGTAAAAAGGTTATTATAGTATTCTTTTATTACTACTACTTTCTTTCAAATTATAGTAAATTATTTCTAATTTTTTTAATCTAGATTAATTTAAACTACGTTATTCTAGATTAGTATAGTTTTTAAATTTTTATTTACAACTTTATTAGCCTTTTATAGTAGGCTACGCTTTTAATTAGCTTTATTCTATTTTTTATTAGTTAATTTAACTTTTATAAATTTCTAGAGAGCTTAGTCTATTTTTTAAAGTTAATTACTAGATCTAGTAAAGACTATATTTACTAAAATTAAGTCTTTTAGCTTTTTTTATAAAAGGTTCTATAGTAGTAGTATAAAAGTTTTATTATACTTTTATTCTAGTTTACTAGCTTATATAAAAGCCTATCTACTAGATTTATTTTACCTAGCTAATAAAAAAAGTAAAATTTTATTATAATAATACTAGATAGAATCTAATCTATTTATAGTTAAAAGGTTTTATTTTTATAAACTATTATAGGTTTTTATAGTTTATTAATATTTTAAATAAAATAGTTCTAAAATAATATTACTAATATTTTAGGCTCTAGACTATAGCTAGTAATTTTTAGTTATAGATATTATAATTATACTCTACTATAATTAGTTTATATAAATAGAAGTTAACTAGTTTCTATTAGACTTTATTATTTTTTTCTAGAACTAACTAGTTTAGAATACTATATATTACGTCTCTAAAAGTGTTGATTTCTAGACGTAGTTTTTTATTACTTTAAAAATATACTAATATAGATACTTTAAAAAAAGTATTTTTTATTTTTTAAAAAACTACTTTACTTTTAGTACTAAAATTAAATAGCTAGCTTTTTTTTATAGCCTACTTTAGGCTACTTCTAGCGCTTTTTATATGAATTTTATAAAGAATAGTACTAATTTTCAAAAACTTATAATAAATCTTTAGTAGTAGTTTATAAATTTAATAAATACCTAGATATTACGTACTATAGTAGATTATAGCTAGTTTTAAAATATTTTAACCTATTTTAAATTAATAGAGATCTTTTCTAGTATAATAATATACTCTAGGTACTCTATATACTATATTTTCTATTTATACTTTAAAAGCTTTATATATAGCTTAGCTTTATATAAATAGCTAAATATTTTTTATATATAGACTTTATATTTCTTTTTATTATTAGAAAAAATAAAAATATTATTAAAGTATACTATATATATTAGATTACCTAGACTAACTAGAGTTTAGTTAATATAGGCCTAGAACTATACTAAAGTATTAGTAAGCTTAAAAAGTATTACTAAATATTTAAAATACCTATATTAGATTCTAAAAGCTATTTTCTATTTATTCATTTTTTTAATTCTAATTCTATAGTAAGTATTATAGATATTAAGCTTTATATAAATTTTTACTTTATCTAGTTTATTTAAAAATTTAGTAATTAGAGGTAGTACGTATCTATTCTTTACTATAATTTTATTAAAACTCTAGTAGTTAATATATAGCTTTAAACTAGTATTTTTTTTTATAAAATAAATTAGTGCTTTTATAAAAGACTTTAACCTCTATATCTAACTTTTAAATAAGTAATTATCTATATTTTTTTTTAAATTTTAAATTTAGTTTTTAAAAAGTTATATAGTAGTTAATATAGTAGTATCTACTTTCTTAGTATCTAGATAGTAAGATTAGCTAGGCTATAATTTAAAAAAATTAATAAATCTTTTTTTAATACTATATCTATAAAATCTATATATTCTAGTAGTATTTATATAGGTATAGCCTATACTAGGTTACTATAAACTATAGAGCTAAAATAAAGTTTATAGATATTTATTATAAAGTCTTTTATAGTATATTTAAACTATTTAGCTTTGCTTACTCTAGCCTTTTTAAAAAAGCTTTAGTTTTTTATTATTTTTACTTTTAAAAAATATTTACTACGTAGTATAATTAATTTTTAAAAAGTAGAAATCTATTAAAAGTAGCTTTAGATATATAGAAAACTTTTAAAAATTAGATACTATAAATAGAATCTTCTAGATTTATTTATAACTTTTAGAATTAGTTATAGTAATTTTAATAAAAGTTATACTATATACTTTTACCTAGCTTCTATTTATACTTTTAATTATCAAAAATAAATAAAAAGTAATATTAAAATTAAGCTTTTTTACTAATATCTATAATATTAACTTTAGCTATAACGTACTATCTAGTAAAGCTTTTTTAAACTCTAATAGATTGATTTAAAATTTAATTATAAATAGCTAAAATAGTTCTAGCTAGAGAGCTTTAAATAGAATCTACTCTATACTAATTATAGTAATTAAAGCTCTATAGGTAGTAAAAACTATATCTAGTTTTTTTACTTTTTATTTTTTTTAAACTAGATTTTTTAAAGTTTTTCTAACTTTTATTACTTTATAGGTAGTTAGGTTAAATATAACTAAGTTTTTTATAACTATAGTAATAGATTTTATCTATTATTTTACTTAACTATTTTTTATAGAGTTATTTTAAATTTAATCTAGTCTAGTTTACCTTTTTTTTTACTTTTTTAAAACTTTTTTTTAAAGTTTTTTTTTTATTTTTTGTGTTTTTTTTTTTTTTTTACTATTTTTACTAGCTTTATTTTTAGTAAATGCTTTTATATTCTAGTATATTACTATTACTAACTATTTTACTAAAGCTAGTATATTTTAAGAATGTTTTTAAAATAAACTAAAATTTCTATAGATATTATTATATAAAGCTATAATAAACTTTAATATTTGGATTTCTAGTAGTATTAAATAGCCTAGTTATTTCTAGTATAACTATAAAAAATCTAATAAGTCTATAGATATTGAATTTAAACTTTAACTAGTTTTTTTAGAAATTTAAAAGCTAGTTAATGCTTTTTAGAAAGTGTTTCTAGTAAATCTAGTATAACTATATTAAACTTAGTTTAAATTAGAGCTAAGTAGTAGACTATTTCTAGCTATTTTTAATTAGTATAAACTTACTAGAGGGACTTTCGTACTTTAGAAAAATAAATAACTCTAAAATTAATTTTTAATTTCTAAATTGTAAAATAAATAGGTACTTTAAAAAAATAAAATTTATAATTTTTTTTTAATAATTATACTCTACTCTATTTTTTTTAGTAGAAATTTAAAAGAGTTCTAAATAAAATAGGCTAATAGATAAAATAGAGGTAACTACTATAATATTTAAAGTACTAGTACTTTTAAAAGTATTATTTTTCTAGTTTCTAGCTTTTTAATAGGCCTAGAGTATATTAATAATTACTAGTTTTTTATATTAGTATTTTTAATAGAATAATTTATATACTTTCTAGAGGCGTGCTTTTATATTTAATTTTTTATTAGTATTATTATCTAGAGTAGGTAACTATAGACTATTATAGTCTATAGTTAGTTTATTAATCTATATTATAAATTTAATAGGCTATATAAACTATATACTAGTAGAATTTAAATCTAGTACTAGAACTAGGTTTATAAATATCTATAGAGGTATATCTATATTACTACTAGTACTATTTAAAGTTTTTATAGTAGATTAATAATCTATTTTAATTATCTATACTTTATAAATATATAGTATTCTAAATAATTTTAATATAATACCTATTAGAATATTACTGTAATAGATAATATAGAATAGAATAGATTAGTTAGATAAGTAGATAAAAATACTATTTAAAAATTAAAAATAGATAAATTATTACCTTTTTATTTTTCTAACTTTAGTAGACTTTATACTCTACTTTTTACCTTTTTTTTATATATTTATAGAATTTCTAGTCTAAAGTAGAAAGCTAGAGGCTTTTATACGCTAGTATATATAATAGTTTAAATATATAAAGTACTAAAAAGTGTGTAAATTAGCTTAAAGGCATATAGAAGTACACGTATATTTAAAAGCTAAATAAATTATATTTTTATAGGCTTTATATAAAAGGATAAAAAATTATATTTCTATAGTTCTATTAACAAAGTAAGCTATATAGGATAAAACTTAGTAGTAGTTCTAGGCTTTTTTAAAGTTTTTTTTTCCTCTACTATATTAGCACGTAGGTAATAGTAAAGTAGAAATATCTATAAAATTTTAACTAAATATAGTATAGAGGTAGTTTAAATAGAAGTTAGTATAGTTTTCTATTTTTAATAAGTTTATATAAAAAAAAATAAAGGTAGTTTATAAAAAAGCTTTTATAGCTAATAATTATTATTATAATAGAATATAGCTTTATTATATTACTTTCTACTTTAAATTAAATAGTTTTATATTTAAATATTCTCTATATAACCTTTATATAAAGTCTATTCTAGAATTATTATTTTATTAAAGTAAATATAACTTTCTATTTACTATTTATTAATAATTATTATAATAACTACTAAATCTAGAAGTTACTCTAGTAGAATATAATAATTAGTTAAATATTATAATTTTTTTTTACTTTTTATACTTTATACCTCTATTATATATACTTTATTACTACTTATTATTACCTCTAATACTAACGCTAAATAGCTTTTATAAAAATACCTATTTCTATACTTTTAGATATATATTTTTTAGTCTATTAGATTTTTTACTTGCGTTTTATCTAGGCCTAGTTCTATAGTAAATTTATCTTTATATATATATTTAAATTAGTAGATTTAAAAAAGTGTCCTTATTATATATTTCTAAATAAAAAATATAAACTAGTAAATAGCTATTTTTTTTAACTAGTTTAAAACTTTTTCTAACTTTTTTAGGTGCCTATATATATAGAACTAGAATATAACTAAATTATAATAGTATTTTATAATTTTAAAAGCTTTACTATATAGGCTATACTAGCTAATAAAAATAAAGTAAAAAAGTTTAAAGCTAAACTAGTAGATATAAACGCTATAGCAAGCTTAGCTATAAAAATATTAGCTTTTATAGTATAAATAGTAACTATATAGGTTACTAGCTTTATTATAACTAATATAATACTAGTAAGCTACTATATATAATAAAAAAAGTTTTAAAGTCTATATAAAAAGGTTTTAGACTTATACTAGAAAATATAGCTTTTTCTAGTATTAAAAAAAAATATAGGCCTATTCATAGGCCTAATAGAAAGTTTTTAAAGTATAAAAGTACTAAAAACTCTAAATTAAATAAAGTATATAACAGCTCTAATAATAAAGTAAAAGTTAAAAAGTTATAGTAGTAAATTAGTAAATTTTAAAAAGCTTCTATATCTATTTATAATAGTTAGTTTACTTACTAGACTAAAAATTTTATTAATAAAAGCTATATACTAGTTTTATATATTAGCTATAATTTTTATATATTAATAATAAAAAAACTATTAAATTTATAAAATATAATTATCTACTAATTATAATATATTCTCTATTTTTTTTTATATCTAAAACTATTTATATAGTACCTAGAGAGGTTCTAAATAATTAAAATACTTCTAGTAAAAATTTTATATTTTATAGAAAAAATTTATAAAATTAAATACTAGGTACTAGATTAGATCTAGATTATATTCTACCTAGCTAGTTTTATATTTTAGTTTATTTTAAATAAATTTACTAGTAGAAATCTTTTGAATTTTCTATTTTTTTATACTTTATATAGAGGTAGCTAGCAGCTTTAAAGCCTTTTATTCTAGTAGAAAGTTATTAAAATATTTATAAAAAATATTAAAAGTAAATAATATACCTTATAGGTAAGTTAAATACATAGGTAAATTAGATACTCTACTAAAACTCTACTAAAATAACACATACCTACATAATACCTCTATAATAATAGTAAATAAGCCTCTCTAATAAATATTAGATACAGACTACTATTTTAGCTTTTAAATAAAACGTAATACTCTTTTTACAACGCGCTATAGCTGCCTATAAGGCTTTTTATACTATACTAAATAATTAACGCGCTAGAAAACCTTTAAAAGAAGATTATATATCTAACGCGAGGAAGCTAGATAAAAATAAAAAAAAGGTAATTATTTAGTATTTACTTAAGCTATATCTATAAAAATTTCTTTTAAAGCTTATAACTATAGTTAATATAGCTAATTCTTTACGTAATAAGCGTAATCTAGACTATATTAGCGTAAACTAGCCTAGTACATTTATAAAGCGCTGCTCTAAATTTAAAGTAAAGTTTAATTATAAGTATAACTATAAAAAAGCTTTCTATAAAAACTCTAGAGTTATTTAAGCCTAGTTCTAGTTAGTAGCTAATATAAAAAAGAAGTATAGTATCTAAAATAAAAACACGTATAACTTTAATAAAATAGGCTTTATAATAGGCTAGATATTAATAGAAGTAGTTATTATAGCTTTAGAGTATTAAAAATAACTAAAAGTAGTCTAGTAGAGTAACTAGAAGTAGATAATAATTATATAAAGAATTAACGTAATAAAATAAGCTATTCTACTTTTTATTATCTTTAAAAATAGTTATTACTTTTTAGCCTAGTATAAAGAGGATAGTTTACCTAGAAATTAGATTATTATAGTCTTTAAAAATAGCTAGATAACTAATAAACTTAGATTTTAGTAGTTAAAGTACTTTAATACCTTTACTAAAACGCAGACTATTAGAGGGTACTAGCTATTTATTATTAACAGCTATAAACGCTATAACTTACTTAAATTCTAGTAATACTATAAAAAAAAAAATTATTACTATATATATACTTTTTTACTTATTACACCTCCTTTAGCTATTTAATATAGGTTATTTTATATTTTTAAAATAGGCGTATAGCTGCTAAGCTAAAAAGCTTATACGTAACTAAATTATATATATTATAAAGTTTAAATTTTTATTTTACTTTATACACGCCTATAAAACTATAATAACTTTTAGTAATATCTAAAAAAGGTTTTAAAGCGCTAGACTAGTTCTATATAAACTAGAGTTAGTTATATTATACTTTAAAGTCTAGTTACGCACTCTATTACTACTCTCTATTAATAATAAGCTCTAGTAGTTATAAACTTTAAATAATACTTTTAAACTAGAGTTATAATTAACGTTTATAAAAGTAAAAATTTAGAGGTATATAGCTAGTTTACTAACTTCTATAGTTAAAGCTTTTAAAAAGGTATTAAAAAGGGCTGTAATTATTACGTATAAGCTAGTATTAGCGTAGAAAAAAATTACTAAATTTTAGACTACTAATAAAGCTACTACGTATTATAAATTATATAAAAAAAAATAAGTTTAGTATAAAAATAACTTTATAGCTAAAAAAGGCCTATATTTAACTACTTTAAAAGAGTTTAAAGCGCGTAGTAATAGAAAAAAAGTAAAAAAAAAAAGTAAGCTAGTAAAAGCTATAAGCAGGTATAATACTATATATAGTACTATAAAATAGAGCACAATTTATAAACGTATAAAAATAAAGTAGAAGTAGTAATAGAATAGTATTTAGATTAGTTTTACGCTATGCAGCGCTATATTATATTACTTTAAACTAGAATAGAGTCTAGTTTTAGTAGAGTTTTAGTAGAGTATCTAATTTACCTATGTATCTAATTTACCTATAAAGTACGTTATATTATATATTTTAAAGTCTAAAAAAAGTTTAAATTTATAGAAATATCTAATCTATTTAAAAACTTTAAAAGAATTTTTCTATAGTTTAGATAACTTTTAGCTAGATTTTATAGTTATAAAATTAGTAGTAGAAAAATAAACTTTATCTCTAATCCTCTAGTTAATAGAATATTAATAGGCGTTAATAGTAGAATATATCTAGTTTTATACTTTTTTTATATTTTTTTTAGCTAATTTTAAAATATTATATATTTAAATAGCTAAATTATAAACTTTCTAGTAATTAAATTTTTTAATAAAATTAGCTACTTTTAAATAGTACTAGTTCTAGCTCTATTATAGTTTAAAACTATATAGAAGGTAGTATAAAGGTATTTCTATTAATATGTATAAAAGTATTATTTAGATTTAGTTTATAAATAAAAAAAGTTTACTCTAGTTATTCTAGTAGTATATTATTAATAGCTATAAATATTAATTAATATACTTATTTATAATTTTAGTTTAGCTATTAGTTTATTTATAATAGATAGTATAAAGTTATATTTTAATATTTATAATCTAATAAAATTTAAACTAGAATTAAAAAATAAACTAGGCGCTGTAGTTAGAAATAATACTTTTAGAAGTATATTTAAACTAGTATATCTATTATATAAATAGTTAAATAAAGCTTTAGATATTTATTAATTTATAGTATAGTATTATAATTATTTATTTAAAAAATTAATTAATAATTACTAGAATCTAATTATAGCTGTATTAGTTTTTAGAGAAAAATTTAAAGTCTATTATAAAATATTATATAGATTTCTCTAAAATTAGTAAAAAGTAAAAAAACCTTTATATTTAAATTTATTTTAGGTAGAATTTTTAGTAGGTAACGTAGTTACGCACGTACTATTTATAGATAAATTCTATTCTTTTTAAGTAGTATTATTATATAAATAACTAGTAAATTTTTATAGTACTAGAATAGACTATTAATACTTAATTGTATACCTCTCTAATAAGTTATATATAGAGTAGAGAGTCTAGAGAACTATAAAAGTAGTTTTTATAAAAAAAAAGTCTATTATCTATCTAATACTAGAAATGTAGTAAAAAGCGTTTTTTTTTTAAAAACTATTAGTTTTTTTTAAATAGGGCTTCTATTAGTTCTAAGAAATTTAGTAATATTATTAAAGTTAGTTAAAAAAAAGTAATAGTTATTTATAAAAAAAACTCTAAGTATTATTTTACTAGTTTAGAGTTAATATAGCTATATAGCCTAGTAGAGTTAAAAAAACTAAAAAGTAGTTATTTTACTAGGCTACTTTAAAATTTTTTATATTTTATTTTTAGTAACTAAAAATATCTACGCGTTTATTACTTTTACCTAAAATATATTTAATTTAAAAGTTAAAAAAAGCTATAAATTTAGCCTAGTTAATTTATTTTTAATTTAGAACTTTTATATTTATAAAGTACTTTAAAAATTAATAATTAGTATATATTTAGACTTAGTACTAAACTAAAATTAGTTTAGCTTTCTATTTTTTAAAACTAGTAATAATAATAAATAGTTTTTTATTATATATTTTCTAATTAAACTCTACTTTAGTAAATATTTTACTATAAAAGGCTATAGAGTACTATTTACTATCTAAATATTTTTAAAATATAATTCTAGCTACTACTCTATCTAAAGTATTAGTTTCTAGTTTTATATTATAATTAGAATTAAAGTAGTATAGAACTAGAATTGCTAAAAGTAAAAACTTTAGCTTTTTAAAGCTATTTTAGTAATTTTTAGTCTATATAAATAGAGTTATAAAACTCTATAGAGCTATTATTAGTTTAGCTAGTTATTAAAATCTAGAGATAAATTATCTATAAAATTTAGTAAACTCTAGAAAAAATTTAATACCTATTATAGTAGTAAATTAGACCTAGTTATAGAGTACTTCTATCTTTTTTAAATCTACCTCTATTTTTTTATTAGTTAGAATATATTCTAAATATTTAGTTTAAATAATATAGAATTTACTTTTCTTAATAGCTATTTATAGTTCTACTTTTTATAATTTTTCTAAAATAAATTTAACGTGCCTCTAGTAGCTCTAGATATTTTTAAAATAAATAAAAATATTATCTAAATAGATAATATAGAAATTATCTAAATAATCTATAAATATATTATTTATATACTTTTAATAGATAAAGAGGCTATTATAGAGGCTAAAAAGGAGCACTTTATATTTATATAATCTATAGTAGGTATAGAAAGTAGTATATTCTTTAAACTCTAAATTTATATAAATTTTATTAAAAGCTACTTAAATATTAAATTTAGTAAAGATTTTAGCTTTATTTAGACAGATTAGTAAATTATTTATCTTTAAAATTAAATAAACGTTTTTTTAAATAAACTAGTTAAACTTATAGTAGTTAATATAGATATAAAGTAACTTATTAGATCTATAGATATAGAGAATAGAAAAAGTAAAAAGGCTATAACTAGTCTCTATAAATTCTTTCTATAAATTCTTCTAAACGTACTTTTTAATAGCTTCTAAATCTTTAGTATTTTATTTATATAAAAAGCTAAAATTATTAGATAAAAGTTTATTTAAAATAATTTTATAGTTATATAATTAGTATTCTAGTAGTTTCTCTATAGCTAATAAACTAAATATATTCTATTACTACTAGTAGTAAAAAAGAAATTAGTTATAAATTAAATAGTTATTTTTTTAAATATCCTTTCTATTATAGTTTGTAAAAATCTAGTTAATTTTATATAGACTAGTAGTAAAAAACTTATTTTCTTTTTTTTTATATTAAAATAGAAGGTATTAGTAGAAATAATAGTAACTTAAAAATTAGAAAAAGTTTTAAAAGGCTTTTAGAGTAGGTCTAGTTTTTATATCTCTAGAAAGATATTCTAGTATTATAGAGCTTTAAAAATTCTCTAAATATAATTAATTAAAAGGTGTAGGCTACTAGTTTTCTAATATAACTTCTTTTTCTATATAATATTTTTTCTTTTAATATTAGAAATAACGTGCTTTTTTAGTATTCTTTAATAGAGTTATATAAAAATTAAAAGAGTAAAAATATAAATTTTAAAGTAAATAGCAGGCTACTATAACTAGAATCTATCTATATCTAGTAGAATTTTAAACCTTTTTAAGTATTATATTTTAATAATTATATTCTCGACTTCTAGATCTAGTATATTAAATAGATAGTTTAGAATTTTTTATCTATCTATAATTATATAGAGATAGATATATTCTATAACTAGTAAAAAAATTTAGTTTTTAAACCTTCTAACTATTACTAGATAGAGTAGTTTTTAGACTTTAGTTTTAAAAAAAAAATAATATATAAATTTAAAAAAAGATATTTTTAGACTCTAGTATTAATAAATAATAGTAGTTTTATACCTACACCTAGGTTATATAAAATAGTAGATATAAAAAAATAGAAACTTTAGAATAGCTTTAAAAAATTAAAGTTTAATAGATTATACTTTTAATTTAATTCTAAATAGCATAATACTTTTAGAACTATTTATTTTTTATCTAATTATTTTTTAGGTCTAGTACTTTAGCAGCGTTATAATATAAATTAAAGTAAGTTTTAATTATAATTTTTTTTATTTATAGTAATAGATATTTATTAGCGTAGTATTCTAGTTTACTAAAGTTATAGTAGTTACCTAGTACCTTTTTAGAAACTAAACTAGCTATTACTTACTATAGAGGTACTATAATAGATTATAAAAAAGTTTAAAGAGCTATATATAGTACTATATTTTCTAAAGTCTTTTTTTAAAAAGTATTTAAACTAGATTATACTATAGTCCTAGCTTAGAACTTAGTAGTACTATTATAAAAAAAGTTCTAATAATATATATTTTTTAAGAAGATTCTTTTTTCTATATTAAAAGTAGTAAAGTGCTCTATTATATCTAGAAAAAAGTTATTCTAGGTATATTTAAACCTCTAACTAGAAATATATAGGCTAGAAGTTATTTTTATTTATATATAGTAAATTTATTCTAAATATAGTATATATTTTTTTATAGTATAGTTTAAAAAACGTGCTTTAAAAGTAAAAAAATTTTTTTTTTATATATAGTTAGTTAAAGGTATTATATACATTTGTTTATTTATTATTTATAATAAAGTATCTATTAAATATAGCTATTATAGCTTTTATAAAAAAATATAGTTATCTTTATTATTAGATAGGTATTAGAGCTTAAAATCCTTTTTAGCTAGACTAGAAGTACTACTCTAGACTAGTACTATATAAGCACGCTTAGAATAGTAGTAGTTACTATTAATTTTAAATTAATTTAGTATTAAAGCTTTCTATTATTTATAGGTAGAGTCCTTTTTATTTAATAGTTTAAAAATAGAAAAAGTACGCTTTAATAAACGTAGCTTTTTAAAAATATAAAAAAAAGCTTTAGAAAGTAATCTAGTTAACTAGTAATATTAATAAATCTAAATGCTTTTAGTAGAGAATAGAGGTATTTTTTTATATATAGTTATTTAAAAGTATTATATACTTTAGTTTATTTATTATTTATAATAAAGTATCTATTAAATGTAGCTATTATAGCTTTTATAAAAAAAATATTTAGCTTTATTATTAAATAGGTATTAAAATTTATAATACTTTTTAGCTAGACTAGAAGTACTACTCTAGACTAGTACTATATACATACGCTTAGAATAGTAGTAATTACTATTAATTTTAAGTTAATCTAATATTAAAGTCTTTTATTATCTATAAATAAAGTTCTTTCTATCTAATAGTTTAGAAATAGAAAAAGTGCGCTCTAATAAACGTAGCTTTTTAAAAAGTAATCTATTTAACTAGCAACCTTAATAAGTTTAAATGCTTTTAGTAGAGAATAGAGGTAAGTCTAGAAGTAGAGTTAAATAAAGTTTTCTTTTTTAATAAATTTTATTTTAGTTTATAGAGCTATAAACTTAGTGTATAGCTAGGCTACTATTTCTATAGTATTATTAGAAGTTATAATTAGTAGATTTCTAGGTTCTACTAAAATAAGTCTAGCTTCTATCTAACTCTAATTATTTTTTAATTAGCTAGTATTAATTATTTTCTATATTTAAAATATTTAATAAGTTTATAAGCTTTCTAAAAAACTAATTATTTATTTTTATTTTTTAAAAAGTAGAATATATTATTTATTAATAGAGATAGGTATTAGCTTTACCTCTAATTCTACTAGATTATTAGTAGTCTCTAAGTCTTTACTTTAGCGCTATCTAATTTAATTTTTTTAAAAATAATTTAAGCTAGTAATACTATAGAAGTCTAAACTTATAGGCTTTAGTTAACTAGAGATTTCTAGAATCTAGTTTTAGAATTATTAATAGATCTATTAACGTTTATTAAAGCTAGAACTAGAGAGGTTTTAGAGGCTAGTTAACTACAAAATTTAAATAATTTTTTAAATAAATTAGTAATATTATATAAACTATTACTAGTAAAAAAATAATTTTTTTATAATATAATAGTTTAAAAATATAAAATACTAGAAAGTATCTAAATTAGCTTAAAAGTATATAAAAGTGCGTGTAAATTAAAAAGCTAAATAAATTATATTTTTATAAACTTTATATAAAAAAATAAAAAAATTATATTTTTATAGTTCTATTAAAAAAGTATGCTATATATAGTAGAACTTAGTAGTAGTTCTA
Organism: Plenodomus lindquistii; assembly: GCA_025504975.1. Lineage (NCBI taxonomy): Eukaryota > Fungi > Ascomycota > Dothideomycetes > Pleosporales > Leptosphaeriaceae > Plenodomus > Plenodomus lindquistii. The sequence goes on from JANUWI010000008.1 coordinate 982,297, forward strand.
GGCCTTTATAAAGTTTTTTTTTTCCCTCTACTATATTAGCACGTAGGTAATAGTAGAGTAGAGATTTTTTTAGAATCTAGACTAGGTATAGTATAGAGGTAGTTTAGGTAGAAATTAGTATAGTTTTCTATCTTTAATAAGCTTATATAGAGAAAGATAGAGGTAGCTTATAAAAGGGCTTCTATAGCTAAAAGTTATTATTATAATAGAATATAGCTTTATTATATATAAACTTTTTAGTAGTTAAATTATTTAATAAAATTTACTACTTTTAAATATGCTAGTACTAGCTCTATCTAGATTTAAAACTAAATGTAAGCTAGTATAGAGCTATACTTATTAATATATATAGAAGTATTATCTAGGCTTAGTTTATTTAAAAAAAATTTACTTTAATTATTCTAATAGTATATTATAAAAAGCTATAGTTATTAACTAATATATTTATTTATAATTTTAGTTTAGCTATTAGTTTATTTATAATAAATAGTAGAAAGTTATATTTTAATACCTATAATCTAGTATAATTTAGACTAGAATTAGAAAATAAACTAGGTTCTATAGTCTAAAATAATATTTCTAAAAGTATATTTAAACTAATATACCTATTATATAAATAGTTAAATAACGCTTTAAATATCTATTATTTTATAGTAGAATATTATAATTATTAATTTAAAAAGCTAATTAATAATAACTAGCATCTAATTATAGCTATATTAGTTTTTAAAAACAAATTTAAAATCTACTATAAAATTTTATATAGGTTTCTCTAGAATTAGTACAAAGTAAAAAAACTTTTAAATTAAAATTTATTTTAAATAGAATTTTTAGTAAGTAACATAGTTACGCACGTATTATTTATAAATAGCTTTTATTCTTTAATACTAATATTATAATATAAATAACTAGTAAGTTTTAATAGTACTAGAATTAACTAAAGATATTTAATTATATACCTCTCTAATAAATTATATATAGAGTAAAACATCTATAAAAATATAAAAGTAGTTACTATAAAAAAAATCTATGATCTATTTTATACTAAAAAAGTAGTAAAAAGTATTCTTTTTTAAAAAACTATTAGTTTTTTTTTAATAGAGCTTCTATTAGTTCTAAACAATCTAGTAATATTATTAAAGTAAGTTAAAAAAAAAGCTATAGTTATTTATAGAAAAAACGATAAATATTAGTTTACTAGTTTATAGTTAATATAGTTATATAGTATAGTAAAGTTAAAAAAAACTAAAAAATAATTATTTTACTAGGCTATTTTAAAAAAATTAATATTTTATTTTTAGTAACTAAAAATATCTACGCGTTTATTACTTTTACCTAAAGTATATTTAATTTAGAAATTAAAAAAAGCTATAAACTTAGCCTAGTTAGTTTATTATTAATTTAGAACTTTTATATTTATAGAATACTCTAAAAATTAATAATTAGTATATACTTTAACCTAGTACTAAACTAAAGTTAGTTTAGTTTACTATTTTCTAAAAATAGTAATAATAGTAAATAGTTTTTTATTATATATTTTCTAATTAAATTCTACTTTAGTAAATATTTTACTATAAAAGGCTATAGAGTACTATTTACTATCTAAATATTTTTAAAACATAATTCTAGATACTACTTTATTAGAGGCGTTAGTTTCTAATTTTATATTATAATTAGACTTAAAGTAATATAGAATTAGAATTACTAAATATAAAAACTTTAGCTTTTTAAAGCTATTTTAGTTAGTATTTATCTATATAAATAGTATTAAAAGACTTTATAGAGCTACTATACGCTTAGCTACTTGTAAAAATTTAAAAATAAATTATTTATAAAATTTTATAAACTTTAGCAAAAATTTAATACCTATTATAGTAGTAGATTAGACCTAGTTATAAAATACTTCTACTTTTTTTTAAATCTCTTTTTATTTCTTTATTACTTAGAATATATTCTAAGTATTTAGTCTAAATAATATAGAATTTATTTTTTTTAATTACTATGTATAGTTCTACTTTTTATAATCTTTTTAGAACAAGATTTATATATTATTAGTAGCTCTAAATATTTTTAAAATAGATAGAAATATTATCTAAATAAATAATATAGAAATTATCTAAATAATCTATAAATATATTATTTATATACTTTTAATAGATAGAGAGGCTATTATAAAAGCTAAAAGAAAGTACTTTACATTTATATAATTTATAGTAGGTATAAAAAATAGTATATTTTTTAAACTCTAGATCTATATAGATTTTATTAGAGACTATTTAAATATTAAATTTAGTAAAAATTTTAGCTTTACTTAGATAGATTAGTAAATTATCTATCTTTTAAATTAAACAGGCGTTTTTTAGGTAGACTAGTTAAACTTTTAGTAGTTAATATAAACATAAAGTAATTTATTAAGGTTATAGATATAAATAATAATAAAAATAAAAAATTATAACTAGTTTTTATAAATCTCTTTTATAAGTTCTTCTAGATTTACTTTTTTATAATATCTAAATTTTTAGTATTTTACTTACATAAAAGGCTAAAGTTATTAAATAAAAGTTTATCTAGAATAATTTTATAATTATATACTTAGTGTTCTAGTAGTTTCTTTATAGCTAATAAACTAAATACGTTCTAATACTACTAGTAGTAGAGAGAAAGTTAATTCTAAATTAAATAGTTATTTTTTTAAATATTCTCTCTATTATAGTTTTTAAAAATCTAGTTAATTTTATATAAACTAGTAGTAAAAAATTTATTTTCTTTTTTTTTATATTAAAATAGAAGTTATTAGTAGAAATAATTGTAATTTAAAAACTAAAAAAAGTTTTAAAAAGTTTTTAAATTAAGTCTAGTTTTTATAATTCTAGAAAGATGTTCTAGTATTATAGAGCTTTAAAAATTTTATAAATATAATTAATTAAAGGGTATAGGCTACTAGTTTTTTAATATAACTTCTCTATTTATAAAGAGTTTTATTTTTTAATATTAAAAGTAGTATATATTTTTAGTATTCTTTAATAAAATTACATAAAAATTAGATAAAAAAAGATATAGTTTTTAAAGTAAATAGTAAACTACTATAACTAGAACCTATCTATATTTAGTAGAATTTTAAACTTTTTTAACTATTATATTCTAATAATTATATTCTAAGCTTCTAGATCTAATATAATAAATAGATAGTATAGAATTTTTTATCTATTTATAATTATATAGAAATAGATATATTCTATAACTAGTAAATGAATTTAGTTTTTAAACCCTCTAACTATTACTAAATAGAGTAGTTTTAAAACTTTAGTTTAGAATGAAAAAAATAAGAAAAGAAAAATATAACGTATTTTACTACTAAGCTAGCTATACTACTAAGCTAGCTATTTTTCTTAAGTATTATAAATACTATATTTCTAATTATTATTATTATTACTATTAATATCTAACTCTACTACTATAGAGCTTATATCTAATTTAAAAGTACTTTCTAAACCTTTCTAGCATATATAAGCGTTATACCTAGTCCTTCTATAATTACTATAGTATTAAACACCTAGTTAAGTAGATACTTAACTACTACTACTACGCGTATATTTTAATAGAGTAGGTGCTATAGTTAAAGCTATAGCAGCCTATAATCTAGTACTATATTTAAAAGTACTTTTTTACTAAATTTTTTTTTTTACGCTTTTTTTTTTATTATCTTTACTAATTACTTTTTAAGCTTATAGTTATAGGTTTAAAAAAAAGCGTTTTAGTATAGTATTAGTTTAGCTTTTTTTATAAGCTATAAAAAGCTAGCTTGTATAGTTATAAGTAACTAAGTAAAAAACTTATATATAAGCTTTAACTAAAATCTAAATTTATAAATATTATTTAGAGTTTTTAATTACTATAGGTTTACTAGAGAGGAGGGTTAAAGTAAAGTATATAACTATATTTTAAAGTAATCTAATACTACCTACGCGTTAGTAAAAACTAGCTTTAATACTTTAAAAGCCTTTTAATAGTTATTAACTATAAATATATTAAAAAATGCGTTTTTAAAAATAAAAAGAAAGCTTTTTTTATTAATATAGAAAATATATTAGCGTGCTAAGTTTTATACGTACTAGAAGTACTTATATTTTAATAGTAAAAAATATACTATATTAAATAGCTAGAGGATATAAAATAAATAGAGGGGTATATAAAGTATTAGAATTTTATTCTCTATATAGTAGTTTTTAAACTTTTAGTTAAAGTAGCTTTTATAGCTATTTAAAATTAGTAACTAGTATACCTCTACTTTTTATACATTTATATACGCGTTAAAGTACTTTAACTACTCTAGCCTAAATATATTATTTATTTAGCTATTTTTAGAAACTAAAAGTTTCTAGTTATAAAAAATACTAGTTTTTTTATACTACGTAGAGATATATATATATTTTTTATAAATAATAAAAAGTAAAGTTATATTCTCTAAAGTGTATATACTCTAGATAATAGTAATCTACTTATAATTATCTAGCTAGATAAAGTCTAGCTAATTATATTTTTTAAAGTTTATAATAACTTTTATAGACCTAATTACGCCTATCTAGAAGCTAGTTTTATTAAAGTTATAGATATTATTATTTTAGATACTATATTTAGCTTTTATTTTATCTATAAATTTAAACTACGTGCTAATAATCTCTAGATCTTTCTATTTTATTTTTTATTTATTTTTTATTTAATTAAAAGCTATTTTAAATTTACTAGAGCACGTTATAAAGCGCTTAGCCTAGTACTTATCTACTAGTATTCTATTATATACCTCTAGTATTTTATTAGCTATATTTTCTACTTTATATAGCTAGAGAGCAAACTTTTATAAATTAAAATTAAAAATATATTAAATAATTATCTACTTTTTAGTAGTAGTAAATTTCTAGTAATTAGATTAAATTTTAGCGCGTAAAGTAGTTCTATTAATCTAATTAAAAAGCTTTTAATAATTAACTTTAAAGGCTGCAGCAGCGGCCTATTAGCTTTTAAATTAGCTAGCTTTAAAAGTAAAATAGGCAAGTTCTAATTAGTTTTTAATTTAAATTAATATCGCGTTATATTATTAGAGCATATTATATAGAGTATAGTATTTATAATACTAAAAAAAAGTAGCTAGCTTAGTAGTATAGCTAGCTTAGTAGTAGAATACGTTATTTAATTTATATAGTAGTTAAATAAATATAGAAAGTATTCTATTTCTATTTTATCTAAATAGAAAATAGTATATATATTATAAGTATATAAGCTCTATAATATACTACTATATTATATATATTATTAGTTATCTATATAGTTTAGATACTTATTACCTTTACTTTATTAGGTACTTTAGCACTTTAGAGTATTATTTTTTCTAGCTAGAGTACTATTTATCTTATAAACCTTTTTTTTAAATAGTAGTTTTATACTATTCTAACCTAGTATATTTATAGTTTTTAGAAAACCTAGTTATTATAGTTTTTTCTATAGGTAATTTACTAATTTATAGTATTTTTTAGCTATTATAGTATCTATACTATAATTTCTTTATTATTAAAAGTATTTTATAGTTTTTATATTTATTTTTTAATACAGCTGTTAATTATTATAGTACTATTATTAATATTATAGATTAGCTATTTTATAAACTATTAAATAGATTTTTCTAAACGTTTTTTTATATTACTAAGTTTTTAATTTTATTATACTAGAATAGCTTATATCTATAGTAGAGGTATAGTAGCTTAGTACTATAATTTAAACTTTTTTATTTTTTTCTATTTAGTATAGTATTCTTTTGTAAACTTATATTTATTATTTAAGTTTTCTACATTTACTACTAAAGTTTTTTATTACTTTAGGTATTACTTAATTTTTTTATTTAAAAAAGCTTTTTTTTTATATATAATTCTAGATTATAGTAATAAAAAATAGTCTTTTATTTTCTATATTATCTAATAAGCTAATTAAAGTGTTAGAAATATCTTAACAGCTTACTATACTATTAAAATTAAATAATTTAATACTAGAGATAATTATCTACTTATTTTCTATATTTTTATTAAATACTTTAATTTATACTATATTAACCTAGCGTATAACTTTATTTTTAGACTAGTAGTTTTATATAAAGTAGTTTCATTTACTATATTTATAGTGTATTAGTAGCTTTCTACTAGACTACTTTTAGTTCGTTTTTTTTAGATAAATTTTTTTTAATAATATTATTAATATATATAGATTCTATACTATAGCTTTAGTAAATACTTTATTATATAGATTAATAGGCTTAATAGCTTTACTTATTATTAAATTAGTATTATAACCTCTAGAGTTTTCTAAACTTTTATTTACTTATAGTAGGTAATATTTATCTATAGCTTTATTTAGCTAATTTAAATTTATATAGGTTATTATTAATATAGATTATATCCTCTACTAGATTATCTAGTATTCTAATAATATTTCTAAATTTTATAAATTCTCTATAAACTTCTAGTTTAAAAGTTTATTTATATATATATATTAATACTTTATTATTCTAGTTAAATTATTTCTAATATTACTAAAATATTATTATATAGTCTATAGTAGACTTAGTTTATTATAGTATTTAGATTTTTTCTTTAGTAATAATTATTTTTAAAAAAAAGATTATTTAAAGTTTAGTTTTAAATATATTCTAATTTTTAATTAGATTATTATTTTTAGTATCTATAACGTTTTTATCTATATATTTAAATAAAAATAAAATAATTTACTTTTTAGTATCTTTTTTTATAAAGCTAGTTATAATTATAACTTAGTTATTATTATTAATCTAATTTTTTTTATATAGAAATAATAATTATACTAGAGAATCTATATTTTAAACTTAGCTTTTTCTCTAAAGTAGAGGTTAAACTTAGCTACGTAAGTACTAAAGTAGCTAGTAGTTAAAGTATCTAGAGTATCTATAGAAATATTACTTATTTTAAAGTATTTAAAGTATAAATTTTTTTTAAATAGCTATAATATAAAGTAGCTAGTATTAATACTAAAAACTAAAATTTCTAAAAATTAATAAGAATTATTCTAGCTAGTAATTTTATACCTTTTATAATTTATATACTAGTATTTTTTTTATTTCATATTAAATTTTCTATTCTAGTATTATCTAAAATACTTAGTTTATAGAGTTATATTATATATTTTACTTTTATTCTAGCTAGAATAATCTATTTAATATAATAAAGCTATATTCTATTATAATAATAACCTTCGTCAGGAAATTCTATTGTGTAGTAAATTGAGTGAGTAGATAGAAAGTAACGTAAATGGCTGGTAAATAACGTGAATTACCAATTTACCACTTTTACCCCACGAGGCCTTTTTTCACGTAGTTTACTAGTAATTTACTAGTAAATAACGTGAGTGACGTGAATTACTTTAAGTACTATTTTCACTTAATTTACCTTGCTTACCTCGCTTACCTCCTAGACCCCTGCTAGTTTAAAATAAAAAAAAACTTTACTTTTTTAAACTCTTTTAAGTTATATAACAACGTACGCAATTAATATAATAATATAATAGAAGTTTCTAAATACTAAAATATTACCTTTATAGGCTTAGCGCGAAAAGAAATATAGTTTTATTATTTATTTAAACTATTAGCAGCCCCTGCAAATTATTTTTAAGCGAGGAACATTAAAACTTTTTAGTAAATAATTAATAACTATAGAACGGCTAGGCCTAAAATAGTAATTTTTTAACTAATTTATAGCTAAACATTTATTCTATATTATTAGAATTTCAATTGCCTGATTAGGACTAGTTTCAATTTTGCATGGTGTTTGACGTTCGTGGGGTCAATGGGGTGAGCGAGGTAAATAAGGTAAATCAAGCCATTCACGTCAGCCACACTACTTAAGTCTTTTCCTAGTCATTTACTAGTAATTCAACTCATTTACAATGCGCTTGGTGAATGACTAGAATGCTACAAAATATTTTTTCCTAACGTTTAGCTATAGAAGCCCTTTTATAAGCTACCTCTATCTTTCTCTATATAAACTTATTAAAAATAGAAGACTATACTAATCTCTATCTAAACTACCTCTATACTATACCTAGCCTAGATTCTACTAGAATTTCTATTTTACTATTACCTATATGCTAATATAGTAGAGGAAAAAAAAAACTTTAAAAAGGCCTAAAACTACTACTAAATTCTACTTTATATAGCTTACTTTTTTAATAAAACTATAAAAGTATAATTTTTTTATTTTTTTATATAAAATTTATAAAAATATAATTTATTTAGTTTTTTAATCTACGCGTATTATTATATACTTTTAAGCTAATTTAGATACTTTTTAGTACTTTATATTTTTAAACTATTATATTATAAAAAAATTATTTTTTTACTAGTAATAGTCTATATAATATTACTAATTTATTTAAAAAAATTATTTAAATTTTTTAGTTAACTAGCTTCTAAAACCTTTTTAGTTCTAGCTTTAGTTAACGCTAATAGATTAATTAATAATTCTAAAACTAGATTTTAGAAATTTCTAGTTAACTAAAGCCTATAGATTTAAATTTCTATAGTATTACTAGTTTAGATTACTTTTAGAAAAGTTACGTTAAATAGTACTAAAGTAAAAATTTAGAGATTACTAATAATTTAGTAAAATTAGAGGTAAAGCTAATACCTATTTTTATTAATAAATAATAAATTCTATTTTTTAAAAAATAAAAATAAATAACTAGCCTTTATAGAAAGCCTATAAACTTATTAAATATCTAAAATATAGAAAATAACTAATACTAGCTAATTAAAAAATAATTAAAGTTAGATAGAAGCTAGATTTATTTTAGTAGAATCTAGAAATCTAGTAACTATAATTTTTAATAATACTATAGAAATAATAGCCTAGCGACGCGTTAAGTTAGTAGCTCTATAGATTAAAATAAAATTTATTAAAAAAAAACTTTATTTACCTTTACTTCTAGACTTACCTCTATTCTTTACTAAAAACTTTTAGATTTATTAATATTACTAGTTAACTAGATTACTTTCTAAAGCTTTTTTTTATATTTTTAAAAAGCTACGTTTATTAAAGCGTACTTTTTCTATTTTTAAACTATTAAATAAAAAGAACTCTATCTATAAATAATAGAAAGCTTTAATACTAGAGTAATCTAAAATTAATAGTTACTACTACTATTTTAAGCGTATTTATATAGTACTAGTCTAGAGTAGTACTTCTAGTCTAGCTAAAAAGTATTTTAAATTTTAATATTTATCTAATAATAAAGCTAATTATTTTTTTTTTTTAGAAGCTATAATAGCTGCATTTAATAGATACTTTATTATAGATAATAAATAAACTAAAGTATATAATACTTTTAACTAACTATATATAAAAAAAAATAAAACTTTTTTTATTTTTAAAATATATTTTTTAAGCTATATTATAAAAAAACGCGTACTATATTTAGAATAGATTTATTATATATAGATAAAGATAATTTCTAGTCTATATATTTCTAGTTAAAAGTTTAAGTATATCTAGAATAACTTTTTTCTAGATATAATAGAGTACTTTATTACTTTTAATATAAAAAAAAACCTATTTAAAAAATATAAATTATAAGAACTTTTTTTTATAATAGTAGTACTAAGTTTTAAGCTAGAACTATTATATAACCTAGTTTAAATACTTTTAGAAAAAAGACTTTAAAAAATACTATACTATATATAGCTTTTTAAACTTTTTTATAATTAACTATAGTACTTCTATTGTAAGTAATAGCTACTCTAGCGTTTAAAAAGGTACTAGAAAACTACTATAACTATAATAAGCTAGAATTCTACGCTAATAAATATCTATTACTATAAATAAAAAAAATTATAACTAAAAATTACTCTAATTAATATTATAACGCTGCTAAAGTACTAGACTTAAAAAAAAATTAAATAAAAAATAAATAGTTCTAAAAGTATTATACTATTTAGAATTAAATTAAAAGTATAATCTATTAAACTTTAATTTTTTAAAGCTATTCTAAAGTTTCTATTTTTTTATATCTACTATTTTATATAACCTAGGTGTAGGTATAAAACTACTATTATTTATTAATACTAGAGTCTAAAAATATCTTTTTTTAAATTTATATATTATTTTTTTTTTAAAACTAAAGTCTAAAAACTACTCTATCTAGTAATAGTTAGAAAGTTTAAAAACTAAATTTTTTTACTAGTTATAGAATATATCTATCTCTATATAATTATAGATAGATAAAAAATTCTAAACTATCTATTTAATATACTAGATCTAGAAGTTAAGAATATAATTATTAAAATATAATACTTAAAAAGGTTTAAAATTCTACTAGATATAGATAGATTCTAGTTATAGTAGCCTGCTATTTACTTTAAAATTTATATTTTTACTCTTTTAATTTTTATATAACTCTATTAAAGAATACTAAAAAAGCACGTTATTTCTAATATTAAAAGAAAAAATATTATATAGAAAAAGAAGTTATATTAGAAAACTAGTAGCCTACACCTTTTAATTAATTATATTTAGAGAATTTTTAAAGCTCTATAATACTAGAATATCTTTCTAGAGATATAAAAACTAGACCTACTCTAAAAGCCTTTTAAAACTTTTTCTAATTTTTAAGTTACTATTATTTCTACTAATACCTTCTATTTTAATATAAAAAAAAAGAAAATAAGTTTTTTACTACTAGTCTATATAAAATTAACTAGATTTTTACAAACTATAATAGAAAGGATATTTAAAAAAATAACTATTTAATTTATAACTAATTTCTTTTTTACTACTAGTAGTAATAGAATATATTTAGTTTATTAGCTATAGAGAAACTACTAGAATACTAATTATATAACTATAAAATTATTTTAAATAAACTTTTATCTAATAATTTTAGCTTTTTATATAAATAAAATACTAAAGATTTAGAAGCTATTAAAAAGTACGTTTAGAAGAATTTATAGAAAGAATTTATAGAGACTAGTTATAGCCTTTTTACTTTTTCTATTCTCTATATCTATAGATCTAATAAGTTACTTTATATCTATATTAACTACTATAAGTTTAACTAGTTTATTTAAAAAAACGTTTATTTAATTTTAAAGATAAATAATTTACTAATCTGTCTAAATAAAGCTAAAATCTTTACTAAATTTAATATTTAAGTAGCTTTTAATAAAATTTATATAAATTTAGAGTTTAAAGAATATACTACTTTCTATACCTACTATAGATTATATAAATATAAAGTGCTCCTTTTTAGCCTCTATAATAGCCTCTTTATCTATTAAAAGTATATAAATAATATATTTATAGATTATTTAGATAATTTCTATATTATCTATTTAGATAATATTTTTATTTATTTTAAGAATATCTAGAGCTACTAGAGGCACGTTAAATTTATTTTAGAAAAACTATAAAAAGTAGAACTATAAATAGCTATTAAAAAAAGTAAATTCTATATTATTTAAACTAAATATTTAGAATATATTCTAACTAATAAAAAAATAGAGGTAGATTTAGAAAAGATAGAAGTACTCTATAACTAGGTCTAATTTACTACTATAATAGGTATTAAATTTTTTCTAGAGTTTACTAAATTTTATAGATAATTTATCTCTAGATTTTTATAACTAGCTAAACTAATAATAGCTCTATAGAGTTTTATAACTCTATTTATATAGACTAAAAATTACTAAAATAGCTTTAAAAAGCTAAAGTTTTTAATTTTAGCAATTCTAGTTCTATACTACTTTAATTCTAATTATAATATAAAACTAGAAACTAATACTTTAGATAGAGTAGTAGCTAGAATTATATTTTAAAAATATTTAGATAGTAAATAGTACTCTATAGCCTTTTATAGTAAAATATTTACTAAAGTAGAGTTTAATTAGAAAATATATAATAAAAAACTATTTATTATTATTACTAGTTTTAAAAAATAGAAAGCTAAACTAATTTTAGTTTAGTACTAAGTCTAAATATATACTAATTATTAATTTCTAAAATACTTTATAAATATAAAAGTTCTAAATTAAAAATAAATTAACTAGGCTAAATTTATAGCTTTTTTTAACTTTTAAATTAAATATACTTTAGGTAAAAGTAATAAACGCGTAGATATTTTAAATTACTAAAAATAAAATATAAAAAATTTTAAAATAGCCTAGTAAAATAATTACTTTTTAGTTTTTTTTAACTCTACTAGGCTATATAGCTATATTAACTCTAAACTAGTAAAGTAATATCTATACTTTTTTTTATAAATAACTATTATTTTTTTCTAACTAACTCTAATAATATTACTAGATTTTTTAGAACTAATAAAAGCTCTATTAAAAAAAAACTAATAGCTTTTTAAAAAAAAACGCTTTATACTACTTTTTTAGTATTAGATAGATAATAGACTTTTTTTTTTATAAAAACTACTTTTATATTTCCTAGACTCTCTATTTTATATATAATTCATTAGAAAATATATAATTAAATATTAATAGTCTATTCTAGCACTATAAAAACTTACTAGCTACTTATATAATAATACTACTAGAAAAAAATAAAAGCTATCTATAAATAGTACGTGCGTAACTATATTATCTACTAAAAATTCTATTTAAAATAAATTTAAATTTATAGGTTTTTTTTTTTTTATTAATTCTAAAGAAACCTATATAATATTTTATAATAGATTTTAAATTTTTCTCTAAAAACTAACACAGCTATAATTAGATTTTAGTAATTATTAATTAACTTTCTAAATATGTAATTATAATACTCTACTATAAAATAATAGATATTTAAAGCTTTACTTATTTATTTATATAATAGGTATATTAGTTTAAATATATTTTTAAAAGTATTATTTTAGACTATAGAGTCTAGTTTATTTTCTAATTCTAGTTTAGATTCTAATAAATTATAGGTAATAAAATATAACTTTCTATTATCTATTATAAATAAACTAATAGCTAAACTAAAATTATAAATAAATATATTAATTAATAACTACAGCCTTTTATAATATACTATTAAAATAATTAAAGTAAATTTTTTTTTCTAATAAACTAAACCTAAATAATACTTCTATATATATTAAAAGGTATAGCTCTATACTAGCTTTTATTTAGTTTTTAATCTAGATAGAGCTAGAACTAGTACTATTTAAAAGTAGCTAATTCTATTAAAAAATTTAACTACTAAAAAGTTTATAATCTAGCTATTTTAATATATAATATTTAAAAATAAGCTAAAAAAAATATAAAAAAAGTATAAAATTAAATATATTCTACTATTAATATTTATTAATATTCTATTAACTAAAAAATTAGAGATAAAGTTTATTTTTTTACTACTAATTTAATAACTATAAAACCTAGCTAAAAGTTATTTAAACTATAAAAAAGTTTTTTTAAAGTTTTTAAATAGATTAGATATTTTTATAAATTTAAATTTTTTCTAGGCTTTAAAATATATAACGTGTTTACCTCTAATATTCTTTATAAAAATTCTAATAACTTTTTATTAAAATAAAAAGTTTTAAAGCTACTAGCTATCTCTATATAAAGCGTAAAAAAATAGAGAATTAAAAAAACTTTTACTAGTAAATTTATTTAAAATAAGCTAAAATATAAAGCTAGCTAGATAGAATATAATCTAGATTTAATCTAGTACCTAGCGTCTAATTTTATAAACTTTCTCTATAAAATATAAAACTTTTACTAGAAATATTCTAATTATTTAGAACCTCTTTAGGCACTATATAAATAGCTTTAAATATAAAAAAAATAGAAAATATATTATAATTAGTAAATAACTATATTTTATAAATTTAATAGTTTTTCTATTATTAATATACAAAAATTATAGTAAATATATAAAACTAGTATATAAATGTTACTAATAAAACTTTTAGCCTAGTAAACTAACTATTATAAATAAATATAGAAGTTTTTTAGAATTTATTTATTTACTACTATAATTTTTTAACTTTTATTTTACTATTAGAGATATTATATACTTAATTTAATTTAAAGTTTTTAGTATTTTTATATTTTAAAAACTTTCTATTAGGCCTATAAATAGGCCTACGTTTTTTTTTACTACTAGAAGAATTTAGAGCTTTTTTAGAAAAAGTAGTAGTAAAAGCTATATTTTCTAGTATAAATTTAAAACTTTTTTATATAAACTTTAAAGTTTTTTCTATTATATATAGTAGCTTACTAGTATTATATTAGTTATACTAAAACTAGTAACCTATATAGTTACTATTTATACTATAAAAACTAATATTTTTATAGCTAAGCTAGCTATAGCCTTTATATTTACTAGTTTAGTTTTAAACTTTTTTATTTTATTTTTATTAGCTAGTATAGCCTACGTAGAAAAGTTTTTAAAATTATAAAACGCTACTATAATTTAGTTATATTCTAGTTTTATATATATAAGTATTTAAAAAAGTTAGAAAAAGCTTTAAGCTAGTAGAAAAAAATAGCTATTTACTAGTTTATATTTTTTATATAAAAATGTATAATAAGTATACTTTTTTAAACCTACTAATTTAAATAAATATATAAAGTTAAATTTACTATAAAACTAGGCCTAGATAGAGCGTAAATAAAAAATTTAATAGGCTAAAAAATATATATCTAGAGGTATAAAAATAAATATTTTTATAAAAGCTATTTAATATTAGTATTAAAAATAATAATAAATAGTAATAAAGTATATACAATAAAAGTATAAAGTATAAAAAATAAAAAAAAATTATAATATTTAAAAAATTATTATATTCTACTAAAGTAACTACTAGATTTAGTAGTTATTATAATAATTATTAATAAATAGTAAATAAAAAATTATATTTATTTTAATAAAATAATAATTCTAGAATAGACTTTATATAGAGGTTATATAGAGAATACTTAAATATAAAATTATTTTATTTAAAGTAGAAAGTAATATAATAAAGCTATATTTTATTATAATAATAACTTTTAGCTATAAAAGCTTTTTTATAAACTACTTTTATATTTTTTTATATAAGTTTATTAAAAATAGAAAACTATACTAATTTCTATTTAAACTACCTCTATACTATACCTAGCCTAAATTTTACTAGAATTTCTACTCTACTATTACCTATATACTAATATAGTAAAGGAAAAAAAAACTTTATAAAAGCCTAGAACTACTACTAAGTTCTACTTTATATAGCTTACTTTTTTAATAAAACTATAAAAATATAATTTTTTTATTTTTTTATATAAAGTTTATAAAAATATATTTTATTTAGCTTTTTATTTTACGCGTACTTCTATATACTTTTAAACTAATTTAGACGTTTTTTAGTACTTTATATTCTTAAGCTATTATATTTAAAGTACTAAAATATTTTAAGAATTTTAAAATAATATAAAACTATTCTTTATATAAAATATAAATAGAGAAAAGTATTAAATATATAGAGATTACTAGCTAAAACAATTGTTATTAATTTTTTAAAATCTAAGTTTTTTATTAACCTTTTAGATAGCTTTTTTACTATTAAAGCTAGAATAGCCTATAAAAAGTTATTATAGGCTAAAATAAGCTATTATACTCTATATTAAAGTATAAAAGCCTTTAGCTTTCTACTTTAGAATAAAAATTTAATAAATATATAAAAAAAGGCTTAAAAATAGAGTATAAAACCTATTTAAATTAGAAAAATAAAAAAGTAATAATCTATTTATTTTTTAATTCTAAATAGTATTTTTATCTATCTATTTAATTAATCTATTCTATTCTATAATATCTATTATAGTAATATTTTTATAGGTATTATAATATATTCTACTAGTAAACTAGTTAGTTTAGTAAGCTAGTTAAAATAGTTTAGTATTATAAATACTATATTTTTAATTATTATTTTTATTACTATTAATATTAAACTTTATTACTATAGAGTTTATATTAAATTTAAAAGTACTTTCTATACTTTTCTAGTATATATAAGTATTATATCTAGTTTTTTTATAATTACTATAATATTAGATATCTAGTTAAATAGATATTTAACTACTACTACTATATATATATTTTATTAGACTAGGTACTATAGTTAAAACTATAGTAGTTTATTATTATAATTCTTTTATAATAAATAAAAATTATAGACTATAAATAGATAATATAGCACTAGCCTAATAGATAGCTCTATAATATTATATATTATATAACTAATAGCTATAATAGTATCTATTATAGCTAGTAATAAATATACATAATAGCTAGTAATAGATATATATAATAGCTAATAGTAAATGCACGTACTAGCTAATAATAGATATAATAGCTTTTATTATAGCTATTATATAAGTATATAGAAATATTAAAATACTTTTATAGTAAATTATATTTAATTTATATAAATAAGTAAGTAATATATTTAGTTATTTTAAATATATTTATTACTTTTTTTAAAAAAGTATTTTTACTATTTTAGTAATAAACTACCTTTATCTATATATAATACTTATTTTTAAATACTAACTTTTATATTCTTTTAAAAATAAAAGTAATCTATTTACTTTTATAATCTACTTATTATTAGGCCCTTAGGTGGCTTCCCTGCTATTTGAGCTAGAATGGCCTATAAGGGGTTATTATAGGCTAGAGGGGGCTGTCGCACCCTGTACTAAAGTATAAAGGCCTCTAGCTCTCTACTTTAGGCTAGAGATTCTGTAAACGTATAGAAAAAGGGTAAAAAGCGGGGTATAAAGCCTGCTAGAGGTAGAAAGATAAAAAGGTAATAATTTGTCTATTTTTAATCTCTAAATGGTATTTTTATCTGCCTATCTAATTAATCTATTCTATTCTATATTATCTATTATAGTAATATTCTATTAGGTATTATATTTAAATTGTTTAAACTACTATACGCTTGTAGAGTATAGATAATTAAAATAAGTTGTTAACCTACTATAGAAGATTTAGATAGTGCTACTAGTAATATAGGTATAACTCTATAGGTACCTATAAACCTAGCTCTAGTACTAGACCTAAGTCCTGCTAGTATATAGCCTATTAAATCTGCTATATAGATTAATAAACTAACTATAGACTATAATAGCCTATAGTTACCTACTCTAGATAATAATATTAATAAAGAATTAGATATAGAGGCACGCCTCTAGAAGGCACGTGAATAGTTCTATTAGGAACGCTAATGTAAAGAACTAGTAGACATTAACGTACTCTAGGCCTGTTAGAAAGCTAGAGACTAGAAAGATATTACTTTTAAAAGTGCTAGTATCTAAAGTATTATAGCAGTTACCTCTAATCTATCTATTAGCCTACTTTACCTAGAACCTTCTAAGGTCTTTACTAAAAAAGATAGGGTAGAGTATAATTATTAGAAAAGAGACTATAAATTTTACTTTTTTAGAGCACCTGCTTATTTTAAAACTTAAAAGTAAAAGATTAACTTTAGGCTTATTTATATCTCTAAGGCACTAAAGTCCCTTTAGTAGGCCTATAATAACTAAAAATAGCTAGAAATAGCCTACTTAGCTCTAACCTAGGCTGAATTTAAAATAGTTATACTAGATTTGCTAGAAATACCCTCTAAAAGGCGTTAACTAGCCTTTAAATCTCTAAAGAAGGCTAGTTAAGGCCTAAATTAGACGCCTATAGACCTTTTAGACTCTCTACAGCTATACTAGGAGGAACTAGGCTACTTAAAGCTACTAGAAATCTAAGTATTAGAGTTTATTACAGCCTTGCGCGATAATATCTGTAGAGACTTTAGTTTATTTCTAGAAAATTATTAAAATACGCTAGCTTTAGCGGAATAGTTAGTAATAGTAATATACTAGCGTAAAAAGGCATTTGCTAAGAATAGAGCTAGTAAAAGTAGTAAAAAAAGGGATAAACCTAAAGTTAAGTAAAAAAAAAAAGACTCTAAAAAAAGGTTCTAGAAGGGTAAAAAGAGGGGTAAACTAGGCTATACTAGCTTAGAATAACCCTATAAAAAGCAGTCTAGTAAGAGAATAAATAAAGTCTGTTACTACAGCTATAAAGAAGTTAGTTATATTTAATCTAACTACCTAAAAGGTAATAGAGGTTAGAAAAACTCTAAAAAATCTAGCTTAGAAAAAGGTAAAGGGCGGAAGGACTAGATACAGTTTTTACTGCCTATAGAGCTTTAATTGCTGTAATTAGCACTAAGTAGATTTTACCTAAAGCTCTCTAGCTAGAACTGTCCTAGCTATTTATAATTAAGTTTAGAATAGGCCTATTAAGGCTTAAAAAAGCCCTGCTAGATAGTAGTTTACAGCTAAATTTAATATTATAGATATTAGTAAAAAAGCTTAATTTTAATATTACTTTTTTTTTATCTTTTATTACTAAGGGTGTAAATAGAGGCTAGCTAAAGATATATAACGTACTCCACAAGCGAGTGGCCGGCACAAGCGAGTGGCCGGGCTCTGCCAAGACCACACCAAACTTCATACTATCATCAATGTCTCAACGCAACAACGTAAAAAAGTCTTCAATTGAATCTCAAATACAGCTTGCATTGCAGGCTATCCAACAAGACGCGACACTTACTATTTCAAGGGCTGCTGCAGTCTACAAGGTTGCAGAAAGGACCCTACGACGACGACGCGCCGGTACTGCCCCACGACGTGATTGCAAGCCTAATTCAATGAACCTGCTTAAGACTGAAGAGGAGGTTATTGTTAAGCATGTGCTTGACCTTGCTGCAAGAGGATTCCCGCCCCAGCTCGCTGCAGTCAAAGATATGGCAGATTCTTTGCTTGAAGCCCGGCACCGCAACCCTACTGGCAAGAACTGGGCTGCAAACTTCGTTAAGCGTCGCCCTGAGCTTAAAGTGAAGTTCAATCGCAAGTACGATTATAAGAGAGCCCTCTGCGAAGATCCAGTGGTTATCGGTGACTGGTTCCGGCTTGTAGAGAATACCAAAGCCAAGTACGGCATCCAGGACGAAGACATCTACAACTTCGACGAGACAGGCTTCATGATGGGCGTCATATCAACTGGGGCAGTTGTCACAGGTGCCGACTATCAAGGGCGTCCAAAATCTGTGCAGCAGGGCAACCGGGAGTGGACTACAGTGATCCAGGGCATCAACGCGATGGGGTGGGCTATCCCTCCCTTCATTATCTTTGCCGGCAAGCACCACCTCTCTGCCTGGTACAAGGAGCCCAGCCTGCCTCGGGACTGGGCTCTTGCAGTCTCTGAGAACGGCTGGACAGACAATGGGCTTGGTCTAGACTGGGTAAAGCACTTTGACAAGCACACAAAAGAGCGTACTGTTGGCACAGTACGTCTGCTCATAGTCGACGGTCATGAGAGCCACAACTCGCTTGAGTTCCACCAGTACTGCAAGGAACACAAGATCATGACCCTCTGCATGCCTCCCCACTCGTCGCACCTCCTGCAGCCGCTTGACGTTGGTTGTTTTGCGCCTCTGAAGAAGGCGTATGGCCGCCAAGCCGAGGATCTGATGCGCAACCGGATCAACCACATCACCAAGATCGAGTTCTTGCCGTGCTTTATTGCTGCTTTCAATGCTGCCATTACTCAAAGCAATATCCAGGGAGGCTTTCGAGGCGCGGGCTTGGTTCCCTTTGACCCAGAGGCTGTGATATCTGGCCTTGACATCAAGCTGCGTACGCCGTCACCCCCCGCCGTCAACAATGAGCCCTGGCACTCCCAGACCCCAAGCAATACCCTGCAATTTGGGTCGCAATCGAAGCTCCTTGAAGAGAGGATTCGAAGGCATGTGGATAGCTCGCCAACTGCCATGGTTGATGCGCTTGAAAAGTTCAGCAAAGGCGCAGCGTTGATGGCGCATCAGATGGTGTTGATGCGCAATGAAGTCGTTGAGCTTCGAGCAGCAAATGAGGCCGCCACGCGACGTAAATCGCACAAGAGGAAGCGGGTACAGAAGGAGGGTACCCTTACGGTCGAGGAGGGCCTACGCTTGACGACTCTAAAGGAGTTTGCGGCGCGTGGTGATGGGAAGAAGGCGTCGAAGAGGGTGCGCGCTGAGGGAGGCGAACCCACGCAACGGCGCTGTGGACGCTGCGGTGAGGGTGGGCACAACGCGCGCACGTGCAAGCAAGAAGTAGAAAGTATTTCTGAATAGATTGGCTTACTACGATTTCTACGTACTGTTGTTGTTGGTTGTGCAGTACTGTTGCAAGAGTACGTTTTGGTGTGGTCTTGGCAGAGCCCGGCCACTCGCTTGTGCCGGCCACTCGCTTGTGGAGTACGTTAGTATAACCCTAGTTAAAGTTACTATTACTAATTCTAGAGGTTATAAGTAAACCTAGAGGATTCTATTTATAGTATTTAACTTTTAAAGGTTCTCTATGTACCTAGAGCTACCTTAGATAGATTCTTGCCTTCTAAAGATTAATTATGCTACTTAGCGAATGCTTTTTAGAGGTAAAAAGGTAAAAAACTAGGGCCTTTTTAAAAAGGTTAGAGTAGAAAGAGCTAAATAGTTTAAACGCACTATAAAAGACTCTATAATAGACGTTTATGCGCTTTATATTAGCTCTATAGCCTATAGTAATCTAGTATAGGCTACTCCTGCGTAAATGCTACTAGAATATGCAGATTTTGTAGATATAGCGTTAGAAAGGGATTTGTTAATCCTTTCTAACTACGGCCTAGCTAATCTTGCTATCTAGACACTAGAAAGGTAGATACTACCGTATTAACCGCTGTATAACCTTTTAAAAACTAAATTTAAAATTCTAAAGAAGTATATAGATAACTACTTGTCTAGAGGTTAGATATAGAGGTTAAAGTCCCTAGTAGGGGCACCTATTCTCTTTGCAAAGAAAAAAGACGGTAGTTTAAGGCTATGCGTTAACTACTAGAGTTTTAATAAAATTATAGTAAAAAATAGGCACCTACTACCTCTAATTACTAAATCTTTAGATAGGCTAGGTAAAGTAAAAATCTATATAAAGCTTAATATCTGCGACGCCTACTATAGAATTAGAATTAAAGAAGGGGATAAATAAAAAACAGCCTTTAGAACCTAATATAGGCACTTTAAATACTTAGTAATACCTTTTAGGCTTACTAATGCTCTAGTACAGTTCTAGGCCTATATTAACTAAGCTTTAGTTAGTCTAGTTAATGTAATTTATATAGTGTACTTTAATAATATCTTTATTTTTTTTAATAATAAAGATAAGTATAAAGCCTACGTCTAGAAAATATTTAGCTACTTGCGCGAAGCTAAGCTATATATAAAGCTTTTAAAGTGTAAGTAGAAAATATAGCGTATAGAGTACCTAAGGTATATTATTATACTAGAAAGGATCTCTGTTAACCTAGAATAGGTTAAAATAGTCTAAAACTAGCTATAACCTGCTATAGTGCGCGATATCTAGGTGTTTATTAGATTTATAAACTACTACTAGAGATTTATTATAAATTTTTTAAAATTAGCGCTACTTTTTATAAAACTAACGTAGAAAGCGCTAGGGGCGGCCTAGGGCGGGCTATAAATAAAAAGGGAAAAAAGCTAGCTACTTAATTTTAGTACTAAAAGTAAAGTAGCTTTTTAAAAAATAAAAGATGCTTTTCTAGAAGTATCTATATTAGTGTACTTTAAAGGCGATAGGAGAACACGCCTAGAAGTTAACGCCTCTAGAGGCGCGATATGTAGTATTCTAAGCTAGTTAGTTCTAGAAGAGGGTAGAGAGGCCTAATAGAGACTAGTTAACTTCTATTTGCGTAAACTAATTATAGCAGAATATAATTATAACACCTATAACTAAAAATTGCTAGCTATAGTCTAGAGCCTAAAATATTAGTAATATTATTTTAAAGCTATTCTATTTAAGATATTAACAGACTATAAAAACCTATAATAGTTTATAAAAATAAAGACTTTTAACTATAGGCAGGTTAGATTCTACCTAGTGTTATTATAATATAATTTTACCCTTTTCTATTAGCTAGGTAAAATAAATCTAGTAGATAGGCCTTTATAAAAACTAGACTATATAGCTAAGGCTAGTAAGCTAGAATAGAAGTATAATAAGGCTTTTATAACGCTACTACAGGATCTTTTATAAAAAAAGCTAGGAGACCTAATTTTAGTAAATATAGTCTCTACTAGATCTAGTAATTAACTCTAAAGGATAGACTAAGCCCTCTAGAAATTCGCAAGAGTTAAATTAACTAAAAAGAGATAGGATAAAGCTAATAAGGAGCGCAGCCTACTATTAGAGGCTAATAAAGCTTTAAGCAAAGAATTAGAAGCTAAACTAACCTAGAATAACCTAGTCTAGGTTAATCTAGGTTAAAGGAATTAGAAAGAACTTACTATAATTAAAGAAAAGGCACTAGTAATAAAAGAATGCTATAATAACCCCTTTGCTAGTTACTTTAGTGTAAAAAAGACGTTTAAAAAGCTCTAGCGCTAATTTATATAGAAAGGAATAAAAAGAGAGATAGAGAACTACTATAAGGACTATCTAGTATATAAGTAGTTAATAGCTGCTAGACACAGGCTTTATAAGCTACTTACTCTTTTTTCTCTATCTAACTAGCTATAGAAGGAAGTTATAATAGACTTTATTACTAAGTTGCCTTTTTTAAAGTATAGCGGTATTATATATAACGCTATACTTATAGTAGTATATAGACTAATAAAAATAGCACACTATATTCTAGCCTAGGTAGACTAGAATAGTACTAACCTTGCTTAGGTATAGATTAGAGAGGTAGTAAAGCTTTATAAAGTCTCTAAAAGAATTATATTAAATAGAGGACCTTTTATAAACGCTAGATACTAGAAAATGTTCTAGTACTACCTAAATTTAAAAAAGGTATTTACCTCTGCTTTCTACCTCTAGACTAATAGACAGATAGAAAGGCAAAACTAAACTCTAGAATAGTACTTTTAATGCTACTGCTATTTAAAATAGAATAACTAGGCTTTTTAGATATGTATTAGGGAATATGCGTATAATAATAGTATTTATACAACTATAAAAATAACACTTTTTTAAGCCTGTACTAGACAGGACCTAATTAGGCTAGAATAGCCTATAATAGCTATACTAGCGGGAGAAAGTCCTCTAGAAAAGTAAGTTGCGTTAGAAGTACTTAGAATTTAAAAAGAGTATAAAAAAAACATTATAAAAGCCTAGGAATACTAAAAAAAATACGCTAATAAAAAGAGATTAGATATCCCTTTTAAAATAGGCGATTAAGTTCTAGTTTTAAATAAAAATATCTAGTTTTTATAACTAAAAAAGAAGTTAGACTAGAAATATATTAGGCTAGGCTATATAATAGCCTAGTATAGCCTAAGTGCGTTTAAAGTAGACCTACCTAAATTTAAAGGGGTTTATCTAGTGTTCTACGCCTCTCTACTAAAGCTTTATAACCTTTTAAACTCTATTTTTTACCTAAAAAGCGATCCTGTACATACCTTGCGGGAAATAAGTAATAACGTGTATAAAGTAGAAAAGCTACTAGATAAAAGAAAAAATAAGGCAGGGAAGTAGTAGTATTTAGTAAAATAGATAGAATACCTAGAAGAGGAGAATTTATAGAAGCTAGGGCTAAATATTTTAGCTAACGTATTTAAAGAGTTCTAGAAAAGGACTAGAAGCTTGCTAAGCTAAAAGAAGAAATAATATATAACTACTAGGAGTTAAAGATAACCCTTTAAAAAAAAAAGGCGGCTATAATATAGAATTGTAAAAAGTAAAAGTAAACTTTTACTTTTTTTTTTTATAGAGTTTTTAAAGGTGTTTATAGGTGCTCTACGTGTAATTTATACTAGTATAAATTAGTATAACCTACTATAGCCTATAAAAAACTAGAGTAGGTCTAAACGCTATAGGCAAAATAAATACTAGAGATATAGTAAAAAATATATAAATTACTAATAAAGCAGATACGTATAGAAAGGTAAAAAGAAGTTATAGATTTAGAGGTATTATTTAATTACCTATACTATTAAGCGCTATAAGGGGCTATAAAAGGCTAGAACTACTAGAAATAGACCTTTTAAGGCTAGAACGCCTAGAAGAGAACTAAAGAAATAGAAAGGGAGCTAGAGAGGCTTAGAACAGCCTAGAACAGCCTAGAAGTAATTACTTAGTGTTAAAAGCTGCTAGATTAGCCCTCTTTTTAGTAATTTTTCTAGTTAGTTTACTTTTCGCACTACTAGAAGCATTGCTACGCTCTAACTTAAAATTAGTAATCTCTAGAATAAAAGCCTAGCAAGCTAGTTCTAATAGATTAGAATTCTAGAAAAACTTGTGCTAGAAAGAAGTTAGAATAGTTTATAATAGGGTATAATAGTATATACCCTGCGCTTTTTAGAGGTACTAGGCAGGTTCTTGCTATACTTATGCTTTTTAGTTCTAAAGTACTTATAGTTATTTTTAGCGGCATTAAAGCAAGTAACTATAGTTAACTTAGTATAAAAATAGAGAGTAAAGCGTAGTTTAGATTTAGAATCCTTGTCTCTACCTAGAGCACTGCTATGTAGGAAGAGGTAGTAATAATAAAGCGTCTAAGTACTAGAAAACGTTAGTATAAGCTAGAATAGGCTAGAACAGCTAGAAAGGACTTATTTATTAATGTCTTTAGACTAAGCGCTATACTTCTAGTAAATAGTGTTTAGAGCGGCTAACTACTTAGTAGAAAAGACTTTTAAACTGTCTGCTTTATAGAGACTAGCGCTAGAGTTCTAGAAAGTAAGCTAGAGGAGCTGTATAGCTATATAGACTTTATAATAGGTGCTAGCAGTATCTTTATAGAGCTATAGCGCTAGAATAGGTTAGTATAGGCTATTTAGAGCTAAAAGAGGAATATACAGCTACGCACTCCTTATTTATAAAAAAGCAGCGCTAGTACTAAATAATTTTATTTTTTTTACTAGCGTTCTAGGCTTTATAGAGAATAATGTTATTGTTAGTAATAACTAGTATAATATAACTATAAATACTAGTAAAATAAAAATTGCTAGTAGTAAAAGCAACGTTGTAGTAGACGTAGTAGTAGTAGGTTATCTAACTAGTATTAAAAATATTATTAGAGACCTAGCCTTTATTTATTATAGGCTAGAATAGGTTAGATAGAGCTAAAAAAGTTAGTTAAAGGTATAAATAGTTCTACTAAGCTAGTTAGCTTTATGCTGCGCTAGAATAGAGTATTATAGCTTATATTAGACTATATAAAGGCTTAACCTCTATAGCTAATAGCTATATAAAAAACTTAAAAAATACTTACTAGATAAAAAAATAGTGTAGGAGTAATAGGCTAAAATAGGGGAGAGGCAATCTTTTATATTGCAGCTAAAAAAGGCTAGTACAGGCTATAAAATAGTAGTAAAGTAAAAGTAAAATTATAAACTATAATCTATAAATAAAGTTATAGATAAAGTTAAAATTTTTACTTTTACCTATTACTTTAAGAATGTAACACTATATTGTCTATAAAATATAGATAGGCGTTAAAACTATCTAATTAGGTTAATTAGAGTCTAGAAAGGGGATAATATTAGGCCTTTAGGTAGCTTCCCTGCTATTTAAGCTAGAATAGCTTATAAAGGGTTATTATAGGCTAGAGGGGGCTGTTGCACCCTATACTAAAGTATAAGGGCCTCTAGCTCTCTACTTTAGGCTAGAGATTCCGCAAACGTATAGAAGAGAGGTAAGGAGCGGGGTATAAAGCCCGCTAGAGGTAGAAGGACGAAGAGGCAACGATTTGTCTATTTTTAATCCCTAAATGGTATTTTTATCTGCCTATCTAATTGATCTATTCCATCCTGTATTATCTATTGTAGTGATATTCTATTAGGTATTACACTTACCTATAAAGTATATTAGTAAATAATTAATATCTTTTATAGTAAGATTTTCTATAGGAAACTAGTCTTTTACACGTAAAGCAGGGACATAGTAAGTGTTCTTGCTAACTAAAGCACGCTAGCCTGTTGTGCCCTAGCGCGGGTAATTGTTAAGAGGTCGTCGGTTCGATCCATCACACTGTGACGTACATTTTCACCAATCTGCCCTACATCCATATGTCACCCTACTAGCATAGAAGTTTTGCTTCACTACGCGCCTACGAGCGTTGTATCCGAACCTGTGACATCCCTATGTGGAATTGCCGTATCGGAACACGTGCAGGTCCACGGTTTCTTCGCTGTTTGTTGTATCTCCTGGAAGAGGGAACGTGATAGCTGAGACTTTGATGAAAGCAGCTGCGGCCATGAGCTCAAAGAAAACTACTTCACTTGCGTGTCGAATCTTCATGGCAACAGCGACCATGGTACAAGGACTTTTGCGAACGAGTCTGCAGATGGTATCGACAAGAGCCGGACTGACACTGATTAGACGACCCAAAGTTGAAGCAGCGCAGGCGGTCATGGAAGCGTACCTGCTATCCGCATTATAGGTGCAGTCGGCGGCCAATATTAGATCAGAAGCAAAGTCAGTAGAATCCAGAGTCCTTGGTAGCTCTCCGTCCCAAGCAAGCTCTTGAAAGTAGACCGAAGACCCCGCTGCTGTTGTGACATATCTCAGATTGTGTTGGACGATTTCACTGGCTTCAGCGAGATCTGTGACGATGATAGCTGTGTTCTCCAAATGTTGCGCCAGTGCTATTCCGACGATTCCACATCCTGTCCCAAGTTCTAAGATTCGGAAGCTAGATTGATGTCTGTCTGGCAAGAGAACATGAGCCAACTCGCTCCCTGGGCTGAGCAGTTGCTCCAAACGACAAGAAAGCATGAGTCCCGCATCCCTAACATATTCAGACAAGAGCCAATGAGTAGATGTTCAGGGGCATGGAGCATATTACCACAAATGCCGCGCAATGCTGTTGCCCGTTTCTTCCCAGATGTTAAGAGTACCGGTTGCCATCTGGAAACGCCTCTCGACTAGCCGGGGAGCTTCCGACGATCCAGTGAAAGGTGCGCTCCAAGCCGAAACAATGCTGCTACAGTACTCGGTCGCAAGGCCTTGGAATTCATCAGCAGTGCTTTTGGGTGTTGTTCCTACTTTGAATCGAAGTGGAGTTGATGCACCACTAGACTTGGGCAAAGGAAGCTTGATGGGCAGAGATCGCATGCCTGCAGTCCATTGCACAAAGCCCCAGGCAAGGACTGTTTCATGATGGTGCGAGTCACAGGCCAGGAGCTCGGCCGTGAGCTGCACGTTGTATGGAAGAAAGGAATCGCCCAGATCAGAGGTGACGGTGACCAGACACTGGACGTGGGGCCTCGAAGGCGACTTGTCGCAGACTACGCGAGGCGTCTTGAGAAACCGGATGTATCGCATGGATAGGAAAGGGCTGTCGTACACAGTAAAGCTGAGAGGCCCACTTACGGATGTGGGGGACTGTTCAGTGTGTGCTCTGCTGTGACGTGGTAGGGAAGAGTACCGGTCGGGCTAACGCAGTCGACGTCTTGGCCTTAGACAGCCGACCCCATCCCAATCTCCATCTCGACGCAGACCCGACCTCGACCTCATCGCCATGCGCCCATTTGCGTGACCCAACCAATGCGACACTGCCCAGTTACTGCGAGCGTCTCCGCTGCCTGCCTCCGCGAGCTGCCTGCCTGCCTGTCCCCACGAGCGCCATGTACCGCCGTTCGGACCCGCGCTGGAACCGCACGCTGCAGCACATCAGCGACAACCTCGAGCACGCCAACGAGTCGGCGCAGGAGAACCTTTACGGCTTCACGCAGCGCTTCATTAGCCCCTGCCTCGCATCCGTTGCGCAATGCGCGCACACGTGCACCGCGCCCTGTTTCCCCACGCACAACGACCGGCGCCGCCATCGCGGACGCTCGCAGGGCCGCGCCGAGTCGAGCTTCGACTTTTACGACGACTGGGACAATGATGACGAGAGCGACGGCCTGCTGGGCTGGGGCAGCGATAATCTCGACCGCTTCCTCGGCGGCGCCAGCACCTATGGCACCACGACGCAGCCCGCGCGCCAGTCGCCCATGGGCTATGGCCAGCGCAGTCGCGATACCCGCTACAGCACGCCGCGCCGCAAGAGCACTGCCCTGCCACGCGAGGCTGGCCCTGATCCCACCATCATCCCCAGCTCCTCGTACTTTGGCTTCCTAGGCCGGCTGCCCTGGCGCATCGGCGGCAAGGGCCTGCGCTACAAGCCCTCGGCCGCCGACCTGACAGACCACCCTGGCGCCATTCGCACTGCGCGAGCCGAGGACCAGCCGTTGATGGAGGTCAGCGACAACGACGATGATGCCGCCGCCGCAGGCCATGGGGCTGAGGCCAAGCGCCATCGTCGACAGCGCAGCGATACCCGCACCTCCGGCCACACGACTGACTCACTTAGCTCGCGGGGCGACATCTTCCCCAGCGAAGACGAACTCGAAGATGCTGTGCCATTGGATGACGAGTTCACCGTTGCCCTCGAACGCCGCACCACAAGCCAGTGGAATGAGGATAGCTCCAGCAAGAGCAAGAGCAAGCGGCCCTCGGCGTCGCGCGTGTCGACGCAGACAGCATCGTCGCGCACCACGCACGACTCATCGCGACATAGCACCGAGGGAAAAGCTACGCGACACACGACACCACAAGCCATCGACGAGACACCGTCCTTGGAGACACTAGAGCAAGAAGAAGAGTGCGTGCGGATGCGAGAGGAAACCGACGTCCAGCGCAGACGTCATGACGCCCACCAGCTGGCTCTCAAACGGGGTCTTGTCCCTGAGCCGCCTCCACGGACACCTTCGACCAAATCTAGATCATCCCAAGTACCCTCACCGCAGCTCCCTTTCCAGATGGTCACTGTTCATTCCACCGTGACCCCTTTACTGCGTTTACCCGCCAATGAATTAATCACGACCGTCGACGCAATTCCAGTCCCCACTTTTTTCGACGCGCAAACCTTGCCTGAGAGTAGCTCCTTCTTCATGGACAAGTCAGATTATTCGAGCGGAGTGCTCACCCCTAACCGGTCGTCATCCATCAATGAGTCGGCCCGAGACGGCGTGTCTGCAGTTGCTGAAGATCACGACTTTGTGCCAGCAAGGTTACCACATTTCGGGGCGAGACCAGATTGACGAATTACACCGGCAATCTGACCCTCATCGCCTGAGTTGTCAGGCACATTTTTACGAGCGTTGAGAATACCTGATAGATACATCAGTCTCCAGATGCTTTTGCACCCATGCCGTACGATTAAATGAATCAATGATATGCCGAAAAAACCTTTGCGCCACAGTCATACCTAGTAACATTTACATAGTTGGTGGGAATTCCTCATCTACCAGGGTCATCAAGTCGCTACGAAGCCATCCCGCCAAATGTAACTTGTTTTTTCATAAAACCTTGATAGATTTCGTCGAGTAAACCTCTCTTCCTCTTTTTGGCCTCCTCTTTACCTTCGCGTTCATGCTCTTCCTCTGTGTCTAGCTCTGCATCCTCCTCTGTCCGCGATTTCCATGCCGAAATGGTCCCGTCCGCATGCGCAGAATAGAGCTCTGTATCATGATGCCGCCATGCGAGTGAAGTTATCTTGTCTTTGAGGCTGCGATGACCTTTGGCCTCTGCTGTTTCTGATGGGTTACCGTGAGGTTGTTGTGGACGTCGAAGGCGACGAAGCAGCTTGCCTTCGTACAATTCGTAGGATAGGATCTCGTGTTCATTCGGATAGAACATGACGTCGGCATTTGGTTGAAAGTATCGAGGCGAAGGCAATACTGGGCTACACGCCGCGAGCCCAGAATTCTTCACCATTGGTCCAAAATTGGCAAGCGTATTTGCTCCTGTATCCGTATTCCAGACACGAACCTTGGCATCATGGCCACATGTAACAAGGTGCCGGCCGTCTTCTGTCCATACAATACCGTTCACCGGGCCTCTATGCGCTTGTCTTCGTACAGCCTGATGGACAGTGACGTCAGATATCTTTGCAGAAAGACCAGTCGAGTTTTCCAGATCCAATACACCAAGCTCCCCAACACTGCGTCGAATGTCCCAAAATCGGACGCTACCGTCAGTAGCCCCGCTCCCCAAGATATGCTCGCGTACTGGACTCCATGCCGTCGACAGGATCGCACCTGTATGGCCAGCGAGACTATGGGTGCTTGCGCCCGAACGGAGATCTATCAGGCGCACGTTGGGATGCTGAGTTGCGCAAGCGACGAGAAGGTGAGATGCGATCGGTGACATTGCAATATTGTACACGACGGAGTCCAGATCAAAAGCTGCAGAAGGTTGCAACGTCTCGCTGGAATACAGCTTGACGGTGTGGTCGTAAGAGGATGTTAAGAACGCAAGTGAATCGAAAGGATAGAAACACAACTGCGAAATTCCCAAGTTGTGTTCTTCACTGGTCTTTTGTACTGTCTCCAATGGCAAGATAGTATTGCCCTGCTCCTCTACCGTGGCCTGCGATTCAAGGTCCCAGATGGCAACCGAGGAATCTGCACCACCAGAAAGCAGATAGCGCCCCTCGGATTTGTCGATGGTAAGCGCATTTATCCCGGACACGTGTGCCCCAATGGGCTTGTGCGTGTTATCTTGGGGAGACAGCTGATGTCTGAAGTTCACGGCGAATAATTGAAGTGCATGGATCTGACGTGAGGCGACTGCGCGGTGAATAACATGATATCCGGCGAAGCCGTAGGCACGATCAAGCAGATTTTGGTAGTACATATGCCACTACATGCTTTTGCGATTTTTGTGGTGAGCTTGAGGTCGCGAGGTTGAAGATGGTAGCCGGCGACAGCTAGAGCTGCTTACGTAACTAACAACGTTCCTTCCGAGGTCGGGCGCTCTATCGCTACATTCTCGCGAGGCTGGGCATGTACGCAAACAGTCACTTTTGACATTGTAGTCAACGCAGGCTCGGTGACCATCTCTGTGCAGATAACTGACAGAATATTGAGCATTCTGGCGGTCTTTTCCAGCATTCAAGTGCCCTGACAACGTGTAGGATATGTCTTCACGCAGAAAGGCCAACGTATATGACGCAGTAGCCGGTACATTGTTCGATACACTACATCTAACGAGTGGCTAACTTATCAAGGTGGCGTTGCGCGAGATGGTCTCATAGAAAATTCCACAGGCTCAAAAGATTCTAAGCAACCCCTTCGTCCAGATGAGGTGCTCTTCAAACAAGCAAAAGCGCCAATTCGCTACGAAGAAACAGACTATTACCACGCTCACGCTACATCGGCTGTACAACAACAGCTTCCCAATGGGGACCTCTTGATGTCAATCCAATCTTATGTCTCAAAGCTGTACTCTCGGACTGCACGGCCAGGACATGACAATACTTGGAAATGCATGGACGAAACATCACTCATTGCTTGTGGTATCCTTCTGGAAGAGACAGCGAGGGAGTTGTTGGGTAGTACTGGAGATCTCGCGTTTACCGAAGCCACTAATATGGAAGGCGACAAGGCGGCCAACGTCGGGGCTGTATCTGCGATGCAAGGGACACCCAGCGATCATCCAACCGACAGTGCTCACTCAGAGTCGAGCTCTTCTGAAAGTGACTCGCGCTACACTACGGACAACTATGTATAGAGAAGATGGCTTGGGCCCCTCACATCTCGAGTGATGTGGATTGATTGCCTGGTTCAGGTCGTGGCTGCCTATATAAGACCTCAGTCGGAAGCTTGGCATTTTTCACGTAGGATGGCACGTTCAATACTCGCCTTCAATCAAGGCTGGCCGTCTCTCCGCCACCCACGTACGCCAACCTCAGTCAGTCACTCCGCACGAGCTTGAAGACACTCAGCGAATACGAATGCGATGGTACGTGCATTTCGTGTTCGACCTGCGATTCTGCTAACATCGTTATAGGCGCCAAAGATTCAACCTAACGCGCAAAAGGCTGCCTCTATGTTGGCATGGTTTCATCGGACTGCGCAGGCACATAACATAAAGGATCTTGAGAAGACGCTGCCACAAGTGTCGTCGATCAGTGGCATGCACGTGAAAGACTATCTGCAGGCACTTGCAGACGATGGCAAGATCCGCGTTGAGAAGATCGGCAGCGGCAACTGGTATTGGAGCTTCCCGAGCGACGAGAAGAAGGCAAAAGAGGTGGCCCTCGCAAAAACTATGGAAGAAAGCATCAAAGCCCGCGCAGTGATGGCGGAGCTACGGTCTAAAGTCGGGGAAGCGAGTGCTGCACGTACGGAAGATACTGACATGCTCATGGACTCTGGTGAGTCAGACGCTACCTAGGTACCTAGAACTGCATCACGTGCTCACTGGATCAGGCGACGACCGCGCAACGCTCACAATCAAGCATGCAGAACTTCAGAAGGATGTCGAGAGGCTTCGAGTCGAGCTTAAAGCATACAGTGAGCAGGATCCAGTCGAGATGGAAAAGAAGGTGGCCGAAACAAGGCAGTCTCGCGAAGACGTGGGCAGGCATTCCGACCAGATCTTGACCATGGAGGGCTGGCTCAAGGCACAGCTGGGAGGTGGGGACCGTGCACAAGTGCTGAACGTACTCAAGATGCTCTACGTGGATGAGTATGATGAAGATGACGAAAGTCTGCGCGAGGTCTGAAATGTAGTCAGGCACGTACAGCAGATGCTTGACAATGTCAGAGAAAAGCTACGCATGTAGACGGTAACGGCTACATCAGCCAGGAGCAGAAAGGATGAATCATTTCGAATCATGTGTGGTCGTGTGCCATGACGTCGCAGATGCAGTAGCGATGCTTGAGTCAGCGTTATCGGATGGCTGTTGCTGGGCGCCTGCCGGGTCGGGTTCAGCCTCGATTTGGTGGTTTGAGCACGGGCCCTTTTCCTCGACGGCGTGAATTCGCTTGCGGAACGGCGTCATTAACTGCAGCGTCTTTCCAGACACCAAATCGCTTGCTGCTGATCAAAGGCGCCTCGCCGGCCAGCACAACGGCGGTGCGCTTGTATCCTGCTCTGACCTATCCACCTACTTTTTCCGTCATCCCCCGCAGTCAGCCCTCAGTAACCAACACTTGACGACGCCCCAGACACGGCTGGCCAGGACCAGACCCCCCCCCCCCACCATGTCAGCTATGAGAGACGGCGGTTCCGGGCAGCAGACTACGGATAGCGTGCAGCATCCCGCCAGTCCACGACGAGCTGGGAGGGGCCGTGGCCGTGGCCGTGGCAGGGGCGCGCATTCGCATGCCGCGTCTGAAGGAAGTGCGGAGCACCACAGCAATTCCAGCCCGCATGGGCGCGGCAGCTTTCGTCCTCGAGGGCGCGGTCGCGGCATGGCGGACGGCGCTAACAGTCTCAATGAACGTGTCGAGCACAAGGGCAAGGCGCCTGTGGGCGAACAAAATGGGCCCGCCCAGGTGGCTTTTACCAAGCCGAGTCTCCAGCAGCAGTCGGTTAATGAAGACGAGGACGTCGAAGTCTGCTTCATCTGCGCCTCGGCCGTCCAGCACACCGCCGTGGCGCCCTGCAACCACCGGACGTGTCACATATGCTCGATTCGTATGAGGGCGCTGTACAAGACAAAGGCTTGCGCTCATTGTAGGACCGAGTCTGACCATGTGGTTCTTACAGACGATCACGAGAAACAATACGAGCAATTCACTCCAGTCGACTTTTTCAAGTCCGACGACAATCTGGGCATACATTTCGAGAACGCGGGAGTGTTCGACGACACCCGGCTGCTGTTGCAATACAACTGCCCCGATGGCGATTGCGATGTCGCGTGTTTAGGATGGCCAGATCTTCATCGCCACGTCAGAACGGCGCATCACAAGGTCATGTGGTAAGCTGCGCTTGTCCTTGGATTTGGCGCAATAAGCTCTTCGTGCTAATGATCATCAGTGACCTCTGTACACGGAACAAGAAGGTTTTCACCCATGAGCACGAGCTCTTTACGGCTGCCGAGCTTCGACAGCACCAGAGATCAGGTGATGACGACCCTGGTGCCGCGGACCAAAGCGGTTTCAAGGGCCACCCGGAGTGCGGTTTCTGTTCGCAGCGTTTCTACGGTGACGATGAGCTATATGCGCACTGCAGGGACAAGCATGAACGCTGCCACATTTGTGATCGCCGCGAGGGTAGCCGGCAACAGCAATACTATGTCAACTACGACTCACTCGAGGTACACTTCAGTAAGGATCATTTTCTTTGTCCAGATCGGGAATGCCTGGAGAAGAAGTTTGTAGTTTTCGATTCGGAGATGGATCTAAAGGCGCATCAGCTTGAGATCCACCCCAATGGCCTGTCCAAGGATGCACTTCGTGATGCTCGACGAATCGATATGTCTGGGTTCCAGTTTCGTACCTCTCGTGAACAGGAGATGGGCAACAACCGTAGAGAAGATCGTCGACGAGACGGTGGTAGAGGACGTGGTAGAGGGCGTGATCCAAACGCAGAACCATTACCCGTTTCTTCGGCCCAGCCGATGAGCAGAGCAGAACTTGCGTACCAGCGGCAGGTAGAAGCACAGAACTCCCGTTCGGTCACGGGCCGTACCTTCGGAGGCCAGCTCACGGCGACACCGACTCCGGGTGAAGCATTCACCGCACGAGCTCTGCCAAGCACTCCCGAACCCAGCACTGTGACAGCGTCTCGGCCGCCAGCAACTGCCGCAGGCAGCCTCACAAATGGTGTGGGACAGCTGAGTCTCAATCAGCAAGCAGTAAGCTCGACTCCCCAGACACCCCAAGAACAGGCACGACTTCTACGCCATAATGCCGTCAGCGAGCGAGCGACCATCATGCTTCGAAACAACGAAACGAAGCTTCAGGAGTTTCGAAATCAAATATCAGCGTATCGCGCTTCAAGGACCTCAGCTGCACAGCTCATTGAAGGTTTCTTTGCATTGTTTGACACTAACTCCAAGGATATGGGCAAACTGGTCAAGGAACTGGCAGACATATTCGAACTTGCCGAAAAACGAGAGGGTCTACTGAAAGCTTGGAATGATTGGAAAGCGATCAACGAAGACTATCCCTCCCTGCCGGGCTCCGCGACGGGACAGGCACTGAATGGTGGCACTACGGCTCATGGGGGATCTCGCGTGCTGAAGCTGAAGAGCTCCACGGCACAATCATCTCGGTCGTCTGCGAATCGTCAAGCGAGCTGGTCATCGGCGTCCTCGAGTAGCGCCTTCCCTGCGCTCCCAGCACCACAGACAGGGCGTATCGGAGCGAGGCCAGGTCAAACGCCATGGGCTTCGTCGTCTACAGCTATCAGTACGCGTTCTACTCCAACGCCGTCTCGGGTCACTCCTCCAGTGACAGCAAACAAGAGAGCAAGCCCCTCGGACGCCTTTCCGGCTCTACCTGCCGCACCCAAGCCATCTAGCACCATTTTCAGTCCAGGTTACACGGGTTCAGGACTGCGACGGGATCAAAGCGGGCGCAACACCCCAGTAAGTAACGCTTGGGGCGGGGCCTCAGGCGCAAACAGTGGCGCGACGACTCCAGCGGTAGAAGAGCCTGGCGCGCCAGGCAAGAAGAAGAACAACAAGACCAAGAAGCAGACGTTGTTCCAATGGGGTTGATGGAGGACAGGTGCCGATCATGTATAGAGTATGTAGGTCGAGGTGAAGCTGTGTTAGAAGACGGATCCGAGTGAATATATGCTTTGATCAATAGACCGAGGTTGGGCGTAAGCATGCACCAGTAAGTGTTTTTCATGAATTGTGACAATTCCTTGGTGCAGTCTTGCAGAGGTAGATTCGCCACGTGATGCGTGGTAACAGCCTTGGAAGTACCTATGAGGGCTGCCCAGGTGGTCCAAACAGAGGGCTGCGAGATGTGGGCGTCAGCGCCAGCGCCAGCGCCAGGCCGCGCTATAGACCAAAGCGGCGGGTAGCTTGCGCTATTGCCCACTAGCTCCCGCGGCGACCCTTGCAGTGGGCCGAACAATGAGATGGAAGCGGGGGGGCGTTGCCTATCTTTTGGGACGCTATACCGTACGGAGCACCTATACAGGCAGGTGGCCGTCGTCGAGGCGTGCATCTGCACCAGCTACTGCGCGGCTAGGTGCAACGTCTTTTTATTAGATTCTGCATCAAGACGGTGGTTTTGCTGCGCGCGGTAGGTAGTCTAGTTAGTGGGCGCACAAAGGCGGTTTTACCCAGCGATCTCCCGCCCTGGAGCTCAAGTCCATCTTGTCCACTTTCTCTTTCTTGACCCCTCGACTTTGCTACCATCGTCTGCACTTCTCATACAACCCCCGCGTAGGTGGTTTTGTAGCAACCCGTACGTATCGCCCCCTGTGCAGCTGTACGTGCAGCTGTGGCCAACGGCTGATCTGGCTGTACAGACGTCTAGAGTTCTGTCCACGGTACACGAGGGCCATCACCCTCAGCTGGCTGCAAGAAGGGAATCTCCGTCTCCCCCGCAGCCGCGGTCGCAACGGCCGCCCCTCTACCGCGACTAACTGCTATCTGCTCGGCACAGCAGACCTCTCCCGCAGCGCCGCACATCTCGGTGCCTCGCCCATCGCCCTGAGCTGCAGTGCGCCATCCAGCCACGGCGCGCAAGCAGTGAATTGGTCCACCAGAGCTCACACCCACACACGCCATTCTCTGGGCCCAGCAACGTGCCTTCTGCCTGAGCCCCCATCGCGTGTCAGCAGCCGGCACACTTCTGCAAGCCCACGCGCCAGCATGCTCTCGTCGCAGTCGCGCCAGGCAAACAGCTACTACCCACCCACACCTCCGCCCCCGCAAGCGCTGAAGTCTGAGGCGGGCCCGCCGCTGCCTCCAGCCCAGCGCCTCCTCGACTCCAGCGGCATGATGCCACATATGCCACAGCATCTCCAGGCGCAGCAGGGCAGCCTGATGCACCCGCAACAGTCGCGCCCGCCCCCACCGCCACAGCACTCGCAGCATCAGCAGCAGCATCAGCAACAACAACACCAACACCAACAACAACAACAACAACAACAACAGCAACAGCAACAGCAACAGCAACAGCAGCAACAGCAACAGCAGCAACAGCAACAGCAGCAACAACAACAAGCACAACCGCAACAGTCCCAGCAGTCCCAGCAGCAATTGCAAGCTGGACCGCAGTACGCAGCCGCCGAGCCGTTCGTAGGCACACGCAATGGCAGATCATACAAGTACATATCCACTGCCCCATCCCTCGCAAACTCTGGCTGACCCACCTGCAGACTCAACGGCCAACAGCAGCCCGTCCGAGCCCGAATGTGCGGATTTGGCGACAAGGTAAGACAGCTCATGCAACTGCCCCAGCACTCTGGGACAGCACCAAGACATGTTACCTGACCAATGGCAGGATCGCCGCCCCATCACGCCGCCGCCTTGCATCCGCTTAGTCGTGACCGACACCAAGACTGGCCAAGAAGTCCCGCCCAACGATGTCGATAGCACCTTCTTCGTTCTCATGGTCGATTTGTGGTCTGAGGATGCACTGCGCCCTGTCAACTTGGTCCGCCACAGCAGCGCCGCCCCGACAGTCAGCATCAGCAGTAGTACCACAGCCGCTTATCCGCCACCGCCAGAACGGACCACGCTGTATATGCAGCAGCAGTACCCAGGCTATGGCCAGCCCGTGCCGCCGCGCGCCATGAATGCTTATGGGCATGCACCGCCTCATCAAGCGTACTATGCCCCGGGACCTGTCGCTCCAGAGTATCCCATGTACAGTGCAGCCCCTAGCGGCTACTCAAATCCTCTCCAGGTCACTGGGCCTGTTGCTGCTCCGTCCGTCACCCAAAACCATACTCGCAACCTCATTGGCATGAATGCTGTCAACGCCTGTCGCCTCAACGATACCGACGGCAACCCAGGCTTTTGGTTTGTTCTACAGGATCTCAGTGTCCGCACCGAGGGAACATTCAGGTGTGTCAAGGTTCGTACGGCAGATTCCAGAATTCATGCTAACACTTGCAGACTTAAGCTTAGCATGTGCGATATTGGAAGCGGCCAGAGCCCCAACACCTCCGTGGTGAGCAATGGCAAGTGCCCGATCTTGGCCTCGTGTTTCTCGGAGCCCTTCACCGTCTACTCGGCAAAGAAATTTCCTGGCGTTATAGAAAGCACAGCACTAAGCAAGTGTTTTGCCGCGCAAGGTATCAAGATACCGATTCGCAAAGATGGTGTGAAGGAGCGTGGTAACCAAGCTGAGTACGACAACGACGACTGAGGGAAACTCACAACTGCCTCCGGGATATTATTATCAGGCTGGGCCACCACTAAGCGCGGCTGTAGGATTTGTTCGATATTCTTCTTTCCTTGGTCGTCTCCACGCATCTGTCTTGCATCCGGACTATTTGGTCGAGGCGTCTGGGGTCTATATTGTAAATGGCGCTTTGATCTTCGCCTCAGTCTTTGGATCTTTGCTTTAAAAGTACTGGGTCTGCCGGTGTCATTGCTTGGGTCTTCTTCTCTTTTGTTCCTGCCATTCCCAACGGCGCCTGGCACTCGTCAGGAGGGAGAGCGTCTCGCATTGTGATGTGTTGTATGACGTGTGTCCCATATGGTTGATAGACGCCACTATTTTGTTTTGTACAGCACGACCCATGTACATGGCGAGCACACGGCACAAAGCATTGTGATAATATTCGTGATCATCAATGACGTTACGGCACAACATGTCTCCAGCGGCGTGAGCAGTACAGCTTAGTCCGATGAGGCTACCATGTGTTTCGAGAATTACCATCATCTATGGTTGAGATGTCGGCTAACTACAATTGGAAGGCTTCACTATCATTCATGATCAAAAGCAGTCACTATGCTGAGCCTCCGATCTGTCTTCGCGAATCACACGTGCATGATGTTGTTCCACGCAGCTGTGAGTATTTGTTTCTCGATAATCGTGATCCTTTCCTGACCACGTTCGACATATCAAAACTATGTAGATCCTGGCGCCAGGGCATACTAGCATTTCTTGTTCAATTGGCGACTGCGGAATGGTTTGCTGCCAATATATACCATATGACATTGTCGAGAAGTATCCAGTAGAGCGCTCAAGTGTAAACTTTCAGGCGACGCTTAAATCGCTCGCGAGTGTTCTTCTTAAGAATCGGCGTCGTCTTATCAGCCCTCGACGAAAGTACGCATTGCCCCTACTTTGTGAACAAGGCCGATCCCGTTTTCAACGCGATCCCTTACTTACGATCAGGGGACGCTTCCTCCGGAACATACCCATCCTGGAACCAACTCCATATGTTCAACCCAACCTTGACCCCACTTCGTACTGGTAGTCCAGCATGCCAACTTTCCTAGAATCATGCCCATAACGTTAGTTTCCAACTCACGCGCCAAGTTCGTATAAACTATACGCACCGTAAACCCTGTACCATCTGCTCGCATGTTCTCCCAATATACCGCATTTCCTGCAATCGGCTTGAAAACTATTCCGTCATGCATCCGCGTGTCTTCTCCGTGGTCCATCTTGTTTGCCTCCTCCTCACCACACTCGATGAACCTACACCATTGTTTGCCTGCCGGCCTCCTCAATCGTGGAAAATGCGTCCCGCCTCCCGTACAATTTGTCCCGAGGTACACCATGAAGCTACTGACTCGTCCTGTTGAAGGGGTTGCAGAACTCCAGTCGTAGTGATACGTGTAGTGGCCGCCTACCCCGTAACGCTGGGACCAGAGCTTCTCGATGAAGGTGTAGGGGCGCCAGCCTTGGAAATTACGGGCACGTTCTTCGATACATTGAACGAGTTGGGAGCGGGGAAGGGGTGCTTT
Organism: Plenodomus lindquistii; assembly: GCA_025504975.1. Classification (NCBI taxonomy): domain Eukaryota; kingdom Fungi; phylum Ascomycota; class Dothideomycetes; order Pleosporales; family Leptosphaeriaceae; genus Plenodomus; species Plenodomus lindquistii. The sequence goes on from JANUWI010000008.1 coordinate 1,022,046, forward strand.
TTCAGATTTCCGGACTTGAGTGTTCAAGGTTTCTTGACCGGCGTTCCAGACGGTAGAGGGTGTGAAGTGAGGTTCGCTTTGATGGGATTAGTCATCTTCGCTAATCATCCTTTCAAGAGCGTGGGGATGATGGAAAGATCTTAGAGCTTTTCCTGACTTGCTTATATCGATTTTTTGATGTAAACGTGAACCCATACAACCAAGCCTGGAATAAGTTGATCATGTCAACATGGCGGCAGTCTTACCAATAGCCATTTCCCGATCCCAGACAAGCTCGCTTTACAGTGGACACATTACAAGCATGATACGTACCTCAGCTCAATCAATTTCACCGCCTCCCAGTCGTCCACAAAACCCTCAATATACACGACCAATGGCTCTCGATTCAGGATATATACCCCCTTGAAGCTGTGATCTGTACACACTAACCCAGCATCCGGATGGGCCAGATTATCCAATTTCTGAGTCATGAACACTGAAATCTGCGAATCTCGAGATGGAGTGAACAAATTTGACGTCACCTGGGACAACAATGGCGCACCGGCGAGGAAGTATGCAATAGCCGCTAGGACTACGTACTGTACCATGGTACCGATTGAAGGTGATGCCAGAGAATGCATAGTCGATTGCACAAAGTAAACGCTCTAAGCATGAAGATGTCAAGTTTTGCGGCAATTCTGGAGTCAAAAATGATGTATACGGTCCACGAACAAGAGGTTCGTCCTGATATTGCACCTACGATGCAAGGGTCAACATAAATCCGGATCCACCTATCACGTGCCGTACTCTACGGCGGCAGATCATCACCCCAGAGTCATGGGCCATGGCTGTGCGCAAGATGATCGGTGCGTCACCTCCATCACCCATCTCAAACTTGTTATCCATAAGTAACGCGAGAAGTACTACATTCTAGTCTGGGGCCGGATGCAACTGTATTCAGGCAAGGACATGTATTACGGCTAAGACGCTTTTATTTGATAAATATTGTAGACACGATTCCAAGTGCGCATTCGACGTGTCAACAGGTGAATTGTTCCAGCTCAAGTGATCATCTAGGTCATTGGTATAGAAAGCTTAGTTCGCGAATTCAAATCAAGTCATGCATGTGAAGCCCACTATTACACCTCTATGAACGCCGCCCTGAACCCTCTGCATGAAGTTGGCCCATGAGGTAAAAACGGGGAGAGCAACCTATCGTGGCTGTCGAAAGCTACTTCTAAATAACGCTCAACCACGAGTCTAACGCAAGCTCAACGGTCTTCGATAGCCGGCCCACCTTAGCACTCGTTGAGAGCACCTACCGGCTACCAAGTCATGATCCAGATCAAAGCGAAACAGCAGTACTGCGCATGTCCCATTTCGGGCATGTCGAAGTGCACACTTTCCAAAAAGAAGAAACCCCGAAATCCTGATCAACGTGGAGTGTGGTCATGGCGTTGCCAATCGTGCTTGCACGTGTATCGACCGACAGCCTAAGGAATGCCTGATGGTGGTATGTCCTACCTTCCTGCCATCTCTATCAATATCAGCTCGTCTCACCAGCCTGATCATTGACCCCCCGATTGCCTCTCATGTTGCTCCGCCATTTCCCGAGCGTAAAATTCGACCAACATTGTGCCATACGCTTCCATCTCTTCGAGGGGAACGGCGAGACGGAAGTCGTTGAGGAGTAAGAATTGCAGCTCTAGATGATTGAGTTCAACCAACGGCAAACCACCAACCTGTAATCAGTTAGCCAATATGATGATGGAGGATCACATACGTACCTTTGCATATCTCGAATTGGTGTAGAAGACGTCTGAAAAGAACTTGCTCGCACACGTCACGCCGGCTATCACAAGGCGATGGATATTGAAGCTATCAACGACGAAACAGTGAGAAAGGTTGTAGGCATTGGACTCCAGCTCATGCAAAGGAGGGGACGGCGGCTGTGAAGCTGGTGTGGGCGTTTCCGACGGTTTGCCCAGAGACCCGGATGGCGGAGGCGTCGCGGCCTGAGCAGCGGCCGAGGCGGCTCGTGCGGCGGTGGAGCCTGATGTAGCAGATAGGGTAGTGCTTAGATGTTCCAGAGACTGACCATTAGCCTTGTGCAAATCAGACATGAAGCCAGCATTTACCCTCTCGGTCATTCTGTCAAAGTAGACGAGCAAACTTAAGAAGACCTCGTATGTCGTGGGACAGTACTTGTGGATGCGGCTGAGGTAGCTTAAGATGGAGATGCTGGGGATGTTCTTGCCGTGAAAGGCCAGCACGCTCGTCGTCTGTTGGCTCAGACCAGAGGTGCCCTCTGGGGGCGGGATCTGGCGATGCACGTGGTCGTGCTGGCGGTCGTTTGTCGTGGTGATCTTGGTGAGCAGACCGGCGACCATCTCAATAATGTCAGTCACGGGCATCTCGCTGATTTCATACTGGGGCCCCAGGTCGGCCGGGCCTTGACGCTGCCGCCGGGCCTGAGCGCGTGTCTGCGAGAAGGGGCTGGCATCGTCAATGGCGAAGCTCTGGATGTGGGACAGGCTCTTGACCTTGATCCGGCGGGGTGAGGCCGGGGTCGACTCTGCGTAGGTCCGCAGCGACTGTGCGGGCGAGGGCGCGGTTGAGGGCGCGGTCCGGGGATGGGTGCCCGCGGGTGTGGGCGTGGGTGTCAAGTGCTGCAACTGCGACTGCGACTGCGACTGCGACTGGGGACGGAAGCGCGGGCTGATGGGCGTGGGCGCGTCGTGCTTGGGTGAGTCTGCGGGGAGGTGCTGCGACCGTGGGGCTGGTGTTGCGCTCGATGGCGGGGCGCCCGAGTCGGCCATGGGAACATCGACGGCAGTCTTGGACGCGGGCGAGGGGCGCATCGAGGCGTGGTGCTGGAGTGCAGCCGGCACCTCGTGTGCTGGCGGATGCGCGCTGGCACGGCCAAACGTGGTCTTGTCGAAGTGGCTTCCACCAAAGTCGCTCACCAATAGCGATCCCATGCCGGGGAACCAGGGCGGGCGAGTCGACGGAGCGCTGGCCGGGCGGAGCGGCCAGAGGGCGCGAAGCAGCTGCTCTGCGTCTGGCGAGGCAGGCGGCAGAGCACGAGGGGCGACGGGGCCGAGACAGGCGGGCGTGTTGGCAATGGGCGTCGAGCAGTGGTGCAGGGCAGACAGCAGACGACCGACAAGCTCTTATCGCAGCACCGGCGCGGGCTTTCGGGTCGCAACTCACAGGCAGGCAGGCGATGGCATGCCCTGCAGTCTGGTTGCCGTGGCCAAAGCAAATTGGACGGCGACGCGTCGAAGGTGAGAGCAAACGGGGACGCAGGGGGCTAAGGGGAGGGGGGCATGGGCGGTGTCGAAGGGACGCGGGCGAGGTCGTGTACGAGGCTCCGAAGTCGTGAGGAACAGCGCCCTTAGCTCGTCATACCGCCTGCAATCAATGCGTGACGCAACAGTGCAGCGGTGCCATCGCCAACACACCGGCTCGGCACCACGACTGCGACTTGGACTGTGAAAGCGGCGGCGGAATCGACTGCCAAATCGACTGCCAAATCGACTGCAACATCAACACCCACGTGAAACGGGAGGGCACCCCGGGCCAGCACTGCACTGAAGGTCGACTCTGATTGGATCGTGTGGCGTGGGCTGTCTGCCCCCACGCCAGACTGCCCACATGCTTGATGCGTGTACAGTTCCTATGCTAGAGTACATGTGTATCGCCTTCCACGGCTCTGCAGCCTACTGTCTGCCTGGGCCTTCGTAGTTCTGGTCTGGCAGATAGAGGTGGCGCTGTGCACCCTGGCCAGTGAGCACCACCATGCGAATGACGCCGCCAGAACTACCGTCCCACTTGATAGCCTCAGCCAGCGCGCCCTTGACAAACTTGATGCCCTCTGCCTCGCTCATGTTTTCCCTCCAATTGGCATCGCAGTATCCGTAAATGTAGGTCGAGCCCGAGCCGCCGATGGCATATGACTGCTTGTGCAGCGACCCTCCGAGAGGAATCGAGTATACTTGTCCGCCATGGCGGTGGTCCCATCCGGCAATAATCAAACCCGCCCTGCAGCCGAGTTAGCAAGGCATAGCCGCCAGCCGCCCTCTGTCGGACTCACGAGAGCTGGTCCTTGTTTGAGTAGCAGAGCTCTTGGAAGATTGCCGCCGCTGTTTGTGTTGTCGGTGGCTCGTCATTGGTCGTGCCGTACATGCCCAGGTGATAGTGGACAATGTCTGCCACGGCCTGTGTGTCGGCGGCCGAACCAGACCTGCAGCACCAGATGGTGTCGTGGACCTGTGTGAGCTTGTCGGTGACGCGGTTCGCAATGTAGGCGCCCGTGGTCGTCCGACTATCGGCTGCTAATATGACACCGTCCTTGAAGTTGATGGCCATGCTGCCGGGCGTCAGTGGGTGCGCAGTGCGACGGAGCGCGCAGCAACGTACATGGAGGTTCCTAGGCTATCATGGCGTGGTCAGCGTTGCGTTGGAACCGGGGCAGGGACGAGCAGGCTTACTTGACTTCGCCCTTCTTCAGGTGGTTCATGTCGACGTGGATGCCATCTAGGCCACGGTCAGCAAATCAGCTTGCGAGTGCTGCAAAGGACTGCGTGTACCCTCTCCAAGCATGCCGGTGGCCATGGCTGTGATTGTAGACGCGGGCGGCGAGTGTGCAAAACGAGTGCTAACGCGGGTGTGCCTACGGGCAACAGCGGCAGAGGGAAGAGTGGGTGGGACGCCGGGGATTGGGGCGGGTGTCAGTCTTTTGGGGGGGAGGTGGTGTGGTGTTGTGTGGTTGTATTGGACCTGACCTGGAAGGGCAGAGAGGGCAGGCAAACACGAGCTACGCAGCTCCAAGCTCCATCACCCAGCGTCAGGCGTGCGCCGTAGCGGCGTCCAGGCAGCCTCGCAGCGGTTCACCTGCACCGCACTGCTACAGCACAGCAAAGTACAGTACTTCACAATCTAGCACAATACCATCGAGCCCTTGACCTCCCGCCATGGCGTCTTCCATGGACGCGTTCATATCGTATCTCCGCCTGCCCCTCCTGGCCTCGTCTGGCGTGGCTGCGCTCCTCAGTGGCCTGCTGTACTTCAAGCAGAACGAGCTCATCTATCCTCGCAATATGCCCCCCGATGCCCGCACCAACGTCCCGCGCCCGTCGCAGTTCGGCATCGCCGACTTCGAAGAACTCTTCATACCCACGCCCGACGGCGAGTCGCTCAGCGCCTTCCTCATACGCGCCAACAAGCAGCATGCGCGAAACGTCACTGTGCTCATGTTCCACGGCAATGCGGGCAACATTGGCTACCGGCTGCCCATCGCAAAGATACTCGACAACGAGCTGCGGTGCAATGTCCTCATGTTGCAGTACCGCGGCTATGGCCTGTCTTCGGGCAATCCCAACGAAAAGGGCATCATGATTGATGCCCAGACCGGCCTCGACTACATTCGCCAGCGGCACGAGCTTCGCGGTACGCGCATCGTCATCTACGGCCAGAGCATAGGAGGTGCCGTTTCCATTGGACTTGCAGCCAAAAACCACAAGCAGGGCGACATTGCTGCTATCATCCTGGAGAACACATTCACCTCGATCAAGAAGTTGATACCAAGGTGAGCCAGCTGCCAGGCCTTGCTTGCGTTTACTGACATGTATTTCAACAGCGCCTTTCCGCCGGCTCGATTCCTTGCGCCCCTCTGCCACCAGATCTGGCCCAGCGAGGACACATTGCCCCAGATTACACAAATCCCCGTCTTGTTTCTCAGCGGACTCAAAGACGAAATCGTTCCGTAAGCAGCTAATCTGGGGCTGTTCCGCCTCGTCTCTCTTGCACCCCTTTGGACAATTGATGCACGACAGCTGACTCGTTCTTCCAGGCCGTCTCACATGATCAGGCTATTCCAGGTGTGCAGGAGCCCCAAGGTTTGGAGAGAGCTGCTCAACGGAAGTCATAACGACACGGTTGCGGAGCCTGGCTACTTTCAGTACATTGACCAATTCTTGGCTGAATATGTCGCACGATGACATGACTGCCACCAAGTGCGATTAGACATGTCGGTGTCAGTACTGCGTGTATACATTCACACCCTCAGAACAATGCGCCACCTAAACACGCCGAACGGTCGAGTGGGCGCGTCGATCAAGTGTCATGTGCCTCATCTGCAATGTGCGCTACCGGCCTTGGACCGAGAACACGCGTCACCTTTGACAGGAGCAGATTGCCGGCTTCGCAGCTCAGGCGGATGGAAAGGCTGCGAAAGGCACCGCCGTGCTACGTTGCGCTGCAGCGGCCGAAAACACCAGAGACCAGGATCAAGGGCATGAATACCACGGCAACAGCCGCCGTTGCCTACTATTTGATGTTGAGCGGAAGATGATAGTTTACGGTAGTTTGGAACGTAAAGCAGGTTCTCGAACAATCCAGCAAATGGCAGTTGGCCACAACGTCTGCGTAGCGTCCGGGTTGATCGCACACATGCAAGCAACTAGACGTGGGGTAGCCTGGAAGAGGTAGATCGCCAGGGGTGCGCCACATACAAGTAGAATTTTTCCTACCGGCCCGCCAGTCGGTATACGCTACGTTAGGTGTACTATGTACATCTACAGAACGCAACTCCAGGTCTCTGGGTGTACATGCAATAAGCATCCAGGCCTGGCGGACTCTGGAAAGCTCTCAAACCCAGTTCTTTGGCTCGGCCTGGAGGCAAAATATACTTCGGATGGAACGCATGTCGTTAACCCTGGGTGGCGGCTAGCGTGCGCCACTCGATTACGTGGCTGACAAAGCCTGACATGACGCTACATTCTCCATGTTGCCAGCTATCGAAATACGCCAACTCGCACCAGCGCCATGGGATTGTCTGCATGCAATTCGCGGATTCAGCAACATCGTGCACGGAAACCGCCGTGTCTACTGTGTCTAGGTGTAGCATACATAGACATGGGGTAGCCATGCAGCTGCAGAAGTCGTCCGTACTCTACGTCGACTCTGGCCTGCGTCTCCGCCATGTGTTTCAGCCTGTGTCATGGTTGCCAACATGGAGGCCGGCAGGCGAGCATATTCGCACGCGTTGTTGCGCACGAAGATCACGGGCGCAGTGCGGCTGTGCTGCGGCGGCGCCTTTGTCGATCGTTCTGCGGCCTCGTTCGTCCTCATCGCGAACACCGAAAAACAAGTGGCAAATACTCTGCTCGCCTAGCCGTTGGCGGCCTGACAGACATATCTCGTTTGGAGTAAAGCGTGCGCGTTATGGAGCACAGCACTTGACTGCAATATACACAGTAGACCATCCGAATGCGCCGACCTGCTCTAGATAGTCGCTGACCTTGCGACGCTTGGTGCGCGTTAGCTCGCTGGGTTGAAGGGGCAGCTCGCATTTGGCGGTTCACTGCAAGGCGTCCGAATCGTGGCGCGTACCAGCACATCGGATCCAAAAACTGCCTTCCTTTACTTTCTACTCGTGCTAAGTATAGGAGCACCCTCCGTTGTCTACGCACTCCCGCTGTAGGCCTACACATCATGACGTTTGTTCGATGCATGTCGACAGACGCTTGTTTCCAACCATGCTCATCATCCACCATGCCTCTCCGCTTTCGATGAGAAACGGTCCTACCGTAAAGCACAGAAATGCGCGCTCAGCACCGGCTCTTCCCGCCCTCATTCGAGTAATTGCCGGCCTTGAGGCGGCTCAGTTCGTGCATACCTAACATGGTGGATCCACTCGTCCACCAAGCCCGTCAATAGGTCAGCAACTCTTCATCATGTTGCTCTCATCCGAGTGACAAGCCTGCTGGTTGCTCAGAGCCCGCAGTTGTGCATCGCTCAAGAATGCCCCTGTTAGCTGTCCCAGCCTTGGCCATGCCTGACACTGTTGACAGCGATGCAAGTGTCATCACCAAGCCAATAGGCCGCAGACCACGGCTTCTGTCCTTCAGCAAATAGTTCCCACTAGACTAAACAGCCAGCTCTTCCGTAATGTGGACGAATGTGAAGAGCGCATCTGCTGGGTTTCGCACAGATAACGTTAGACTAGGGTCAGCGCCCATGACAGTCTAGAAACGGCATCACTCGCCACACCCATCCATTTACTATGTTCACAATACTTGTTCCGTACAGGGCCCTTGACTCGAGGCGTCCAATCGCTCTTGTTTCTCTGGATCCTGGTGATCATTTCGCCTCCAAGCATTCGGTTCAGACCCTGTCGTTCTACAATCATTCTTACACCGTGTACAGCCACAGGCTGCACTTCCGCACCCAATCAGACACAGTCCTGCTCCTGGTCGGAGGCGAACGAGGCAAAGACCCCTTGTACGGAATTCCCGCTCTGCTGGGCCAGCCAGTGAGCTCACCGCAGACATGCTAGTCTCTCAGCATCTGCCGCCCGTACGCTTGCCCTCATTGCGGTCCTTGCCGTCACGCTGTCGAACCTCATAAGGCTTGAAAAGATCGCTTCTGCTGTCTGACTGGCCGTGCAGTTCAGACCATCATCTTCCTGCCGCCTTAAGCGAGCTCTACCTGCTCCAAGTTCCTCCATCCGAGACGTCCATCTTCCCTCAAGCGGTTTCTCCTACTTTGAGCTTCTTTTTTTACACACGAGCATCTCACAGCCTCCGTCCTTCATTGGAACACTTCCAGTACTATCTCCCCTGGAAGCGACACACTTTCGGTCCTCTGTATACCCGGCTCGCCACCCATCCTGGCACTCATTGGCATTCATTCTACTAGGTATATTGTTCTTCCCTATCACTATGACTCCATGTTCACTAGGCATCTGATACATTCGTTCTATAAGACTCTTTGCTCGTACTTGGAACATGGGCTAACATGTCGTTTCTTTGGGTCCAGCAGTGGGTTGCACTTCCTGTCGTTTACGAACAACCAATGGGCGATCTACCGTATTCTACACAAACGCAGGCTATGGACAACGTAGTGAATGGATTCGCGCCCGAAGAAAACACTACAACTCCTGCCCCTGTGCAGTTCAAATCCACAGACAGCAGTACTCCTTTCCACTCACAGCTGAGCGGCCTACCTCAAACACAACAGCGACCTGATTACCGATCTCCCACATACCTTGGCACATCACACACGTTTTCCGAGCAGGCTACTTCCCCTCTGAGTATGGGAGCTATGGCCAGCGCTCTACCAGATTATACGATGTCGGACGAGAGCCAGCTCAACCTAGCCTCGCATACCACTTCTCGTGCTCTCTCCGGCGCATCGCCGTCTGCGGTAGCGTTTCAACTCGGTCAAAACCTGCAGATGCCGATGCATGGCAATGGGCCTACTTCAATTCATTCAGGCTACGCCGCAGGATTCTCGTCAGGCTCCTACCCCCAAAACTATCTACCTTCACAAGGTGCACAGCACACGAATTATCCGGCTTTCGGGACAAGCGCCCCTCGTTTAGGTGGACCTGTCTCGATATCGAACCCTTACCAGAATTACCCACCCACGTCTCAATACGTGTATTACCCACCACCGTTTGGCTCGCATAATCAGTTCAGTCCTGGATACATGTCACAAGGTGTGCAGACGCTATACGAAAGAAGAAGCAGTATCACAAATGCTGCGGGAGGCAACCACGCTGGCCAATTGGTGAATTACGCTCGCAATGACGGCACGTACTCGAGTATGCACCCAGGAATCTCAGGAAGCTTTCAAGGCAATGTAGTTCCCGTCAGCCAATCATACAGAACCTCTTTCTCGCAAGCTTCTGGTAAGTGAGTGGCTGTTGGATAATGTCTTAGCCACGTTCGTGAGATTATTCGCACTCAGCTGACCAAGGGCATCAGGTGCACCGCGCTCAGTCTCGATGAGCTCTATCCCACGCGGACCACCTCGCAAACCAAAGCAGTCCGGACATGCTTTATGGGTGGGAAATTTGCCCCCGGGTACCACCATTGTAGCGCTCAAGGATCACTTTTCCCGAGATGCTACAAAAGATATCGAAAGTCTGTTTTTAATCTCGAAGAGCAATTGTGCTTTTGTCAACTACCGGACTGAAGCATCTTGCACAGCGGCGATGCACCGATTCCACGATTCCCGCTTCAACGGCGTTCGGCTGGTGTGCAGACTAAGACGTAGCTCAGCACCTGCCACTGGTATACCTACGGGACCGTCTTCAATGCTTACAAGCCAGTCGCACACTACATCTCGACCTGCGACACCGAAACAAGACAGTGTGACATCTGCCCTGCAAGAAGTCAATGCTGTTTCCCCGTCTCACGAGAGTAACGAAGACCACAGATCATCCTCAGACACCGACAACAAGTACTTTATTGTGAAGAGCTTGACTCTACAGGATTTGGAGCTCAGCGTGAGGAACGGCATTTGGGCTACTCAGTCCCACAACGAGGCCGCGTTGAACAAGGCATTTGAGGTAGGCCCGATTTCCCAGGTAGTTATGGTATTTCGAATCTGCTGCTGATCGTGAACAGTCCACACAGAACGTCTTCCTGATCTTCTCGGCAAATAAGTCCGGAGAATACTTTGGGTTCGCCCGCATGGCATCGCCCATACTCGATAATGGCTCCCGAGTTGCAGGTGCGATGTTTCAGTCGGAACACACTCCAGAAGCAACAGACGTGCCCAAATCGATACCCACGCCCGCGACGGAATGGGCACCACGTGGCAAAATCATCGATGATTCGGCACGCGGCACAATCTTCTGGGAAGCAGAGGTTTCTGAATCAAACAGTGGTGGAGACAGCGAGGAGAAGGACACAAGTCTACAAGTCGACGGAGATGCTTTGGCTGTTGCCCAAAGTTGGGGGAAACCATTCAAGATTGAATGGATATCCACGAATCGCTTACCGTTTTATCGCACGCGCGGACTTCGTAATCCTTGGAACGCCAACCGCGAGGTCAAGATAGCTAGAGATGGTACCGAGCTCGAGCCTAACGTCGGAGAACGTCTCCTTCAGATGTTCCATCGTATGGGCGGAGCAACTGCAACGCCTACCGTCGGCACACCTGCCATGGCTCAAATGGCACAGTATTAGGGTTCTAGGAGTATGCTTGCTTGTATCGAGCGTCTGCATCGCGCCTGGTGTTCGACAGCATTGTTTGGGGTGCCACATCGAGTTGGATGAACAAATAGTAATACATTGTCGAACAAGAGCATTTCGTCTTCCTGCCGGGCGGGTTGACATGCTGATCGTTTCCTGTTATCTATCATGAGCTTCTACATAACGAATAGTTTAATGGTAAGGATGATAGTGAGCGTGCATATGAGCTGTTGGTTTCCCTCTGTCATTCCGTTCTTTTATCAGCTTCATGTACGAATTACGCAGAAACCATGCGGTCTACGATGTCCCTTTGAACATCATCTTTTCATCCCGAGTTCGAGAACTTGATCCAGCCGAAGCTAACAACGAAATAGCCAATGAGATGTTCGCAGCTACTTGGAAGTAGCCACGGCGGCCCTTTGTTGGCTTGGTGGACCGCGCCACAGCTCTCCTTCATATTGTTCCTTGATATTATTCGAAGTCCTCCTCGGACGGCCTAGATTCTATGCGGAATCAAGTCTCATCTGTGGTATAAAGTACGATTATGCAACACGAAGCAACTGATACTACAAGTAAATCCGTCAATCTTGGAGAACCAAATATTATCTATTCACCTTGTTTCACTGCCAATTTGCCAATACATACATTTTACCAGCGCGCATCGAGATGTTGAATATGTATTGCGCAGCAGAACTCCCTTTTACACCTATCATAGATGACTACCGACGACATCGCGGCATACGATCAGCATGCATCCTCAGCCCCCGACCACGTGACACAAGAGGAGCAAATTCATTCATCTCTTCAGTTCTGCCCAGATCTGAGCAGAGACAGACGAATGAGCGCAAAGGAGAGGCCACAATGTCCAGTCAAAGATAAACATGCAGAGAAGGAGCTTTGAGCAACAAGAGCGGCACCTGCATCGACCTGTCGACCTCTCAGGCACACCTACCACGATTGCAAAGACGGCACAGCAAAAAATGGATATCGAAACACGCCGCTCTCCCTCCAAAGTCGCATGTATATAATGTGCTGCAGTCTCTAGTGTTCTCCTTGGCGGGTGTGCGACAGAGCGTGCTTTGGAGACTACTGGCCATGGATCATCTGATATGGGCGCTCATCCCGTAGTTATGATCGACAGAATGCAAAGGAAGGGGCAATTTCACCATGGAAAGTGTCCTTCATCTTATCGGCGTTGCTTCTGCAGGCGTGAATGAGCATGACCATTTTAGGCTTACTTCATACTCATAGAGCAGCTACGTACTTACCACAATATTTTTCTCGTACTTACCGTACACTTGTAGCTCGACCTGTTACTGTCCGCATTTCAGGTCCCAAATATGACAGAGGTACACCTGGCATGACCCCAGTAGAGGCCAACATACTAATCTGCTTCGAGGCTACCCCAACGGCAGACATGCCCCCTAAGGCGTCCTTCAGAAACAAATGGGCCACTCGCCTTACCAAGATTCAACTTCTCACGCTGAGCTACGACAACGTCGGAATCGACGAGATTATCAGCTACGCTGCACGCACCTGGTGGCGTGGACTGCGCAACAATCAGTACCAACTACCTCCTGCTTTCTATCTCGTGGTCTTCATTGGACTCACCGCTTGGACTTTCGGGAGCATCGTCTGCGGCTACTTCGAGGCAATGGCCAGATTGCACGCCAAAGACATGCACGCAGTTTGGCCAGCGTTCTGGCGAGGAGTGATAGGCGCGATTCCCGGGCTGACGGGCATCATCTCGTTCTTGTTTCCTCCGCTGTTTTGCGTTCGTCAACCAATTCGGTATCATTGAGGGCTGTACAATGGAACTGCGCTCTGATAAGGCAAAGTGGGCATAATCCGCGGTGGTTGGGCATCAACTTCCCTTGATTCACTTGGTTCTTGTTTTCTGTGTCCGCCGGTCTACACGGATGACGATTGGATGCACTTTTATCTACAATGCCCCAGGTGAATAGTTATTCTCTTGGTAGACTTTCCAGTATGTAACGTTAAAAGCGACGTTGATCAGACTACGTGGGGGCATTACATGCCTGTGAGGAACAACGTGGCCAAGCATCCAATGTCTGACGCCGACTGACCGAAAGAGAAGTCGTACTCGCCCTTGTCCAACTTCCACGACTTGGATGCTTCATCAAAGAAAGCAAAGTCAAGCAACTTGAAAGACATCTGCACCGACTGTGACTCGCCTTCCTCAAGGAAAACCTTTTTGAAAGCAACAAGAGTCTTGATAGGATGATAGTCCTGACGCTCCTTGCGACCGACATATAATTGTATGACAAGACTGCCGGCAGTACTGCCGACGTTCGCGACATTGACGCTGGCAGTCAACGCCTCATTAGAGACATGCGACACTCGACCATCGCTGATCGAGAAGCTTGTGTACGAAAGTCCGAAACCAAACGGAAACTCGATCTTGTCATTCGAAATGCGATCGTAATGGCGGTACCCAACGAACACGCCCTCGTCGTATCTGACTGTAAGCTGGCCGTCCTTTATCTGGCCTGGAAAGTTGCCATATGCAGGCGTATCTTCGATATGTCTCGGCCATGATATGGGTAGTCTTCCTGATGGATTGACTGCCCCTGATATGATGTCGGCGATAGCATTGCCAGCTTCCTGGCCAGGGAACCAAGCTTGAACTAGAGCTGAGATCTTGTCGAGCCATGGTAGGGCCACGGCAACTCCGGTTGAGTTTACCACAATGGTTTTGGAGTTAGCCATTGCAACTGTTTCAATGAGCCTGTCTTGTGAGCCATCGCGTGGCAGATTAAAGCTGATTTGATCCTGCCCTTCTGTTTCCCACGCGGGCGTATGGCCTGTGAAGACAATCGCAATGTCACAGTTCTCGGCTAGTTCCTTGGCTTCGGTAATCATGTCTAGGTCATGGTCCTCTTGAGCCATGAAGCCCAACCGGAATCCAGGGAGACCGGTCAGGATTCCCCAATTCTCACCACCAAGTGGAGGTCTTGAGTCGATTTGGATCTTATACGATGTGCCCTCATTAAAATCCACCGTAAATTCCTTCTCGGGGTTTCCACCGAGAAGAAATCCCATAGGATCTGGTGAGTTGCCTTTCTGTTCGTAGACGATCTTGTCGTTGACGCTGACGGTGGTAGGTCCGATGCCTGAGCAGCCAAGGTAGTGAGAGCCTGACTGGGTCGGGACGTAGGTCGTCTGGAATCTAACCTCCTTATCCTTTGCTTCGTTGTCAAGAAGAGGCGTAAAAGTTGACTCTTTGACTGCGTTCACTGTCTTAACAGCCCGGTCTGTATGGCCTATTCGGAAGAGTTCCATAGTCCAGCCCTCACTACCCTGTATGTCTTTGCAGCCTTGCCCAAGGGGCGGTAGGAGACGGTATGTGTGCGCTCCCTTTGCGAATTGGAACTCAACGTCGTTGCCATATGCTGACTTCAACCCCTCTTCGGGAGAAACACGGTAGTGGGCGTTTAGGGATGCACTTCCACCGCCATGGATCAACGCCTCCTTGGCCAGACCGAAAAGTCCAACTTTCTTACCTTTCACAGATCCTCTACGCAAAGGTAGGATGTGGTTCTTGTTCTTCAAAAGAGTTATACCTTGGCCTGCGACGTCGCGAATAAGCTGACCATGCTTAGGATCCATAATGGACTTCTCTGGAGGTATGCCTGGGTTTTCGAACGCGCCAACCCTCTCGATGAGTTTCAGGACGTTTCTGGCGCGCTGAGTAATCGTCTGTTCTGTGACTTCACCTTTCCGCACGGCCTCGACCACAGCCTCGACTGCACGGAGTCTCGTTGGCCCCGGCATTTCCAAGTCCAGTCCAGCATTGAGAGCATCGGCAGTAGAGTTGGTGCCCCCCCAGTCCGACATGACAAGCCCGTCCCATCCCCAGTCTCCTCGGAGCACTTTCTTGAGCAGGAATTCATTTGAGTCGGCGTGCACACCGTTGACCTTATTGTACGAAGTCATGACAGCGAGCGGTCTCGCCTCTTTAATCGTAATCTCGAAAGGCTTTAGGTAAACTTCTCGCAAGGCACGCTCACTGACGATGGTGTCAACTCTGAGGCGATCAGTTTCCTGTTCGTTAGACACGAAGTGCTTGATAGTGGCAGCAATGCCATGTTCTTGCAAACCCTTCACGACATTTGAGGCCATTCTACCAGCCAGCAATGGATCTTCCGAGAAGCTCTCAAAATTACGGCCTCCAAGTGGGTGTCGGTGATTACACATGGTGGGTGCAAGGCTAATAATATATCATGGTTAGTTTCGCGATCATCATCGCCAATATGTGTGTACATACAGTACGCGTGCACCCTTGGTCTTGGTCTCCTCTGCCAAAGCATGTCCTATCTTCTTGGAAAGTTCGGGATTCCATGTTGCGGCCGAACATATCGCAGCCGGAAAACAGGCTGCTCTGGTGCCTCCTGTGAAGACTTCACCACGAGCACCGTTGGGCCCATCACTCGTCTTGTCAATATTAGCAGTTCCCACGTGCTTTGGGGGCCCAAGCTTAACATACTTTGATCGCAGGTACACCCTTCTCCGGAATAGGGACTGTTTCCCAAAAGTCTTTGCCAGCGAGGAGAGAAATCTTCTCTTCCAGGGTCAAAGACTCAATAATCTGCTCTACCCTCACACTCATTTTGACGTGGAACGCTTGGAGCCAAGGGCTGCGATGAGTGGCTTGAGTCACACACTGCTACAATAACTCAACGTGGTTAACTAAGAAAGGCTTCTGCACAAGAAGGACAAAACTCCAGCTATTGTCTCCATCCCTACATCTGGGAGACGCAACCCTTATACCGTCACCCCACCACAGGTCCCCCATCGACGGTTATCCTCGCCGCTTCTCCGATGTTCAAGCCAACCCATAAGGGTTATGACGGGGCTCTCGGCGTTGGGTGTGGAGTACCTCCCCAAAGCCCCCCAAAGTCATTGGCCATTGAACAAGACTACCATCAAGCCGCCGCTTGAATGCCGAAGTTCTGCCAGGCCCCGCATTGTGATTCGTGCATGTTGATGTCGTGTATAGGCGGTCATCAGCCGAAGAACAGCCTGTAGCATTGAGATAGGTGTATTAGATGCACCGCAAGCGAGCCAATGTGTGTGCGGCGGTGTACCACATGTAACATGTTGGGGATGTCATCTCACCGTGAGACTGAGCGGACATCCGAGGCTGCTGTGTGGATCAGTGAGCACGGCCAAGGTGTCCACCAACTAGACGTCATCGTCACAACATTTCAGCAAACCCTCTTTGCTTGGGCATTGCACCTGGGCCATAGAGTCTCGAACATAATCTGCATTTAGCACAAAGTTCATTTCTCGACGCCTTGTCCTTTGCCTTGTCAAATTCACTCACTATGAGCACATGCGCAACCCAAAAAAATCTGAGCCGGCAACATCCGCTTCAGCGATTCGAAAGCCCATCGAAGGGATTCTCGGGCGCATTGCATGTGAGTTGCAGCAAGTATGAAACGTAAATCCCAACGGGTGTTGAGATTGGCAACGTAGGTAGCCGGACTGGTCAGCTTTTATCATTCTTTCAAATTGCATGTCTTACCCATCTCGTCCATAAAGACTGTGAACTAACTTCGGATCTAGTCTAGCTGATAATCCCAACGTTTTTGTTCGTGAATAGACAAGGTCTGATCCTCTATCAGCTGCATCTTCTAACGAATTATAGAACGAGTCTTTTGGGTGGCATTTACAATTCCTCACCATTATTGGAATCACTATCTGCACAGCATGTTTCACTTGCGGTTTCATCGCCGACGTTACCAACTCACACCGTTTCTTCACCCTGAAGAACTACCTTGCCCTCATCGCCGCCCCAATTGAGATTGTTATCAGCATCCTTTATTGGGGTCTTCGTGCCATTGACGATGGGTTAGTCATACCACCGGACATGCCCCTGCCACCACTCCTGTATGATCTGGGCTTCCACCTCGTACCGGCGGTGGTCTTAGCATTGGACAATCTCTTGTTGTCTCCGCCTTGGCCAAGCATACCGGCAAATCCTCAGGCGCCTACAATCATGTTGGTTGCTTCAACGGCGGTTGCGTTCGCATACTGGTACTGGATAGAGTTGTGCTATTCCTACAACGGCTTCTATCCCTATCCTATTTTCGGCATTCTCTCCACTGTTCAGCGAGTGGGGTTATTCGCACTGAGTGGTGCTACAATGTGGGCTGTTGGTGGCATGTTGCGGGTAACGTACGTGTACATCAACGGATACGAGACGGTGGAAGAGCTCGAGAAGATTAAGAGGGCACAGAAGATGGCGGTAGAGGGCAAATGGGACTGACTGATCAATGGAGATGGCCTTGGTGTCAAGCCAGACTTCGCATGAGACGAAACATGGATGGTCGTACAATCTACAGTATTGTGCTCACGACATAAGATCAATAAGTGAGACGCAAAAGACGAACTATCTAATTAGCAGATTGGTTGCGCATGGGATGGAATATGGTATAAATCAGCACTTTTTCGTCTAAAATTATTGGCGTTCTGACATCCAGATCCTCTCAAGGATTCACGCTACACTTCGCGACACAGTTGTATTTTGCTCAGATCGGTACCCTAGCATGAATGGCGTACGAGTTTCAAGCAGATTCTTAGCTAGAGTAAGATTATAGCACCAGGCCGCAAGAGCCCTTGCATTGGGTCGCGTGTGCATAACCATCACAGCTCTTAAATTCATACTCAACTAGTGGTGCTACCGTACAGACCATCTGGGTCCTCATAGTCGAACAATGATTGCGAGAAACCGAGAAAGGAAAGCGCAATTGAAATAAAACATCTTATATATGTTCTCTGCCAATAATACTCCAGCTGGCCGTTCAAAGCCGAGCTAGATTGAATCCGATGTCGGATAGTGAGCATATCAAAATACCATATGTCGCACACATCGCCAGAATAAGGAAGTTGACAACGTCTCTGTAGAAGCTGACTGAGTTCGGAAGGCAGTGAACAGAAGATGGAAAGACTGAAGCGTTGGTGTAGTTGGAGTCTGGCTATGAGACGCAATATCGAATGTTTGCATTGGGCAAATTCGCGATCTGGATAACACAAGCATGTATCAGCTTGTCGCTGGTGATGGAGGAGCGGTAATGGTGCGTTGGTCATCGTCATCCTCTTCATGTTGCTGATATGCGTTGGGGCCGTGATAAAGATGAGCATTGTACTGGAACATTTGTTCGGGCCCTAGTCCGTACGCATAAGCTTGGTAGTGGTATGCAGGGTTCTGATGCAGCTGAAAGTCACTCTGAGTGGCCTGCTGAAGCGATGGTAGAACGTTTTCCTTGTTTTCAAACTGAAACGGATCGTTGTAGGGCTTGTAAGGCGCAAAATTGGGGGCAGGCGATGGGGAGGGAGGTTGCTTGAAACCAGACGTAAGGTAGTTCATACTCGCGGGCTGCGAAAAGTGAATTTGGTCGTCGTCGTCGTTGAACACATCGAAGCGCTTACGCTTGGTGGTACGCTTGCCGTGCGCAAGGCCATAGCTCCGGTCTTCCTCGAACTGAGCGCGGCTCGAGAATTGCGTCATGGGTCTCATGAGCTGTCTGGGCCGACGAGGTGCATTTCTGTCCATATTTGCCAGAGCAAGCCGTCCGCGCCGGGGTTGTGGGCTCTCCGCCTTGATTTCGACATCGTCGTCGTCATCTGAGTCTGAGCAGGATATCCTTCGTTGCCGTTTGAAGGAGCCTTGTGGCGTGAAGATAAGCTCGGTAGCCTCGACCTCCTGAGAGTTCAACTCGAGTTGCTCAACGACCGAGCTGTCCTTCTTTTGGTTCCTCTTGCGCCGCATTTCTGGAGTTGCTGAGTCAAAGATGTCCATACCTGGCCAGTAGACCCCCTTGAGCCTCGTAGATTCGCTGACGGCCATTGGGTCGGCAGCCTCTGTGGGGTCATCTGCGATGGCGCAGGAGGATGCCGCTGGATACCGGTACCGGTGATGCTGCTCGCTCGGGTCGGAGTACTCGCTCGACGTCTCGTTCTCTGGGTTTGTGTAGCTGCGTGAGCTGCCGCGTGACTCGGTTGTCCAGTACTGCTGCATGTGCGGTGCGTAGGTGTTGCGGTGGCGCAAGACGGGTCCAGTAGGTTGGAGTGACGGCGAAGGGCTGATCGACTGCTCCTGCTTGATTGCCCGCTGCTGGTGCTGGTGCTGGTGCTGCTCAGCAAGACGGGGGTCCAAAAAGTTGCCCAACGCGGCACGGCGGGACGGTCGTGGTACGGGAGCCTCGATCTTAGGCGCGGGAGGCGGCCGGACTACTACACAGTCAGGATTAGCAGTGAGAGAGCCATGCACGAGCAAGTGAAGACGAACCAGTGGGCCGAGCTCGGGTGCGGCGTTTGTCCTTCTGGTTCATACGCTCCGACATGAGCTCCTCAACGCCCCACTCGCCATACCAGCGGTCATATGTGTCAATCAGGCGGCGAGAGGCTTCCTCGTGAGTCGAGCGGACTTTGACCTTGTAGTAATTGGACAGGTGGCCCTTGCTGGCAATGTGGGTGAGTAGGTGCGAGACATCACTGAAGTTTGGCTTCTTGGGGCAAATGTTGCAGTGCAGCGGGATGTTGCTGGCCGCCATTGCAGCACCGCCTTGGTAAAGAACGTGAGTGTAGAGAACAGTTGCAGAGCGACGGCACTGTCCCTGCAGTGCCAAAATGAAGTCGAAACGGCGCGAAAGGAGCAGACTGTACGCGGAGAAGGCAGAGAGGTGGCCGTGGGAAGCTTGGGGACGACTCTTCAGCTGCCCAGGGTTGGCTGCCAGTCACTTTCACAAGTCCGGGGCCATTGCTTGAACAGTGATGAGGGGAAAGCAGCAGACAGGCACAAACAAGTCGTTGTAGGCGCGAGTGGAAGGAATCATGACTTTCGGAGAAGGCATAGACCTGTAGGTGGTGATCGTCTAGCAGGCGAAGCACGTGGAAAGCTTGGCCTGGCGAAAGAGGAAGCCACCGTCCATGTTCCCCAGCTTTGTATCTCGCATCCCACGAAAGCAAGAGAAACGAGATATTAGATAGCGGGGTGATGCGCAGGGCCGGGTGATTCGGCCCAGGAATCACAGGACCAAGGGGAACGACAATGATAATCATGATGCCAGATGAAAGGGGCGCACAGGTCTAGCGCTCTAAGAGGAGTCACCTTAAGAAGCAAAGACGATGGCTGTACCACAGCGCAGTAAGATTTAGAGAAAGCATCTCTTCACTCTGATAGCTCACCTACCAAGACATCTTCGCGTGACGGATCGCGGCATGCAACTGGAAAATGGTCAGCTAGAAGATGCGACGCCGAGAATGCCGGCACTCACTATATCGGATCTACCTCTTCGAGATCAGGGTAACTGAGGAGACTCAGACCAGCGATGCCAAACACTGTATGGAACACGTCCACCGTGTCTCCAGGACGATCTGCGAGGCCCCCTAGATCCGGATCCTTGCACTTGTCAGCGGGTGGTGCTACACAGTCTCCAAAAGGCAAGATTGCATACCTGACATTGTAGAATGAACTTGGCAAGTCGATGGCCATCAATCCAATGCAGCTTGTTGAGCATGGCCATGCTGCTCATGACCCACCAGCTGTAACAAACATCTTCCTTCTTCTCGGGCCGGCCGTTCAAGCCGCCATTCTTGAGTTGCCGTTCGCTGAGCCATGCACCGAGCTTCTCCTGTTGAACGAGGTCAAGTCTGTCCGCAATTGCCAGTGCCCCGACACAGGTGAAGATCTGACCCGAATGTGATTCTGCGCCAGGACTGGTGCCATAGCCGCCGTCAAAGTTGGCACATGAGTGGACATGGTGCACAGCCTTGTCGACATCTATCATGTGAAGCAAGCCCATGAGGGAAAGGGCATTGAAGGCTCCGTATAAGAATCGAGTGTCGTGCTCACCCCACTCATCACCGGCAAAAGTACCAGAGACGGGGTCCTGTAGGGCTGCAATGACTGTGCTTGGCGATGAGCAGAGCGGAGAGGTGAAAGGGCCAAGACATACAGGTTGCAATCTTCTGACGGCCGCCCTTTATGCGATGCTCGAGCTCCCCAAAGGCGTCGAGGGTGGCCAGTATCTGCACAGCACTGACGGTGTACAGCATGTGGGCATCGTGGCCGGGAGCAGCTCCAAAGCCGCCGTTGGCATGCAGACACGAGAAGACAAAGTCGAGGATGTCACGACGGGGCAGTGCGTCCGGCCGGCCCAGCAGATGCAGTGCAGTGAGCCCCCAGTAGAGTCCGTTGAGACGCAGATGTTCAGTGAGCCAGTACTCGAGCTCGTCTTTGCGCTGGGGCGGGTCAGCTGGGGACCGAGACGCGGGCGCGGCTGGGGCAACGCACCGAGTCGAGGCGCTGGATGTAGCGGACGTGCTTGTCGACGTAGAGCTGCAACTCGTCGGGCATGTTGGCGATGCCGCCGCGACCTGGGCCAGAGACCAGCGACATGGCCTCGCGCGACTGGGAGCGGGGGGTGTGTGCCGCGTCTTGGTGTCGACAGTTGGGCACACGCCGCAGACCAGGGTGCGACGAGAAGGGTTCCAGCCTTGCGTACCTGGGGCCGTGCGCGCGCAGTCAAAGACGCCAAACGCTGCGTGCCGGCCAGTGTAGAGTAGAGTAGTGGCAGCATCCCCATGGCCCCGTGAAAAGGCAGCCCCCACCTGGCCGCCCGCTGTGCTCCCCGTAGACTGCCAGTGCTCTACACAGGACTGGGTCCGTCTACGGCCACCTTGCAGCCCTCGCGCGTCGCAGCCCGCGCGAGCCTCGTTCTCTCCTGCGGCTTGTCCACTGTCGCTCTTGCAACAGCCGGGCCAACAGCGCTACAGCCAGCAACGCACGCCCGCTGCGCTCCGAAATAGCTTTGTTTGGCGACCGACGTACATGCGACACCGCACCTGGGCCGCCTGCTCTCCCACGGCCTTTGTCACGAGTGGCCACACCGTACCCGCACACGCCCTCTGTACATGGTGAGTGACGCCTGCGACCAGCACCGCGACGCCGCCCTCTTTGTCCCCGCGCCAGGCCTGCTGTACAACTTCGCCATACCGCCGGCCCCTTTCACGCTCCGCAGCCCACGGCTGACCGTGTCCCAGACCCGCGCTCGCGCCTGTCCTGTCCCTCAGTGCTGCTTGCTCTACTTGGCCCTCGCCCACTTGCAGCAGTGAGGTGTTTGGCGGCGCACCGCCAGGACAGCTGCCCGTTGCACGCTCACGCTCACGCTCACGCTCCCGCTGCCGCTCCCGCCCACGCCCACGCCCACGCCCACGCCCACGCCCACGCCCACGGCCGTCCGCTCGGGCTCCTGCATGCCAGCGGCGACCGTTACCTCTGACACTCAGAGACTCGACACGTCGCTGCAGATACAGCCGCCTGCCGACAGCACTGGCCAGGAGACACAAGAACTCCACCGGCACCCTCGCGGTTCGTACCACCCAGCGCGCCCTCTGATATTCGCCGCGCTAGCCGCAGTCCCCCTTCCCCTTCTGCACTCGCTGACAGCCATGGGCAGACACCGACGTGCAGCCTGCGCCGACCCCCTCGACCGCCCATCTCCACCAGTCGCGACCTATGCGCCCAGCCCGCTGCGCCCACTGCCACCGCAATCTGCCGCGTCACGCTGCTTGTTTGCACGTACCCTCGCCCGCCCGCGCATTGAGACGCTACTCCCGGAAACACTCGCCGAGGTAATACGGGCGCTGCTCCCACAAACACTGCTTCCATATACGAGTCGCACGCGACGCCGTTGGCCGTAGAAGCTTTGCTAAGCAATCGCTAGTCGCGTGCCCCGCCGCCAAAGACGCTGAGGAAAATGCCCAAGTCATCGACGCTGTCCCTGGCCATGAGGGGCAAAGCGGGCAAGGAGAGCACCAACGCGCCCATGAGTCCCAAGAGCCCCAAGTCTCCAAGCATTCCCGAAGAATCTGATTTCGCCATGCCTCACGCTTCTTTCCACAAAATGCCGCAGTCCCCAGCATCCCCAAAGCCCCGTAAAGACTCGAAGAACATCTTCTCCAACTTCGCTGCCTCGAGGTCGTCGTCACGGCTAAACAGCCAGGAGAACACGACCCGGCAGCCGGCCGAGCAACATCCATCGCCTGGTCTGTACTCCAATGGGCGGAGTGGCTCTTCGACGCCAGACCTTGGACGCCCTGTCCGGACTCCCAATTCTGACGGCAAGTGTTCAGCAGTGCAGTCAGAACCCAGCTTGCTAACTTGGGCAGACAATCGCTCTGAGATTCTGCGGCTAGATCAACGAACTGGCTCAGGCCTGTCCAACGACCCTTCAGACCCACATGGGGACCCCTCAAAACGTAACACCATCAAACCGAAGAAACCAGGACTATTGTCAAGATCAAAGTCGATCAAAGGAGACGACGCCTCGAGTACGCGAACGAAGCTGAACAAAGCACCCCCGGCCCAATTGTCGCCTGAACTTGCCGGCTCGTGGACAAACAACGGAGACGGAATGCAGCTCAGGACTGCACCCATTGAGAAGGGCCAGTCATGGCGGCAGAATATGGGTATTGGCAAACTACGCACTCATTCTGCAGACCGCCAGGATGGTAGCAAACACGTCCAACGGGAAGATGAGCACGTGGCAAGAAGAGATAGGGCTGAGCAGGTGTCTCTTGCGTCAAGCTCGTACAACGACAAGGGCCCCGGCTTGATATCAAGTTTGGGTTCAGGCGCACGCAAGATGGGAGAAAAGATGGATTCCGCTCGCAAAGGCGTCTTTGGAAAACTGGGACGCAGCTCCAGCAACCACGAGAGCCAGACGTCCATCTCAAATGAACCATACATTTGCAAGATCATCCACAAACCACTAATTGAGCAGACAAGATTGACCCGAATCTCGACACGTCTGGAGCAGTCACGCGACAAGACTGAGTTCTGGATGCCTGCACTTCCTTGGCGTTGTATAGAGTACGTGGTCGTTTGAAATACAACTGAACTCTGCTTACGACTGTGACCAGTTACTTAAATATGAGAGGCTGTGAAGAGGAGGGACTCTACCGGGTACCAGGTTCAGCCCAACAGGTTCGGTATTACGAACGCAAGTTCGACGAAGGTATGTTTGGGCAGGTTGTATACTTGATTATTACTGATGTTCTCTAGATCGTGACATAGATCTCATTAGCGATCCGAATCTTAACGATCCCAACGTAATTGGTTCCTTGTTCAAGAACTGGCTTCGTCAGCTGCCCGATGAGATCTTTCCAAAAGCTATCCAAGCAGCGATTCAGCAGGAATGCCAGGGCGCTAAATCGACGCCACAGATGCTGAAGGACGAGCTGTCGAAGCTCCCCCCATTTAATTATTACCTGCTGTTCGCCATCACATGCCACATAAGTCTGTTGCATTCATGCTCGGAGTTCAACAAGATGAATTACAACAACTTGTGCATCTGCTTTCAGCCAGCCATCAAGATTGATGCATTCTGTTT
This sequence comes from Plenodomus lindquistii, assembly GCA_025504975.1. Taxonomy (NCBI): domain Eukaryota; kingdom Fungi; phylum Ascomycota; class Dothideomycetes; order Pleosporales; family Leptosphaeriaceae; genus Plenodomus; species Plenodomus lindquistii. The sequence continues at coordinate 1,046,434 of JANUWI010000008.1, forward strand.
CCAGTTCTTGATTCTCGACTGGCGGAACTGTTGGCAGGGGTGCTGGACTGAAAAGGACTTTCTCAACGACGAGCTTGATTTCCTCAGTGCGGTTGAGATGGAGAGCCAGCAGCAGCAGCAGCAGCAGCAGCAATTGTCACAACAACAGCAACAACACCCCCCCACGCGCAATGGGCATGCTCAGATCAGCAGAAACAAGAGCTCACAGCCAGCCTCATACGTCGGTCAGCCCCCGAAGCCCACGTCCACGCGCAGTAATTCGACAGATCACATGAAGTCGTCGATTCGCACGCTCTCCATGGACACAAACGGACGCGCTATACCATCGAATTCCTCGATTGTCTTGTCGGACGCGACGCAAGCATCCGTTCCCCGGGCACGTAGCGGTCACGGCGAAAACTCTCCAGAACGGTACACAGCAGTGTCTGACAGTCGCGATGAGCACGTGTCTCGAGATATGCCCCAACGTGGGCTGTCAGCCGTCACGACGGAGTTGCCCATTGAGACAGATGAAGATGCGACGCCTACACAAGCCCAACATGGTCGTGGGCTTTCAGACTCGACGCAGTTCCGACTGGATCTTCGTGATCCTCCAGGCTCGCCATTCAACATCAAGTTCTGACGTGTCATGTCAAATAAGGATTTTGGGCAGCAGTGTGCCGGCCAAGGCACGCCATTGTAGGCGGGTGCCTGGATTGAGTCAGGGGGACTCTGCATGTTCAATTCTGTTTGAAAACTGCCACGAGGCTGTTCAGCGATCTTTTTGGCCTTGTGGTGGTTGGTTTGCTCGATAGTTGTTTAGTACTAGCGGCGGAGTTTTGGACGCGCATTGCTAGTTGCTTGTTGCTGCATTGTTGCATATCGGCGTTGACATTGGGCGGGATGGGAGGCAGGAAGGCAGGAAACATAGAGTGGAGCAGAGGGCAGTGTACGATAGAGGGCGGGCAGCTCCCCATGCGGGCAATTGAATTCATCCTCGAAGCAATCGGCCGCCTGTTCAACAGTTTCTGGGGGCCCAGGCCTATGTGGGTGAGAGACATGCCTAGCCCCCGCACGATTGGTCGGCGGGCGCACGCTTGGGGCAATGACGTTGGAGAGCTGCACTTGCGGCTCCAGTGCGTCGCGGGTCGCGCCTGGGTGCCTGTCTATCGGCGATCCTACGTTGTGTCGGCCGTCTGGGCTGGCGGTGGCTTCCAAGCTTCCTCGAAAACGTCCCTCGTCGCTCCTGCGCACACGGCGACTTGGGCTGTACACAGTATATAACACCAATTGGGGGCAACACTTCCTCTTGCTACACCTCTCTCTCCTCTGCCGGCGCCACCACCATCCATCACTACATCACTACACCACTACCCTGCTGCACCATATTATCCCCACGACGCACTGCCCACCTCCAGTCCTAGCATAGCAATACATTTCTGTTTACTACTATCCATATTCTACACACCGCGTCATCATGGCTGCTCCCTGGTTCCAAGCGCCCGGCTCGCAGGCGGCCTACCTGCTGCCATTGACAGACACCGGCGCGCCCAATGTGCCAGGCACATACATCTACCTGCCACCACCCACGAACCCAGCATACGTGGTCCGCTTCCAGATCCAGGGCACCAGCTCGATATGTCGCCACGGCAGTCTGTGGGTAAATATCCCCGCCAAGGGCGACCAGTTCCAGCGCAGCCAGTACCGCGAGTACAAGTAAGCTCCCTCCTCGCATGCACCGGACGCTTGACACGGCCATGTCCACTGACACCTGCGCAGGCTGCAGCCAGACTTCAACGGCATCACCGAGATCGACGTGCCCATCTACGAGGCCAATGCCTACTCGTTCTACACCACCTATACGCCGCTTCCGCAGTGGTCCTTCACTGACGTCGCTTCGCCCGAGCCCACGCGAACCCCCACGTACTACATCGATGTCTGCCCGCGCCTCACGCTGCACGGCCAACAGCTTCCCACCGAGGCCGTCATCGTCTTCTCAACCTTGTCCAAGTTCATGGGCAGCTACCCGACCGACTGGGACAACCACCTGCGCGGCATCAGCCAGCGCGGTTACAACATGGTGCACTTCACGCCACTGATGATCCGCGGTTCCTCCAATTCGCCGTATAGCATCTACGACCAGCTGACCTTCGACAACGCCATTTTTCCCAGTGGCGAGCAGGATGTGGCGAGCATGGTCGAGAAGATGCAGACTGAATACAACATGCTGGCCATGACCGACGTTGTCTGGAACCACACAGCCAACAACAGCAAGTGGCTTGAAGAACATCCCGAAGCCGGTTACAACGTCGACACTGCGCCTTGGCTATGCCCGGCGCTCGTTTTGGACACCGAACTACTACAATTTAGCAAGGACCTTTCAAAACACGGCCTGCCCACCACGTTCCACGACGAGGGTGATCTCCTCAAGGTCATGGATGGTGTCAAGACCCACGTGCTTAGCAAGTGCAAACTCTGGGAGTTCTATGTTGTGGACGTGGAGCGAGATACCAATGCCGTTATCCAGGCGTGGGTCGCAGGGCAGGCCAAGTTCACAGAGGGCAGCTTTAGTGACGCGGGCCTCCGAGGACTGGACGCCGTCAAAGGGTGGTCGCTGAAGCAGAAGGCCGACTGGCTAGTAGAGCATGCTCTGCGTGGTGGTGACAGGATGGGCGAGCGATTTCGTCGCAATATTGACCCAGCTGTCGGCGCAGGTCTACTCTGTGCCTTGTTCGGTCGCTTCGACAGCCGTACTAGCAGTATTCCAGACGAGCGTGCCGCCCACGAAGCCTTCACTGCCATCTTGAACGAGGTCAACCTCCCCTTCTACCGCGAGTACGACGGGGATCAAGCAGAGATTATGGAACAGCTCTTCAATCGTACCAAGTACGTACGCTTGGCGGCTAATGGTCCCAAGCTCGGCGAAGTCAACGACGCAAACCCCCTCATCGAAACCTACTTCACACGCCTGCCCCTCAATGCAACAACGAAGAAGCACAACCCAGAAGCGCTCGCGCTTGTAAACAACGGATGGGTCTGGGCAGCCGATGCCATGCGTGACAACGCGGGTCCAAAGTCACGAGCATATCTACGGAGAGAGGTTATCGTCTGGGGCGATTGTGTCAAGCTTCGCTACGGAAATGGGCCAAACGACAATCCTTACCTGTGGGAACATATGGGCAAGTACACTCGCCTCATGGCCAAGTATTTTCAAGGTTTCCGTATCGACAATTGCCATTCTACACCAATTCATCTCGCCGAGTACATGCTTGATCAAGCGCGGTTGGTAAATCCAAACATCTTCGTCTGCGCAGAGCTTTTCTCCGGTTCTGAAGAGATGGATTTCAAATTCGTCATGCGCCTGGGCATATCCGCACTCATCCGCGAGGGCATGCAGGCATGGAGCACGCAGGAGTTGAGCAGGCTTATCCACCGCCACGGTGGCGTTCCCATCGGCAGTTTTGAGACGGATGAGGTGCTCAACGCCGACCAAACTGCTGTTACATCAACCGACGGGTCCGCTCAATCCCACCCCAAGCAGCTCATCAAGAAGATCAAGCGAAGCCCCGTCCATGCCCTTTTCATGGATTGCACCCACGACAACGAAACGCCAGCCCAGAAGAGAGATGCCCGCGACACACTTCCTAGTGCCGCTCTTGTGGCCATGTGCTCTTGTGCGACAGGCAGTGTCTTCGGTTTCGACGAAGTCTACCCTGAGCTGATCGAGCTTGTCCACGAGAAGCGCATGTACTCCTCCATCAACTCGACCGGTGGTCCCATCAAGGCACAAGCTGGTGAGGGCGGCATTGGTGGTATCCGCAAGATCATCAACGAAATCCATGTGAAAATGGGTAAGGAACAGTATGACGAAACGTACATTCACCACGACCAGGAGTACATCACTGTCCACCGTGTTAATCCTCACACTCGAAAAGGCTACTTCTTGATCGCTCATACCGCTTTCCCAGGCTACGGCAGTGGTAAGGGAGGTTTTGGTGAGACTAAACTACCCGGTACCAAGGCAAAACTTGTTGGCAGCTGGAGTTTGGAAGTCGACAATAGTCCATCGACACGGGCTCGCGTTATTGGCGATAAGACTATGCTGCGAGGACTGCCCAGTCAGACCCACGAAATCCAGGGCGTCAGCGTGGCATCTTCCGGCGATGACACTACCATCAGTGTCCCTGACAATTTTCACCCTGGCAGTATTGCCTTGTTCGAGACTTGGGTGCCAAGTGCAGAGCATGCCGATGGTCTCGACGAGTACATCACCAGTGGAGCTCGGGCCGCGTTCAGTGGAGTCAACCTTACCGATCTCAACTTCATTCTCTACCGATGCGAAGCGGAAGAGAAGGATGCATCGGACGGCAAAGACGGCACGTACAACATCCCTGGTCATGGCAATCTCGTATACGCTGGTCTGCAGGGCTGGTGGAGTGTCCTTCGAGACGTTGTCAACGACAACAACCTCGGTCACCCACTCTGTAACCATCTCCGGGAAGGGCAGTGGGCACTTGACTACTGTGTGGGCCGCCTCGAACGTATTTCCGAGAAACGCAAATATACTCGGATAAGGGGCCCTGCCAAATGGCTCAAGGAGCGATGCGATGCCATTCGCAAAATTCCTAGCTTCCTCCTCCCACGATACTTCGCCCTAGTTGTGCAAACTGCCTACAATGCCGCAGTCGACCGAGCTATCGATCTCATGAGCGATAACGTACGAAACGGGCAACAGTTTCTGAAGAGCCTTGCACTCGTTAGCGTGCAGGTTACGGGCTACATGAACAGCGCTTCACTTTGGCCGGACAAGAGCGTTCCGAGTATGGCTGCTGGCTTACCTCACTTTGCTTACGATTGGGCGCGATGCTGGGGTCGCGATATTACCATCTCTGCTCGTGGTCTCTATATGGGCACCGGCCGGTATGCGGATGCGAAAGAGCACATTTTTGCCTTTGCGAGTGTTCTCAAACACGGCATGGTCCCTAATCTTCTTGGCGGTGGCAAGAACCCGCGATACAATTCCCGAGATTCGGTCTGGTGGTTCCTCCAGAACATCCAAGACTACACCAAGATTGTGCCGAATGGTCTGGACCTCCTTCAAGAGAAGGTCAAGCGACGTTTCCTCCCATACGATGATACCTGGTTCCCACACCACGACAAAAAGGCGTACTCGCAATCCTCAACCATCGAAGACATTATTCAGGAAGCGCTTCAGCGTCATGCCTCGGGTATAGAATTCCGGGAGCACGATGCAGGCCCCAACATCGACAGCCAGATGAAATCACAAGGGTTTGATATCAAGATTTGGACGGACTGGAAGACTGGCCTCATCTTTGGTGGCAATCAATTCAACTGCGGTACCTGGATGGACAAGATGGGGGAGAGCGAGAAGGCTGGCAGCAAGGGCGTACCTGGGACACCCCGAGACGGTGCTCCTGTCGAGATCATCGGCATGTTATACAGCACCGTCCGCTGGTGCGCAGATTTGTACGAGCAAGGCAAGTTCAAGTACGCGGGTATCACTCTGGAAAATGGCCTGAAGAAAGTGACATACAAGGCATGGGCCGATCTCCTTAGGGCCAACTTTGAGCGAGCTTTCTACGTGCCACGAACACCAGCGGAGGATAGCGATTACGATGTCGACTCTGCCATTGTCAACCGTCGCGGCATCTACAAGGATCTGTACCGATCTGGCAAAGAATACGAAGACTACCAGCTCCGACCGAACTTTCCTGTGGCCATGACGGTGGCACCCGATTTGTTCGACCCGGAACATGCTCTGTATGCACTACAAATGGCGGACAGAATTCTGCTCGGTCCACAGGGCATGAAGACGCTGGACCCTTCTGATCTTAACTACCGTGGCTACTACATCAACAGCGAGGATTCGACGGACTTCCATACGTCCAAGGGCAGGAACTACCACCAGGGTCCCGAGTGGGTGTGGCCGACGGGGTACTTCTTGCGCGCTCTTCTCAAGTTTGATCTCAAGCGTCGCAAGACGGTGGATGAGCGCATCGAGAGCTATCAACAGGTGACGCGTCGTCTGGCAGGCTGCATGAAAGCCATTCAGGAGAGCCCGTGGGCGGGGCTTACGGAGCTCACGCAAAAGGACGGAGCGTTTTGTGGCGACTCTTGTCCGACGCAGTCGTGGTCTGCTAGCTGCATCATCGACATGTTTCAGGATGCGAGGGAGTATGAGGTGCAACTGTCGGGATAGAAGTGCGGTGACGCTGAATGGCTGAGGTTGCTGGACGCTTGTAGATGGCTACTCTAGCTGAATGACAAGAGATGTTTGCTGACAGGCCCTGTCTGTGATGTCACTGGTCAGGTGAGAGCGCGTTTTAGCGTGTAAGTGTGGCGCCTCGGAACGGCTCCGCATGGAACATAGGTTTGTGGGGCCCCCTTGGATGGTGTAATGCCCCGGGCCCCTCTCCCAGTGTCGTCACCTACCATCAACCTCTCAGCATCACCACCAGCTCCCGAATTTGCATTGGCCTGCACGGCGCGACACGGCGAACTTTGCCACGCGCCATGGCACCCAAGCGGCGCATAGAGACAATTGATCTCAGCCATGACGCGCCCCCAAGCCATAACACCTCTTCGCACCGCACCCCAAAACAGCCCCGGACCACGTACCACCAGCCGCCGGGCACGTCGCCAGCCAACGCCGTGGTCCTAGACGACGACGATAGCGACGACAACGATGACGATGCGTCGCAAGAAGCTCTCGGATCGGCGCAGGGGTACAACGAGCAGCAGTACGACTACGTCCTCTACGGCAGCCTCAACAACAAGATCGTCGGCGTGCGTTTCTACAACGGCTATGCCACGACCGGCGAGATGGTCGTCTGCCGCCGGGAGCCGCACAATTCCTACGACGCCAATGCCGTCCAGGTGCTCAACGTCCACAACCAACAAATCGGCCACCTGCCCCGCACGCTGGCCGCCAGACTCGCAAAGTACATGGACAGCCGATCGCTGCTCATCGAAGCCCACCTCACGGGCCCCAAGGGCGAGTTCGACTGCCCCATCGAGCTGAGGCTCTACGGCACCAACGAGCCAACGCAGCGCGAGCAGCTGATGAGCCAGATGCGCGCCGACAAGCTACCCGTTAGCCACTCTGTCAACCGCCAGCGCCAAGAGCTGAAAGCAGCAAAGGAACGCGAGAAGCTTGCCAAACAAGCTTTCAAACAAGCCAAGAAACGCGGCGGTATTGTTGTTGGCGCTGCCGCTGCCGCTGGTGGCAGTCACCAGAATGGCATGTCTGACTACATGGTCGGTAGCTCACAAGGGGACGGTCTTGGACCTGGCCCCAGTCTGGAGGATATTATTGGCGGCAGTGTACGCTTTAATCCCCGCAACCTTGATCAGATGGTCGAAGAGTTTGGTGTCAAAGAGGCAGATTTGGCGGCTATGCCCAAAGCTTCTCAGCCCGAAGCACTCTCAACCAAATTGCACCCTTTCCAGTTGCAAGCCCTGCAGTGGATGTTGGACAAAGAAAGTCCACAGCTTCCGGCACAAGGCACCAAGGATGTCGTCCAGCTTTGGCAGCGCCACTCGAGAATTCCAGGTGCTTTTACCAACTTGGCCACCAACTTTTCCGTCACGAACCCAGCCCTTGCTTCGGGTGGCATACTCGCAGACGATATGGGGCTTGGTAAGACAATTGAGACCATATCTTTGATCATGGCCGACAAAGCTTTGGGTCGGCAAGATCCTGACGCATGTGGTGCAACGCTCATCCTAGCACCAGTCTCTGTTATGAGCAATTGGAGTGTACAGATGAAGAAACATGTCAAGGAGCAGAACGCTCTGCGCGTCATGTTCTGGCATGGGCAGCGCAAAGAGGTCATTGACCCTCAGCACATCCAAGATTACGACATCGTCATCAGTACGTACGAATCCGTATCTTCAGATTGGTATTCGCACAAGTCTCCTACTGCGACGCGCAAGTCAGGACCTTTTTCTGTAAAATGGCGCCGAGTCATACTGGACGAAGGTCACAACATCAGGTACTTGATTTTTCCTGTTCTGTCCTATCACTCGTGCACCCTAAACTGACTCTTTTTCCAGGAATCCAAAAGCCAAGAAAACCATCGCTATCACCAATTTGCTAGCACAGTCTCGGTGGACCCTCACCGGCACTCCGATCATCAACAACCTGAAAGATTTGTACAGTCAGGTCCGCTTCCTACGTCTTTCCGGAGGGTTAGACTCCTTCGAAATCTTCCATGGTGCAATCATGCGCCCCGTGCTTGGGGGTGATCCGCATGGGAACAAGATATTGCAGTTGCTCATGCACAGTGTTTGCCTCAGAAGGAAGAAGGAGATGTCTTTCATTGATCTACGACTTCCTCCGCTGTCTGAATATGTCCACAAGATCAAATTTCATGCCCATGAGCAAGAAAAGTACGATGCCTTAGAAGCACAGGCAAAGGGCACACTAAACATCTATAAGCACAATATCGGCAAAAAGAACGCTGCAGATACATATCGCCACCTTCTCGAGATTCTGTTAAGGATGCGACAACTCTGCAACCATTGGCAGCTCGTGGGTGAAGAACGATTGGAGTCCATCATGAAACAGCTCGAAGCAGAGGGCGTGGTTGACCTTACCGAGGAAAACAAGTTGGCTTTGCAAAAGATGTTGCAACTCTCTATTGAATCGCAAGAGGACTGTCCCATCTGCCTGGATACTTACAAGGAGCCCGTTATCACAAAATGCACGCACGTCTTCTGCATCAACTGCATCGACCGCGTCATCGAAACCCAGCACAAATGCCCCATGTGCCGCGCGGAACTCGACACCACAGCCTCGACGGTTGTTAAACCCGCCAAAGACACCTCTCTTCTATCAGGCGGTGCGCCCCACGCTCTCACACAAGAGCAAATGGCGGACCAAGCCTCACTAAAGCAAAACACATCTACAAAAGTTGAGGCATTACTGGACATTCTCAAAGCATCCGCACAAGACAGTAGCAACAAGACTATCGTCTTCAGCCAATGGACCTCCTTTCTCGACATCCTACAGCCCCACCTCACCGCTCACAACCTTGCTTTTACCCGCATAGACGGTAGCATGGCCGCCACTGCTCGAGACGCAGCCCTGGAAACCTTCGATTCTGACCCCTCCACCACAATTATGCTCGCCTCTCTTTCCGTTTGCAGCGTCGGCCTCAACCTCGTCGCCGCAAACCAAGTCATCATGGCAGACTCCTGGTGGGCTCCTGCAATCGAAGATCAAGCCGTGGACCGTGTGCATCGATTGGGCCAAACACGCGAGACAAAAGTATTTAGGCTGGTCATTGAGGGTAGTGTGGAGGAGAGGGTTTTGGGGATCCAAGAGGAGAAGAGGAGGTTGATGGGCCTGGCGTTTGCTGAAAAAGAGGGAGAGAGGAAAAAGAGGAGTGGCTTGGGGGATTTGATGACTTTGTTGGGAACACAGAACCAGAACCAGAGTCAGGGGTAGTGGAGTCACGACTTGATCTGGGTCTGCCTTGTGGGTATTCGGAGAGGTCCATGGAGTTTCTGGTGTCATTGGCTCGTCATTCAAGGATATAAAGACACGCTTTGACCGGTGACAAGTCGCAAGGCTGTATTTGTACAAGTAGCAATTGCTGTGTATCTACATCCTCACGTGAGTATCTCAGCATCTTGGAACTTCCAGATGATTGCTTGTGAACGTAGCATTGAGAGCCTCTACTCCTGTTGGGTAGGTGATGAAGACACTGGTTCTCTAGGAGCTATGTTTGAATACCTTGTCGTTAACAAGACTGGAGATGAAGTTCTTGCTATAAATCTGAGCTAGTTCTGTGTCAAGCAGCATTCAGTACACTAAAGAAACAGGGCAATATATCACCGGTTCAATCGCTACCAGCGAACAGGAAGCACCTGTCGTCAACATGTGCCCTACACTCCCAAATGTCCCCTCAACTTCTCCAAAATTCCCGCAACGACCTTCTCGTTCTTTCCTTCTTGTCGCTTCGACTCTCTTGTCGCAACCTTCTCGAGCTGTTTCGTCACCACTTTGTCCTCCTTCCAATACCCCTCACTTCTTTCTACAAACCTTACAAAAGCTTCCAACACAACCTCTTTGCCCTCCCAACTCTTGCCACTCAACGCCTTATCCAGCACAGGCCAAATAGTATTCGCAGTAATAGATTCAACGTTTTCGCTACCGACGGCATTCGTAATCTGCAATACAGCGTCCGCAATGGTCTTCGCAGCCGTGTGTTTAATGGCCCATTGTCGGCTTTCAAGATTTGTGTCGATTAGTTTGAGAATCTCTTTGAGGTAGAGAGACACGGTGCGGGGACCTGCGACATGATCATCCCATGTCTCTGTGAACAGCTTGCACGTCTGCTCGTCGCTGTCGTGTTTGGCGAGGAAGACGAAGGGTAGCAGGTCTGCTGCGAAGGAGGTGAAACGGTCCGTGGCGTACAGTGAAATGGCACGCATAATATCGCCAGCAAGAAGGCGGTTCTTATCGCTGTTTTCCTCGGATTCGAAGTAGAGTTTGTTGACAAAGGCGATGGTAGCTAGGATCTGCTTGTCTGAAGCTAGACGTGCAAGGTAGCCTGCAGCTGCTGCGTAGGAGCTAGACACTGTCTCATTGCGATCGTGAATGTGTTTCTGCACCAATCTGAGGAAGCTATCCGCATAAGGGCTGAACAGAAATCTATGTCGTGTTGCAAGCGTGACAAGGATTCGCGAGCAGCCTACTTTGGATGGCAGGCCGACTGCGCTCTTCATCGCGGCTTCGATGCGCGGCGCAAGAGCTTTCATGGTATCCGCATCTGCAAGGTCGAGACAACGCTCAAGCGATTCAGTCAATGGTGAGGACCGCACACTTTGAAGACGCATATCGTCAATCTTCTGTTCAGTAAGGTTGTACTTGCTAGCGTTCATGTGTATGTAGTTGACTGCCTCTGGCTCGAGCGAGCTTAGCAGACCCAGCAGGCGCTCTACTAACTCGGGGGTATGAGGATTGAGGGTCTTGCCATTGCTATTCTTCACAATCTGGAGAAGGGTGTGGACAGAGAAGAGTCGTACCTCTTCGGCGGAAGATTCCAGACCGGATGTGGAGAAGAGGAAGGGCAGTACGCGTGTAAGCTGTGCTGTGGCTGACTTGATAGATGCATCTCCGGCCTCGAGTGAGCGGGTCAAGGTAGCGGTCAGTACGCGAGCAAGGGCTGCCGCAGCGACTCGCACTGTCTCCTTGATATCATCTAAGACCTTAAACGTCTTGTCCCAAACGTCGGTGAGATATTTCTCGTACTAGCTATCATTTAGCCACCACTCCTAAAAACCATGCAAGCCGGCAATGTAGCTCACCTTGTCAATGCTACGACCTTGGATCAGGTCTGCAATAGCTGCGCAAGCAGCTTGGCGAACACGCCACTCTTTAGTCAGAATACTGACGAGCAAGTCATCCATGATCGCATCGAAATGTTTGTCGATGGTTCCTGATGAATCCTTGACGAGCGCATTCCAGATATCATTCATGGACCGCTGTACATTCGTATTTGGATCGAACCTGAAATGTTGGTGAGACTGAGTGATAATACATCCAACGCAGGGTACAATACGTACCTGTAACGATAGAGCTTAGGATACAGTTTTGGGTTCTGAGCTAAATAGCCGTCCAGACTGGAATCTGAGAAGATGTTGCTTAGTCCGAATCGGCCAAAAGCGGCTCTGCTCGACCAGATGGAGTTGTTGGACGCCATTGACATGAAGCGATATACTAGACTTGAGTCGCCCACTTCAGCTGCCAAACTAAGAATGTCCTTGTAGGTGGTAATCGAGCCATCGCCTGTAGGTAGCGCTCCCGGCTCGAATAGTTGCGTATCCTCTGATACAGTACCCGACATTTTCGATTTGTTGTCGGAAAAAGAGCCTACCAGATCTCGGACAAGATCGTCCTTGAGCTGACGATCACCTTTTTCATAGACTAAGCCTAGGCCCCTCGAAGCGGCCTCTTGAACAACTTCGTCACGGTCAGATAGGCAGTTCTTGAAAGCGGCCTGGCATTGACCAAGGAGACCTTGCATCTCGGATTTGTGACCGCAGTATTGCAGTAAACAGAGAAGCCAAATCACTGAAGCCTTCTTGAGTGACGGCTTTGTTTGCACACACCCCTTCAGGGTTCTCTCCAACACAATCTTGAAGGTATTTTCTCGTGTCGGACCAAGAGGTATCCGCAATTCTGCATCCCAAGGTTCCTGCTGTTGATCTGGGTGTAGTACATCGAGCTCTGGTATGAGGGCCTTGGAATCCCAGCCGATCGAAAAGCAACTCAGAGCCTCGCCTACAGAGAACTGCACTTCAGGCTGACGAACTTCGTGGAGATCATACAACTTGTCGCCTATCGATTTGTACTCGGCCACTCCTTCGGACTCAGTGTCTACTTCTTCAGTGATCATAGAAAGGTGACCGAGTGCTGATATCGCGGCTGTGGCACCTGTCTTCGCAGAATCGTATATGTGCTGTGTGACGTCTTCGAATTTTGCATACTTCGAGATCATTGACGGCGTAATGACATAGAAGAGACTGAGTTGATCTATGCTCGCAAAAGCTGCTTCTTTTAGCGTCGCGTCTCTAGACTCTCGTATGATATCGATGAGAGCTTGAAGTAGTTTATGTATGGGATGGTTGTCAGTGATAGCGTCCAGAGTCGCCTTGTTCCTCCAATATGCTCTACTAAAGTAGAATCCGAGTGCAAGGACAATTCCACTGATCTGATTGATGTCACCCCCAACAGCGGTCTTCCAGGCGTCCAGCTTTTCGAAGAATGCAGCTTGAGATTTCTGCAGTGAGTCCGCCTCGATTGTTTCGTGTGACGCGAGTAGCCCATACGCGTGGGCAGCAGCGAGACGCCGACCAGGATTGTTCGACCGGACAGACGGCTCCAAGGCACGGAAGTCGCGGACAAGCTTTGCGAGGAGCCAATGCTTTGGTGGCAAGAGAGACAGCAGCCGCACGAATACAGTACCAATGTCCCCAACATCGCTGACATCGTCCCTTGTAAGTTTATCGAAGCTAGCTCGTAATAACATGGCCAAAGAGTTCGCATGGAGATCTTGCGCAGCGAAAGAACGAAACGCTTGGCGTGCACGCGAGTCCGTGGTCATCTGCGTGTCAAGCTTCCTACCCCAGTCCTCGGGTATGTCGCTACTAAGACTCTTGTCTACCAATGCCGTCTGCATAGCAATGTTGGAGCAAAAGGTGATTACCGTGGGAAGCGCGCCAGGATAATGTTCATAAAACCTGTGTATTTGATGAAGAGCATCGATTGGTTGATCGACATCCATTGCATCGTCGTCTTCACCTTCTTGAACTAAAATGAAATTAACGAGCTTGTCGAAGTCTGGGAATTTCAGGTCACTAGTCTCGCGTTCACCCGGCGGTGTGTTTGACATTCTGAACCAGTAAGGATCTAATCCACGGCGCCCTTCTTCGACAATCTCATGACGTTCTGAGGCACCTCCACTGACAGCCAAAATGTCTATCCAGCGTGCCAGCACATCGTCATAGGGAAGACATCGATTTGCGAAGCGAGTAGCGACGTAGCGCGTGCTTCTGATGAATCGAGTGGAAACTGGGATATTGGGTGCATCGACAGAAGCATACCGAAGTAATGTCTGTCTAAAACTGGGCATTACTGACGGATCAAAAGGCTTCGAGAAAGCGCCCAGTACTGACGAGAGTGCCTCTTCGATACTGACAGCTACATCTTTGCCAGCGGGGTCCTCTCGGAGCGATCGAAACAACCATTCTAGCAGATCTAGGGATGGCTCTATGAGGATCTTTTCTGGCGCAGCTTTCGCCAAAAGCCCGATGGTTTCGTAGCCGTAGCCACGCAGTTCCATGTCTTGATCACGGTCCGGAACAGGCCAACCTTGATCTTGCACAAATCCTCGTAGATTAGTGACGAGGCTTTCAGCGACTTTGGAGAGGTCCATCGTCGAGCCACGTCGAGCGACGAAGTTGACCAAAGAGAAGATAGCGGATCGAAATTTGGTCGCTTCACGTCCTGCAGATTTGCTGGTCGCGCTTTGGTCGACAGAAAGTAGACCTTCTTCGACGATCTTTGCTATTTGGAGTGGATATGTTGTAGCTTTTACAGATCTAGCTAACAGATTGAGTATCCTGATACGCAAAGGTGTCTTGACCGGCAGCGAGGCATCCTGGGAAGTTCTGAGACTAGTTAGCCATGTCTCGTTCATCGAAGCGTCCGTATCTTTGTGTCACATATACATATGCAGGTTAAGAGCTAGGTCTTCAGTGTAACAGGCGGCGTGGAGAGTGAGAGATCTGCACGTACGATCCGAAATAGAGCTGGAAGAGAGTTTCAATGACACTTGATTGCTCAAAATCTTTCGACAGCAGCACTCTTTTGAAAGTATCCTCGCCAACTTCAGATATGCGCGAGTTTGTGTCAGCAGATGCGAATAGGGCGGGCAGAAACTTCTCGTCGTTGTTGAAAAGACCACTTGCTACAAACCGTGCGACTAAAGCTTTCGACTCGGTCAGATTCAGTCCAGCGTCAGAGCTCGGATCCCATGCATCTGGTCGGCCTTGTTGTGTCAAGAATTTGTACTCTTCCGCGGAGAGACCAGGGCAAGCTGGCGAAACGGCGGCTTCGTGCATGGGCTGCCGCACAATGTTGAGCAAAAGTAGCTTTCCAAACCACTTGGACAAGAACGCTCCATCATCGTCGGACAAACCCAAGGACGACCTGAGCTCATCGTCATCTTTGCTTCCACGCAAGGGAAGCTTGAAATGGACTAGCAGGCGTAGTATGAGATGGAACAACTGGGATGCGTGCTGTACAGATTGCTGGTAGTCATTGGCAATACCTTGGAGCAGAATGGGCAGGATGTCAAGTCTTTCGGACACTGCTAGCCGTGAGATTCCCTGCTGGATGTAAAGAAGGTCAAAATGGCGTATCAAAGCTACGTCTCCGTGTTCCTTGTATTGCTTCAGGAGAGCGCCCACGGGAAGCTTGATGTCTCTAGGTGCGGTGTCAGTGGCTTTTTACGAGTAGTCGGAGGCATGGCGAAGTGCATACTGTGACTTGATACGGGTATTGACATGATGGCAAATGGAGATGACCTGTGGAATTCTGCCATCAGCAACAGCAACGACACAATGGAATGCGAGGCCGAGAAGCTCAGCACGTGATTCTGGCCATGTCTTACTTTGTTTCTCACGGCTACACTGTCGGAGCCCAGTTTGAGGAGGAGCGGGGCGAGGTACATGGTGAGCAGCTCTTGCAGCTTCTTGTCTGTGCTGGCAAGGGCTATGCGCATTTCGACCTTGCCCACGAGAGCAAGCTCTCTGGCTTCTGGACTTTGTTCCGAGGCCATGGTGGTGGAGGTGGTGGTGGTGGTGGCGGCCGGGGGTGAGTGGTGAGCAGTGGGGCGACAGGTAGTGTATGTACTAGAGTAGCACCGACGCTCATGACGCAGCTCGCGCCTGCCTGCCTGTGAATGGTCGCGTCGACAACAATCACCACGACCGCCCGCCCCACCACGCAACCACGACAATTCCGACCCTCGCCACAATTGTGCTTTTTGCCGCAGACAGGTTACCACGGCCGCCAGCATGGACGACGCAGCCGTCGCCGACTTCATCAGCATCACGTCGTGCGAGCCCGACAAGGCCGCGCAGTACCTGGGCCTGACGGACGGCAACCTGGAGCAGGCCATCCAGCTCTTCTTCGACAGCCCCAACCTCGACTTTGGCCCCGCGCCCCGCGCCTCTGCCTCTGCCGCGCCGCCGTTCGCTGCCTCGTCGGCCCACCAGCCCATCCACGTCGACTCCGACCATGACATGTCCGACGTCGACGCCGCCGCCCACACGTCGAGCACAGAAGACGACGAGGCCATGGCGCGGCGGCTGCAGGAGGAAATGTACGGCGGCGGCGGGGGCCCTGGCGCAGCAGACGCAGACGAGGTGCGGGCGCCCATGCAGCGCACCACGGAGACGCTCGTTGGCCCAGACGCCAACTGGGGGCCCGCCGACGCCGACGACGACGTCGACGCCATGGTGCAGGAGCAACTGGCCCGCCGGCGTGCAGGCCGCGCAGGCATCTTCAACCAGCGCACCACGCACGCCAACGTCTGGGACAACACGGCAGACTCGAGTGCCCGGCGCCGCGAACTGGCCACGGCCACGGGCGGTGCCTCTGAACAGTCGTCCAAGATGAGCATGCTCGCCGAGCTCTTTCGCCCGCCCTTTGAGCTCATGTACCAGGGCGCCTGGGACAAGGCGCGCGACATGGGCAAGGACGACCAAAAGTGGCTCCTCGTCAACATCCAGGATCCTGCCATTTTCGACTGCCAGCGCCTGAACCGCGACATCTGGAAGAACGACGACATCAAGGCCACGGTGCGCGAGAACTTCATCTTCATGCAGTACGCCAAGGACGACCCCCGTGGCCAGCAGTACGTCAACTACTACTTCCACGCCCGCGAGAGCTCCGATGCCTACCCACACATTGCCATTGTCGACCCGCGCACCGGCGAGCAGGTCAAGGTCTGGTCTGGTCCGCCAATACCCGAGCCCGTCGAGTTCCATGCCCAGCTGCACGAGTTCCTCGACCGCTACAGCCTCAATGTCAATGCAAAAAACCCCGTTGCCAAGCGGAAAGCAGAGTCCAAGAAAATCGACGTGGACCGCATGACCGAGGACGAAATGATGGAGTGGGCTCTGCAAAACAGCATGGACAGTGGCGCGCAACAAGGCCCCAAGCACGATGATCCCGACGCTCTCACAAAGTCCTTTGATAACATCAAGGGAAAAGCCAGAGCCGGACAAGCAACACAAGCGCCAGAACCAGAACCAGAAGCCTCGAATCCTGCCTTTGCTCACATCTCATCACATGCGCCACACACCGAGCCCACCGTCACAGATCCAAAGGTCACTACGCGAATTCAGTTCCGTGGACCATCGGGTCGACCCATTGTACGGCGCTTCAACCTCTCGGACCCTGTGCGCCGCATCTACGAGTGGATCAAATCTGATGCACCATGGGAAGGCAAGCAAGGGTCCGACTTTGATCTTACCTTTACGGGTAAGAACCTGATTGAGCACCTTGATTCGACCATCGAGCAGGCTGGGCTCAAGGGCGTCAGTATCATGGTAGAGTTTCTAGACTCCGAGTAGGTGTTGCGTGATGGCTCAGAAACGGAGCGGTGTGGCGATGCTGCTTCAACTTATTGGCTTTCCTGTACATGAGAGTGGTTCAACAGGCACCACCCTGGGATTTGAGCAACGGTGCATGCCTGGTTACATCTTCTTCTGTAGCCACTCTGGTAAATACCCATGCATTGTACCGCATGTGCGGTTTTTTCAATAATACAATCAAGGCTAAGATTGGACGGACGAATGACCAAAGGCTACAGGCGTAGCGACTCGACCCCATGGCCCCTGTTCATCCTCTTGTTCACTCATCACCTCATTGTCGCCCCTCTTGGTCTCTCAGTGGTGCTGCTTTCGCTCAGTGAATGCCTCTCTATCTGCCTTCAGCTCCCTAACAACACGTATCATAGCCTCCGTGTCCATCGCACTATCTCTACGCGTCTCCTCTATCGCTTCCAACCTCGCCTCCGCAACCGCGGCCAACTTCACCTGATTCTCCCACTCCGTTTGCTGTTTGTGTACAGCCAGCTCCAGCAACGCAAGCCCTTCCTCTGAACTCATGGTAGACTGCTGATCCTTCTTCTTTGATACGGAGGCGAGCGCGTTTGCGGTCATGTCTGAGGAAGTTTGGGATATCTTGCGTTTATTAAGAGATGAAGCCGTCGGAGTGTAGCCGTGTACGATCGTCCGAGCAGCCTGTGTGCTCTCTACTGCGTGGTGGAATGGTTTGCTGATATCTACGGCTTGCCTGGATGGTTGCGCTATAGGAGCAGGGTTCCTGGACTTGAATATGATTTGAAGCCTGGGTCTCTTTGGGAAGGGGCTATAAGAATTGTCTGCGCGTGCCTCCTAGTACGTGGACTGCCCCTGTAAGTATGGCCGCGTGTCCCGTACCACGTTCTCCTGGGTGATGATTCTCTCCAAGCGGGCCCGGTCTGCTGCAAGATCCTCTGCTGTGTCTTCTATCGGGGACTTGACACCGCTGCAACTCACTTCCGGAATACTCGAAACAGATTCCTGTTTGTAAGAGTCCTAGTCTTTGGGATCCGTTTCCTTCTCTATCACTTCGAACCAAAATTCCATGACTTTTCCGATGCTCCAATTGTTTGCATCAAGTAGGCGGCTTGCGACCTTCGCAGATTCGCCCGTAGCTTTCATGACCATGTCTATTCTTTTAATCTTTTCGTCAGTACACGGGGATGCAGCCATGCTATCCTCGTCGGCATTGTTTTTCGTGTTCTGTGATAGCGCCAGCGATTTGTGGATGTCTGCGACGACCTCATCTCTATCATGGCATAGTTCCATCCGGAGTTTAGCATCGTTATCGGACATTGGTGACCCAGGTTGGTTTTGCATTCGACTCTGCAAGTTCAGATCATCGATGAGTTCGAGCGTGTCGACTAAACCGGTGACCTTCTCTGCCAGTCCTCTCGCTCCTACAATTTTTCCACTTACATCTCGATTGGCGAGATAGGCCAGCAGGTCGTCACGCTTGCCGCAGCTCTTGGGAATTGAGCTCAACAGTTGAAGTATATCAATATCGTCACCTTGCGCTTGGGATGAAACATCTCCGCCGGCATTCCCCGCAGGTTCGTTGACAGCGCTCTCGTTATCGTCATCTGGTTCTTCCAGCTCCCCGCTCCTAGCCATTTCTCCGTCGCCAGAAGCTAAAATGTCACAGGCTTCCTGCGATGTCGCTGATGAGATTTCCCATTCGTCGTCAGAGACACTAATGTGTTCTTCCACCTTCGCTTCCAAATCAATGGAAGTATTAGAGGGTCCCTTAGAGCTTCTCTTGTTTCTCCTGGGTATGGGAGCTGCCTGGAAGCAATACCTAAGTCTCTCCCACCTCGAGTGATCAAAGCGCAGTTTAGACCACTGTATTCTGGCTGTCTCAAACAAATATCTCCATCGTACCGTTTCCATCGGAGCAGATCTTTTGGTCACTCTTAGCTGTGTTATGGACTGTGCGACTAATTTTGTAGCACTATTCAGCAAATCGTCCCTCGTGGAGAGACCTATTGGCGTGATCAGCGCAGGACCACTGTATGCCTGTCTGCCGAACGTCCCAGCGAGAAAGGTGGTGAAATGTGCCTCCTCAACGTAATAAGCGACGTTGATATTGTCGTTGGTGAAATGGGATATGTAAACAAGGTATGCTTGCATTGGCGAGGGTTCCATTGGGGGCAAAGCGTATGGTGCCCATTGTCGTTCTACGAAAAGCCTCGCGATCAGCCGAGAGTCTTCGTCGTTACAACTGCTGCTGTCAGCACCCAGCTTCACACCCGGTCTCTCTGTCATTTCTGTGAGGGACTGACCATACAATCCAGATTTGACAGTACTGCTAGTTCATCGCTTCGTCATAGTCTCGCGGCTTCGTCGTCGCCGATGGGAAAGGTGTTGACCGTCGGAGCGCCATGGCTGCACTCTGGGCAAGCGCGCGGCGCAGGAAGTAAGAATGACAGAGAATGGTAGTGCAATTTTCGTATTAACTGTGATGTTTGCATCGCAGAGATCGGCGGAAGGTTTTGGTGAGGAGATGGGAGAGGCAACCACCCCGTCGGTGCCACGCGATACAAATTGGAACAGGAAGGCAGGCTCAACGTATGGCGATATTTTCTCAATACTCTTTCATAATTTTCTCGTCACCTATTCGCTGTGTAAACGCAACCGTTCTCTTCTCAATCCTCCACAATCCACTCGCTCCTGGGACACCTTCATAGTCTCCATTTGGGGTTCTCTGTGTGACTACGAGATGATCCATGTACCTCCCATACGCACACAACAGCTTACCCTCATGCTGGCCTTGACCGAAGTGTGCGCCCTGAAAGTATGTAACCGCGAACGCAGTGTTGCCGTCGAGGCCAAATGTAATCCTTTGCGTCGTCAGGCTGTGATGCGTTCGAATAGGTCCGAGACTGTTGTTGGATCAGTGCTGGCGCTGGGAATTTTCAAGGTACAGTACCGCTTCTGAATTGCAGCGCTCACAGCTTGCACGCCTTTCAGATCCGAATCGAATGGGTAGTTCGCCGCGACATCAGGCGTGAAGACAGTTGATAATTCGTCGAAGCTCTTTGTATCTAGCGCTTCACAGTAGCGGGCAATCACATTTTGAATGGCTATATAATCACAAGTGTTGAGATTGAGATTAGGCTGTCTCGGCATATTGAAGATTGCTTGATGCTTCGACTCCTCTGCGCGCTCGAGTGAAGACATGGTCACAGCGACGCGTACGCAAGTGAGGTTTATAGTAACGACTCCGGAACCCCGCGAAGCCCGACGAAGCAACTGGTCGCCTTCTAGGACCGAACGACCTGGCCCACCTGATGCCAACAAATATTTGAGATGCCTCCTCAGCCTTGAGCCCATATAATATGGTGTCTCCGTTGCGCGAACTTCGCAATAAATGATATAAAATAGGTACTAAGGTAAGCTGTCTGACATCATTGCACGTGGTGCGACTTGTTGAATACGGCCCCAGCGAACTTCCGGAGCTGATCAAGATGTATGCCACTGACACGTATACTCATTGGGATATCCACTTACCAGCGCAAGAGTACTAGATCAAGGAAGCATAGTTGGGTTCCAGGGACATTTGTGGGGGAAGGCTCTGCTCTGTTTGTGGCGCATGCATTGTCTTCTGAGACGTGCTGCACGGGAGCGACGACGAAGGCATGAGTCCCGATACTAAAGGAGAAGGACGACAGCCGCTGTCAAGCCTTGTTCGAAGACTAGATTGCTTTCCTCATGCTCGAACAGCCATGAACAAGATTCCTCCTATAATATCAAGCAAATGACAGACTCAATCAAACTTTGCCAACCACTTGATCGAAATGCTTAAAGCAAAATTGCCCTCCAACAAAACATGTGCCCAGCCACTTCCACCAGGCCAGACTGCCCATACTCACCCCATGCGCACTTAGCCTCTGTGTGAACATTGCTGTTTCGACCGCGTGTGCGCCAAAGAGGAAGTAAAACAATCCGTTCTGGATCCAGCGCGCATACTTCAGGGCGTTGGGAGATCCTGAAATGCCATAGTTGTACAGAGGTGAGCCGGGCGAGATGACCTCGCTGCGAGCAGAGAGAGCCATGATGATGCCGCAGACGACAATGGGCTTGAGATAGGGGGAGGAAGGGGCGATGTAGGTGTTGTGGAGGTTCTTGAGGGGAGGCATGGCTCGGGGATTGTCTGTTCTTGGTTGCTCTGGGAACTGAAGGTGATGTGTTGATAGGTGTTAAAGCTGTTCGAGAGCGCTGCTTCTTTATCAGACATTCGTTGAGGACGTCCGTTGCTGGCCGAGACTTCTTGGTCGACTTACACGAGTATTCAAATTCCCGGGACAGACAACGGTCGTGGATGAGAAGAGGCAGTTGTTTGCAAAGGTTGACAACCCTGTTCAGCAATGCCCACAACGTCGTCTACGGAAGCCTCGGTAAATACTCGCCAAGACTCATTCACTCCAGCATCCGCCCACGAGTCAGCGAGTTATCAACACCAACAGTGCGACTATGAACCATTGGGTTGCATGTGGTCAGCAGACATTGTCTACGCCGTCCAGCTCTGCCAGGGTTTCGCGAACGATTATCCACAGCCCATTACCCGCCTGTTACGAGACGACGCACGCATGGTGTAAATTGCCGCATATGGCATGAAGAATACCAAACAGTCGTGGATTACTGGAACCACTGCAAACCACAGTTAAGGTTGCGCTCATGCAGCGAACTGCGATCTCGTGACACTGGGCAGGTGCTGGAGCGTGCGTAGGCGCTTGTGCGACGGTAGGCGCCGTGTGATGAAAAGAGGCCGCATAAGAGGCCAGGAAGCGTGTGGCACACCTGAGGGCAGGATGAGTGGGATGACATGCTGACGTCTGTACGTACGAAGGAGCGCGGGACGGGAAACCAGAAAATAGCTTATCTTTGATTATGAAGGGTACACGCATTGTCTACATTCCTATCTCATCGATGCTATACCTACTCTCTTGGTCCTGACGACTGGCAGGCAGAGTAAAGTAGACAGAGCTTCTTGATGCCATCGGATCCACCATCTCGACCACTGCACCACGCCCGGACAAGCCATCCCTGGTCCGCACGCTACCGCAACACTGCACCGAAAGCCGCTTTAGTCCACCTGCAGCTTGCATACAGCGACACGAAAGCGGTAACAGTCTAACAGTATCGAGTTCACGTGGCCATGCATGGCATGCCGGCGTTGCTGCACCACCCATCACAGGGCGGATATGTGATTGGCTTGATTGTAGCATTTCCTGCCAGAGGATGGAGCATCATTTCAAGCGAAGCTCGGCTCGTTACATGGATCAACCTTTGAGCTGTACAGAGTTCAATGGATATCAAGGAGAATTACCTAGAAAGGAATATTGGGCACGTGGATGGTGGAATGAGGCTTCAAGGTTCCATTCAGTCTCATGGGTTCTTCATCTAGGCTGCGTTTTGGTCCTGAGGTGTATGTACAGTATGGTCCATGTCAGAGAAACTGGAGGGGAGGCTTAACGCACATCTCTGGCGCAACCTTTGTGGCCCGTTTGTGTGTGTGCGCTCTGGGTGGCACACATTGGTGGCACAGTAGCGTGCCTCGACTCCCGTAGCATAGCACGACCTATGCACCTCCATGGTGAACATGCCAGTGTGGTTGAGACATACCCAGGTCCAATAGTAGTTCAAACTTGTTACCTTGATAATATCTGAGAAAACTGTCAAGTATTTATGCACTTCACATTCCTCGTTAGCCACGTTTTTTCTCTTCTGTTTGTAGATCTCGAATCTGTAGTCCCGCGGTCCAAGATACCATATGTTAGCCCTCTCTACAACCGCACGTTCACGCAGCACGACCTTGATGCACAGCCAGGCAACTCTCCAGGCCACATCTGTGCCGATAGCAGCGTACATATGCAACACCTTTAACAGTGGGAGAATGACGACATGAAGTCCCGCAAAGTCGGTTCCCCAACCGTCCCGAAGCTGACCAAACCCCCAGTCGAGTATCGGCACCACATCACGAATATACATGGAGTACATTACCAGCGCGAGACGACAGCCGGCTGCCTAAGTATATAGCATCTCTTGGCCACATGAATCGTACTGCCGACGGACAAGAGATTGCTCTACTTTGTCTATACAAGGGCTGCCCATAAGAACCAAGACATAAACAAGCATGGCCTCACCAAGACCGATGAACATTATCATCCTGGGCGGCGGTATAGCCGGCCTCACAACCGCCCTCTCTCTCACGAAATTCGCACCATCGTTCCAGACACCGCCGACGATTACACTCTACGAGGTCCGTCCCCAACCCGCCACAATTGGTGGCGCTGTTAACCTCACGCCGAATGCACTCCGCCTCCTCTCGCACCTTGGCGCTCTGGACGAGATCCGAGCCGCAAAGTATGGCGCAGAGTGCAAAGCCGTCGAGGTGTTCGACTTGTACAGCAACGTCAAGATCGCCGAGAGTAGTTTTCGCGGGCCTGAGGGAAAAGGATTAGGGGATCCTGCATTCACGGCATTGAGGATCACGAGAGGAGAGGCGTTGAGGGGGGTTCTTGCTGCGATTGACAAGTGTCCGAATGTACAGCTGATATGTGGGAAGAAGACGGTAGAGATCCGTGAGGATGATACGGGGGTGGACTTGACATTTGATAATGGAGAACAAGTTAGGGGCGACATATTGATTGGCTGTGACGGCATACACAGCGTCACACGTCTCAAGCACGTTGAACCTGAGCGGAAAGCCATATATTCGGGGATATGCAATGCGTTCGGATTCTCGCCGCGAAGATTGATCGATGGGAAGTTCGAGCCCGTACATTTCGAAACCAGCGGGATGAACTTTGGAAGAAAGGGCATGTTGCTTACGAGTTTCCATGATGAGGTCAAGGAGAGCGTGTATGTCGGTGCGTTGATGCAATTACCAGAGATTGCGTCGAGGGAGGGATGGACAGCAGCTGGTAGCGATGCGGTGAAGACAAGGAAAGAGATGCTGGAGCGGTATGAGGGTGCCGCGAATCCGCTGATTCAGCATTTGATTCAGGATGCAGAGGACTTGTTCTTGTGGCCGGTGTTCACGCTGACGAAGGGAGGCAAATGGGCAACTGAGCGCGTTATGCTAATTGGCGATTCGGCGCATGCCATGCCACCGCAGGGAGAGAGCACGGGCATCGTGTTTGAAGATGGAGTGTTGTTTTCAAGATGTCTTGCAAAGTGGATTGAAACGAGGCAAGCCGAGGGCGTGCCGGTCAAAGAGGCGTTCGACGCGTACGAGAAGTTGCGTCGGGCACGTGTTGACACTGCGTTTGATGAGAGCCAGAGTGTTGTCAAGACTGTGCAAGACACCCCATGGCTGGGACACAAGATCAAGATGAACGTGGTTCCGTGGTATCTGTGGTGGACTAGATCGTACCGGGAGAAGCACTTTGTCGAGGATGTGACAACGTGCGAATTGGGGTACTGAGCCGCTGGGCTGATGAGAGTCCTTGGCTATGTATATTTAAGATCAGCATATCAAGCTTGGCTAAACATAAGACGGGATTGGCACAACGTGCTCCGAACTTTGATGATTCAGACGTGTCCTATTTAACGCCAGGTGCATATGCGCTTACTCCACAATATCGACAATAGCAATTCCAGAATATTCGTACACTCGATTGTGCGTCTCAACAGCACACTACTGCTGTCTCTTCTGGGCATTGGGGCCCATCTCTTTGCTGAAAGCGAAGTAAGAAACCTCAAGGCTGGTGAGGGCTCGCACACCGACGAGGAGAATAAGGAAGAGTGGGATAATAGCAGCAAAGCCCATGAAGATACCGGGCGTGAAGAACTGGTAGTGCTCAAACAGGCCGCCCTCGGTCGTATTGGACTGCTTGTCGTGTGCGGAAAGGTCGCGCTTCAGCTCCATCTGCACCGAGTCGGAGAATGAGCTTTCGTAGGTGTAGTGCTCTAGCTGCACTTTGGCCTGCGACTCGGTCTGCGGGGTGGTGACGTAGATGACGGTGAAGTCGTGCTCGTTGGCTGTGTCGAAGATGTAGTCGGCAAGTATGGTGTCTGGACGTGTCAGTGATGGGCATGGGCAGACTGTAGTAGGGATCCACACCATCGTTGAGCAGCTTCTCTCTCCGTTGCGCCGGGTCCGACGAGGTTGCCAGCTCTTGTGAGACGTGGCCGTGGACCCAAGCATCGTTGTCGGCGTGCTTGGACGCGCAATGCGTGTGCAGGTGCTTCTTGATGGCCGCCACATCGACGAGGCCGACCACCTCGGGGGTGACGACGGCAGTCTTGACGGCCGGGTGCCGTCCGGTGGTCAGGCTGCTTAGCTGTGGGGCGTTGCGCGCGTCTGCGAAGTCGTCGGACGAGACGCCCTGCTGCTCGAGGAACATGTACGAGCTGGTCGGGCAGTCTTTGAGGGCGTCGAGCACATGGGCGGTGATGCGTGCCGAGTCGACTATGGGGCCGTGGGTGCTGGGCATGTGCAGGCTTTGTTGGTTAGCTGGGACGAGTGAGAGGATGCGGCGACTGCGCGTACTCTGCTGAGGAGACGAGGAAGAAGGGCGAGGTGTTGCCGAAGGCCAGCGCAGAGGGCAGCGCCGCCAGGGCGAGGGCGCCGACGAGTGACTTGGCCATGTGTGCGGTGAGAGTGATGGTGGTGGTGACGAGGATGGCAATGTCACGATGCGATGCGATGCGATTCGATGCGATGCGGAGCTCCCAGGCGGCGGTGCCAACGCTGCAGGCTGCGCAGTTGATCGAGGCCGGAGGCTAGCCGCGAACAGCGACATGGGCAGCACATGGGCCTATGACGCGCTCCAGGCCTGCCGCCTCGCAATTTCCACGGCGCTCTCTCACGGTCGTTGTCACTCTCGCACCCCACGGCTGCATTGCATTGCATTCTCCTGCTGTCCGCCAGCCTGGAGACGGCAGACTGGAAATGCATGCATGCAATCTGACTCATTCACCGTCTGGACGGACGTCCCGCTAGCGTGGTGCTTGCTGCTTGCTCAGACAGACTCCTCTACCGACATAGTGCGCACTGGAAGCAGAGATTGTGTCGCCACTGCCAGCCCATTTTCTCATTGCCACCACCACTACTGCCGCCGCCCAACATGGCCACCACCGCCCCCGGAGGCCCCTCGCAAGAGGCCCAGCGGCGAAGACGCCCTCGCAACCGCAACCGAAACACGCCAGACCAGCAAGACGACGCACCCGCCGAACAGCTCGCGCAACGAGGGGGACGCAGTAGCCGTGGGCGGGGGAGGGGAGGGCACACTGAAGCCGCACGACCCTCGGCGCCCAACACAGCTGCGGCCTTTGCGCTGGTACCACAGTCTGTGCAAGAGGCTGCACACCGGAATGGAGGTCGAGACGGCCGCGGTCGTGGCCGTGGCCGTGGCCGGGGTGGCGTCGACCGCTTCCCACAGCGTGTTGCGGCAGGTGGCCGCCAATTTGGAGGCCAGCTGACGGTCGAGGGCGATGCTTCTCCACGCGCGACCGCGCACCACGGCCAGCCAGGCCTCCAAGCAGATGCGCCTGCCTTCCAGCCTGGCCAGCCCATTGCCCCGCCCAAGCCACGCGCCCCACGAGAGAAGCGCCCACAGGCCCCAAAGTCGACGGCCGCCGACATCGCCACGCGGACCCACGAGGACATTGACAACGGCCACTACGAATGCGCCATCTGCACAGAGCATGTCAAGAGACAGTCCAAGGGCGTCTGGTCGTGCAGGACGTGCTGGACAGTGTTCCACTTGGCCTGCATCAAGAAGTGGTCCACCAACGAGGGCTCGGCAGCCGCTCGACAGCAAGCTCCAGACGGCCAACTGCCACCTCCCCGGCAATGGCGCTGCCCAGGCTGCAACCTGCCCAAGGATACATTGCCCAAGAGCTTCCACTGCTGGTGCGAGAAGGAGCTGGACCCCAGATCTTTGCCTGGGCTTCCACCCTTTTCGTGCGGCCAGACGTGCTCCAGGCCTCGAATACTCCCCAAAAAATGTCCCCATCCATGCGCCTCTACCTGCCATGCTGGCCCTTGCCCTCCCTGTAGCCTCATGGGGCCGACCCAGCACTGCTTCTGTGGCAACAAGTCTGTCACTCGCCGATGCGTCGACACCGACTACGACAACGGATGGACCTGTGGAGAGACGTGCGGAGAGGTCATGTCTTGTGGAGAGCACCAGTGCATGGAGCCTTGTCATGAGGGCCCTTGTGGAGCTTGCGAGGTTCGGGTTCCCGCGCGCTGCTACTGCGGTCAGATCGAGAAGGACATTCTGTGCCATGATCGCGCAGAGGAAAAGCACAGCCGCCAGTCCCACGTTGGTGATGACGGTACTCAAGTTGTCGAAGAGTGGACAGGCACTTTCCAATGCCCGCGCCTATGCGGTCGAATGTTTGATTGTGGGAAGCATGCTTGCGAGACCGCCTGCCACCAACAGGACGCCAGCGCTCCACATTGCCCGCGATCACCCGACGTTGTGTCGCGCTGTCCATGTGGCAAGACCAAATTAAAAGACATGCCTCAATTGGCACGAACAGCATGCGACGATCCAATCCCAAATTGCGACAAACCTTGCGGTCAATCACTTCCGTGTGGTCATCAGTGTCAACAGCTTTGCCACCAGGGGGAATGTCGCCCTTGTCTCAACAGAATCACCGTCTCATGTCGCTGCCAACGCACCACTTCCAATACGATATGCCATCAAGGAGATATTGAGCCGCCTCAATGCATGCGAGTGTGTCGCGTCTCACTGAATTGTGGACGCCACGAGTGTGGAGAGCGCTGCTGTGCGGGTGAGAAGAGGGCCGCAGAGAGGCAGTCGAATCGCCGTAAAGCCAGACCCCTAGGTTCGGCACCTCGCCAGCCCGGCGACAACTTTGAAGCTGTGAGTATCCAAAATGGATCCGACTAAGGCCTTGCTAATCATCTTCCAGGAGCACATCTGCACGCGCAGTTGTGGTCGACAATTGAAATGCGGTAATCCAGAGCACCTCTGCCAAGAGTTATGTCACAAGGGCCCATGTGGGACGTGTCGTGATGCAGTCTTTGACGAGCTTAGTTGCCACTGTGGTCGTACTGTTCTGCAGCCACCACTACCCTGTGGTACGAGACCTCCTCCATGCCGATTCAAGTGTGAAAGACCGAAGGATTGCGGACACCCACAGCTAGATCACAGCTGTCACGGAGACGACCAGGAATGCCCAAAATGTGCGTACTTGACAACAAAGACCTGTCTGTGTGGGAAGAGCGTCCTCAAGAACCAGCCTTGCTGGCTCAATGAGGTTCGCTGCGGTCAAGTCTGCGATCGCACCCTCAAATGCGGCACCCACAAGTGCCAGAAGCAATGCCACAGACCGGGACAGTGTGATGAGCCATGCACACAACCATGCGGTAAGGAGCTCAGTGTCTGTGTACATCCTTGCATGGCAAAATGCCACTTTCCTCAGCCTTGCAAAGAAGAAAAGCCCTGTTCGCAGAAGATCTTGGTCACCTGCGAATGTCAGAGGATCAAGCAAGAAGCCAAGTGTGCCGCATCGAAGCACAGTGAAGGCAACTTGAGGAAAGTGCTGAAATGCGACGAGGAATGTGCACGTTTGGAGCGTAATCGCAAGCTGGCTCTCGCTCTGAACGTTGACCCAGAGCACCAGAATGATCATGTTCCGTATTCGGACGCAACGCTGAACATGTATCAGCAAAATTCGACTTGGGCTGCAACTCAGGAGAAGCAGCTCAGGCTCTTCGCCGCCGATCCAGATGAGAACCGCCTTCGTTTCAAGCCAATGCCCAGAAATCAGCGGGCGTTCGTTCACTCGCTTGCGGAGGACTTTGGTTTCGATTCAGAGAGCATGGATCCCGAACCTCATCGCCATGTCGCCATCTTCAAAACACCGCGCTTCGTGATGGCGCCCATGAGAACTTTGGCAGATTGCGCTAGGACCCGTCAGTTACAACAGCGCATTGCACCAGCCCCCGTCGCGACTTCAGCAGCTACGTTGCGGCCCAAGCCGAGCAACACAAGCGGTGATCCATATAACGCCTTCATCATATTGAATCCTCGCTTCGCCCTCACCATTGAAGAAATCAACATTGTGCTTAGGAATGTACTCGCAATGACCTCCTTCAGGCTCGAGCTAGAGATCAACTTCCTTCCCAGTGAGGCCGTAGCCCTTAAGCCTCCGCTGGCGGCACGTCTCAGCATTCCTGATCGCGATATGCAGGCGATGCTTGAGTCTATCAAAGAGCCCTTATCACAAGCCTTCATCACACAGAAGATTGGTGGCAACTTGCAGCTTGCAAGACTTGATTCGTCACTGAACGTTCAGCGGAAAGAGTCTGATATTGGTCCAGGTAGCGGTTGGAGCCAAGTAGCAGCCTCGAAGGGTGTTCCTCTTCGCCAAATACCCAGCCGTACACCTTTTGGTAATAAAGGAGGGTTTGCGGTGCTGAGCTTGAGTAGCACGAAGAAGAAGAAGCCGAAGCCTATCGAGGTTGCGGAGGACTGGGAGGCAGCAGAGGAGGAAGAGGAGGAGAAGGAGGAGAAGGAGGAGAAGGAGGAGAAGGAGGAGAAGGAGGAGAAGGAGGAGAAGGAGGAGAAGGAGGAGAAGGAGGAGAAGGAGGAGAAGGAGAAGGCCAGCGAGCCGAACAGTGGTGTCGTTAGCGAGGATAAAGGGTCTACTTCATGTCCACGTAGTGCCGCTGATAGAAAGGACGGTTCTCAGAACGAAGGGGAGCCTCAAAAGGAGAAGTCACTCATTATTGAGTCAACACTGGGACGTTGGGCAGATCTGGAAGACGATTGAACCAAGAGAAGTGTCTACAATGTGTCGGTCTATGAGAATACAGTTTCTCCAGTGCATTGTCTAAAGCACGTCGATACCGTAGATATAATCCATGAGACGAGCTCATCGTTGTACAAAAAACCCCTTGCAGTCAGATACATTCACTGAACATTCAGATACGAATATGAGGACTTTATATGCTACTCCAGGATTCGACGCGAGGCGATAGGATGGGATCCACCTCACACCACCACATGCACGCCCAGAACTTGGCAACGCTGTGCAACAGCAGAGCATGTACATCGGCTCCCGAGGTTATGCAGATAGCCTCAACCAGAGAACATGTAGAGTAGAGACGTGGACTCAATCGATGACGTGGTGCGTCAATCCTTCGTCTCTTGTCGTCTATCATCTATCGTCTCTTGCTCTCGCGCGTCGTAGCTACCTTCCTCAACTCCGCATAAATCAAGCAAGCCGGATAACCACCCTTCACCTGGCATCGCAGCCTCAACAGCTAATTCCGCCAATCCAACACCCAAACAATGGCACCCCCCAAGCTCAAGACCACAATCGCCATCCTCGGCTGCGGTGACGTCGGCGCAACACTGGCTTACACCCTCGTGCTCCAACCCATCTGCAGCGAAGTCATCCTCGTCGATCTCAAGAAAGAACTACTGGAAGCCCAAGTCCGCGATCTAAATGATGCGACATATCGTGGAGACTCGGGGGTAAAGGTCAGGGCCGGAAAACATAAGGATGCCGGGCAGGCGGACATTGTGGTCATCACTGCTGGGGCTAAGCAGAAGACTGGTATGTGATACTTGGTTAGACCGACAAGGTGTTGATGCGAAACAAGTAGGCATCCTTTTAGCATTGCTAAGATTGAACAGGTGAATCGCGACTCTCTCTGCTATCGAGGAACTTGCATATTCTGGAATCGATATTCTCGTCCATGGCGCCCATTTCGCCACATACCGTCTTACTCCTTGTCGCCAATCCAGTGGACATCCTCACTTACTTTGCACGCAAGTTATCCGGCCTACCAGAATCTCAAGTCCTGGGAACAGGAACCAGTCTGGACTCTGCACGCCTTCGTGGAATTCTTGCGGAGAAAGCAGAGGTTGCGCCGAACAGTGTCGATGCATTTGTGCTGGGAGAGCATGGTGACAGCCAGTTCGTATGTATTTCTGAATGTTGTGACCATATTCCTAAATTACGAGAAAAGATGTCACATTGATTGGGCAAGGCTAATATCACGAATAACAGATTGCATGGTCCAGTGCCTCGATCGGCACAACCCCTCTCGCCCTCGCCCTTCCAAGTCAACTAACCCCCGACTTCAAAGCTTCCATCTCCGCACATACGCGTGGCGCAGCGGGAGCTATTATCGCCGCCAAAGGCTGCACTTCCTACGGCATCGGTAATATTGCGGCGAGTATTTGCAAATACATCTTGTTTGACTCACGGAGCGTACGGCCGTTGTCGTTTTACCAACCGGAACTTGGATGTTGTTTGTCGATGCCAGCGATTGTAGGAAGGAAGGGTATCATCAGAGCTATGCCGATACAGCTGGATGACTCCGAGAGAGGTGAGCTGGAGAGGTGTGCCGAGGGTTTGAGAGGTGTCATCGCGGGAGCAGAGAAGGAACTGAGCGCGGATAAGGAGCTGGAGAAGGCGTTGGCTAGTGACTACGGATCGTAGGAGCACCAAGGAATTCGGCCTGGACACACAGATATCACAAATTGATGATAAGCTTTAGGCATTGTCAATCATATACATAAACCATGGCGTTTATATACCAGCAACTCACAAGTATGCATCGTCTCTACCACTTGTGCTTCACCTCATCCTCTAACGGCAAAGTATGCTTCTGCAACTTCTTCGCCACGCTGTCCGCCTCCTTCCACACCCTTAGCAGATTCCCACCTGCAATCTTAGCCGCATCCTTGTCACTAACCCCCTGGCGCAGAAGCTCGGTGATTAGATTAGGAAATTTTGAAACATCTTCCAACCCCTCCGGCGTCGTCTCGATGCCATCGTAGTCCGTTCCAATTCCAACATGGTCATACCCAATCAATTCACCAATATACCTGATGTGTCTGACAACCTGCGCCAGTGTGTTGTTCGCTGGCACGTATTCCGGAAAGTCCGTTGGAGATTTGCCAGGAATACAGGAGATGAAGTCTGGGTTGAAGTTTACCATGACGACTGAGTTGCGCTGCTTGACCAGCTGCAGTATATCGTCTGGAACATTCCTGGGATGGGGGCAAATTGCGTGTGCGGAGCTGTGGCTGAAGATTGGCGGTGCAAGACTACCAGTCCAATTTCCTGCGCTGCCATCGGGTTTGCCGACCAGTACGTCGCGCATGGTGTCTTGACTGACGTGTGCGAGATCAACCAGCATACCCAGACGATTCATTTCTTTCACCAAATTCCTCCCATCAGGACTGAGGCCGTGCCAGAATGGTGTGGCGATGTGAGCAGAGAAATCCGAGCCGGTCTCAATAGCGGCGTCGGCGTACTTGTTGTGGCAATTCCAAGTCAGAGTCGCATAGCGGACGCCGAGCTGGTGGTAGAGACGGAGGGTAGAAATGGAGTTGCCGATTTGATGGAGACCCTCAATTGCAGCAGGGGCGATGAAGGAGCCGGAGTTAAAGGCGGCGAGGGCGGCAGAATGGTCTTTCGGCGGGGTGAAGTACTTTGGATAGGATTGCCCTAGCCGGTGGAAGAGGTCAAGCTGGCTGAGTGTGGATTCAACGACTTGTAGTTGTCAGTGCATGATGCCGCATTGAATGGAGACCAAGCTTGGACGCACTGTCGTGGTACCTTTCATCGCTGAAATTCGTTCCATCGCCCAATGGACATGGCCAAAATGCACTCCAGAATGCACCCCCCTGCAGACCCTTATTCAAACGGGGAATGTCGACATGCTGAGCAAGTCCTCCGTGTTGGAACTTGTCGGCAAAGTCATTGTCGTAGATGTGGTTCTGGTATTTGCTGGTGATGAAAATCATCAAGTCATTGTGTCCGTCTGACACATATCAGCCAGCTCCAATCACGGATTCAATGAATAAGACTATACCAATGAGTGGGTTATGCTTCAAGATCTTTGCTGCTCGCTCCTCAATGGTAAGATGCTTTCGGCACTGGTGAAGAGGTCTAGGATCGGCTCTCGCGATTTGCAAGATGCGACATAGCATGATCAACACAACGACCGCGGCGATGGTCCTGGTGAGGGTATGTGCATGCCGGGGAGTCTTTTCACCTGCCGCTGTGTGCTGGTCCTCGTTGTGGACATGGTCGTCGTCGCTGTGGTGACATGTCTCTGCCTGCTCTTCATCGAGGCAAGCAGCTCCAAACTTGTTCTCGTCGTGAAAGGGCACGAAGCCCACGCCATCAAGCTCGTCTCTGTATTTCTCCATGATCAACACCATTGACGAAGACGGAAGATGGTACTCGTTGGGCCGAGGGCGTCCTTACACATCAAGGGCCTTGGCACAGCCCGGCGGAGATAAGCCCACCCGGAGTCTGCCATTCTGCACCAACCACCACAAACATGGCCATCTTGTCAGCCAGCGCCATGATTCGCAGCATATCGCTGTTCCACGTCACCCTCGCCGCGCTGCTTCTCAAAAGCCCCGCCACGATCGCAAGACAAGGCATCGTGTCGGTCCTGGGACAGTCGATGCAGCTCGTACGCATCTCTCCTGTCTTGACAAACTCGACCATGTTGCTGAGATAACCTAGCCCACTCCGCGCGACTTCAACACCCCGACGGCCGCCACCGCTTTCCTCGCCGTCCTCTTCGCCTTCATCGCGCTGACCGACTTGACCGCGCTGTCCCTCTCCGATGAAGTCTACGACCAGTTCTGGGGCGTGCAGACACCCGTGCGGCTGGTGTTCCTGTTCGCTCTTACGGGCTATGCATACGTTTCCAAGGAGGGCGGCATGTTCGCACCCAGGACGCAAGACTATGCCATGAGCTCGGGTGCTGGTCTCAGCAACAGCGTCGTCTTTACCTGGGCCTTCCTTGAATTGGTCACGTGGTTTTTTGTGCGTTTGCAAAGGGTGAATCCATCTAGTGCGACAACAAAGGTGCTGACTGGGTACAGGTGTATACATCGCTGCGCCAGGAGAAGCAGGAGAAGCTCAACAAGATCATTGAGCAGCGCAAGGACGAGGAGAAGGATCGGTTGTAGCACATCGTTGCAGATCCTACGCCCATTTCAAGGCACAACCTGGATGATGCGCTCCATTGTTATACGCTCCATTACATGTCAACGGCTTTGGCCCGCTCTTCACTTGGACATCGGTGGAGCAATTGGAATCAATTTCAATCATGTCATTCATGAAATCCTACTGGATGCAACATCACAGTCCATGTTGTTGAACGCTAACCCAAACGCCGAAGATAGCCAGACCCGTTTCTGCCACTCCGCACAGCAGTGCGCTCAGCTTACGAGCAACTCGGGCACGGTATCTCGATCCCCTCAATGACCATTGGCTTGCTGTATTCACTCGACACGTTCTCCATCCCCACATCCACACCCTTGACACTCCCCGTCTCACTTGCTGTCTCACTGCCCAATGCACTATCACCCCTACGTCGTCGCTCCTCGGTCTCTTCCTCAATGTACGCATACTCGTTCCTCCACTCACACAGCATCTTGCTCGTTACGTTGCTGCCGCCGCACAGTACAACGACGACCTTATCGTCTGGTCGCACCGGCCTGCCGAGCGCCTTCTCCAACCGCCCGTCGTAGCAGAGAGCGACGTTGATACCGCAGGCTAGTTCAACCATGATACGTTCGTCATCTGCGAGACGCCAACATCCCATTGCCGCCTCGGCGTCCGGGAGCACAACACTGCGCACATTGCTCCGTTGCGCATACTTGAACGTTGCGTCTGTGACTCTTGCGCACCCGAGGCTGGTGGCTTGTGACGTGATCTTATCGAGGGTAACCACCTCACGTGCCTGCAGAGAAGCAGCGAGAGACTCCGCGCCCGCGGTCTCCATGGCGAGGATGGTGGGCGAGTACATGTCCAGTTCGTCCATGGCCTGACAGATGCCATTGATGAGGCCGCCACCGCCAACCGAGCAGATGATGACGTCGGGCGCGGAGCCAGGGAGCTGAGAAGCGATTTCATGCATGACGGTAGAGTTCCCTTGCCAGATGTCTGGGTGGTCGAAAGGAGGACAGTAAATGGTCTCTGTCTGGGCCTGGAGTGTGTGTTAGCACACCATTTCAAAGCTGATTACGTTGAGATATGTGAGTGGGTAGACTCACGTAGGGCATAACATGTTCCCTGAGATACGTGTCCGCGTTCTTCCACGCTGCGCCGTGTTGGATGACTTCATAAGCACCAGCAGCCCTGAGCTTGGCCACCATCAATGGTGCTGTTGCGGTAGGAACGACAACTGTGCAGTTCAACCCTAGGGCTCGAGCAGAGTGCACGGCCGCAAGACCGGCATTGCCTCCACTGGACGCGAAGATGTGAGGCCGGGAGCCTTGGGGTAGCTCTTCAAGGCGACGGAGGATGTAGTTGCCAATGCCTCTTTTGAACGGTTAGACTTTGTCGTGACATGCGTGCGAGCTTCGTGAACGTACCTTGACTTGAACGATCCGGAAGGCTGGAGGGTCTCCAGCTTGAGAAAGACTCTGCTTCTACGATTTAGAACTCCCTCATCTTCGAGCGAATCATGTTAAATAGGAAAGATTGGAAAGGGCAAGTCAGTGAATAGAAAGTATGACCGTACCATCCCGCAGCTTCAGAGAGCGCGTAAGACTCTCTCAATGGAGTCTGCACCCATGGCGTTTGCTGAGCCACCTCAGTGTTGTATGTGACGGTCATGATGAATATAAATATACTTTTGGGTATCACAAAAAGAGTTTGGGAAAAAGTGATAAGAGCAAGACACTGTATTGAATGTCGAGCTGCTTGACTTTGAACAACCAAAAGATAAGAGAAGACGTGCTTTTATCTCTACCACATGAGTCTTATCTGCTCCGCACGCACCCGTTGATCCAGATACCATATGCTGAAGTCAGAGGGGTAGCGAAAATAATCGAGTCGCACCGAATACCAGTTACCTAGTATTGATTACCCTATAGACTGCACGGATTACCCTATACCTTCTCGATAAGAGCTAAGCGAGCGTTGCATCCGCAGGATGACACAAGTATGAGGACGCTACCAGAGACCGTGTCCTCAGGGTTGACATTGCCCAAAGCGGTTATCCACGGCGGTGACTTTTAGTTCGCATTTTGCCAAGTTCTGCCGCCTTCGTGAGCATGTTCTTGGCGCCGCCATGCCTATCGGAAGAGCCATATCAGTTACAAGCGCTTGTTTAGATACAGGACCTTGATCCATTCAACCGCTTTCGAGGATAGTTCGGAACAACGGCGTGAACGCGTCAGGCTTGGAGATCAGATCCTGGGAAGAAGCTTTCGGATTGCGGGGACGGCGGTGAACGATCCCCGACGGGACGGGAAACTCGCATCAGGTGGAGTAAATGACACAGCTCCTCTCGAATCCCCGGGTCAGGAATGTACTTTGAGAATTGACACTGTTTCCGGTTTGTTCGCATCGCCTGCAGTTCCGTACGAGGGTATTCGCAACAAGAGACGCAGATCCGCAAAAGTTATCATAGGACCTTACTAAACACCAACCGGGTATCTCCATGCAATCAGCGATCCTCAGGAAGTTCCGAACAATTTACTAGGCAGTGACATCTGCAGCGACTTTTGGATGATCCAGCAGGCCTTTTCTGAAGTTCCAGTAGTTGGCTCGGATGGGATCATACTTTGTCGCTAACAGATCCAAGGCCTTCTTAGCGTTCTCCTTGCCGTTTTCTTCCTCTGCATATATATCGGCGAGGAGATCGAGGGCATGGCTGGAATACACCTCTTCCGGCTTCTGCACATCAGCAAACTCCAAGGCAAAGTCCTTGAGGGTCGATTTGGGGAGCCCAGCTGCGCGAACGATACCCAGGACGTAATTCCATGGACTCTGGTTCTGTGGTGCCTTGCGTATAGCTGTCTTGGTGTATCTGAACATGTACCGTCAGCATCATGGCACGTGAAGGCTCACCAATAGCATAGACATACTCAATCTCCCGCTGAACAATGTCCTCAGTTGGCTTCCCCTGGCGACCTTCGACCACTAGATAATAACGGTGGTTCCAAGCCGAGTTATTCCGTACATCCTCCTCGATCATGCCGTGCGTCCACTCGAGCTCCTCTGGCTTATCAAACAGATGGAAGCGCTTGACAAGCCACTGCCTGTAGCTCCACACGTGATAGTTTTTCGAGTCTTGCTCCAGCATCTGGCTTATAAAGTCGGCTTCGCCCTCTGGCGAGCCAAGAGCATCGATGATGGTCTGTCGGTGATGCCATATCTGGTAATTCTTGAGGTGCTTCAGCGCCGTGGGGTTGAGCCATGCAATCTCGTCCTGCAACGACCTGCCGATTTCAGAAACAGTCTTGGCGCGATACAGCCTGCACAAGGTTAGCGATGGTGTGTGTGGGTGTGGTGACAGTCTGCCACAGGGCTCTCCCGAGCCACCTCCGCAACCTCCGCCGAGCGGGGACACACGTACCACACCGTGTAATGCGCGGGGTTCATGCTGATGATGTGCTCGGTGAGCCCCAGCACTCTTTCGCTGAACTCGTTTTTGGCCATGACGGCGCGCAGATAGCCCATGGCCTCGCTGTATTCGTCCGTGTAGGCAATGGCTGCCAGTGGATGCAGCCCGCCATCGTCCTGGGGCAGCGGCTCAATGTCCGCCCAGGCCTCGTCGTCGTGATACGTTATAGGCATGTGGTCGTCCTCCCAGACGTCGTCTTGGCTGTTGTCTGGTGGGGTTGGCAGAGCCCTTTGCAAATAGTTGGGGAGCAGTGCGCGCAGCCACAGGGTTGACGGGCGAAAGAGCGCTGCGAGCCAGCTGCGAACCAAGTCCATGGTGGGGAACTCGAAAGTCGCGTTACCTGAGCCTCGCTGCTTGGCGAACACTGCGCTTTTGAGTCCCAGCACCGAACAATAGCAAGCACCACACGCTCTACTTGCGGCTACCGCCTTTGTAAGGGATTCCTTGCATTCAACACCAAGCAGGGGAAGATGACATCATGTGCCACAGCTGATTCACATGCTTTTCATACAACAAGTCGCTCAACACATCACTTGTCACTCTCTCCAGACGTACGTGCACCATCAGCACCATTATCACCCAACATGCCGTCGTCGATAGCCTCCTATCGTTCGCACTTCCAGATCAGTGGATTGCTATCACAGAAACGCGTCGTAGACCCTGACGTCCCAAAGCATACGTCTAGTGCGCACGCACATATCATCATCTCCTCCAACCCTTTTGACATGTGTAGACGCCTCTGCCCCGTTTTACTCATCCCCCCGTGCCCATTTCCAGGCCAATCAGTATGATAGTACAGTTGATAAGAACATCAGCCAGTCGCAATGCCAAGATGCATGCCTCTCCGCCAGCCCGCTCATGCACCACTGCCGCAGCTGAAAAAAAAAGAGCGCAGATGAGTACCCACCTTGATCTTGCCATTGACACGATTGCTAAAAAAAATGGCGGTCCTCGCAACATCATCGTACTCGAATATTGTGACAAATCTGAGGATGTGTAAGACAATGCACTGATTAAGACGCCGTGTTTCCATGCAAGCCACTCAACACAAGAAGGGCCAGAGGCCAAGAAGTTTTTGAGTGTTGAAAACAAGGGCGCCGGAGTGATGTATGGAAATGCTGAATAGTTGAATAGAGGTTCGCAAGGTAAGATATTCGTGCAAAGGCTTAGTTGAGGAAGCCCTTGCAGCCGATGGAACCACAGAGACAGGGAATCCGGTCGGTGGCGTCTATCTCGCGCTCGAACTTGTAGTCATAAGTGAGCTCTTCATCTAATGTCTGGTTAGTAAAGTGCTTTGTAAGCTCGAGAAATATAAAGACGTACCTTGGCTGATGTCCCGAAGAGCATAGATGACGATACGCTTCGAAGTATCCACGCGGATGATCTTGGCAGTGCAGTTGGGGGTACAACTGTGGTTGATAAATCGAGCAATACCACCCATCTTAGTCGCATCAATGACAGTATCCTCGTCAATGCGGAAGAGATAACTCGATCCAACACCCTGCTGGTCGTACTTGGCTTCACGCAAATCGGCGACGCGCTGGCGGACCTTCTCACCCACATACTCAATGATCATGTCGTTGGCTGCAATGTTCTCTTCTGCATACAGACCCCAGTTGTGGATAGCAGACCGGTCGAATTTGACGAGCTTCTTTCGCTTCTTAAGTTGGTTGAAGCGCAAAGCATCCCCGTCTGCACCAGACAGATTCTTTGAGATATTGATATCGTTGACCATACGACGGTTGTTTGCACGATTGGCACGCGAGTTGGCGGTGGATGTCTTGTTGGATCCAGTGGTGAACTTGAAGCCCTCTACTGAGATGACACTTCGCTCTTCCTGTTTGGCTCGGCGCTGGCGCTCTTCTCGCTCCTCCTGGACACGAATGCGATGTGGCAAGTATTTCGACTTCTCCGCCTCTCGAATCTTCTTGACACCTTCGGTCCTGGCGGAGCCCGTAGAATTGGGGACGTAATACCCCTTGATCTTGGTCTCTGAGCGAGAGACGCCTTCTTCGCCGCTGGGTCGATTAAGGTGCTTGATTGACTTCTGCTTCCAGGCCCAGGTCTGAGCATCTCCAATTTTGGCGGCTGGGGTAGATGCCAATGCTGACTTGAGGTATTTGAGATCCTCTTCATCTTTGACCATGTGCTGCCATCCATCAATATCCATTACTACGCTCAAGTCGTCTTCAACAGTCTTGCGAGGAATATCGGAGGAGACACCCCAGTTCACAGAAGTACGATCGTCCTCTTCAGGCGTCTCCTCAGTGACTATCTCTTCAAGAATCGGCTCGTCTTCTTTGGTCTCCCTAGGTTCTTCCTCTGTTGATCTCGCAAGTTCCGTGACCTCAGCCTTTGCAGCCTTGGCCTCTTCGTCGAGCTGCTTCTTCGTCTTCTTTTTCGGCTTAGTCGTAGCTTGCTTCTTTTTGAGCGACTTAAGCGTCTCAGGAAGTTCGGTCGTCTCAATCGGTTTGAGAGCTTCGTCATCCTGTGTGATGACGACCTCAGGTTCAAGTTTGTCAACCGTGCTTGTTTCCACACCAAAGATTGCGTCTGCTTCTTGTTCAATCTTGCGTAGTCTCCTGAAGCCTTTCAGTGCTTTGTCAGCCTTCTTCCAAATTGGCGACGAGCGTGGAAGAATAGCAAGCACCTGTTCCAGCTCTTTCTCTGCCATTGTCTCTGGGTCCTTATGAATACAGTGAGCTAGCAGGCTTCTTGCGTGCGAATCGTCCATCTCTTCGTCACTATCCTCACCCCAGCCAGTCTCGATGCGACGTCTCTTTGCACGATGAGCTCTTGACGACTGTTCTTCTTCGTCGTCTACATCTGTCGATGGAGCGCGACTGATAGGTCGGCTCTCCTGCTCCTCTGTTGCCCGTGTCAACTCGCTTCGCCGCTCGTCATCCGACTCTTCTGGCTCAAACATTTCAATCATTTGGCGGTGAAGACCGCGGGCAATTTTGGGTTTGGGAGCAGATGCCTTCCTTCGTTCGTCCGCAAAAGCGTTCACGATTCGAGGCGGCTTCTTACCGCGTTGTCGACTTCCATCGTACGGCCCCGGTGCCCTCCGGCCTCGGCCAGCAAAGCCAGAGTTACGAGATCTTGGTGTCGCAGCCCCGAAAGCCTCCAGCCCAGGTGCCAAGAGTGCTGGTGGCCGTACATCGTCTTCCTTCCTTGGTGGTCCCGGAATATTTAGCTTTTGGCGCTTCTCCTTGTTCAAGTCAGGATCCAAGAATTCTAGGATCGCAGGCGCAGCTATTCGTGTTTTGATATCGCTGAGGACCTTGTCGTACAGCTCCTGCTTCATCGTTTCAAGGGCTGCCATGACAGGATCCAGCGAGTCTGCACGTTGTTTCTTCTCGAGCTCCAAATCCTCTGCTTCTTCCTGTTCTATCCGGTTTTCAATGGCTTTGCGCTTGTTGTCTGCCACCACACGTTCTGGACTAGGACTTCGCTCGTAGTCTGGATCGCCGTATTGATGGCATTCCATGTTCATGCAATAGGTGAACAGTGCCTGCATATGGCACTCGCGGTAGCATCGGACTGTCTCGTCCTCGCCCCGCTTGGACTCCTCAAATAGCACATAGTATCCAGTAGAGTCACATCGTACAGCTGACCAGCGAAACGCTCTCAGCCGCTTCTTGAGATGATCCACGGTCGTACTGAGAACTGGCACATAAGCGTGTGCTAAGAAGAGGTATGGCTTTCGCTTGAGTGTTGGCTTGATTGGCTCTTTTTCAATCAGATACGAAAGCGCTGCCTTTCGGGTCAAAGGTTCACGGGGCATTGGTATCGGCGGCCGGGCGCCTCTTCCGGATGGGCCCTTGGGTACATTTGCTGGCAGGTCGAAGTTCCCGGGAGTTGATGGAGCTACGCTTGTAGTTTTCGCGGCAAGTTTAGCTCGCAATCTTTCCTCCTCTTTCCGTGTCTGTTGTACCGCCAACTGCAGCAGCTTTGCACATCTTCGTCCTTCACGATCAGAATGAACTTTGATTGTTTGTTGCCCGATGCGCTGATTTGTGCCTTCACGCTCAGCGCGTTTTGCTGAAGTTGACGCCTTGATGCCTGTCACACCTCGGGCAGGTGCAGTGTCGCGGTACTTTACAAGACATATTCCAAGAGGGCTCCCGTTGTCAGGATGAACTTGGTTTCGAAGGGTTTCCACCTCGCCGTAAGTGGAAAAAAAGCCACGCAACTGGGCATCTGGTGTTAATGGGTCGAATCCAGTCGCGACTACCTGAGTTGCTGGGCCTGGGCCACATGAGATGCGTGGGTCGAACGGGTAGGGTTTTGCGACATAGGGCGCTAATCGCAGCTTCGACTTGGGCGCAGCCGGGCCAACCGTTTTTACAACATGGTTTCCGGTGGTGTAGCCAGCGATAGCCAGGCGTGGGTCTGGCGGTGGAGATGGGTCGCCCTGTAACACAAGTCAAGTTAGCCTTAGCGTCACAGGACGACCACATCTCAAGGTCCAGGTATAGCCTTCACGTACCTTGTCCAGTATGGCATTGTATTTCGCGGTCCTGCTCTGTTTCGCCTTCTTGTCGAGCTTCGGGTCGAGGAGAGGATCGTAGGTCAGGCGCTGACCCAGGACACCGTCTGCAGGGAAGACGGAGATGCGCGTCTCTGGCGGCGTGTTTACGGGCGTGATGGTGCTCGGGCCCATGGTCGCGGCAGTCGCGGGTGCTGGGTGAGCAGAGGCAGAGGCTGCGTGCATCGTCTCATACGAGGGTTTGGCAGGCCGCGGACTAGGCAGCTTGCCGGGCGGAGATGAGTCTGAGCTGGTCAATGGGGTGAGGGCGCTGAGGTTGGTGGTGTGGCCAGCGCGCGACATGGCGGAGGGTGCAGAGAAGGTGGAAGAGGCGTGCGTGGGCGTAGAGCCGGCCGAGTCAATGTCGCTTAGCAGCTCCTGAGGCTGCTGCGCATCGTTGGAGGGCGACGGTAGAGGTAGCGGGTTGCTCGCCCTGGGCCTGCGCGCGTCTCGGCCCGCTCTTGGCGCAGTGGCCGCCGCCTTCGACGACGACGGGAAGGGCAGGTGGGCGCGCTGCGAAGCTGCCCGTCGCAGTGTCCGGGCGGTCCTCTCGCCGCGTCTGTTCCGGGACATGGGCTCAGTGCCAGAACCCGCGTCTGATGGCTCTGCCGCAGAGGCGCTTGCGCACACCGAAAATGCCGTCGTGTTAGCGGGTCGTCGCCTGCGCCATCACTGTGCGGCTCGAGGCAAGTAGGCGGCAGCTCGACGGCGCTGCAGACAGAGGCAAGATGCAGCCAAACGCGCGCACACGCGGTCAAGACGTGTCAGGCCCTGCAACCGCGGCTGGTGAGCGTGCGGAGGGGGGAGGCGAGATGGGCGAGATGGGCGAACAGCGGGCGGCGGGCGGCGGTGTGCACGCGCAGGCAGGGCTGGTCTGGAGGGGGGATGGCGGCCGTCGAGGAATGCGAGGTCGTAGGTGAGGTCGGGGATGCGCTCGGACGGCTGGCTTGGCTCGAAGAAATAGGAGGCCAGCGCCCACCCAACGAAACCACGCTCTCTACGCTCTCACTCTGCTGCTCGAGGCCACGCTTC
The DNA here is from genome assembly GCA_025504975.1 of Plenodomus lindquistii. NCBI lineage: Eukaryota > Fungi > Ascomycota > Dothideomycetes > Pleosporales > Leptosphaeriaceae > Plenodomus > Plenodomus lindquistii. The sequence continues at coordinate 1,089,549 of JANUWI010000008.1, forward strand.
GCTTCACGTCCACGCGCCGAGGTCGCGCAATCTCCCAGCACACTTTGACACGATGCACGCTCTGACCGCTGGGCAACGTACACATGTAGTATCGCCCATGCCATGCGCAATCAAGGTCGACATTGCACTTGCGCCCTAGCTCGCCAGCCGCCGGCGTCATCACTATCGCATGCCCCATTGCGCCCGTTGCAGCAACGTACGCTTGACATGGCGATTTACATCTATACCAAAAGGTCACGGCATGCTGCAGCAATTGGCCACGTTTGACTGCACCTCGTCACAGTTGAAGCGCACCTCACGTGGGCACGTGGTAGACTCCCGACCTCGGCTTGGGCAGGCTTCAGACAGGGTCACTTTTTTTCGCATCAGCACTGCCTTGCTTCGTTCGTCCTGCCAAACCGTGCTTCCGAGGCATCCTCACTCGCTGCACCATGATATACAGGCGCCATCACGGGTCACGCTCCTACCAAGATGCACACGGATCCGTCATCACACTTGTTCGAGTGAAGTGCCATTTGCATCGCACATGTTCATCCTCCGTATCTGTCTTCTTTGGACGCACCAAACCCCTCTAATCAACAAACTTGCCATCGACCCAGCCCCTCCTCTTGACCCCCAACTCCACCGCCGCATTGCCCCAGTCCGTCCCATGGTTATGTCCCTCATTACCACTCTTCCCCCCGATTCCCGCCCTCATCAACCCTTGCTCATCGCTCAATAGCGTCAACAGCCCAAAAATAACGGGCACATTGTTATCCAGCTGCAATCGCATGAGCCCATGGCTTACGGCATCGGAGATGTATTCAAAGTGCATCGTCTCGCCCTTGATCAACACGCCAATTGCGATTATAGCGTCGAACGGGGACGTAGAAGTCTTTGAGGCGGTCGAGGGTATGGAGGGGGAGAGCGACGTGAGATCGGAGGTTGAGCCTAGGAGGTCGGCTGCTGCACCCACGATGCCGGTCGAGGACGACTGGACTTGGGAGGCCGAGTAGAGCCTACAGGGCGCATTGTCAGTATCGTAGTACCATTTAGAAAAGGGCTCATTGAGCTGGATGGACATACTGCTTCACGGCGTATGGCAATTCGTAGCTTCCTGGTACGCTCTGTATGACAAGGTTGTCCTCCTTCACGCCTGCCTGCGCAAGCGCCTTCTTGGTACCGTCGAGAAGCGCATCGATTATCTTCGTGTTCCACCGCGCGTGGATAATTCCGATTCGTAGGCCAGAGCCTGGAGAGTATGAGCTGGCGCCTTCAAGTGGGGTGTTGGTGGGGGGGTGGTGTCTTACCATCGTAGGTCTTTGGTGCGCCGGGGCCTTTGAGAGTGGTCATTTTGAGATTTTGCGCGACGACTCTAATCCTGATGGCGTGTATCTGGAGCGTTGAATGTACCAGTGGTGTGGGGTTTTTTGCTTGGGCGGCTGGAGAATGCAGGAACAGCTACCCAGAGCTGCCCCGCAAGCGGTATGCAGGGATTCCACCTCCAATATGGAGTCATCGTCCAGGGTCCCGAAACACCAAACCGTTGATCGCCATCTCAGTTAGAGTAGATTCAGTCGGCACAATGGACGCATTTGTTTAAAGTAATGTTTCATCATTGCAGACTTCGCCAAGGCAAGCCTGCATCCAATGGCGGCAACATCTGCTCGCTTCTGCCTACATTGCCATAAATCCATGACCATACATGAGCTGCATTCCAGAGCTTTCCTTCGTAAATAATCAATAACACCGAGCAATGTTCCAATCTCGTTCGAGGAGATCCATTCTAAATCGTACAGCCCATCATCTACTCTACAGTAACAGACTTGGCAAGATTACGAGGCATGTCAACGTTGAGGCCCTCAGCAACGGCCATCCAGTAAGCCATAAGCTGGAGAGGGATAACGTTGATCAAGCCTTGCAAGCAATCGACGTTGCTGGGTACCTCGATCTTGTCGGTCTTGTCGGTAGGAAACTCGGGGTCATTCTCGTTGCAGATGATGATTGGGCGTCCGCTACGAGCAATGACCTGCTGGTAAGCGTTGAGTGATTTGGCAAAAATCTCGTCACGGGTGAGGATCATGACGATGGGGAGGTTCTCGTCAACAAGAGCCAAGACACCGTGCTTGAGCTCACCAGACATGACAGCCTCGCAATGGAGGTACGAGATCTCCTTGATCTTAAGAGCACCTTCAAGAGCGGTGGCGTGCTGAGAGCCACGGCCGAGAAGCAACAAGCTCTTCTGGTTCTTGAAGCGCTCACAGAGTTTCTTGATGGGCTGGTCGAGCTTCAGCACCTCCTTGAATTGCTCTGAGATCTTTGTGAGACCCTCCATGATCTCGGCGCGCCTCTGCTGCTTGGACGCACGGTCCTCGCTGAGCGAAAGCGCAAACATGACCATGCAAACGAACTGGGAGGTGTACGCCTTGGTGGAGGCAACACCGATTTCAGGACCGGCGTTGATGTGGACACCGCAGTGGGTGAGGAGGGAGATGGAGGAACCGACGTTGTTGACAATGCCAACAGTCAAGGCACCACGCTCCAAGCAGTAGCGCAGAGCCATGAGCGAGTCAGCAGTCTCACCAGATTGAGAAACGAAGACGCAGGTATCGTCGCGGAAGACAGGTGCTTGACGATCCAAGAAATCAGAGGCCAACTCGACCGCGATGGGGATCTCGGTGAGCTCCTCAAAGATACCACGGACAGCCATGCAGGAGTGATAGGATGTACCGCAAGCGATGAAGATGATTCTTCGGCATCGCCTGATTGTGGAGAGGTATTGACGGAGACCACCAAGGGTGACGGTCTTATTGACAGCATCGAGACGTCCACGCATGGCGTTGACAACGGACTCGGGCTGCTCAAAGATCTCCTTCTGCATGAAGTGGTCGAAGCGGCCCTTCATGATCTCCTGAAGCTGAATCTCTAGAGTCTGGATGGTACGGACGTTGGACGATCCATCATCCTTGTGCAGGCGATGAATGTTCAACGAGCCCTCATGAATGTGTGCAATGTCATCGTCCTCAAGGTACAGGACCTTCTTCGTGTGCTCGACGATGGAGGAGGGGTCGGATGAGAGGAAGAACTCGGTCGGCATTGGGACACCATCGTCGGAAAGGAAGGCGCGCGATTGAGAGCGGTGAAGGAGGGACTTGTCGGGAGGAGCGAGAAGAGTGTTACCCTTCTTGAGGGCAACGTTGTGTGAGGCGCTCTCGGCAGGGAGCGCACCACCCTCGTCGTTGTACTCAACATCGACAAAGTCAACCTTCATCTTCTTCTCTGTTCGCACGCCAATGACGAGCGGGGAACCCTTGCGGGCAGCCACGACCTCATGGGGAAAGTGGACTGACTTGAGGAGAAGACCAAAGGCTCCCTGAAGCTCCTTGATGACAGCCTTGACAAGGCTGGGGAAGCTCAGATCGGGGTGCTCGCTGTAAATGTACTTTGTGAGCTTGGCGATGGCCTCTGTGTCAGTCTCGGTCTCAAACCTGAAGCCCTTGCCCTCGAGGAGGACCTTGAGCTCCTTGTAGTTTGTGATGATACCATTGTGGACGACGGAGAACTCCCAGGTGGGGTCAGACCTAGTTGTGGCGAGTTAGCGATGGTTGGATGGAGCGAGACGCCAATTGAGGGGAGCTCGTTGTCCTCAACAATAGGCTCCCGGGCGAGATTGTGACATACCTGTGAGGATGGCAGTTTACGCGCGATGGTGGACCGTGAGTGGCCCATCGGGTGTGTGCAATACCGGCGTGCGAGTCGAAGACCTTGGTCAGATCAAAGTTCTGCTCCTCGACAAGCTTCTTCAATGACGCAACCTTGCCGACCTCCTTGACGGCAAAGACCTCGTTCTTCTTGTCTCCGTCGATGGCGAGACCGGCCGAATCGTAACCGCGGTACTCTAGGCGCTGCAGACCTGTGGGAAGGAGCCGTTAGCAGCTGTTGCTAAAGCCCCACTAGAGCTCAGCAGACCCATGGAAGGAGCGACCGAGCGGTGCAGAACGCGAACGTACCATTGATCAATGTGTCGAGAATGTACTTCCTGTCCTTCTCCACCAGGTAGTTGATATAACCGAAGATACCGCTGGGGCATTGTTGTCAGCCTTTGTAGCGGTGCGTTCATTTTGATGGTGTCATTGCGCAGCGGGGCAGGCAACTTACCACATGGCGAAGGGAACGAGTGGACTGTGTTGAGCGTAAGAGGGCAGCGAGGGTCAATTGGGGGGACGCAGTTGATGGCGTTAAAAAGGGTATAGGTCGATGTGAAGGGCAGATGATGTGAGAAGAGCAAAAGGCGGTGTTGGTGTTTGACTTTATATATCTTTCAGGCCAAGCACCCCAACGTCGCCCTCTCCACTCTTCTCCTCCGCTAGCTGCAGTCGCTCGCCAAAGCAGCCATACGCAGGCGCCAGTGGCGTCGTCTCAACCACCCTTGAATCTCTACTTACTTTCCGTATCCACTCCATGCTCTCGCATGCGCACGTACAGCATGCTCATTCCCAGTCTCTGCAACCTCCCGCTCCCCTATTCCGTCATGATGTTCTGGGGAACGACCCTCGCCCGCCAATCGCGGCGCCCGTTGGTTGTACATACTTGCCCTGATCGCCCGCTATCGTTCGTTTCAGGGACCAGAAGGCGCAGCAGCTCGAAATAGCAACACTAAGCTATTTTCTCTACTATTTTCTATAAACCCACGCGTGAAGTCTCTGTTCACGATGCTACTCCGAGGCAGCTAGCGACTCGTGTTGTGACAGCCGCCGCCACCTCCATGGTGGTGAGCAACATGTTCATGGGGTACAGCTGCGTATCTGAGACGAATATCACCGGTTCAGCCATGTGAAGGCTTGCGTCTGACGGGTGACACAACCAAGCCATGTATGCGCCATCTGGTCTTCCCGCGTCATATTGCACGCATCGCATAAACAAGCACGGTAAGGAAGCATAGTGCGGTCGTGTACACTACTCTACATACTGCACGCAGTGCACAATGTACATGCGTCCCCATAAACGGCAGGAATTGTCATGATGCGCTGCAAGCGGCCTTTTGCCCAACTTTGCCCGTTATCAGACGATGAGGAACAATGAAGCTTTTCGCTGTTCACGCTTAACTCTCACGCAAGTAGCGGTGCAAACGGCAGCCAAGGTGCAGTGGCTTGCTTGTACATGTTAGCTGTGTCTTCGTTATCTACGTATGGGTCATCATGCCTGGTCCAGCTGAGACTTTGGGCGTGCAGCTTGGACATGACTTTGCAGCTCAACGGTAAGAATCCTCGTTGCCTGAAGCACCTTGGTCTGTCCACAGAAGCTTACTCTAGAGTAGTCTCCCGCTACAGCTTGTGGGTTCAGCTCCGAGGAGGCGAACCAGCGTACAATCTGCATAGTGTGTTGACTACATCGTACGTCAGAGCGTCGGCCAATACCTTGACCGCCGAAGAATAGTTGTAAATACGAGAGTCGCGCTACTGCGGCGCCCTTGTCGTCAGCCGATGGCTGGTTCAGCCTCGCGATGGATCTTGCCATCAGACCAAATATGGTGTCTTTGCGCCCTGCATGTATATATATTCCGAGGACATCATGCAAAGTGCGCCACATAGAGTACAAAATGCTTAGTGCCGATTCATAGCGCGTCTAAACACAAGGTCGCGCATGTCCGATACGGCTTTTGCTCAATAGTCTCACAAACGTTGTTATGCTCGGCGATGCTAACTGCTGTCAGTCGCGAGGCGAGTAGACGTGTGGGTGCAATGACCCCACTCATCAATATTGATGACAGTACCCAAAGGTGTTCAATCACCAACGAAGAGGTGAATGGAATTAGTAGTGTAGCTTCCATTACCCAAAACTATCATTTCCCCATTGTTGTCCCAAGATGCGTTGCGTTACTGCTCTAGTTGCGCTGGCGCGCGTATCTATAATTTCACATTGTTTGTTGTTGTCTTGTACGCCAATCACTCTGCCGCTATGATACCTCGATTGGACATGGTGTCATGTGATATGCACATTCGGCGTTTAACGACCATCGCAATAACCAGGAGCCTTGGGGGCGCCGCCGTAGATCCAACTCTGCACAGTGAGCGATGTAGTGTAAACCATACCAACCGCGCCAATAATGCATAGGAGAACATCAAGTGCGCGTGCATACGTGGTTCGAGCGCATGCTCTGTAGTGAAGTAGTGGCTAGGTCAAGGTCAGTTTTTCTCCCGTTCAGAGAGCAGAAGGGTGCTTACGGGATAGATGAAGACCAGTGGGATGCACGCAAAACTGCCGACAAGACTGACAAATTTGTCAAGGTCGCCCGCACCAGCCCACGCAAGACACGCGCACACCAAGACCATGAAAAAGCGGAAGAAGTTCTTCTTCCATTTGACGTACGGGTTGTACTTGCCCGTGCGACTGAAAAGTTGCTGGCTTGTGATCTCAATGGCGGGATAGATCTGCAATGGAGTCGAGAGCAGGATTGCAAGCGAGTAAATAAATTGAACACCGTTGACGAATTTGTTGTCCTGCGGCATGTTGAGGAGAACAACCGTCTTGGTCTTTGAACCAAACGCTGCATAAGATAATGCTCCAGCGCTGAGGAAAATGACGGTGATGATGATCATAACACCTCCAAGAACTTTGGGGAACTTTTTGGGATCCTTCATACCTGTCTGAATGGGTATGATCAGTCCAATTCCCTCAAAGGTGAAGATTGCAGTGCCAATGAAGAGCGTCCAGTCCTTGGAGTTGAAGTTGACGACATCAGAGATACCTCCTTGGTTGACAATGGTGAACAGATCGTAGTAATATAGGTACACCAGACCCATGAGGATGAAGAGATCTGCTACTAGCGCGAGTTTCTGGATGTTGTTGATGTTGCGATAAAGCGAGATGGGTAGGAATATGATCATCTGCATCATGATCAAGTACTTGATGTCGATGTAGGTTCTGCAGTTGGACACTGCTAGTACGAAAGCTTGCAGGTTCTCAGAAACGAACACAATATACGCCGATGAGAAACCGACTTGCGAGATAACGAGTGAAAAATTGATCAGGTTGCGCATCCAATCACCATACAGATGGAAGCCCATGTCACCGAACGAATGCTCAACGACTAGCCTAGTGGACACGAGCAAGACGAAGCAGGTGTACGATAAGCCAGCCACACCAAGGAGGACAAGGTTCGAGAAAAGCATGCCGCCGTTCAGAAAAGCCCTAGGGAGGAACAGTACGCCAGTGCCAACGAAGGACTTGAGGAGTAGCATGGCAGCACCGGTGGGAGTGCCAGTTCCAGTCTTCTTTGGTTTGCGCTTTCTCCGCTTGCCAGGGGTGAGCAGGGCACTGGACTCGCCATACTCGCGGGCCTCGTCTTCAGAGTGTACTCCGGAGTCCAATGCATCCGAAGAGAAGTATTCGTCAGGACCCAAAACCTCGTCGTCCTCTTCCAGCGACTCACCCGCGAAGTGGCCGTAGAGAGTCAGGAACTCTAGGAAGTTGCTGGTGAAGACTTGGGGTTGGGGACGGGGCTGGCGAAGTGTGCCGTAGCCGGATGGGCCAGGTGCCGGCGAAGGACTGCCAGCCACTCTGCGTATGTAATTGCGGCGAAACCCTCCAGGCTGCCTGATGGAATCGATGTCGAGCACTTCGTCTTCGGGGCGTTTGCGTGACCCGTGGAAGCTCTTGCTGCGCTGCATGCGGCCCTGTTCCCCGGCCTGCTGCTGCTCGCTCCATCTGTATATCTGTCTCGTAATGTCACCCCCCTGGAGCTGCAAGCTCGAGAACTCCTCCTCGTCGTCGTCCTCTGCGCCTATGGCACTCTGTGACTGGGCGTCGTCGTCGCCAATGCGTCCGCGGTTCGATCTGCTGGGCGAGGCGTACTGTCCTACCAAGTGACGGCGGACGATCTCCGGGTCTTCGTACGGCACAGGCGAGCGACCACGGCCGTCAAAAGACCCGTAGTTACTGGGCGGCGCGCGACCCGACGGCGCCTGCTGGGCTGGGGAGAGGGGGCGGATTGGGGGGGTCCCAAAGCGCGGCGGGCTGTTGCCAAACGACTCTTTGAGGGCCGAGGAGAGGGCCGACTCCGAGGGCGCGGGCAGCGACGACTGCTGTTCGGGGCGGCCTGGCAGCGGTGTCTGCGTGGCGGGCGCGTCTTCGAGCTGGGCGGGGGTGGGAATTTGTCGTACAGAGACAGAGCCCGTGGGGAACGAGGGGACGGGCGAGCCCAGGCGCGCCATCGAGTTTGCACGCGGTATCGACTGCGCATCTGTGGGCGAGCTGCGGCCAGAGGCTCGCGACGACGAAGGCACCGCCTGTGGGTTGGACGCTTCTGAGCCTTTGCCGGCCATGTCAAGCTCTCTCGATGATAAGCCCGCAGAAGAGGACAAGGTGCTACAGACGTGTAACGCGGCGGTGCTGCCGTGTCAGAGGGAGTCGTATTATGAGTCTGCTCTGATCAGCACATCAGACATGGCCCAAGGACCAAGGTTGACACAACGACAACGCAGGTGCCCGGAAGGGCCGTCTCGAGGACTGTGCCGACAGCTCTCTGAGGTCATTCGCTGCCGCGCCCGTGGCCCTGTGCAGCGTGGGGGGGGGCCCTTGTCACCTGCACCCGCCACCCAGCACCCGCCAGCGGCCAAGGTGAACTGTGAAGCATGAGAGCCCGGGAGACTACCATGTGCTGTTGATGTAGAGTACGTTCGCTTTGTCCATGTCTTCCTCCTTCCTCCAATCGGCATCAGGCCCTCTACCAACTCATCCACCACTCGCCAGCGAGTCCCGTGCCTGTTCCACAACATGACCAATGCCGACCAGGCACAACAGCCAACTCGGCCTGCACCCTCACGGTCAAGGTCAAACTTCGCGACGCGCACAGCACGGGCTGATACCGACCGACTGCACCGTCGTTCCTTCGCCCAACATCCACCCTTGGCTACTGAAGTGACCCCACTTCTTGAGCATGCACAACCGTCTGCCCCTTCTGACCATGGAGCACACCCATCCGACCATGGACGAGGCGCTCTGGGCAGCTGGCTGTTTGCGCTCGTTCAACCCATCAAGTCCATCACTACATCTGCTGGTTGGGGCGATAAACGCAACTCAATCAGTGACCCGTCCAAACCCAGACCAGGTGCAGTCCCCAGGCCTGTTGGAGGCACCGGAAAGCTGGGAACATTTGCTGGTGTTTTCGTTCCCGTGACTCTTAATGTGCTGTCCATCTTGATGTTCCTAAGGTTTGGTTTCCTCCTGGGCCAAGCTGGCCTTCTCGGAATGATGGGTAAGCCATGTTCATGTTCGATTGGGTCCCACAATACTCACCATGGTAGGCATGCTGATTACTGGCTACACAATTAATTTACTTACGACTGCGAGCATTTCAGCTATTGCAACGAATGGAACTGTTCGCGGAGGTGGTGCCTACTATCTCATCTCGAGGAGCCTGGGTCCCGAGTTTGGAGGTGCCATTGGTGTAGTCTACTACCTTGGCTCAGCTTTCAACACCTCACTCAATGCCGTCGGCCTGATCGATTGTCTCATTGAAAACTTTGGCACTCATGGCGGAGATATGGCCGAGTGGTTGCCACAGAGCTACTGGTCACAATTTCTTTGGACGACATTGGTACTGGTTGCATGTACGAGTGTATGTCTGGCAGGGAGTGGACTGTTCGCTCGTTGTAGCAACGGTTTGTTGCTCATTCTCCTTGTTGCTATTATCAGCATCCCGCTATCTGCCGCTGTTCAGCAACCTTTCGTCAATCTCAAGGAGAAGATCGTCTTCACCGGGTTTAGTATGGAGACTTTTCGACAGAACTTGTTTCCACACTTCACCAGAGGCGCTGCTGGTAGTGCTGGCAAGCATAGAGAAAGCTTTCAGGATTTGTTTGGCATCCTGTTCCCAGCCACTGGAGGCATTCTCGCTGGCGCCAGTATGTCTGGTGACTTGAAGCATCCCAGTAAAGCCATTCCAAAGGGAACGCTATATGGGGTTGGCCTGACATTTGTTCTCTATACCATGGTGGTTTTCGCAATGGCAGCGAGTATGGCTCGCGAGACCTTCTACTACAACACCAACGTTATCCAGTTAACCAATCTTTCTCCGATCATAATCCTTTTGGGCGAAATTGCAACATCGTTATTCTCCGTTTTGATGGGAGTCATCGGGAGCGCCAAACTGCTACAGGCACTCGCGCGAGATCGCCTGATACCAGGCTTGTCTATTTTTGGTCAAGGCACGGAAAAGGCCGACGAGCCCATATATGGGATTGTGATCACATATATGATTGCGCAAATTACAATTTTTGCCGATATTAATCAGATCGCCTCGTTTATTACGATGACTGTGAGTCCAATTACAACCAACGTGGCATAACGGTTATACTAACCAACTCTACTAGTACCTCATGACATTCTTAGTGATCAATTTGGCCTGTTTCCTGCTTAAAATCGGCTCTGCCCCAAACTTTCGACCTTCTTTCCATTGGTTCAGTTGGCAGACAGCAGCTCTTGGGGCCATCATGTGTGGGTTCACAATGTTTTTTGTCGACGGGACCTACGCGTCTGGTTGTGTAGCTCTGCTTCTAATGGTTTTCCTACTGATTCATTACACAACTCCTCCAAAGCCGTGGGGAGACGTCAGTCAGGGACTCATCTATCACCAAACAAGGAAATATCTTCTGCGTTTGCGTCAGGAACATGTCAAGTTCTGGAGACCGCAGATACTTTTACTCGTTAACGATCCACGACGACAGTACAAGCTTATTCAGGTAATTTACATCTGCACAGTCAGTATCTGGCCTGATCGCTGATTACAACAGTTCTGTAACTCCTTGAAGAAGGGTGGTCTGTTTGTACTCGGTCATGTCATCGTTTCTCAAGATTTCGGATCCGCTGTTCCAGAGGCGAGAAGGCAGCAACAGTCGTGGACAAAATACATCGACTTTTCTAAAATCAAAGCATTCGTCAATATTGCCATATCGCCGGCTGTAGAGTGGGGGGCACGCAACTTGATCCTTGGGGCTGGACTAGGTGGAATGAGACCAAATATCGTGGTAATGGGCTTTTACAATTTGCCAGAATTGCGGCAGATGCGGCCCACAATTGACATACCATCACCGCAGCCAACCCGGCCGTCCAGTAAAGCTGCGAATTCGCCGATCAACCAAAAAGCAACTAAACCTGCAGTCAGGAAACGAGCCACAAGTAACGTGCACCGCTTGCTACCTACCGACGCAATGCGACCGGAGGATGCAATCGAGATACGGAGCTATGTCACTATCATCGAAGACTTGGTCCTGCGTTTGCAAGCGAACGTGGCTATAGGTAAAGGCTTCAAAGACCTCGAAGTACCGTCTGCCAAGCCCACAATGAAGGAGAGAGCCCTCCAGATGATGGGTCTTACTGACATTGAGATCGAGGAGCCCAACAAGACATACATCGATCTTTGGCCGATCCAAATGTCCACTGAGATCGCAACTATCGGTGACGAGCCTAGCCGGAAGAATGCGTTAACAACCAACTTCGATACCTATACACTCATCCTCCAACTCGGTTGTATTCTGCATACCGTTCCATCCTGGAAACGGGTGTATAAGCTTAGAGTTTGTGTCTTTGTGGAGTACGAAACGGATGTTACGGAGGAGCGCGAACGCGTTACTACGCTACTGCGGAACCTTCGAATTGAAGCTGAGGTAGGTACATCTCGACTACATCCGCAAGATACTGCGTATTAGCTTATGCTTAAATGATTAGGTACTCGTTTTCTGGCTCGCAAGTGGAGATCTAAGCATGTATGAGATAATTATCAACGGCCGAGATGATGGTGAATATGACCAGACTGCTCGCGATATCGACTATTCTCTCGAGGACGAGCGCTGGTGGCAGGACATCAAGCGCCTCCGTCGACCCAACGATATGAGTGATAGCCAAGAAATAGCCCGCACTGTGGACATTCTGGAAGCCGTCACAAACTGGCCGATCGCTTCTTTCCAACACGGAAGACGTGAGTCACAGCCTAAACGTTTTGCGGCGCTGCAGAAAATGCTTCGCAAAGCTAAAAGACGGGGCCGTATAACTGACATGCAGGATGCCAATTCTAGGACAGCGGTGCGTAATCAACGATTGACCGCTGGTCTTCTAGACGGGACTGGTAGCAGCACAACGAAATCATCTCTCGGTGACAACGACAGCGATGCGGACGATGATGCGGACGATGAAGCTATGGTATCTGGGAGTGAAGCGGCCATTAGCAGTAGCAATCTTGACGAGTACGATCTTGATGCGTCGAGCGACGACGGTAGTCTGAACGATGGCTCAAGGATATCTCCCCGACGATCTAAAACTATCACGGGAGCATCCTTCTTCTCTAAAAGGCTGGACCTGAGGAAAGCGATTTGGAAAGGCCTCCCTAAAGATAGCTCATTGAAAGACGATCGGCCGACATCGCGTTCTGCGACACCGTTGCGACCGCATCCTGGTGCAGCTGCTTCCGATACGGCCGTCCTGACTAGATCGTCGAGAAAGTCTCGCAGTGTAGCCAGTTCGATGTCGCAGCTATCTAGTGCTTCGCGCGCAGGATCATCTGTCAAGCCGCCATCAATGCAGCACGGATCTCTGCCCAAGTTCACCTCCAACCCTACACCTCGAGCTGCTGTTGCATCAGAAGAAGTCTCCGGACCTTCCATCATGTTCGTCGATACGCCGTCTCCAGCAACAGTAACAAAGAAGTCCGACCCTCTCACCACTGCGTCGTCATCCTCCAAAATGACAGCAACAATCGACAGCTTGCGCGCTGCAGATGACAGCCCTCAAACCTGTTCGACCCCAGCCACTGGATTCCCCGCCCAACAAGCCATCCCACTCTCCTTCAACGATCTGCCTTGCCGTGCACAACATCTGATCTTGAATGAACTGCTGCGCCAGCAGTCTGATGATACGGCAGTGGTGTTTACAACGCTGCCGAGTCCGATGGAGGGTACGTGTGAGAGCGATACGGAAAGTGTGAAATATATTAGTGATCTGGAGGTGCTGTGTCAGGGGTTACCACCAGTACTTTTGGTGCATAGTAACAGTATGACGGTGACTATGAATTTGTGAGTGGCATGGGTAGTGTGGGTACATAAATTCTACCGGTATGGATATGAAACCATCACGATTTAGACTCGGGTTGCATCACAGGTAGGCAACGTAGAAAAGAGAGACAGCTCCGAGGTCAATCCAAGTACATGTCCCTTTTCGACACGAGGGCATGCACTGCCATGCCGATATTGCCATTATCTTACACGAACTCATATATGCCTAGTCTACTCGCTGTCATCCTCACTGCTATCTGTAACATCTTTCTCAACAACCTCCTCTTCCTCTAGGTCCGCTTTGCCAGTCATCGCAAACGCCTTCAAGCACGTTATACGTGTACCCGTCGAGTACAAACCCAGCAACTTTCCGATTTGCAGGGCAGTGAAGCCCTTCGCTTTCCCCGCATCCGCGTCGTCCTTGAGCTCTCCCTCATCCAAAGCCCAGAAACGCACTGTGCCATCACTGCTACCAGTGACGATGATGTAGCTACCAGTAGATGTAGGGATAATTTCAAAGTCCTTGACACGTCCAGTCATTCCTGCTGCAGGACCGCCAATTTGAGCTACAAGCCTGCTTGATGGAATGTTCTCTTTGCTCTTCTCCGTTGTTGGCTCCTCACTCGCTACCGTCGTGTTGGTGTCGTAGAGTAAAATTCTTCCATCTTCGGTCGATACCAACAGGATAGCGGGGTGTGTTTTCGACGGCAGATAGTGCATCTGGTGAATCTTCGTTCTTGGCATCGGTACAATTTTGCCCTTTGGTTTAGAGTCGATTGTGAAAACCACAACGCCGCGTTCAAATCCGACTGAGAATTCCTCGCCCGGTTGATCCCAAATCACTCTCCTCCCCTCGCCTGTTCCAAAACGTCCCTCGTTTACGGCGGCCAGGATATCGCGGCCAAAGTTGAGCACGCCGGCTTTTTTGCCGGTTACCAAATTCCAGAGACGCATGCATTTTTCGCCCTTGCCGACGCTGACCATAAGCTTCATGCTCGGGTGGACTGCGAAGTCGTTGATGCCTGCAGGTACTTCGCCGGGTCCCGCAGTGTCTCCGCTTGGACGACCCTGTGGTTTTGGTATCGGCGCTTTGATGGTGGATAGTGCGGTCCAATCGCGGGTCCGTGTGATTGCTATTGTGCTGTCTTCTGCGGAGCTGAGGAGCTTGCTGCGTGTGGGAAAGTAGAGGGCTGTGATGTTTGATGCATGGTGGAGTAATGAGCCAAGTTCCTTGTTCTTGGGGTTCTCGGTAATCGATCCGCCGTGGAGGGAGGGCAGCTTTGGCTTGTTTTGGGAGAGGACGGGGGGAGCGGTGGAAATGGAGTACAGGTTGATGCGCTCGTCTGTGCTGCCTGTTGCGAGCGTGACCTTTGAGGTTTCATCCGAGAGTGGCGATATGGCCAGACAACGGATGGAAGAGGCGTGCGCGTTGAAGAGAAAGGTGTCTGTGAAGTCGACCTTGGGTCCGTCGGCCTCAGGCGTGGAAGCGTTGTCGGATCCCGTGACGATGTCCTGGGGAATGGTGGCTGCAAATCCATGGAGAACCCTTTCGTAAGATCCGGTGACAACTTGGACAGTGGTCGCATTCGTGTCGGACTGCGCATCCCCAGATTTGGCGGCGTGGTCCACTACACGTGCCTTGGTCTCTTTGGCGACTGTTGATGCCCTGCCGTTGGGCGCAGCTGCCGTGGCTGGGCGAATTGCAACCTCTGCTTTCCTGCTCTTGGGTGCCTTTGGCTGCGCCGCTGGCTCGGCGCTGCCCCGCTTCCTTTTGGCCATTGCCGGTTGTGCAAAAGCGAGCGTTGTTTGCTTTGGCGGTCTTGTCGCAGAAGTGCAGCGCTCCAGAAACTTTTAATCCTGCGGCACGGCTAGCCGAGTGCGGATAGGACAGAGCTTATCGGCAGGGGTGACGAGCGCGGAGGCCCGCTTGGTTCCATCCCTCACGACGCTCTTGCGCGCAAGCCCTCATCAGTTGCGAGCGGACCAAACCAGAGTTATCATCACCCATCACGCTCCCACACCCGATCAATCATCAACACGGCGACACTCGTGGATAACGGATGTCGGCCACCGCTCGTCGGTCTTCATATGTCCGTCCACGGTCCGCGTGATGCCATCCTCGCAGAGAAGAGACATGAACTTGAGTAAGTGCCATCTCGCCCAAGACTGCATCTGCCACGTAGCTGCGCCGAGTGCTGGACTCGTCGCGCCAATGCGACACTTTTGAGTCGCTCGCATGCAGTTTTTTGCGCGTGGTTGTGCTGATATCCCGCAGGGCATGCTTGGGCTCGCGGAAACGCAAGTTGCGGTCCCTCTACAAGATCACCGCCTGCTGCGCCGCGACCCTCACCGCGGCCCACCGGCCAAAGCTAGACGACTTTGCCCAGCACGACATCGACGAACTCGAAGGCCGCTTTCTTGAACAGAACGATATTGCAAAGTAAGACGCCTGTCCTTGTTGCCAAATGAAAAAAAAAGGAGTCGCTGCCCATGCAACGTTTGTGTTGTTGTTGTTGTTGTTGTTTCTCGTTAGTCGTTACTTCATTCCACTGACATGGTTGCGTTTGTAGAGGGCGTCGCTTCGACCGTGCAACTCTGCCAGATATCACCTTCAATGAGGACCAACCACCACCCCTACCTGCCACACTGCCCTTCCAGGTGCCCGCCAAGTCGCCAGCCTCTAGGCCCCCTGTATCATCGCCGTCACCAGTAGTTGGAACGCCCAGCCTCGAGGAGCAACTGCGCGCTGCGTCGTCGTCGCCTGCCGTCGCCAACCCAACGCTACCTCCAGGACGCGCTCCACCTTCGCGGAATGGAACGCCTGTTGGCCATCGGGCTAGAGCCTCCTTTCACAGTGGCCACCCAGCAGTAGATGATGAGACCACGGATGCAACTAAGCCTGGCCAACCTGCCCACGCGCCCGCCGTGCAAGATGTGGAGCGCCGGGGTGTCGACTCTGTGAGGCCAGATGTCGTCATGCCTCCTGCATTCGACAACGTCGACTCTGCGTTGCTACTACCTGGCGCTGCAGATAACAAGCCAAACCCACCCCAGGTGGTACACCTACCACCACAAGATATCCAGGAGGCACGGCTACAGGAGACAGAGCGTAAATTGGAAAAGGCGGCCGAAAATGAGCGGAGAGAGGACGAGCGTGCTGCACATTCGCATGTCAACGGCGCTGTCGATGTATCGTCCCCATCTTCAACCGTTGGTCCCTACTCTCAAGCAACACCACATGCCGCCCACCATTCGCCAGACACTAGTCCCGACTCGGAAGCCTACAACGACCGTGGCCTTACGCAACAAGGGGGAGATGACACTTTGGACCCTGCCGCGCAACAAGTGAAGGAAGACCACGAGCGTGCCCTACAGAAGCGAATGAAAGTGGCGCACGATCAGGCACGCGGGCGCGTTGAAGACTCTCCCACGCCAGAGATTGAGAAGCAGATCGAAGATGAGCAAGCAATACGCTTGGCAAGAGACGGAAAGTTGCATCTTGGTGGTGTGAACTCTGCGGCGACGCAACCTTTTGCCAAGGATGCTGAGGATGTAGCGCGAACAGCCACATCTGCGCAGGAAGAGCTCGCTGGATACAAGAAGGCACACGACCCGGCAGCTGATTCGCTGCTGACACCAACGACCACTGCACCTGAGCCATCAAACATGGGTGACCATCACACTGACACAGCAGGATCTGACGGTGATGCTGCAGCCCTAGAGCACCCAACACCACCCGCTGATGCTGATGTTGAGATGAACGATGCTCCCTCCCAGGCGCCCAAGGCAGCCTCGCCCCAGCCTCCACCCAAACCTGAACGAATGACTACGCGTGTGTCTTCTGGTGCTATGCGTCAGAAGTCTGTTTCTGAAATCTTGGGAGAGAGGTCGGCGCCCAAGTCCATACTCACTCCTCGCTCCAGCAACCTTTCTGCTTCTGCTAGCCCGCGACGACCCAGGACAGGCGAGCGCAAATCCCAAGAAGTGTCCACTGTCGTTTTTGCAAAGAAAACGCCAATTCGATCCTCAAAGGCTTTGCAGTCTTATAATGAAGACTATGCATCATTGCAAGGAGCGTCGGAAGACTCTAGTCGGGACTACCTCGAGGGTCTTTTCAAGTACCAGGCTCATCACCCGCCCAGATCTGTTCCTTTGCAGGAACTGGTAAGCTCTGCCCGCAAGACGGTTTCTACCGCTGGTACGCTTGCTATGATCCGTGAACACCAAGACTACAAAATTCTGAAGAGGGTCTATCAGCTTCAAAACGCGAATCGATGGTCTTTACGGCAGCTCCAGAAAGCAGTCGAGCCTGAACGACCCTTCACACACCAAGATCAACTACTGTTGGAGGTGAAATGGATGCAGACTGATTTCCGAGAGGAGAGGAAGTGGAAGAAGAGTCTTGCTGCGACGTTCGCGGATTGGTGCGCAGAATACGTCAACAGTACGCCTGCGGAACAGGCATCGCTCAGAATCAACTCCTTCATTCCACCGTCAGCGAGACATCGCGGGAACGAAGACGAAGACATGCATGACGCGCCTACGCCAGACCTAGTTCACACCGGTTCAAACGAGTTAGAGAGTGAGTCGTATGCTGATGACGACGAACTTCTGACACCCCAAAACGCCAACCCACCTGCTGGCTTGTTTTCTCTGGGGTTCAACGATGTTGTCATGAACATCAAACGCACGCCTGCTAGCGATACGATGTTTAGAGAACTACCTTTCTATGAACCTATGCTTGAAGGATCTAGCGATACAAATCCCTTTTCGATCTCAGAACCTCCTATCTTGCCCGTGTCAAAGTTCGTCACGGGTAAGCTGGTTTCACAAATTCGCGGCCCGCCAAGAAAGCGAAGTCGCTACGACTACGACTCTGAGGATGAACCCTCCTCTCCGCCTAGCCGATCTGGCACGTCCGCAGAACACTCCATGCCATCGACACCTGGTCGAAGACTGTTTTGTCGAAACGATCTGCCTCCGGAGATGACGGATGTCGCACTGTTCAACGCTGAGAATAAGCATGTTCGCGATCGATTACAGGCCGCTCATCAGTTCAGACCGCCGACCGAGTTCAACATGCCTTCCATTGCCTTCTTCGAGAATAGGACTCCGTCACAGTGGCTATGGGAAGAAGATCAGAAGCTCCGAGCGCTGGTAAAAGAATATACGTTTAACTGGTCTCTAGTCTCGCAACAACTCTCACTACCGTCGCAATTCGTATCCGGGTCTGGCCGAAGAACACCGTGGGAGTGCTTTGAGCGCTGGGTTCAACTTGAAGGTCTTCCTGCAGAGATGTCTAAGACACAGTACTTCCGCACTTACCAGAGTCGTTTGGAGCAGGCCAACAAAACGGTCTATGCACAGTTCCAGGCGCAACAGCAACAGCAGCAGCAACAGGGCCAGACTCCTGGACAACCTCGAAGACGTCCCACTACAACACCAATACGCGTGGAACGGAGAAGGGAGAATAGGCACCTTGCCATTATTGACGGGATGCGCAAACTCGCTAGAAAGCGTGAATCTGCCGCTCACAAGCAGGCCGAGTCTCAGAAAGCTGCTGCGCTCCGGAAAGCGCACGAACCGGCGGCGCCGAAGAGTAATGTCCACACCCCACAAGAATTCAGCCGGCTTAAGTGGGAACGGGAGGAGAAGATGAAGCAGCGGCAAATGCAGCAGGAGATGATGGTCAGGGTAAGGAACATCCAATCCTTTTTGATTCTCCCTCTCTAACCGTATTTAGCAACAACTGGCAGCACAGCGTCAAGCTCAAATGCAAGCGCAGCCTGGCATGGCTAATGGCATGAACCAAATGCAACGCAATGGAACACCTGGAGGCAATGCTAACATGCCTGCGCAAATGGCCAATATCGCTGCTCAACAAAGCCAAAACGGTACCAGCATGGCAGCACGTTCTCACCAGACTCAACAGGGCATGCAAGCCAATTTTGCCAACGGCAACATGGGTGGCATGGCCATGGGAACACCAGGTGTACCACAAGCTCAGATGCAAGGCAACATGCAAAACGCACAGCGAATGGGTCCTCCAGATCCACAAATGCGCATGGCTATGCAACGAGGCCATCTGCAGAACGCTAATCAGCAGCAACAACATCAATTTCAGTTGCAGCAACAGCAAATCAACATGGCATCCAATCTTGCACAAGGCATGGGCATCAATAGTATGCCAAACGCAAACATGATGGCACCTGTGTCCAATCCAGGCTTCAACGGGAATATGAACGGAAACATGAATACCTCTATAACCGGCATGGCCAATGCTGCTGGGTCGCCACGCATGAGTGGCAACAACAACATGCAGCAGACGCCTACCAGGCCCTTGTCCAGTGGGCACATGCCTCAACTTATACAGTACCAGCATCAGGTAAAAGCTCAACATCCGGACTGGACTGCTGATCAAGTTACCAAGGTGGCCACCGATCATTTATCCCGGTTCCTGGCTAAGCAACGGGCACAGGCAATGAATGCGGCAGCTGGATCATCTGCCGTCAACCCCTCCATGCAAAATGGAAACCACACATATATGCCACAACAACAACAGTCTCAGCCTCAACATGGTGGTATGTCCAACAATGCCCAACCAAACGCGGTACAGAACTATCAGCAACAGCTCGTCCAACAACAACGTCTGATGAGCCAACAGCAGCGACAACAGGCCGGTAGCCCAGGGGTAAACCCACGTCCACCAAGCCGGAGCGCAACTCCGCAAAACCCACAAATGCAACAAAGTCCCGGCAT
Source organism: Plenodomus lindquistii (assembly GCA_025504975.1). Lineage (NCBI taxonomy): Eukaryota > Fungi > Ascomycota > Dothideomycetes > Pleosporales > Leptosphaeriaceae > Plenodomus > Plenodomus lindquistii. The sequence goes on from JANUWI010000008.1 coordinate 1,109,333, forward strand.
GCAACAGGCGCAAGTCAATCGTTCTTGAACCAATCTCCCCAGCTCGACATGAGCAACCCCTGCGAGCCTCGTCTCATATGCGGTCGTGTCTGGCATTGTACATAGTTTAATGTTTTCACTTTATTAGCGATCAAAAATTCCAGCATGGGAGGGGCTGCTGATTTGGGACGTCATGCGTCCTTCCCTTGCTACGTTCCATGGTCGGTGTGGCCAAGGAACACAACAGAGGGCGAGGGTGCTTGGCGTTGAGAGGTGTTATTGGAAACTGCTTAGGTTCAGGTGGTTGGGATGGGTCAAAGCCTGCGATGTGTATCCGTTGGCTCAGAGTCCTTTTAGCGGAGCAACGGAAATGCCCTGTGTACTCTGGGGTGTGGGTTCACGGAAAACCTTTAGAAATTTTCTGAATATCACAATGAATTAGCAGGCCTAAGAAGGCCCTTTTGATCGCCTCTTGGTCAACTGGAATAGACTTCCCCTTGCGCCTTCATATGGTGCTCTTTGAGCGTGGAATTTATCCCAGATGAAATTTGTTATTTCGATTTGCCTAGCTACAACACGGTCGTCCCGAGTACTCGATGACGTTCAAACTTGTCACAATGTCGTACGTCTGAGTTCCTCGGAACTTCAGCGATATTCGAAGAAACATGTTGGTATAGGCCAGATAAAACATGAAGGCACGAGATTGATGCTTATGCTTATTTGAGTGTGTCCTCTGCTTATAGCGGACTGCCCGTAGGTGCACTACTTGACATGGTACTTTTTTACAACCCATTTTTCCTTGCCTCTAGAGAACGCTTTGACGCACCGAGAGCTCCAGCTGATCGTGTATACCCGTTCAGAACGACGGATGGGTCGATGGTCAAAGTCGTAGCCGGAAGCTATAAGCTTATTTGCCCTTTGGGTTGTTGTACTGCTGCTCGTAAAATTTCTTTGGCCAGACAGGCTGATGCTATTAGCCCAATGCTTTTGAATACTCGGGCCACTGTTCCACTACTCACCTCACTCTGCTGATCTGAAATGTTGCCCTTGAAGTGTTCCGACTCGGGACCGCCCTTGTTCTGGCTTTCATATCTACTCTCGTTGTCCGTTGCGCTCCCTATGAAGCCCACACGTTAGCCAACTCATGTCCCGGCGACATGATACGCAGCGCAACTTGAAAACGGGTGGGGAGGACAATACTCGTACCCAGCTTGCTGGCGCCAGCTGGTGTGTGTGTAGGGGAGCCACCGCCTGCGGAGAAGCGGTCCTCGATGTTTTGAACGCCTTGAGTCTTGTACGGGTTGGGGAACCAGTATTGGCGCATGTAGAGGTAGTAGCCGAAGCCTACGGCGCCGCCGGCCATGAAGATCTTGGGAACAGAGAGGGGGGACATGGCTGCGGTGGTGGTTGTGCGGTAGGTGACGTCGGTCAAGATTGCTTGTCCGGTGTGGTGATATTCAGGGGTGGTACGTTATGGGTGGTGTGAAAGATTCCAAGTGGAATTGGCGTTGGTACAAGTCTTTTAGCGAAGCAAAGCAGTCGTTACCGTGCAGGCCAGGAATGTGGAGTAAGACTTCTGGGGACAGCGAACGTCAATGGTGCGATCTCTAATCTAGATGGTAGGTTCTGGCCATGTACTAAAGAAGTACACGTCCAATAAACATACGCGGAGAGGCGTCACTCTGTCGTCGCGATGATCGCGTCATGGCATGGCTCTTTAGGCAAAGCTCCCGAGGCACCTGGAAGCGGAAACAGTGGGCGGCGGGCTGGATGCGTCTGGCCAAGAGGGGCTAGCGTGCGGCTGAAGCTACACCAGCCACTGATCGCGCTGACGTAAGGGCATGTGCGGCCGTGCGTTGTGGCTGCGGTGTTGTTGGTGAGGGAGGCAAGTGGACAAGTGGACACGCTAGCTTTGGCCCATTATCGACCCCTTGCGCCAACTTTGGGGTGTGCGAATCTGCTCAGGGACGAGAGGTGAAGAGACTGGAACAAGTGTCACTCGTTTGCAGGGCTTCATGGTTATACGGCAAGAGCATAGCTGGGACGCTGCGATCGCTACGACAGCCTGCACGCGACCTCCACCATGAGCGGTGACCTGCATGTAGAGGTGGACATTGATGGCTTCAGTCGGATCCTGCCACTGCCCTACCGCGTAGCGCTTATCATTGTCCTGGGTGTGTACAGTCCGAGCCTACATATACAACACATCAGACTGACAGGACTCCGACAGGCATCTGGGCTTGGGGCCTCAATCTCCACTACCTCTCCCTCATCAAGATAGACGTCCCAAGTCTCATCCGATACCCTGGACGAACCTCGCCTCACCATCCCACACACCACCTCTCCTGCTACCGCATAGCAACCTTCCTCTCGATACCACTCGCCATCTCTCTCCTTCTCTTCTGGACCCTCACCCACGGCAGTCCAAAAGACATTGCAGGCTGGGAGATCCTCCCCAACCTCTACCTGCTCGTCCTCGTGATCGGTTTCGTCGTACCTCTTCCCTTCGTATCGCGCGCTGGCCGCTCTCGCACCCTTACAACCCTGAAGCGCATCTCACTCGGCGGCATCGCAGAAGCCCAAGATGGCAAATTCGGCGACATACTCCTCGCTGATGCGCTGACCAGCTACGCAAAAGTGCTCGGTGACCTCTTCGTCTCGCTGTGCATGTTCTTTTCCTCCTCGCACAGTTCGACCGGACCACCCAACCGAAACTGCGGCGGCGCTTTCTGGGTCCCATTTATCATCAGCATACCCTCTATGATACGGCTAAGGCAGTGTATCACAGAGTACTACCGCGTTCAGGCCGCCAACAAACGTACAGGCAGCATCGATCGCAGCACAGGCTGGGGCGGCCAACACCTAGCCAACGCGCTAAAATACAGCACCGCGTTCCCCGTCATCATTCTTTCCGCCCTCCAACGCTCCCCCAATACTTCCAAGTTCGGCGTCTCGGAGACAAGTTTATTTCGCATGTGGCTCGTCGCCGTGCTCATAAACTCCGGGTACAGCTTTTACTGGGACGTGGCCAAGGATTGGGACCTCACACTCTTCTCCGGCGCCCGCGAGCGCGATAGCCCAGAGTACCCCTGGGGATTGCGACGGTATCGCTGGTTCCATGCAAAAGAGTTTTACTATGCGGCAGTTATTGTGGATGCGCTGTTGAGGTGTACATGGAGTTTGAAATTGAGCGTGCATTTGGATCACTTTAATGACTTGGAGGGTGGCATTTTTACAATGGAGGTGCTTGAGGTATTGAGGAGATGGGTCTGGATCTTCTTCCGGGTCGAGTGTGAATGGGTTAGAAACCATAGGGGCCCTGCGCCGGATGATATATTGCTGGGCGATGTGGGGGTGGGAAATAAGTACGATGATAGCGATTAGACACATGTCTGAAACATGACAATGCGATTCGAGATATTCTCAAATCTTCGCACAAACACGAATACATATGCCAATACGAGATGCCTTGTGCCGATTTCATCGAGGTCTCTCATTGTCAACCCAAGTTGGAAGACATCACATGTGCAATTTATCGGGCCTTGATGTGGTTCCGCTCGTAAGCTTGACATCTAGGTACATGCTATCACGAGAGTGTACGGTATGGAAAGCCCCAGGGCCTCCAGTCTGCATAAGTCTCAGAAGACATAGCCATGATCCTACAATCGATCCGTAACGCCTGATCATACAGCAAGTGTCGATCATCCATGAAACGCCGTGCAAATGCTTGGCCGCGCAAAGATCCGTGTCCGTGAAATCGTCTCCCATAGTACCGCTCCAGAGCCCAGAAAATCATCATCTAGACACGGTCTAATAGTTGTTCGCCTCGCGCTGCAGTCGCTCCGCCTCGCCCTCACTGACAATACGCTTGCCGAGCCACTCTTGCTGGAAGCTGTCATTGAGCTTCTGCAAATCCTGGACCACGTCCCGGCAGCAGCGAACCACGGCGTCCTTGGGAGATATGGTGCCGTCGGTCTGGACGCGGAGCTCAAATGTAGCGAACAGCGGGTGCGGAACCTTGTAAGCAGCGAACATGACCTGGTCGTACTTGAGAAGGCGCTGTGAGAGGAGGTTGCCGAGGGTGTGGTCCTCCTTGTTGAATGTGAAGATGGCTGTGTTGGGGACGCCTGTTGGCCAAGGTGCGTCAGCAGAGGCGCGGGGTAGGAAGGATATCTTCTATGGGTAGAACTTACGAGTCTCCTCCCTGGTCTCGACCTTGGATTGGCCTTCGTCTAGCAGGAAGAGCTCGAATCTGTCGAGATCGTTACTATGAGCACTGCCATGCGGAACCTGTGCATGACCGCGGTTGTGCCTGCGTAGCCCAGAGGAGGGACTGCGCTGGGTAATCGCGCCGAAATTGCCAAAAGACATCCTGTTATATTGCGCGGGCTTAAGAGATGATGTTGCGGGTGACTCGCAGTCGGTATCGTGTGCGCTACGATTTGGATGCGCGCGAGAGGCATTATATGGTGTTTGATGGCGCGCTTTCTTGCACGGGGGCGCGCTCGTACCAGGTGATGTTTTCACCGTGAGGGTGATGTGAGGCACTCACCCTTGAACCGCATCATCTCCGTAGCCCTTGGTCGGCATCGTGGCCTGCGCGTATTGAGGAGAACAGGATGTCTATTGGAATGAAGACAAGAGGAAGTGGTAACGTACCGGTCTGGCGCGTTCATCTTGTAGGTTCTCTCTTTTTATGTACGGGCCTTCTTGCCAAAAAATTAAGGATGCGACTTCCGAGTTGCACACCGAAGATAGATATAAGTGGAAAGAGATAGCGCGACTGAGGATATGTCAAGTTTGTGTGTAAGTTGTTGTTGCGAGAGTTGCGCGAAAAAACAATGAAAGTGGTAATGGAGAGGTGGAGGGTGGTGCTAATGAGGGAGATAATGAAATGGTGTGAGGTCTGGGGTGGTTCCGACGCGCTTGGGCGGCCGAGGCCAGCTGCAGCACCGCTATGACCACCTGCGTGACAATATTACTACGGTTCCTCTGCAAGTGTGTTCTGGCAACAATAGCTTGTCCTTCTTCTATTGATTCCTGTGTGAACTATGAGCCAGTATGAAAATACCAAGGTGAAGGTAGGAGGCACGTACCTACGGTACCTGTGCTAACACGGGCGAGGGCTGGTGATTCGAAACTACGAACGTCAACGTTGGTCGGTTCATTCTCACAGACGAACTTGCTCTGTTTCATGAAACATCTTGACTCCAACTTGTGTTGCTTGTTGGGATTAACGCAGCATAACAACGACTGTTGGGAAAGCGCTCAGAACTTGCGTACATGCTCTGCGCAGTGTTAAGAGTATTCATCATCAGCTTTCAATTGCATAGTGATCTTTTTAGTGCATTCAAGACTGGATGATCAAAGTAATCTGGTGCAAACTTTTTGCATGGAAGCCGAGCATGCCTTGATGAGCAGACGAGTCTGCTAGCAAACTGCCATGAATCACGATCATGATCATGGGCTCTGCAGAAGGATACCTTCCTAAGCATGACCGAGAGGTTACCCTCAAATCGTCGAAATGCCATCCGCCACGATAGAATCCAGTATACTCCAGTTCGAATTACAGCAAAAACTTCAGTCGGTCTCCGTCCACTTGCTCGACTATGCCTCTATCTTGACCGCATACTCTGCTTTCTTGACATATAGCACGTCTTCCTGCACGGTTGAGCCCACCCACTTTGTAGAATACAAAGAAAGGCATCCATGCTTATCGAAGCCCCAGCCAATTTCGCCGTGTCTAACTGAATGCCAGTGCACGAAGCTCGGATTTGAGATCAGATCTCTGTCCTTGGGGGGATCCAGTTCAACGAAGTGAGCAGAGCTCAGGATTCTCTTGAACTTCCTGAGCGCCAAAAGCAGTAATTCCTTATTGGCAAAACTGACGTCTGCTGAGTGTTCCATGGACGAGATTGTAACGAAGGCGTTGCGGGACCCCTTGCACCCTCTGGCTTCGATTATGCTGTGCGGCGCTCCTATTGTTGGCAAGGTGTTGGTTTTGATCTTGAGCGCCTGTGTATAGAGGCTCTGCTTGGCTTCATTAACCAGCCTGTCCCTCAGTGTTTTGGGAAAGACATCGAACGAGGGATTCAATCCGACCGAGATGCGAAATCCGTTGTCTGGTAGAGCATGAGTTTGTGGTTCGCGCTCATCGGAAATATCGACAAATATCGGCGTTGAACGCTTGGAAGGAGTTGGAGTTGGCTGTTGTACCGCGGCCTTCTTGTGAGCCGGGCCGCCTGCGTCTTCGTCCGCTGGCCGCTTGTTGGGTGGCATGGTTTCTAAACCAAGTTAGTATTACGCCAAGAGCATAGCTTCCAGTATTACCAACTGAGTGATGTTGATGGCGTGGACTTGAAACTATATATCGTTGAAAGCTTGAGAATTACAGTGTACACTTCAGAGAGACCAAAGCGCACAAAACGGATCGATTGGAAAGTGTTCGTGGCGCTCGACCGAGCCGAGCAGAGAAAGGATGAGAATGTGTATAGCAGTAAGGGCTTTTATTCAGAGTTACGGTAAGTGGAGAACCTTATAGCTTCGCCTTCGTGGCCCCCTCCTCCTCCTCTTGTGCCTTCACCTTGAGCATTCTTCGTAAAATCTTACCTGAGACGCTTTTTGGGATCTCGTCTACGAATCTCACCCCACCTCGGAGCTTCTTGTGGTTGGCAACCTTCTTGTCTAGCCAGGCGACAATCTCTTGTGCCTCTTTCTCCGTCTTTCCTAATCCATCCTTAGGCACAACATAGGCTCGCGGGAGCTCACTTGCATGGTCCTTGCTGTAAACGCCAATGACACCCACATCCTCCACATTGGGATGCGATACCAGAATACCTTCAAGCTCTGCGGGTGGCACCTGGAAGCCCTTGTATTTGATAAGCTCCTTGACGCGATCTGTGATGTAGAAGTTGCCGTTCTTGTCCTGATAACCAACGTCACCAGTCTTGAAGTATCCATCAGCAGTGAGAGCATGGGCTGTACCCTCCGGGTTGTTCAGGTAGCCCTTGAAGACATTTGGACCTTTGATCCAAAGCTCTCCCACCTCGCCCACTGGCATCTCCTTTTCATCGGCAGACATGTATTTTGCAGTCTGATACGGTAACAGAGTGCCTACGGATCCAATGGTCCTGTCCCAATCTTCCCAAGGCTGAGTGTGTGTGGTTGGACTAGTCTCTGACAGGCCATATCCTTGCTTGACAGGGATATTCAGTCTCTTGTATACTGCGTCCACGAGCTCCCGGGTAAGAGGTGCAGCACCCGAATTCATCATCCTGATGGAGCTGAGATCGTACTTGGCCACCAAAGGATGCTTGCTCAATAGTAACACAATCGGTGGCACAACGTAGGCGAATGTTATCTTGAGCTCCTGGATGAAGCGACAGAAATCTTCCAGGTCGAACTTCGGCATAACCACAAGCTGCAGCCCTGAATACAAGCTTTGATGAATCAAACAGGTTAGACCTGTGATGTCAGTATCCGTATTCGATATCTCCAAACATTCACGCCCGCTCGTGCATGCCTTGAGGTGAGAGCGAATATGAACGTACCATAAATATGAAAAAACGGCAAAAATGCCAGCAGTTTGTCGCCTTCGCCAGTTGGACCACCTGTAGGCTGCAAGTTCCCAGCTTCTGCAGCCTTGATCATCATTGTGTTTGCCACGATATTATGATGTGTGAGCATGACACCCTTGGGATGCCCTGTAGTCCCGGATGAGTACACCAGGAATGCAAGATCCTCCTTAGGGTTGGAAGCTCTCGTTCTCCTGTACTTTGATGATCCAGCGGTGTTCACGATGCTTGTGAAGTGTTTGACTTTGTATGTCGAGTCTTTTTGATCTCCCATAACGATGACTTTGTCGAGTGGAATACCAACCTTCTTCGCCGCTTCTTGCGCATTCTTGATGAATGGCAACTGGGTAACGATAGCCCTGGCACCAGAGTCTTTGAGCTGGAATGTGAGCTCTTCGACTGTGTAGTTTGGATTTGCCGGTGATAAGATGCCCCCGGCCCAGTGACATCCCCATGTTATAGCTGGGGTGTCGATGCAATTTGGTGTATAGAGCGCCAAAACATCGCCCTTTTGCCAGCCCCAGAGGGCTTTGAGGCCTTTTCCAAATTGAATGGCGGCATCTTTCACCTGGATGTAGGTGTACGAGCGGTTTGTGTATGGGTCCAGATAGATGACTTGCGTCCTATGAGCTTGTGGTTCATAGGGTCTACATAGTACAAGGGATTTGGCTGACCTTTGTCATCTGCAAATGGCCTCTCTTTTCTTTCAAAGAGAAACGCCCACTGCAGCAGACATTAGCAATCTGCAGGCCAGGTATGACGGTGTACTCACGAGATCCTCATCTGGTATTGGCAGGCTAGGGAATCTTGATTCAGAAGGCATAATTGTGTTAGACCGAGCTTGTAACAATGACTCGGCGTTTCCTGTCAGCCTGTGGGGTGTAGAGCAGCAACATAAGGAGACAGGGGCGAACTTAAACAGCACAACCAGCGACCTGCTTAACTCCGGGACCTGTTGTTATCGCACGGCTTGCAAAGATGACGATATGGTTGGCTGGGGACCCCACACTTTCTCCAATCGCCGAGGCTCTTTCTTCTCCCATACTAGCGCCGATTGATCCCTTCCCGAGGTCAACATTCGTCACTTGGGATATCATGCAGCTGTACGGGGCTACACATTAAGTCTTCAGATCTGTTCATTGGCATCTCCATACCATGTCAAGTTGGGCCGAAGCAACGGCGGTGGAGAACGTTTCGGCAAACACATACTCCTGCAACCTCTTTGATGATTGGTGCATAGGAAGTGGTAGGTTATGAATCTTTGTAGAAGTCGTAATGAGACCAGTATGCTAATTACTCAAAGTGCCAAATGGTGGCTACGTTACGGGGTGTATACTAGAAGCTGTCAAGACACACTTCAGTACTGCTTTGGCAAAACAGGACCAGCCACATACCATAGCCTTACACGTGGAGTTCATGCGAAGAACGCAGGTTGGGCCAGCTACCTTCAAGATAGACGATATTAAACTGGGTCGCCAAACTTCCATTGTGCATGTCAGCCTAGAACAAGAGGGGAGACAAGAAGTCGTCGCTTATGCGACCAACTCGAACATCGACACCGAAACCGGCTTCACCTTTGACACCCAGTACAAGATGTCGCCCCCCGTTCCGCCTGTCGACCTGACAAAGCTAGCGCAAGATTTAGATCCAGTCTGGAAACGACAAACGGACATGCCATTGTCCAACTTCAGGAGGGCAACAAGAAAAGCCATTTTCCACTTCCCTCGAAAAGATCAAACGGCGGCAGCTATGGCAGACGAGTGGCTTTGCTGGTCAGATGGCAGCAACTTCACCAACACCTCGGTTGGATTCGTGGCAGATATGTTCCCACAGATAGTCGAGAAGCTGAAGCGTAAGGAGGAGGGACCGTTTTGGTATCCCACACTGTTGTTGAACCTAGACATCAAGAAATCGCTACCACCTGGGGGAGTTAAATGGTTGCAGATAAGAGTGGAAATGAAGAGGATCCAGAACGGAAGGATGGATCTCGAGGTGTATGTTCATGATGCTGAAGGGGAGTTGGTAGCACTGAGCCATCATGTGTGCTTCGTCATAGATGCGTCAAGGAACACAGCCGCGAGGAGGAAGCCAGATGCCAAGATATAGACATATATACCAGAGCGGCACTCATGCAATTTGCACTTTGGCTGACGCATGAACGAACTTCTTTGAAGGTGCGAACTAAAAATCCAAACACAAGGGGATGGAGTAAATAAAGCTCTCTTGATAATCGATAGCTTTTGATACAACATGTAATCGGGGGGCTGTGAATGCCAGGAGTCTTGGACACGGGATTCATACGGATGCGATTTTGGTGTTGGCCTCACCGTCGTAGTCCGCTTGAATGTTACTGTCTCGATGAATTTTCAAAACGCGTTAGTGGCTGCTTACACTTAGTTTCTTGGCGGCCGCACCAACGCCCACAGCCGAGCCCAAATTACATTGCACTTCGAAAACCATCGACGACCCACGACAACATCACCACCGTCACGATGCCGAAGGAAGTCAAACAGAAGTCTGGCCTCATCGTCGGCCTGAACGCTGGCCACAGTACGTTCCAATCGCCTGCCGCCGTCGATACTGGCGACTCGCTGCGCAGCGGAAAATCTGTCGATGGACGCTAATTCGATCAATAGAGGTCACCCCGAGGACTCCCGCCCCCAGGATCTCCAGGAGGAAGGGTTTCCTGTCTAAGCGCACTGCCTTCGTCCGCGACATCACCCGCGAGGTTGCTGGGTACGTTCCACCTCAACCCCAGAAAGGCTGCACCGGGGGCCTCCCTCGATTTATGCAAACAACGAGCTAACGTGCCCACCTACAGCCTTGCTCCCTACGAGAAGCGTGTCATCGAACTCATCCGAAACTCCAAGGACAAGCGTGCCCGTCGTCTGGCGAAGAAGAGGGTACGTCTCTCACCACTTCACAACACAACCTCGACTTCTCTGAGATTGCGACAAACGTTCTGTGGACATACACTAACACTTTGCAGCTCGGTACCTTCGGCCGCGCGAAGAGAAAGGTTGAGGAGATGACCAACGTCATCGCCGAGTCAAGGCGCGCCGGTCACTAGATGGTTCATGAAAGGTGGATGAAGCATATGGCGACGACCGAGATTCCGGTTCTTCCTGGGCGTTGACTCTTTTCACACATGACGGCTCGACACGAATTCGACACGTCACACAACATATCCCAAAAAGGATGGCACTTATCGGAGTATGGCAATGAACGTTTCAAGGTTCACGTACCTAGCAGTGTCACTCAAAATTATGAATGTGACGATTGGTTCACGCCAACGACTTCCCCCGCTTGCCGTACGCACTGGTGAAGGGTGACTTAACACAGTAGATGCATTGTAGCTACCAGCACGGATGTCAAATTCCAAGTTTGTCCACTATTCATGGCTTACTTTGGGCCGAGAAGTGCTTAAATTGAAACGCGCCTTACTTGGTGACGAGACCGCTTCTGCAGTGCTCATCATTTGTTTGAGCATGGCTAGGAGCGGGGGTGCAGACATATCCGTTTGATGGCAGCGCTTTTGCTGTTCACAGATGTAATTGATGAGATTACTTCTTGACTTTTCCTGAGTCACAATGCTTGTGCTAGAGAGCACGTCAGATAGCACCACCTCACGAATCACACAGTACGAAATGCTGGACCTCGAGGTCCCAGTCTATTGCTCAGTCGTCTTGGCCAATCTTCTCCAACTTCCCAATTTCCCGCTTCTCTCCAGTCTCGCCTATAAAGCGTATCCTATCTATGCGCGTCCTCTCGTTGTCACCATCGGCATCGGCGACGAAGATGACCATTGAGTAGACATTCTGGAACTTGACAAATCTCAGTTCCAGCTTGGCTGTTGCAGTCTCCTTGTCCCAATCTGACTCCTTGAGCTCAATAGTCTGCGTCGCTGGGACATCCTCCGCCTCCTCAAAGCCTAGGTTGTGCTGGCGATTGGTCCAAATATGGATCGTCCTCGGCCGAAGTGGCGCTTCATCGTCATCTTCGTCATCTGATACACAGGAGGTGATGTGAATGGTATGGACTTTTAGATTTGCGGTGAAGGGGACGTAGAGCATGAGCTGATCATCAACGTCGCTCTCAATCCAGTCTTTGCTGCCCTCTGAGCCTGATGCTGTTCCCTTGCCCTTCTTTAGCGCGGATGGCTGGGATGTCTCGAAGAGCGTCCGAACACCGCCAAAGGCACTGTCTGCATTGAGGAGGTCCAGACCTCGAACATCGACGGTATCTGTGACATCGCCGTATCCTCGAGGAAGCGCGGCTCCCCGCCAGCCAGCGCCACCGCTTGAGCTTGCCTCGCCGAAGCCTCCGGAGCCGCCACCATCGTTCTCTGCTTCGGCTGCGAGCTTCTTGATGGCCTCTGAGAGCTGTTGAGGGTTGGATCCACCGTATTTGTTGACTTGCTGGTTGTTCTTGAAGACGATGAAGGTCGGGGTGCTAATTGGATTGTGTCAGTTGTTGGTCATTGCGAGCAGCATGTAAGGAGTCGTACTTTGTGATGTTGTAGCTTTGCGCAATCTGTGCCTGTTTCACTGCGCTGACTTTGGCGAATGTGACCCTGTTCGCTCTTGACAGTTGGCTAGCTAGCTTCTCGTATACAGGTGCAATCGCAGTGCTCGACGTGTTGTTCTCATTGTAGACTGTGATGCACACATCAGCATGGGCGGTTTGTTTGGTGTATCGGGACTGGGGTTTCCGTACAATTGACTACAACAATACGCGACGACGACAACAGCGAACTGAGTTGTCCTGGAGACGAGATCTCGACGGGGCCAGACATGTTGGTGGGTATGCAGAGCGCGTGTTGTTGTGGAGTCGGGGTCTTGTACACAAGAGGACCCCGAGAGAGAGATTCTGGTGGGGGCGGGGATCTAGCGGTGCCGTCACTGACCGACGCTGTTCTGACAGGCGGCAGCCACAACACCACTGCAGCAAAACGAAGCTTCCAGAACAACGTCGCGAACCGGAACGCAGAAAGCAAAGCTGCGAGTCCAGCTGCCAGGACTGCCCAACAATACTTGGGCACTTCAAGGCCAACGCCTCGACATTCGTACCACCACGCGTCTTGTCATCTCGGCAACACCAGCTTCAGACTCACTGCATGATACCATAAACTCCAGACACGAGACTTTATACTCTTTGCCACTGCCCTGCGGAAGCGGTAAGCGCCCCCTTCGGCGTGCGCCGTTTGCGACCTTGTACAAGGCCAGTTCCTAATCGAACTCCATGGCAGGTCCAAACAACCTCCTCCTTAGTTTTCCTGAAGCAAGGCTCCTCCATATCGCCAGTCTAATCCTCCTGGTAGAGCGCAGCGACGCAACCCGGAGGGTGCACCGGTGGGACTGTTGGTATACGCGCGCCATATTGCTTGCCAACGCTCCAGCTGTTTTCCTTCTCGCCCACGGCCTCTACAGGGTGTTCTGGACGTGATGTCACATGTTGTGGTATTCAACTCGTACGCGAGGACCGTCAAGATTCCGACTACCCCAGTCAAGTACTTGACCGAGGTGCGCGATGAGGCTTGTCAGAAGCTTGGAGTCAACAAGGACCAGTATACGCTCAAGTATGCCACCGGCTAGTTAACGCAGGGATCGCAATACTGACTTGGTCGTCCAGGTACAACAACAAGCCAATTCCGCTTTCCCAGCAGATACGACTCGCAAACCTCCCTCAAGGCGCTCGATTAGAACTCGTCCAAGCCTCGCGGTCGCCTACGGTCATATCGGTAGCCCTCCAGCTACCAAAATCTCGTCTTACACAGAAGTTTGCCAGCAACACTTCGTTATGGGAGATCCTCCGATATTTCGAGAGCGGCAATGGAGCGAACTACAATTTCACGCAGCGCGGAGTACCAGAGATGAACGGGGGAGAATCAGGAGCAGGCAGGCTGAACTACGAAATGCCTGTCATCACGGTCATGCCGAGTCATAAGGAACAGTCTACGTTTGTCGACTTACAGCAGACGCTTAGTCAGCTCGGCTTCGACAGCGGATCAGCCTTGCTGAAGTTGACGTTCAAGAATAGCGGCATGCCTTTGGAAGAGGCCATGACACAAATTACACAATACTTCAAGACCGAGGAACCGGCAGCAGCAAGCTCGGAGGGTGCACATGCAGCGACAACATCACAGCAATCATCTATACCAGATCCTGACAAGGCGGCCCCAGAGGCTGCAGAGACGGTTGCCGGCGAGACTGTCCGGAACGATGAGCCAGATCCCGACCCAGAGCCCATCCAGGTGGATAAGAAGCCAGCCTCTGTGTCGACGACAGAGCCTGAGGTGTCCACTGAAAATCCCGCAACAAACAACATTGAGAATATATTTCCAGCTGCAGCTTTGGCAGCAGCCACTACCACCGGCTCTTCTGCACCACTTGAGACATCAAACGTTTCGTCTAAATCCCCAGCGCGCTCTTCACCACAACCTCGTAATGTTCAGATCTTCTCCGCTTCAACATCATCAACGCCTCAAGCCGCTCGAAGCGATTTCAACGAGAGCGATTACCTACCCACTGTCGAGCACGCAAAGTCACACCAAGCTGCACTGCTTACTAAACAGCGGAATACACGCCTACTATCAGACAAAGAGCTTGAAGAGCAAGAAAAGGTCAGACAAGAAAAGATCAATAGTGCAGCCGAGAAGGGTGGTGCGCTTCGAATACGCATGCCTGATGGGACATTGATTCAGATGAACTTCACCAAGGAAGACACCGCGGATGCCCTCTACGAGTTTGTCAAGGGCTTCCTTGAGAAGAAGAACGAGCCCTTCAAACTTAATTACACAAGCCCAACAGGACGTCTGGTTCTTATACCGCAAGATCACAAGCGTCTTATTCAAGATTTGCGGTTTTTCAACAACGAGCTCATCACATTCCAATGGGCAGACAATGCCAGTGCAGAAGCCCGCGCGTCTCGCAAGACGCTGGCAGATGAGTGGCAGGCTCAGGCGCAGACTCTAAAGGTGGAGGAACCAGCAGTACCGGAGTCTGCTGGTCCGGCGAAGGGTCTGACTGTTGCGGAGGGCAAGAGGAAGGCCGTGATGAGCTCAGAGGAGAAGGAGAGTAAGCTGAAGAGCTTACTAGGTAAAGGCTTTTTTAAAAAGAAGTAGTCGTGAATGGCGGTGACGTGGTGGGTGGATGTAGCATAGATACGGCATTCAATTCAGCACAGCGGGTTTTTTGCTTCGATAATAGCATAATGAACACGAGAAGCATTTCGAGATGAATGGTAGAGAACTTTATGTTCTTGATTTTCGGTTGGCGTGGTTCGCTGGTGTTGTCAGCTTCCGAATTCTGCTGGGAATAAATTTGTACTGATTATGATGCAGTCCATGGGCTAGATTCATAGGCTAGAAGGAACCGGGTGATCGATAGCAGGTTGTCCCAACGTTTGTTAAGTATGCAAGCACACACTTCTTTTTTGGGTCTCATTCCAGATGTGCAGTAGACCCATTCGGCAGACGGTCAAAACATCGTGACTTAGTTACACATAGTAATTGACAAATACATCTTGATACTCAGTACCGACCCATACATGGTTCACTCAAGATTCCTCAGTCAGCAAAGCCGCCTGATGCTGATGAATCCTCACACATTGTCCAACATCGCGTTTAAGCATGGAAGGATAGATCTGCAAGGTGATGCCTGCATTTGAAGTCCTCGCCAACACCATCACACAGCGTCTAAGATGATTCAGGGTTGCCTCAGGATAGGTGGAATCTTGTCCAGAGACAAGGAGACCCTACACGTCTTGGGACTTGACAAACAGGGCACTCGAGGATGAATGTGGACATTCGATTGAAGCGCGCCTTGCGACACTACACTTGTGCTCGACTCCACGCAACGCGCCAAGTGCAGCATTATGTCTTGGACGGTGGCGTCTGCTTGAGCAGCGCGACAGGACGGAATGCAGCTCTTGACTGGCTGCACGCTCTTCACAACAGGTTCATAGTCATGCATGTGGTTATGTCCGACCTTTTTCCAGCGAGTGCGCCACTAAAAGCAGACGCACCCGCAAAGTGTATATGGTCGGTTTTGCAATATGTTCAATCTGGGACGTCGGTGACACTTGTGACAATCATAGCATGTGAATTGTCAAGCAACCGGGGAAACGGACTACCAACGTCTGCCGCACAAAGAATAGAAGAGGTATCCAGGTCGCGATCAAATTTATGGTGATGATTCACTAGCGTCGGCGGCATGGATTCTCCGAACGGCCGGAGGAAAAACTTAGCAAAAGCTGGACAGACACCGTGGGCTCTCTTCTTCCTTCCATGGCCGCTGATGATACTCAATATTACATATGATAGGAAGAGAATGATGCGGCATTGCTGCAACTGATCTCAACTATAACAAGGACTCTGAGGCCTGTCCCCGCTGCGCGGCTTGCGCAAGCGACCGTTGGACGACACCTGCACAACTTGCAAATTGTAACAGTCGGAGCTTTGAAACAACGACGATTGCAGGAGCGCAGGTTCTTCCACCACTTGTCGCGTCTGGGTCGCTTCGATCCAAACTCTCCGTGACCGTCTCATCATGGCCTCCAGTCGGGTCGCGTCTATTTGTGGCGGCGTAGGACGAACCGGTTGAGTTGATTCTTGTTTCGACACTTCATGCGATGAAAGCATCTCAGGCGGACCAGAAACGCCGGATATGCGTCAACGGTGGTTGTCGTCCCGTGCGTATGTCGAGAGTCGTTTGCAGAGCTAGACGGAGACGTTGAGACCTCAGGCTGCACGTATTCGTTGTAACGGCCCGCTCCAGCTCACCTGCTCAAGGTTTCCTGACCGTGCTCCTCCTGGAACCAATCCCCATTGACATCCATAGCCTTGCGAGAAATCTGCAGCAAGTGGTCGACAACATGGAGTGGATACAGGTACCTGGAGCTCCATACAAACCGTCCAGCATCTTCCTCTGTACCCACCCACTTTCGAGCCACCTCCATCATCACCTGACGTCGATGAGCCACAAACTTGTATCACCCATGTCAATATCATTATCTTGCCTTAACATCACGAAACTTATCATCACGATAATGACACTATAATCGTGGCATCTCACTCTAGAGTCTAGACATTCAGTCGCCCAAATCCAACGCCATGCGTTACTTCAATTGCGATCTTCCCTGTGTGCACATCCAAGCCTGAGATCTGCTGGATCGGCACAATACGATGAACTGCCTAGCCGTCTACGGACCGTGAGCAGCTTCCGCGGACCCTTACGCTACACCTATATGTGCCGACTAAAGGCCGGCCGGAGGAGGAAGACGCCAGGTGAACAATGTGACGATGGCTCGAGAGCGTTCGCCGGACATTGATGGTTGTCCGACGGTCAGACCATGTGCCTTGCTATGAGGCACTGGATCTTCGTAGACATGTGAAAGGTCGACGACAACGAAACACCGCACTGTATAATCCATATCTTAATGCCGCTGGCAAAATCTCGAAAGAATCCATAGATGTTTCATGACCAACGTTGTCCCGTTTGCGTGGGGTATACCTGGCGGGCCCTTATCAGCCACACCGCAACTGTGGTTGCATGAGACTGTTCACCAAGTGGTGGTCCAAGAACGTGGGCCTCTTATCAGGCCACCTGAAGGATCCAGCTCCAGCGTTGACCGATACCGCGGCCCCAGAACGGGCCTTCGTGGTTTGCCACTTACCACAGAAATCTAAGCAAGGCGATGCGTGCCGACCTTTTCTAAACCGCACGTGGACCTCCGAAGAGTCTGAGGTGCGTACCTGGCCAAGGGCCGTCCTTGCTCAGCTATCACACAGCATGAACCTGAGCGTGCATCTAGCACTTGCAGCCAGCATCATTGTGGGGAAACATTCCAGAAGCACAGCGTCAGGGACCAGTCGTGCGGCTGTCGGGAGATTGCAAACGAGCGTGACCCTGCTCGAGCATGATGCGAATTTCGTTTGAAGGGCTTCAACAACCGTGCTCAAGCCACGGCGAGGTGGCATCAGCGATCTTGCAACTGCCCGATCGAGTGACATAGCCGCGGTCAGTGCCAACTTAGCCATGGCGAACTGCCGCAGCTTGACGGTTCCAGAAGAGAGTGCTGGGTGACGCCGGCATCGAGCTTGATTATGCCGGTACGTAAAGCGTGGCATGTGTTTCAGTCACATATGATACACATCAAAGGTCGATATTTGTAACAGAGAGCATGTGCAAATTGTCATGCTGCGGGGGCATTGGCCCAATGCCGTCCTCAACACGGAATGGCAGCGTCGGGCCGCGGGATAGCGGAGGAAAACGCAGGAACGCGAGAGGCTCAGCAAATGGAAAAGATTTGTTCGACGAGCCGGCTGTCTTGACAGTCTTTCCGCTGAGGATCTAACGAGTCAAAAGCGAGGGTAGCGCATTGATGGTTGAAGTATGGATGACCGGGACCAGCCACAACCCCGCCAGTCTGGAAAACTTCCTCGAATGGACGAAGATCAGGGCCCCCAAGGTCTCGACATGTGGAAGGGCTGAATGAGTGGAGAAGACATGACAGTGTGTGGAGCTAGTCGAGGAAGCTATGCGCTTCCCCGGTGCCGGTTGAGTGGCCGCTCACGCTATCAGTCACGGACTCACGGCCCTACCTGGAGCCAGAGCGATTCAGGTCCCTGTTGGGTTGCCAGGAAGCCCCACTACCCTGAACTTTCGAGAAGTAGTGGATATGGGCAAGACGAGTCACAGATACTGAGAGCGTACCGGGAAGGGTCCGCAAGACTGCGAGTTACTCGTCGTTCAGGCTGCTTTTTCGTGGCCGCGATAAGCCAGCATGTTGTTGTTGTTATTGTTGTGTTTCTCCAGAAGTTGGTTCCTGCATTGTACCTGCAGTAGACGCGTTCTGTTGATCAATCACCTCGACGTTAGTGTGGAGAGTGACGGCACAGTGGATATGATTGGGTCTGCTGGAGCTGACCACGCCGTCACGCGAAAGGCGCCGGCGTGCCAGGCATGCGGGAGGGTCCAATTGGGCCGGGCAAAAGCAGCAAGTCGCTAAATCTTCTTTTGCCCGTTCTTGCTCGCTGCAGGCCTGCATAATTGCTGCACTAAGGCTCCAAATAGCACATTACTATTGGGATGCTGACCACTGTACGAGCCACGGGCAAGCACATCTCTTACCGCCGCAAATTGCCCCGTATGTACATGGAGAGACGCGCAACTCAAGCCATAGCACACCCCATCACGACAGCATGGTATCGTTTTGACATGCCGTTCGCATGCAGATGCATGTGGCCATTCTGCACCGTCGGCTCGAGTGCAGCAGCTGCGCAGCTGAAACATAACCAAGAAATAGCATCAGACCGCGTGGGCAGCCATGTTGACATGCCATGATGATGCAGTCCGCTAATCGCGTACACACTGGCGAGCCCATCATGTTGGTCGGATTCAGTGGCGACGTGCAGTGCGCTGTGTCGCACCATGATGAATAGCCGTCGGCTTCCCCACTTTTGCAAGTCGGTCCAACCAAGTTCAACCAACACCAGCAGGGCGAGCAAATCACACCAAACGGGCATCATATTCTTGCTATCATGGTCCTGTTCCTGCGTCAGCCCAGCATGTCGAGCCTCGTCCTATTGAATGCGCGACGCGTTGTGGCAACGAATGGATTTCTCTTTTTTGCCTTGCTACTGCAACTACGTGCTTGGTGGTGTTGGGCTCACGATATCGGTGGAGTCATGCTAGACATCGTGAGACATAGCAGGTGCCTTTGAAGCCTACAGAGCCGCGGTTGGATGAGTGCGTGCGGGCAGTGTTTGCCTGGATCGTCGTGGACGGTATTCAGCTCTGTGGTGTTTTATTCGCGAAACTCGAGCGTGGCACCGCGGACGAAGCGGCTTGTCTCGTGCTACAGCCTGGAGTACAGGTAACAGAGCCAACGGAGAGCGCGCGTCGTCGTCATTCTTATCACACACTGCGCAAAGGACACGCCTTGTATGGCAAGCGGAAATGTTTCAAACAAAGGCCAGGAACAGGGCCCCCTTGGACGGCAAGTTATCGATTGGACGATAGGGTAGGCTGAATCTCCCCGGCCGAAGTAATATCGAGTGATGCGATGGAGCAGAGACGCCGCACATGGGCTTCTGTGGTGTTGCTTGTCGAACGCGACACAAGACTCGCTGGTGCTGCTCACCAGTCACCGGCGGCAACACGACTCGCTGCCCTCAGAGGCGGCCAGGCCGACAGAGGGCTCAGCAGCCTTCAGCTTCGTCTGCCACTCGCGGCCCACGAGCGACCTGGCTCTATCGATACGCACGCATGCCCGATGCCACCATGTGGCAGACGTCAGCCAACCATGTGGAAGCTGAGCCGGAACCGCCGTGCGCGTCTTCATCTCGCGTAGCGTGGCTGCATGGGGCGACAAAGATAGTGCATTAAGTTATGCCTTCTCTTGCTGCCCTAAGCCCTGAGTCGTAGAGAGCCGGCATGGATGGCTCATCCTGGCAAGCTTGTGGAGCGCTGCGCCCCGACGCTTCACACTAACGCGCGACCGTCCGTGTGTGTGCACATCTCTCTCTTTTCTACCGCGTCCCGCTCACTGCCTTCCTTGTATGTAAGGTTTAGATTCCGACGCTCTCTTTCCATCTCATCGCCTTTCTAGGTTTCTTTCTTGGTCCATTGTACATCTACGACTTGTGCAGTGACCGTCCCCTCTTTGCATCTCCATCTCCGTCATCGCATAGTCCAGTTTCGTTATTACGAACTGCCATCCACTCCTTCCAGCCCTCACCATTCAAACTTGCATCTGCTCTGTATTCAAGTACGCGTAATTTGACAAACATCTACACGGTATCACCATCGACGCCCAGTCACCCATCAACTGTACAAGCCTTGCAATATATTACATCCTAACAGTGAGTACTCATTGTTTCAGACTAACGTCGGCCCATCTAATCTCCCACAGTAATCCACATCCGCAATGGAAGGCTCATATCCCATCCACCCTGCCCAGGCCATGCAATCACCTTTCTTCTACTACAACCCAGACCCCCAGGGAGAGAACCACCGTCAACACGGCCACTTCACACCTCACCCTTCTGGACACTCGACCTTCCAACCCCAGAACATGTACTACCAGAGGCCCTCATCCGCCAACTCACACCTGGCTTACTCTCAAACCGCATACGCCAGCCAGATGTTGACCCCGGTTGCGTCACCTCAGCCCATGTATCAGAAGCCAGCCATTCTCATCCAGCCCCACGACTCGCCTTATCTGCACCCGTTGGACACTGACTACTCGTTTGCACCTGCCACACCTCCTCTTTCATCTTCTGGAAGCAGCACTAGCAGCCCACCGTCCTCATGCGACGTCATGTCCACACCATTGTTTGACATCTTCCCCAGCGAGACAATTGAGGGCGTGAAGCAAGGCTGCGAGGGTGAGGTCTTCTCTGAGATTCTGGCTTCTGGCCTGGAATGGCGATCAGCAAGCCCACCCATGACACCTGGTATGTCCATTTCTGAGAAAAGCCCTGCAGCGGCTTCGAGACCTCTGTGGCTAACGTTCACAGTTTACATTCAGCCACCTTCGGCTAGCCAGGGGTCGTACCTTCTCTCCGCCACCTCTTGCCCCTCGCTCTCCCCGTCACCCTCACCCATCCCACGCACATCTTTCGCCGAGGCCGAGAATAACTTCTGCAACCCCCGCGATTTGACCGTGACTGCGTCTACTGACCTGCCTACGCTTCTGACGCTTTGCCCCGGTGACGAGGAGCACAAGGTTGTCCTCAAGGGTGAGACTGCCAAGGTCTTCGAGCCTGCCCAATCTTGTGACTTCACCGGCCTCCCCACCTTTGAGCCTCTGTTCGAACTCGACTGTGAAGACGACTTTGCTGGTCTCGTCAACTTCTCTACCGAGAACACCCACTTCCTGGGCAACAAGCGCCAGCGCACCGACCTTGTTGCTTTCTCGCCCGAAGAGGACTTCGTAAGTGACGCCAGCTTCACCGACTTCGAGGAGGATTTGGTCCACGGCCTGCCTCTCACTCCTGCCGCTAGCGACTTCTCCGACAACATGTCTGGCAACAAGAGACGAGCAGTGAACAAGGCGCGTTCCGAGTACAGCGAGGCTGAGTCGGATTATCACAGTAAGACACAGACATCAGGTGACGAAAACACCGCGTCTGGAGCATCAAGCCAACAAGAATCAGGTCACGCCGACAACCACGCCGGCTCCAGCTCTGATGAGAATGCCTCCACACCTGTCGCGCCAACAAGCCGCCGCGGCCGCAAGCAGTCCCTGACTGAGGATCCCTCCAAGACCTTTGTTTGCACTCTATGCTCTCGTCGTTTCCGTCGCCAGGAGCACCTCAAGCGCCACTACCGCTCTCTCCACACCCACGACAAGCCTTTTGAATGCACCGACTGCGGTAAGAAATTCTCGAGGAGCGACAACCTGTCCCAGCACCAGCGCACCCATGGTGCTGGCGCCATCACTCTCGATGTTATGAGCAGCTCCGACATGCAGACCGATATGCAGCGAGACAGCGCCTTCGATAACCAAAACCCCGCCATGATGGGCCAGATTCTCTATGACGCTGCTGCCAACGTCTCGAGTTCCAGCTCAGAGTATTCGGACATGGAGTCATCGCCCATTGGCAAGAAGCGCAAGAGGAACGAGTAGACTTTTCTTCTGCTTGTGTTTTCTTTTCGACTCTCATCACGACCCTTCACGACATCTCATCTGGTAGAAGGCTTTGACAAGGCCATACAGCCGCCTCTCATCATGTTGTCACGCACTGGCGACTCGGTTAGACACATGGCATTGGTATTCGCGGTAGCCGGAGTATCCATCGTCAACGTGCGGCAAAAGCTTCTCATTTCTCTTCTTCAACTGTATTGTTTACTCTTCCACTTTGGCTGCACACTCAACCAGATTGGACTTTTTCACATCACATCAGCGACTTGCTACAGCATCGCGAATTGGGTTCTGGCTTTGGACTGGGGGATACGGCGCCTTACACAGCGGACGGATTAGATCTGGTGTTTTCTTTGGCTTTACTTTATGACGACATGGCCCATTTACCTTACCGGCCATCGTCGCCGCGTTTCCACCTTTACCCCCAAACACGATTGTGTTTCTACCCCTCGTTGTAATCGGCATCACATGCCAACATTCTGAGAATATTCGTTTCTCTTACACTGTAATTGTTCGAACCTCTACTTTGGCATTGCAATTTCATCTTGCGTCCATTGAAGGTTAGGGGTGCTGGCACTATCCAACTAGATCATAAAAACAATTACCGCTGTTCAAAATTTCCGACTGCATCGTGTCGAAGTGATTAGGTGGCGCCGTAGCATGTGCTGTCGGCGTTGCTTTTGTGTGACATGCGGTGTGAATGGAGCGTAATGTCTTATTGTCAGCTCTCTTGTCGCTTGTCAAAACGGCGATTCGTTTAGCGCAGAACGGACCCTCAGCGGGTACCACAGCCAGACCTCAGGCTTTTCCCGAGACACAGCTCGCGGGACGCGGCCCCGCCCGATTACCTCCCCTGATCTACTGCATACTTGCAATTCACCTTGCAGGCATGCAGCATGTGTGCCTGACCATGGCGCCGTCTCTCAATGTCATTGCGCTGATCTCAGGGGGCAAAGACTCGTTCTTTTCCATTCTTCACTGTCAAGCCAATGGGCACGAGGTAGTCGCCTTGGCAAATTTGTACCCACTACGCTCAACGACTGGCGACGATGATATCAACAGCTACATGTACCAGACTGTGGGGCACTCTGTCATTCCGCTTTACGAACAAGCACTAGATATACCACTCTACAGACAAGAGATCACAGGTCAGACAATCAACTCAAGTAGAGACTATGCGGCGCCGTCGTGGAAGCAAGAGCAGGACGAGACAGAGGATCTAGTTCCGCTACTGAGACGGGTCCTGGAAGCCCATCCGGAAGCCAACGCCGTATCGACCGGAGCCATTCTGAGTACCTACCAGCGCACTCGTGTGGAATCCGTAGCGCTCAGGTTAGGTCTTACACCACTCTCGTATTTGTGGCAATTTCCCCTGCTACCGCCATATACACAGTCATCCTTACTGCTTGACATGACAGCGGTGGGGCAGCAAGCAATCATTATCAAGACTGCGTCCGGCGGCCTGGACGAAGGATTCCTAGGACTGGATGTGGCGGCGCCAAGGACCATCGCCAGGCTAGGTAAAGCCATGGGCCGGTTCGGTGAGGCAGACAATGGTGCGATTTTGGGTGAGGGCGGAGAGTTCGAGACTCTAGCACTCGATGGGCCTAGACCACTCTGGAAGAAGAGGATCAGACTCGACGTTGGACCGCCGGACGTGTTGGACGGAGGGCAGACTGTGCAGATCATCAAGGCCAGTACGCTCGAAGAGAAGAGGGATGATGCAGAAGAGCTTGCAAGATCACTGAGGCTACCTGAACTTCTAGATGAAGAGTTCAAGAGTGTACTCGAAGCAACGGGGCGCAACCACGATACCCGGTCCTTCATCTCTGATGACGCGACGCCTCTCAACGAGCCTTATGCGATTGGTTTAACAGTTGAGAGTACTTTGTCGTCTCGTATCCTACCAAGGAATACTACTAATGACTCCCCTACTGTCTTCACTTACTCCAACATGACCAGCGATACGCGTCCGACATCTTCGCCTGGCTCTCCGTCGCGCCAGCTGACGAAGATCTTCTTGCGTCTCGATCACATCTTGAAGCAATGGCAGCTATTCAGATCTGGTATCAATCATTGTACTCTGCTTCTCCGCGACATGAGCGACTTCACGATTCTTAACCCGCTTTACGGACAATATTTCCACGATATAAACCCACCAGCCAGAGTCACGATAGCGATTGGCGAAAGCATGCCAGAGAACGTTGATGTCATGCTCAGCGTCATCGTAGACAAAGAAGAGAAGGACCGGAAGGGCAAGACTACCAGGCCGGTAAATAGGCAAGGTCTGCATGTCCAAGGCAGGAGTTACTGGGCTCCCGCGAATATTGGGCCATACAGTCAGGCCATCTCAGCACGGTTGCCACGAATCGATCACAAGGCTGACGCGGAGACCAAAGAAGGCGGAGAGGTCGTGTATGTTGCCGGGCAAATCCCCCTAATCCCAGCATCGATGGAAGTGTACACGGAGCAAAGCTTCAAAGGCCAAGCCGTGCTCTCATTACAGCATCTCTGGCGCATCGGCCGCGTCAAAGGCGTAAAGTGGTGGACCGCAGGCGTAGCCTTCATCCCTACCTCTGAACACCCCGAAGAACAAGTCCGCATCGCACAGCAAACATGGAACGCTATACACACACCCACCACCACATCATCCGCGACCCACGACACCGAGTCCGACGAAGACGCCGACATCGACCCCTGGGACCGACTCAATCGTAACCACGATTCTGCATTCAATGACCATACCTACCGCTCTCCCATCCCCGATCTCCAAGCCGTCACCACCCCCACCAACCCCATACCATCCAACGAGACCCCCACACCGCCCTGCTTCGTAGCACAAGTCTCGTCCCTCCCACGCGGCGTAGACGTAGAATGGAGCGCCACAGGTCTTACCGCCCCTTGTATATCCTTTACCCGTTTACCCCATCATCCGAACCTTACGTGCTCCACGCCCATATCCACACGCTCGCGCTTCCTGACCCTTGAGATTCGGAACCAAGCCGATGTGGAGGGTCTGCGCAAGATGGGCGAAGACAGCGTCAAGGAGTGGAGTTGTGCGACGCTGTATGCGGGGTCGGGGTTTGAGGTGGGCGCAAAGATGAATCTGAGGGGTGTGCAGTGGGTGCCGTGTCGGAGGGTTTGGGGGGAGGGGGGGAGGGAGGTTATGGGAGTGTTGGTGGGGAGGGTGGATGGAGGGGATGGAGGAGGGGTTGAGGAGGGGGTTATGGGTAGGTTTGTAAGTGGGTTGGGGTTTGCTAGTGTGTAGGAAGAGGATGCAAGATGATGGGAGAAAAGGATATGCTGGAATCAGGTTAAGCATTTAGACGGACGGTCGGACAGATTTAGATTGGCTGATCATATTAGACAGAATATATTGCAGAAACGAGTCAGTCAGACAGCATTTGTTCGCTCAAACTCGGTTTCTATATAAAAAAAAAATCATCGCTGACCCATCCATCGTCTTCCATTCGTGAAATCATGTCAGATGGTATTTTCCACCGTGAACCTATGGACCCCCAAACGCCGTTTGAATGCATGCACACACCAGACACGTCAGCCTAATGTCATCTAAAACCGCTCCTTCATACGCCCCGCAACTGTCCTCAAGTTGCCATACACCTTGCTGGGGTTCTGACCGAGGATCAAGCTCACAATAGCCTCTCGCGCCACATGAATGTTCTTGAAGCCACCCAAAATGTGAATCTTCTGGTCTGCAAGGACGACTCGTGTCCTACTCGCGTTCTCAATGGCGAACTTGGTCTTGCCGTCCTTTCCTGCTATGCGTCCGATGGCGCGTCCCAGGTGCTCGCCATTGAGCGTCTTGACGTCCTTGATCTCAAAGGTCTCGATGTAGAGGTCGTCTAGACGGAGCAGTGCAATGGCATCGTCGACGTCGAAGCCGAGCGTGAAGGCCTTGACAAAGTCTTCGCCCTTTTGGAGCGCGCCCGTGTCGGTGGTGGAGGACGAGGTGCGGAGTTCGACGGATTTGGTCTTGATGTTCATGCGGACTTGGAGTTTGAGGTGTTCGACGAGGGGGGGCTGGAGGTGGAATTAGCATGTTTTGCGCGCAGTGTGTGTCTGGCGTTGGACGTACGTAGATTTTCGGCCATGCGCCTTTGAGGGGAGTCATGCGGTGTGGTGGGATGGGCACTTTGCGCTGTTCGCGGCGAAAGGCCAGGGGCATCGATTTTGCAGGCGCAAACTTGGGGCGGTCAGACTCGTCGACCATGGGCACGTCGTCTGTAGATGTTTCTGGCGCGTCGTGTGGCGTGGCGTCTGGGTTGAAGTTCATGTCGAGCAGGTCGGTCTCGTTGTCTTGGGTGGGCAGGGGCACGTCGACGGCCATGGCGGCGTCTTCAGCGAGTTGCTCGGGGCGGCGCTGGAGCGCAGTGGGGGCGGGCATGTTGTCGTGACTTGTTTCTATTTGTTCTTCTTCTTCTGGTGTTTCCTCTGTGGTGGTTGATTCGGCGGGGTTATCGATAGGCGCATGGCCCAAAATTTGTGAGGCGAGAAGTTTTGGCGCACCACCCGAAGCATGCTAGCCCGCCGCCGCCGACTGGACCAAAGCCAGCCGTGCCAGCCTTTTCCCAGCTGCCCATCATGACGTGAAGTCGCAGCCTGCCTCTGCCTCTGCTTGCTTGAGCAGCTCTCTGCCACACACAGTCGCCGTCGCCGTCGCCCCGCAACCCTCTCGACTCCCTCTCCCCCCACCCCGCCTCGGTCCGTCCGCCTCTTGCATCTGCCGACGACGATCATGTTGCAGCCGCGGCTATCATGAACAAGAATGTAGGGTTGGCAGCCTGCGCGTCCTCATGGCGCTCAGTCGCCAGCCACGGCCACGGCCTGGGCCGCAGCAGCAGCAGCGCCCTCGCCCAATTCGAGCCACGGGCCTGGACCCAGTCGTTGTTGCCGCAGACGGGCCTCCAGAGACGGACTCGCACCGCACCCTCGCCCTCGTGTCGCCAGCTCTCGACATGCTCCCACTCCCCCGCGCGTTCGTCCCATGTCGGCCGCTTCGCCGCTTCACAATCGCCGACATTGGTACCCCGCGCCAGCCATCTGCAGCAGACCGTCACTCTTGCCGCCCTTGCAGCATGGGCTAGACATGCATCTTCGAGACCCTCGCGCAAAGACAGGAAGAATCGAGGCGGCGACCGTCGCAACAAAAGCTCCGTGACCAACGACTCACAACACGCGCCGCAGGCCACTCCATCTCCACAGCCTGGGGCCTCGCCCAAGAATGCAGCCGACACCAACATACCCAAACCCCCCGCCCATGACTCGCAAACGCCAGCCAAACCTCTCCTCAACCGCATCCCCCACACCCTCCCACATCTATATCGCCCGACCAAAGCCGAACTGTTGGAAGCAGCCTCAGGCTTCTGGTCAAGGATCAAGGTGCACTTCAAGTGGCTGACGATTAGGAGCACGCGACCATTCAACGCAGATGAAATCTACGCCATGGTCTCGTGGGTATTGGCAGCCCATATCCTTTGGATCGTACTGGGGACCACCACCTTCTTCATGTTGACCATCTTCTTAATCAATACGGCCTTTTCGCAGGAGACTCTGGCAAAGTGGATTGGCAACTATCTGACAAAGTCCTCCGGCATCAAGGTAGTCTTCGAGACTGCTGTTGTACCCAAGTGGGGGGACGGTGTCATTTCTTTCCGCAAAGTATTCGTTTCCCGACGTCCTGGCCAGGGACGAGGCAAGGTTACCAAGGGCTCCCAGACCGAGATGGCCGCGGCCGCTGCGGCCATTGCCCAACAAGAGAAGGACGCCAAAGATTCAGTCCCCGAGGTAGCCGAGCCAGAGGAGGACACCAACTACACTCAATTCGACATTTCCATCGACACCGTAAACGTTACCCTGTCTTTCTCGAAATGGTTCAACGGGAGGGGTCTACTGAACGATGTCGAGATCAAGGGAATCCGTGGTGTTATCGATCGAACATCGGTGCGCACCATCGAAGGAGTGGACCCCAAGTCGTACAAGCATGAACACAACCCTGGCGACTTTGAGTTGGACTCTTTCAAAATGGAAGACTTGCTCGTCACAGTATATCAACCGAATGGCTTCCGACCCTTCTCAGTCAGCATGTTCTCATGCGATCTGCCACAGCTGCGAAAGCAATGGCTGTTTTACGACTTCCTCTCCGCCAACATGATGTCTGGTTCATTTGACAACTCCTTGTTCACTGTGCATCCTCGACAGACGCACAACTATACTGGTACCCAGCTTAGTAGCGGCCGTGAAACTGACGATGGTAAGACCTGGAAGAAGCACAGCCGGATACGAATCGATGGTCTCAACATTGACCACTTGAACCGAGGCTATGATGGGCCCTTCTCATGGATTCACGAGGGTAATGTCGATATTATAGCGGACGTCATGCTGCCCAACGATGATGATGACAGCATCGCAAAGGTCATGTCCGACATGTATGACCGCGTCGAGGCCACTGTCTCGCAAAACGGTCGCAAGCACCACTTGTCTGATCATGCAACCCATGGATTCGATGACCATCATGATGATGAAGTCCACCAGGAAGACTCAAGCGAGGAAGACAGCCGTTTCATTATCATGGACATGCGAGTACATCTCAACGACGTCCGCGCATCTGTGCCCATTTTCACGCGCGACATCTCTTATGTCAACAATGCGCTTGTGCGACCAATAGTGGCCTACATTAACTCTAGACGCACATTCATACCTGTCAACTGCAGAGTGGTGAAGAAAGTCAGCGAGTTTGACGGCAGTTGGACACTGTACGATAGTGGTTTGATGGAAGAAGTGTCTCGCGAGGTAAGCGACATGCCACCCCACCTGTACGTTTGCGCAACCACTAACAACAACCACAGATGTACGATGCTTTCGCCCGAGACGTCCTTGAAGACCGGACGACGCGCAAGCGCCGCATCAAAAAGGTCGGTATCTGGACATTACAGCTTGCCGCGCAAGCTCTCTTCCTGGGACTAGCTGGTAACATTGCCTGATATACCCGTGCTCTACCCACAGGCAATGTAAATGCTCCCACATTCTCAACTTTCTGTACGATTACGACAACAAAGCATGGCGTTCTGGCGTACGGTATACATGGGCTGGTCACGATCATGGATGATTCAAGTCACGAAATGGGACAGGTGGGCGGCTGAACACACTGCCAGCAGTGTTGTGATTATTGCGTACATAGAGATATACCTACGATGAAATGACAGGCAGCTATTCCTTGGTCCTTGACAGGCATTACTTTCCTTCCAAGTGATACGCAACGCTTGATAATCAGCAGCTGAGTAATGTCAGTATCTGTAGTAAGGCACTTCACTCCGCAGAATGCACGTGGCAGTAATCATTCTTTGAAATCAACACTCAAGATGGATTCATTCACCGCCAAGTCTACTGCATACTCCCAATCACCCGTGTACACCATGCACAAACAATGTGAAAGCTGACAGTCGGTACCGCTAACTAGAGTCTTGGCATATTGACGTCAATGCTATTTCTCACCACTCCGTGGGCGGTGAGGGCTTTCTGCACTCTGCAATCTTTTCACCACTACCGCTATTGGCCTCTTGGTCCAGTTAGCTCACGATGAGTGTCGATCACGCTCAAGAATTAGTCAAGATTGCCAGCCACAATGTGTCGATCCGAGTCAATTCCACAAGTGATGTGCAGGCACGCGTCCCCAACAGGTAGCACAAACGAAGAAGGAGCATCTCAACGAGATTGGTAATCCAGTAGACAAATGGGTTCTGTGTCTATGAAACGCGACGAGGATAGGTGTACAGTCTGATTACCACTTATCTTGAGAAAGTTTCACCCGTAGCTCCGCCATTGTCATTAGCTGGTGATCTCACCTCCCCATCACTAACGACGCGGCATGACGAAATGAACCTCATTATCTCCGACAACTCCATACCTTGGGCGTCTATCCCCGAGTGACCCCATTGTATTGTATTATTCAGGCAGGGCAGAACTCTGAGCACACTGTCACGTTTTCTTCAGCGTTCTGCTTCTCCTTTAAAGCTTGCCTGGCGAGTCTGTGTTCAGTCTATCTTCGTGTCGCTTTGTGGGCTGTGACTTCTACAATATCGACACAAGGACACCAACATGTGGGGCAACACTTCTCTTCCTGCGCAGGAGCGAGATCATCGAAGGAATCCATGGCATGACGACGAGTACATCACCAACGGACAAGAAGAAGCCGAGACGCCCAGCGAGCAGAGTGACAACGAGAACAATAACAACCGTCCCACCAGTCTGCAGCGTGGGGGAACCTGGGGCGAGCGTGATGCCGGTAGACTCGACACCCGCTTAGCAGCAGAGGATCTCCATGTTCTGCGGGAGGAGTTGGCCTCATTGTCTAAGACACGATCGCAAGGCGCACATTCCACAAGATCTCGTGGCGGACTCACCAAAACAATCAGCCGCAGAAGCACTCGGCACAGCGCCGGCCGTCGAACTTCGGTCTCGCGCATGGAAGAGGGTTCTGGTGATAGGGACAATGATGAGCCTGGCGATGACGGCGCCATTGATGACGAGAAAGACGATGGCTTTGAGCTGGGCGAATTCATGCGCGAAGGCCACTTTGAGAAGCGCAAGGATGGAAAGTCTGCAAAGAAGGTCGGGGTTGTGTACAAGAACCTCACTGTCAAGGGTGTAGGGTCGACAGCTACCTTTGTGAAGACCCTACCTTCTGCTGTCCTTGGAACCTTCGGTCCAGACTTGTACCGCATCATCACAAACTTCGTCCCAGCGTTGAGGATTGGAAGACACAAGCAAACACGAGTTTTGATCAACGATTTCTCCGGAGTGGTCAAGGACGGCGAGATGATGTTGGTGCTAGGCAGGCCAGGCTCTGGGTGCTCAACCTTTCTGAAAGCCATTGCCAACAACCGAGATAGCTATGCTGCCGTCGAGGGAGATGTCTCATACGGTGGCATAGCGGCCGACAAGCAGAAGAAGCAGTTCAGGGGTGAAGTCAACTACAACCCGGAAGACGACTCACACATGGCCGACCTCAACGTTTGGCAGACGCTCAAGTTCGCCCTCACCAACAAGACAAGGAAGAACGAGAAGCACGACATCCCCGTCATCCTCGACGCGCTGTTGAAGATGTTTGGTATCTCCCACACTAAGTACACGAAGGTCGGCAACGAATACGTGAGGGGCGTCAGTGGTGGAGAGCGTAAGCGCGTTTCTATTGCTGAGACCTTGGCCACGAAGAGTACAGTCGTTTGCTGGGACAATAGTACGCGTGGTTTGGACGCTTCCACAGCCCTTGACTACGCGCGGTCGCTGCGTATCATGACCGACATGAGCAACCGAACGACCCTTGTCACGCTGTACCAAGCTGGCGAACAGATCTACGAAACGATGGACAAGGTCCTGGTTATTGATCAAGGGCGCTGCATCTACCAGGGCCCTGCGTCAGAAGCCAAGCAATATTTCATTGATCAGGGCTTCAAGTGTCCCGAACGTCAAACTACAGCCGACTTTCTCACGGCCGTCACCGATCCCACTGAGCGCCAATTCCGCGACGGCTTCGAGGACAGCGCGCCTAAAACATCAGAGGATCTTGAACGTGCCTTCCGGCAGTCGCAAGCGTACCAGCGCAATCTGAACGAGATTGCGCAATACGAAGAAGAGCTGAAGCGTAACGACTACAACGATGCCAAGGAGTTTGAGGGTGCCGTACGTGAGAGCAAGAGCAAAACTGTACGGAAGAAGTCGCCATACACTGTGTCCTTCATTCGTCAAGTCATGGCGTGCACACAACGTGAATTCTGGTTGACATGGGGCGACAAGACAACCCTCTACACCAAGTTTTTCATCATCATCTCCAACGGCCTCATCGTCGGCAGCTTGTTCTACGGACAGGCATTGGATACTTCTGGGGCGTTTACGCGCGGCGGCTCTGGCTTCTTTTCTATCTTGTTCCTAGGCTGGCTACAGCTTGCCGAGCTTATGAAGGCCGTATCAGGCCGTGACGTTGTCAAAAGGCATGAAGAGTATGCGTTTTATCGTCCCAGTGCTGTTGTTATCGCCAGGGTGGTCCAAGACGTCCCGCTTATCCTCGCCCAAGTCATCCCATTCTCCATACTCATGTACTTCATGACTGGTTTGGACGTTGATGTCAGCAAGTTCTTCATCTACTTTCTCTTCATCTATGTCACGACATTCTGCATCACGGCGATGTATCGCATGTTTGCTGCTCTCTCGCCATCTATTGATGACGCCGTTCGATTCGCCGGTCTTGCACTCAACATCCTCGTCATCTGTATGTATCCCCATTCTTTTTAACGCAGTTACCAGCACTAACACAACAACGACACGGGATATGCGTTATCTAAGACACAGCTTCTGAGCGAGTATATCTGGTTTGGCTGGCTCTACTGGGTGAATCCGGTTGCCTACTCCTTCGAATCCGTACTGTCAAGCGAGTTCTCGGATAGAATTATGCAATGTGCCCCAGAGCAGTTGGTTCCACAAGGACCCGGCTACGACCGCGCATACCAAGGGTGCAGTCTCACGGGTGCGCAACCTAACGCTGACTCAGTGGGTGGAGCCGAGTATCTCCTGACGACCTACAACTATTCACGATCAAACCTTTGGCGGAACTTTGGGGTCGTGATAGCCTTCACAGTGCTCTACCTCATCGTCACTGTAATTGCAACAGAGACATTCTCTTTCGCAGCTTCTGGTGGCGGAGCTTTGGTTTTCAAGAAGAACAAGCGCGCAAAGCAGGCTGTTAAAGAAGATACTACAGATGAGGAAAAAGTCGTCGCAGGACAAGCTAGTGGCTCGTCCTCGCAGACTGTTGCCAATGAAGAGGAGGCTCTGGACTCGATATCCAGCAGTGAAAGCATCTTTACTTGGAAGGATGTTGAATACACGGTCCCATATCAGGGCGGTGAGCGCAAGCTTCTCAACAAAGTCAACGGCTACGCGAAGCCAGGTGTTATGATTGCTCTCGTCGGCGCTTCTGGAGCCGGAAAGTCAACGCTGCTCAACACGCTGTCGCAGCGTCAGTCCACTGGTGTCGTCACTGGTGAGTTTCTCGTTGACGGAAAGGGTCTGGGCAAGTCCTTCCAGCGCGGTACTGGGTTCTGCGAACAAATGGATCTCCACGATGGCACTGCTACGATTCGCGAAGCCCTGGAGTTCTCGGCTATTCTACGACAAGACAGGAAGACGCCAAGGCAAGAAAAGATCGACTATGTCAACAAGATCATCGACCTCCTCGAACTGCAGGACATCCAGGACGCATTGGTATCGAGCCTGGGTGTTGAAATGAAGAAGCGTCTGACCATCGGAGTGGAGCTTTGTGCAAAGCCATCGCTACTTCTCTTCCTCGATGAGCCGACGAGTGGTCTCGACAGCAACTCTGCCTACTCCATCGTACAGTTTTTGAAGAAGCTAGCATCCGCAGGCCAAGCCATTGTCTGTACTATCCACCAGCCGTCCTCGGTACTGATCCAACAGTTCGATATGATCCTCGCGTTGAATCCCGGAGGCAACACATTCTACTTTGGACCTGTCGGGGAGAATGGCAAGGACGTGATCAAATACTTTGGCGACCGTGGTGTCACATGCCCACCCAGCAAGAACGTCGCCGAGTTTGTGCTCGAAACCGCGGCCAAACCCGTGAAGCGCAAGGACGGAAGCAAGATCAATTGGAACGAGGAATGGCAAAAGTCGACCAACAACCAAGAGATGCTCAAGGAGATTGACCGCATCAAAGCGGACCGCAGTCAAAAAGTCGCAGACGACCACAAGGACGGGGAACAGGAAGAAGAATCCGAGTTTGCCGCCTCGGTCTGGGAACAAACCACCATGCTGACCAAACGCACCTTTACCCAATACTGGCGCGACCCCTCATACCTATACGGAAAACTATTCGTCGCAGTCGTCATTGGCATTTTCAACGGCTTCACCTTTTACCAACTCGGCAACTCGACCGCCGACCTGCAGAACCGCATGTTCACTTCCTTCCTCATCATCCTGATCCCGCCCACCATTGTCAACGCCGTGGTTCCCAAATTCTACAGTAACATGTCGCTCTGGCGTGCTCGCGAGCTGCCCTCTCGAATCTACGGCTGGATCGCCTTTACGACCGCCCAAGTTGTTGCCGAAATCCCCATTGCAATTGTAAGCGCACTGCTCTACTGGCTGCTCTGGTACTACCCCGCTGGTCTCCCGACCGACAGCTCAACCGCTGGCTACGTCTTCCTCATGACGCTCCTCTTCTTCCTCTTCATTTCCTCCTGGGGCCAATGGATCTGTGCTTTTGCCCCCAGCTTCACAGTAATCAGCAACATCCTGCCCTTTTTCTTCGTCATGTTTGGCCTCTTCAATGGCGTCGTGAGACCCTATGCCATGATGCCCGTTTTCTGGCGCTACTGGATTTACTACCTCATGCCGAGTACGTACTGGATTGGCGGCGTCTTGGCCGCAACGCTCAGGGGGATCCCGGTACAATGTGAGGCCGCGGAAACAGCAGTATTTGACGCGCCGCCGGGCCAGAATTGCGCAAGCTATGCTGCAGAGTTTCTAGCCCAGGCACCGGGTTACCTACTCAATGGTGAGGCGACGCAAGGGTGTCAGTATTGTCCCTATACCACGGGCGATGACTACCTGGCTACGATTAACATCCAGGCCCAGGACAAGTGGAGGAATTTTGGTATTTTCCTGGCGTTTTGTTGTAGTAACTGGGCGTTGGTGTATTTCTTCGTGTGGAGTGTGAGGATTAAAGGGTGGAGTTTTGGGTTTGGTGCCGTGGCGAGGGGAGTGGGCAAGGTCAAGGGGATGCTGGCTGGAGGGAAAGGGGAGGAGAAGAAGGAGCAAAAGTGAGGTTGTGAGAAATGAAGTTAAGAAGGGATTCCGGGGAGGAGAGGTGGAAGTTGGAATCTTTGGAATCTCTTGCATGATTTATGAAACACTTGATATCTATGGCCATGACGAATGAATATTAGTTCGTCCAATGGACTTCAAAAGAGTCCGATCAAGTAAATAACAATAAAGACTACAAAATATACATTGACGACTACTACTACTACTACTACTAACTACTCATCATGCCCAAGTGCAAGTCCAGGTCCAAGTCTATATCCATAATCCTCTGCTATGATTTGTCCATTGCGCTTTGCCAAAAAAAAACACAAAACTTCAACTCCCCCTCCCCCTCCTCCCCCCTCCCCAAAAAAGGAAAAGAAAAAAAAGATGCATAAACGACATGAAAAGGATGTAATCGCAATCCACGAGGTCGTGCGCTAAACAGGCACGTGTTACGCTCAAGTGAAATGATTTGGACAGACGATCAAAAACAAGAAAAGATGACAAAGGAAAAAAAATGAAAAAAAAATAACGACGCTCGGCTTGAAGAATGCTTTGATGAGATGAGAAACGGTGGGGAATCCAGTGTGTGGTATGTGGTATGTGGTATCGGTATCGTCCTGGTCGTAAGGATGGAGTAGTAATAAGTGTCCAGGTATGTGATGTGTCGTGTGTGGGGATATCAAAAAAAACACCTCCCCCCCCCCTCAAAAGGTCCCATCAAAACTCAACAATTGGATGAGAAAACATCCCACTCCTCCTCTTTCACCTCCACACCTCTGCACCCCCGTCTCTGCCCTATCCCCCCGGTCTATGCGCCCCCTCCCCACTATCCTCCCTCTTCCTCGCCACCTCCCCATCATCATCAACCCGCTTATCATGTCCCCTCCCCCTCCACCCCTCGGCATTATGACTCGGCGTGAAATCCTTGACATGCGCCGTAGCAGCATGAACCCTCGCGCCCGCCTCCCTCTGCACCTGATGTCTTAGATGACGCGTACCCATTTGACCCTCACTCTCCAAGCGATCCAGTTCCTCCTCGTCCGAAGACGATACGCTGCTCGAGCGCGAGATTTGGGTATAGACTACGTTTTCGCCCTCGCGCTTCTTGCGCTCGCGCTGTTGTTCCTTCATTTGCGACATTTTTTCCGCGTCGGATTGGCAGTCTAGGGTTACTATGTGGAGGCCCGGGAAGTTGGCGGACATGAAGGTTTTGAGTTGGGGCAGGAGTTTGGCGTTGGGGCGGTAGGTGCCAGAGTCGTTGTCGATGACTAGCTCGTAGTAAGAGGGGTCGCGGGTCTTGGGGTCGTCCGAGGTGGTGCTGTTTCTGCTATTTCTGCTGTTTCTTTTGTTTCGGTTGCTGTTGGTGGAGGAGGAGTTGGGCGTGCCAAGGTCGGCAGGGGGGTGTGATTGGTTGTCTCCGCCTTCTTCGGGGGTAGCACGGTGTGGGTGTTTGAGGCGCCTGATGAAGAATTCGCCGCTAAAGGCTACGTAGGCTGCTACGTCGCTGTGCATGGTGTGCTTGGACAACATGTCAATGCCAAATTCCTTGCCTGTTTCTGTGAAGCGGAATAGGGCGTCGAGAGTGAGGACGTAGGTGAAGATGCGGCCGCCTTGGTCAAAATGGACGAGTTCAAGGAACTTTTGCGTAAATTTGGTAGAGGGCTCGGGTTCGACTTGGAATTGGGTGGCGTGGTCAAAGTTGTAGACGCGCGCGTGCTGGTGGTGGAGTGCCTTGGACAGGATGAAGCCGCGCACGCCCTTGGCTGTAAACATGCTTTTGACAAAGGGCTTGAACTCAACATAGCGGTGGTACATTGCCTCTGGGACAGGACCGCGCAGTTGCATCTGGTTGGACTGGAAGTTGTACTTTTGCGGCTTCCGCTTGCCGTTGGGCCGCGATGAGGACTCGTCGGTATCGGGCTCTTTCTGGCCCAGCAGACGGCCAAGCAGAGGGGAGTAGTGGCGTATCCAGAACTGGGGACCGACGGTATACACGCGCCCGCCGTTGTCGTCTGGGGTCCTGCCCAGCACCTCGGCACTGACGTTGAGGGTGCCGTTCATGTGCTCGGCCTTGCCAAAGCAGACGGCGACGGCGCGCAGCAGCCAGGCGCGCTTGCTCACCATGCGCTTTCTTATAGGGTATGAGTGGTCGTTTATGCCGGGCCAGCCCTCGCCGATGGCGGGCACGTCGACGTGGACGTTGCCCAGACGGTCGTCGTGGTCGGCGGGGTCCTCGTCGTAGATGCGGCATTTGAGGCGGAAGCCCGACGCGGGCACGTTGGCGACGATCCACTCGCAGTTCCACACGGGGTTGGTGTTCTGGCGTATGGTGGGCGTGCGGATCGTCAGCGGCGGGTCTTCCTTGTGGCGGGTGGGCAGCGCCGTGGTGAGCTGGGCCATGATGAAGGGGTCGGCCGACAGCGTGTTGATGTCGGCGAGCGGCAGGTTGTTGGCGCGGTGGAAGGTGAACTTGACGGTCCAGCCAGGCGGTGCGCGCGGTACGGGCGTGTCGTCGAAGCCGCCCTCGGGGCCCTTTTTCTTGCTGCTGCCGCCCGTGTCGGTCTTGCGTGGCATGGGGGGCACCCCGCCCGTGCCGTCAAAGTCGCCGTTGCGCTGCGACTCGTCGGGCGCATGTCCATTGTGCGCCGGCGGCCCATTCGGTGTCGGTGCCTCGAGCGGCCTCGAGTCCTTCTCCTCGGCCATGGTGGTGCGATGCGACGATGATGCGGATGTACCCGGCACGAGGGTGGTTGATGCTGATGCGGATGCGGATGCGGATGCGGATGCTGATGCTGTTTACCCGGCGCAACAACTCGGACGGGCGCAGGCGCGCAATCTCTCACGTGCGGCAGAGAGGGGTGCAAGAGGGCGCAGCAGAGCCATCAACACGACGGCGGCTGCTGTTGCGGCTGGCAATAAGGCCGGCTACGCGCAAGTGGGTTGCGGCGGAGCGAACAGCGATCGACACTACAGAATCAAGCCTTTTGCCAATGCTTTGGCTAAATGCTTGTCACCACGCGGGGCCAGTCTCAGTGCTCCCGTTCTGCGGCCACACGTCCGATTCGTCCTCCCCATCTGGTGGCTTTTATCACCTTCATGCACCAGCAGATGCGCATACTTATGTCAGAGACATGTGCTTGCCCTACAGCAGTCCATTGAAAATCCTTTGATCGAGAAACATTGCAGAGCGCCCCGTATATGCGTCAGTGCCAGTGGCTGTGGCTACCGGCATGCACCATGCGCTACTGTTCAGTCCGGCCCGTTTCAGCATTACAACACTGTGGACAGCTGACATCTCAAAGCGGGCATTCACGTACTCTATCCACACATCCGTGTTAACATGGAGCCATGACGTCACTCGCGCACATTGTCTCCATTCACGTGCAAATGATTTGTCTTCAGAATTGCAGCCCAGGTATCGTCAACATACATTATCGAAAAAGTCTAGATCTTTTAGAGTGAAGAGTCATCATGGCCGTCTTGGCCTCAGCATGCTTGACATGCCGCCCACCTGCTCATCTATGCATTACAAACTGTACAGTGTCATTGTACCACATCGAAACATGCTTCCCAAGAACGCCGCGCCTGATATGCTGAGCTCGTAAATTAGTGCAGCCAATAGCCACAAGTCCAAACAGGGGTATATGTGTTGAATAGAACGCGTTGCAGTGTTTTCCACATCCAGAGACGTCGTCCCTATGCAGCAGCCACCTGGATGTTCTTGCCCTTCATCGACCTCCACTCCACAAACGCCGCTCCACAGATGGATGCAACAGCAGTTGCGACCGATGCATAGAACACTTGCGTTAGCGTGAGGTTGTAGGCGACGAGTACACCGGGGAGGAACTTCTGCTCGATAACAGACTTGAGCTCGGTGGCACCAGTCATGCGTACAATGCTTGCATCGAGATCAGGAACAACGGTAGCCAGGTTCTTGATGAGCTGGTTGGTGAAGACGTTCTGCGCGACCGAGATGAAGACTGCTCCACCAAGAGTCTGGAAGAACATCTGGCAGGCCACAGCAATCGGAATGTCTGGCGCTGGGAGGGCAGTCTGGACGGCAATGAGCGTCTGCTGCATGCCAAAACCAACACCCGCTCCAAACATGAACTGGTACCCGATCCACTTGGGAGAGCCGCTGTCAACTTCAAGTGTGGTGAGGAGTCCAGCACCGATACTCATGAGGACCGAGGAGATGAGCATGAAGGGCGTGTAGTATCCAATGTAAGTGACCAGAAGACCAGCTGCCATGGAGATGACAACGAGACCGAGAATGGCGGGGAGGTTCATGATCCCAGACTTGGTTGCCGAGACGCCCTTGATGGCCTGGAACCAGATGGGAAGGAAGTAGACCATGATGAAGAAGGATGCTCCAAGCATAGCACCAAACCAGGCCGATCCCCAAACATTGCGATTCAAAAAGATGCGGGGAGGAACAGTGGCATCTTCTTGTTTCCACCATTGGATACCGATGAAGGCAATGATCAACACAGCAGCGAGGACCAAGAGGGCGACAATGCGTCCGCTCTTCCACGCATACGTGCTACCACCCCATTGCAGAGCAAGTAGCAAGCAGATGATGGCTGGTAGGAAGAGAGCTGTACCCTCAAGATCAAACTTTTTGAGCTGCTCTTTGAG
Source organism: Plenodomus lindquistii (assembly GCA_025504975.1). Taxonomy (NCBI): domain Eukaryota; kingdom Fungi; phylum Ascomycota; class Dothideomycetes; order Pleosporales; family Leptosphaeriaceae; genus Plenodomus; species Plenodomus lindquistii. The sequence continues at coordinate 1,149,016 of JANUWI010000008.1, forward strand.
CGTAGCCTCAGACTTTTTGCCACGGCGCTGAACATTGAAAAACGGGATGATAAAGGCGGCAGTAAGAGCTCCAAAAGGAAGGTTGATGTAGAAACACCAGCGCCATGTCAGGTGATCTGTGAAGGCTCCGCCCATCAATGCTTGACAATGTTAGTACCGGATGCCCCGGATATAGTTTCGGAAGGGATCCACTTACGGCCCGCCACGGATGCGATACCATACATACCACCTACAAGGCCCTAATTCAACATCAGTTGTGTATCCTCAAGACAAATGCAGTGTATGGACTACCCACCATGTAAGAAGGACGTTGTCGTAGTGGTACTGTGACTGATATGATCAAGATAGCTCCACTGAAGATTCCCGCGGCTCCCACACCAGCAATCGCACGACCAATAATGAGGGCGGTCGAGTTCGGTGCCACACCACAGATCAGCGAGCCGAGTTCAAAGATGAAGAGCGCGGTCAAATACACCCATTTGATGCTGTAGTATGTGTAAAACTTGCCGTAGATGAGTTGTGTAGCGCAGGTGGTGAGAAGGTACGACGATCCGTACCAGCCGACATCGTTGAGAGCCTTGAACTGATCTGTAATTCGAGGAATCGCTGTTGCAATGATAGTGTTGTCCTGAGAGGTGTTGTTAGCGCCATGGTAATGCATGTGGCTGATCGTTGCAAGCGTGGAGTCATCGGGCCTTTTCGGCTCGTTTACGAACCCAAGAGTATGGTTCTACTACGTCGTTGTATCCTTCTCGCGAGATGCTGGGATGTCGTTGAGACTATGGGTTGGGAGGCGGGCCACTCACTAATGCCATGCAAAAGACGGACAAACACAAAGCTACCGTAATGGCAGCCAGCTTCATCTTGGTTGGGTATTCAAAGTCGTCATCCTCCTCCCCAGCAGCTGGGCCTGTCGAGTTGCGCTTCGATGTCGAATCGCGCGCTGCAATCTGCTCCCCAACAACGGCGCCCTTCTCGGTCGTGCCCGTAATAGGCACCGTGGCCTCTGGCGGGACTCCTGTAGTTGGCGGCATAACCGTCTCTGCAACACCCTTCTTCTCGTGGACCGATGCCGTAGCGCTTTGTGTCGCCGTCTTCTCCGAGTCGGCCATGCTGGAAGGGCGAACGTGGTTGTTTGCTTGACTCATCTTGGAGGCAGCAATATATATGAGCAAGTCGGTGAGGAATGTTTGCTGCCAAGAGCGATGGTTGTTGGTTGGCTCAGCGGGAAGGCGTGTGTCAGACGAGTGGGTCGAAGGTGTAAGATGCGAGGGCGCCGCCCTATAAGTAAGGCCTCAAAGAAAAGGAGTGTGGTGAATTCTCGTAACGGGAGAGACAGGACTGGCTGGGTGCACACAAGCCAACAAGCAACGGGGGGCCCAAAATCCATGGGCCTACTCCTCTCGGTTGGGTATAGCGAGTGAGCAGGTAGGTGCTAGCCTTTGTTCGTGCAATGCGCAAAACCAAGCGCTGTCAATACGAACCATTGATTCGACTCGCCTGCATGCATCGTAGAGTCGGCTCGACTTTTCGTCCGCAGTCAGCGAAGCGCGGGTGTTGTCGCTGCCTGGAGCCAGATTGCACCCTTCACATGGTGGCACAGCGGCCGATGACTGTGCAACATGCACTTGTCAAGCACACCTGCCTCGCATGGGCGTCAAACACGGCACGCAATGTGAAGCATGCTGCACGGGATCCGTCTCGTCGCGATCAATTCACCTCTGCGGCGACCTGGTGGGGGAACTATGCACCGGCTTTGTCAAGACTCGTCCAGACTCTCGCTGTTCGGCCTTCGCGCACGCCGCCAAGTTAGGTCTTGATTGCTCTAGGATGATAATGCTCAATCTGTCGCAAAACGGTGCGCCCTGTCACTGTTCCCAGAATCTCCTTTCAGCTTATCCCTGATTATCGGTGGCTGCCTCTCGTCTCCCGAGACATGGTACTATTGAACTGTGCAACGCCTCCGCGGACTGCAGAAATTCGTCCGTGTATCAAGTTTCGCAATTGCAGCTGCCTAGATCCTTCAAGAGAGAACAAGCGTTGAAGCTTGGCATGGTAGGCCAGATCTTGATCTGACTCGTGGCTACACCTACCTATAGTCCCTCAAGATCTAGGGCTAGCTATTTCGTTTTCGCATGCTTACGCGAATGCGAGACATGCTAAGTACGGGTAAGGCTAGGTAGGGATGTCGGAGCTCGGTGCTTCAAGTTGATCTTGCTCCCGACTTCACCTCGTAACATCCGAGCTGCTGAGCACGCGGCGGGCAAAATTCACCGCATTGCAAACCCATTAAAGTCAGGAGGAACACGAGCAACACAACTCTTGCTATAAGTATTGCTGGCACAATTAGTAACACTACAAGCTGATGTGGATAGTATGATAGTAAGAGGATAATCTTCATTTTCATCTTCTTCTGCACTCCTTACTCAAGTACTCCTTACTCAAGTACTCCTAAATACATATTTCTGCTATAGAATATGCTCATAAAATTAAGCAAAATTGTACAAGTGCGGCGAATTTTGCCCGCCGCGTGCTGAGGTGGAACCGTCATGATCGCGGGCTGAATGCCACTTGCCAACGTTGCTAAATGCTTACTGTAGTCATCTGAGCAGATTCTTGATGGAAGCCTTAATTTCATGGCAGTCATTGCTGTCATTGCACATCAGCGAACCGCACCGAGGATCGCATCTGACCCCAGTAATCGGAAGAAAACGTTTTTTTGCACCACTGTTTGTGTACGCCGTCATATTGCATTTGAGAGGATGGGAATAGATATCAGCGAACGCCATGCTCACTCACAATCCCATCACCGAGACTTAGTGCCTCCATGGCGTTTAGCAGCCAAGCCCGCCATGTCAGCCACGTGTAGCCAAGCACACCACCATAAGCTGCATATGTACGACTCACATAGTCGTAGCATGACCCACAAACAACGACAACATCGGTGTACAGATATGATTGAAGCTCCCGATATCTGCCGTCGTCGGGTTGAATAGGGCCTGCGACATGAGACATGGTCTTCATTCTCGTCACTTCAAAGCTACCAACTCACGTAATATGAGTTTCAGAATTTAGTGTACATTTTCCTGCACCCAGTCCCAAATCCTACCCATATAGGCCTCGTCGAGCGGCTTCACATCCCTCAGAGCCGGTACATTCTTTCTCGTTTGGTCCAGGGCGAAGAGCGGTCGTGGCGATGACTCCTCTGGGGCATTACGATCGTACGATTCTTTCCATAGCCCCAGCAGCTTAAGAGCAGAATGCTCGGTTTCGTCCGTCTCCTCTAGCTTATGCACCCACTCTTGTGGATTCACAATCTCAAACTTCTCTTTCTTTTGCAACCACTTGAGCATTTCGTGCCACGTCGGCTGGCGATGCGGGTTCAGAACATGGTATACAGGCAACTCTCCGTTCGTCCCTGCGTTGGCACGCGTAGTTTGGAGGAACGCCTGAGCAGCAATATCCACAGGCAACCAATCGAGCGGCTCGTCTCCAAGATCAGGCAGACAGTTGATCAACCGCACAGTGCTCAACATCATAGGCCATGCCTCTTTTGTGTTCCAGACTCCGTGCAGTGAATCTCCAGCTAGTTGTCCGACACGGACGACTGCTATCCGACCGCGTAGACTGGTCCGCTCATGGGCTTTGCGACAGATGTGTTCTGCCACCCATTTTGAGCGCGAGTAGCCCAACGGGGAAGCGGCAGATGGACTGGACATTAGCTTCTCTGGAAGCTGACCGGCTGGGTCAAGGGAGCCGTTCATGATAGCAGCGGTCGATGAACAGTATGTGAAGCGAGGGGGCTGAGCGCGTGGCACCTTCAGAGCTAGGTCGAGCAGGTTCTTTACACCTGCAATGTTGTCTTTGACGAAGCTCCGTAGTTTCAGTCGGAAGTTCACAGTCCATGCAACATGCACAATCGACGTCGCGTTTCGTGCGAGGTGGTTGTAGACGTTGTCGTCAAGACCCAATCGCTCCTCACTTAATCGCGCTGGCAGGACACTTATTTTGTTGCTAGACGTCAAGCTCACCAAGCCCCTCTGCTCTAGTGCCTTGTTGACACGTTCTTTTGCTGCATGTTCGTCCGTGCCCCTGACGAGGCAGTAGATGGCGTGCACGTCTTTATCCTTCTGGAGCAAATCGAGGATGCATGCTCCAAGTGCACCAGTGGCTCCGGTGAGTACGACAATTTCTCTGGTACTGCCTCCTGATTTAATCCCCTCGCTCGGAACCTGTAGAGTCTGCTCTTCAAAGGTACTGAATTTGTCGACCAGATCCAGCATCAGTTGGTCTTCGTCTTCCGTGCCATCGTCAGAATCGCCATGCCGCTTGCGCAGAACGAACTCCGTTAAACGGCGCACGGTGCCGCAATCCTCCACAATACTCATGGGTAGGTCTCCTTGATAGTTTGGTACCAATCCCCTCAGACGGGTTCTCAGTTGCATGCACGCAATCGAATCCACACCATATGAGAACAAGTCAACGTCTTGTTCCAGCCCATCTGATTGACTGGTCATCTTCTTGATGAGTTCTGTAAGATATTGAGGTACTTCCTCATCAGATACTTTAACCTTCTCTTCTGTATCTTGTGAGCCGTAGGCGCTATTTATGACGCTTTCGAACCGAGACTCGGCTACTCTCCGAATGAGCGTACCCTTGCTGCTCTTTTCAAGTGGCGCGGTTTGATGTGCTATTGGTACGAGCATGTGAAATGGTATCCGTGCATGGTCCTGGCTCTCGCTGTTCAGCTTCTCTACCACTGGCTTGATTGCTCCCAAAAGGTCCTCGTCTGACACATCACTGGACTGTGCGGATCGAAGGAGTAGTGCACCTGGAAATGGGCGGTTGTTGCCAAAGATGAGTACGTCATCTAAATGCGGAGATGTTGAGAGTGCGTCTTCAAGGGGTGCAGGATCAAATTTCTTGCCAGTAATGAGCGTTAACTGTGAGTCGGCTCGAGAGTGGTACAGCCAGGCGTTCTTGGTAGATGGGTGTGGCGCAAACAAGTCAGCTGTGGCAAAAGACCCATCAGCACGATTCTGCTTTGCCTACTGGTCATTAGTACGTGGTAAAAATTTTCTCCTGAGAGGCCAGCATACCATGTGCGGCCAGCCTGCCTTGATGACGAGCTCTGCTAACCCGTCGTCTCGTGGCTCAAATTCCAGTAACTTGGCCGGATTATAATTTCGTAGGTATTGCCAGTCACCGTCTGTGGAAAACTCTCGATACGACGATAGTAGAAAGCCACACTCTGCACTGCCAAATCTGGAAATGAGATTGACCCCTTTTTTCACCAGTCGGTTCCCGACTTCTGCTGGCAATGCAGCACCTCCGACTCCAACGATATCCATACGCTGAAGCATTTCCAAACCAGCACTATCAGCTTCCATCATTTGAAGGATGTATGGCACCGAGGAGAAGTACTTGACCTGGGGCAGGCCCTCCGTAGAAGAATAATCTTCCGCGATCTTCAAGCACGTGCAGATATTGCGAGCAGTAATCGGGACATCCTTACTCGGAAACAGCCAAATCATAGCGTTGCTAGTCCAACACCTAAACAGATCGGCTATGCCACCGTGGTAGAGGGGGGTAGTAGTGAATGACGCAATAGTTGGTACCTTTGGGAGATTTGGAAGAACGCCGATGGCCCCTGCATGAGATTGTGGTATCGGCTTTGGTAGTCCTGAGGAGGTTCCAGAGGTGTGATGCAGGTATGCAGTAGCCCTCTCGTCAACATCGGGTAGTTCGATGCTACGCTCGACAGCGTCTCGAATTACATCGAAAATGACTTCGCTTTCGCCTAGTGGTAGACGTCGTGAGGTCAAGTCAATTTCTCCTTGCTCTTGCGCATATTTTTCTGTCTGCAGGGCTCTATCTGTATGAGCGGTATCGTAGAAGAGCACAGAGACGTCGCAAGATGTGCAAAGGTGCACAATCGCTGCAGCTTGACATTGCGGTGCTATCAGGAGAACAGAATGTCCCAGTCTCATGAGACCCAACCATGTGAAGAGAAAATCTGGTGAGCTGTGACACACCAAAGCTATCGTCTCTGGTTCCCTGGGAGTACCTAGGACTTCTAGTAGCCTCAGCGCGAAGACATTGGTACCTTGGTCAATGTCGGCGAACGTGAGTGCCTTGTAACTCCAGTCTTTTGAGTCGTTATTGGGAACAGGAAATCCTACAGCTGGCAGTCGCGGATGCTTCTGTGCCTGCTGGCTGACAAAGTCGCTGACCGTGCGATAGGGCTTTGGTTCGCTGTTCAGAGCTGCAGCCTGACCGAGCGTACAGCTGAAGTAATTATTTTGCATTCTGGGCCGCTGCCTGGGATTGTATGCCGTTAACCGACGGCGAGTCCTATGTTTATCCAGTAAGATTGTGAGGTGGTGGGTTTAGTAGCACATGTTGTTGCGAACTCGACGCAAGGTACAGAACAGTCGTGACATCATCCAGGACGCAAAAGTAGTTTGGCTACGCAGCTAGCAGTTGCACACAGCAACAATAGCACCAGTGGTGGTGCCATGTACATTTTTGCCACCATTCAATGGGCTCGATTTGGATGGAGAATGTTTCGCATCAAGAAGACTGGAGAAGTGGGCAAGTGTCAGCGAGCTACGATGGCTGGGAAGATGATGTGCACAGACCATGAGTTTGGATGGGTAGCCAGCATCCTCAAATAGGGAGCACCCAGTCTCACGAGAACACAAGCTAAACGAACGCTACTCCGACTTGGTGTATCGTGCTGCCTGCCGAAGATGGGACTACAAGATAGCAAAAATGGTCAAAAGTGGCAGAGGCGCGTCTGCAACGGGAAGGGCGTCGACGATGCTCATCGGCCACGTAATCCTGGTGGCGATGGTGCACACGCGTTGGGTTCGCACTCTCGCCAGCCCACTGCTCATGTGCGGGGAAGCGAGCACAAGTGGACGCGCATCTGCGTTGTGGCATTGCTAGGGTTATAAGATGGTTACATATTTCTTGTGATTGATCGTCCCGGCGGGGTGCGACTCGGAACATGATGAAAAGTGCTGTTTCGACTTGATTAAGCCGACTAGGACACTAGACATCACGCGACTCTACAGCCAAGTTGTTGACACTATGTAGTCTGCAGACACACGATGCTACACGATCAAAACACACCAGCCCTTTCAGTGTCGCCATGGCCCGACGTGTGGTATGTTACAGAGCACGAGGCGTCGGGGTACGGGGGCCCAGCGCAGCACCCGTGGAACAGACAGAAGTCGCAGTGAGATGCAAGCTTATCTCAACGCATGAGGAGCCGTAAATCCTCGGGCCTGGGTGGGAAGGAGCAAAGCAAACTGCCGTCAGCTTGCGCGGTGTTGAGCTTAAGCATATGCGCTTGTCTGGCGGAGCCGCGGAACTTATGCAGGCGCGATGCCGTTTGGAGTAATCAGCTGTGCAAACCGGAAGTGATTGGCGGCTCCACGCTCCAGCGACACCACAGCGGCGGCCATGTCAAACCGCAGTCAGCCTCGATTGCGCTGTTTGACATTGATGCCATGTACATTAGATACAGACAATGTCCATGGCGAGCCGTGCGACGCTCTCAAGCTGGAACCGCGCAGGGCCAGTCGGCGTGCCATGCGTGCCCGACTGTGAATCTGTGACGCTGCGACAAATCAATGTATGGAGTTCGGCCCGTTGCACGCTTGCCTGAATGGGCGACACTGGCAGGGCGGCGTGAGCTGTCAGTGGCTGGTATCCATGGGAATTGGATGGGGCCACGGCCACATTGGCAGGCTTTGACGGTTTCGCCTGCATGCTTTTCCTGCCTTGGAAAGCACATGGTCTTCCCCCGGCGGCATTTGGCGCGAGCGCGACACGACTTGGCTCGCGCAGTCGGAATGCTGCAGCCAACCACCCGCACCCGAGCCCAGTGTTGATGCCAATGGTGAAAGGCGCAGGCCGGCTAGCGGCACGAGACAGGACGGGCGATGGGCGACAGAGGCGTTGGCAGCTGCTGGTTCAAGATTGCCTACTGCGCGGTGTGCGGTGCTGCTTTCCCGAGCGTCCGACGCGTGGCGGGTTTGGAGAGGGTTTCTGCTGAAACTCTCGGGCGAGACTGGCCAGGGCAGCGCCTCGAGGCACGATGCAAGGCATGCTCATTGCTGCCGTGGCCGACCGCGCAGGCTGGCAGCGTCAAGGTCAAGACTCAACGGGCCCATGGGCGCACAAATTGCTCATTTCCGTCCCCATAGTCTCGAGGCAGCGGCCCTGGCTCATTCACTTTCCCGCCGTGTCTGAGCGTATCTCGACGTCTATTGCATTAGCTTGATTGGGAGAAGGCGCGGTTGGCAATGCTGTGCTAGCGGGCCGTGCAGGAAAGCATATATTTCATGTTGCCCTCCCCAGCAACCACCCGCCTCTTCCCACCGCTCCACCAAACACCCAGCATAAAATCACGCTGTAAGTCTGCCCTCCCGCCCCACCGCCCTCTATAAAGCGCGCCCGGCCGCCACAATTGCAGCTGCACGCCCCCGCACCCGCTCTCTGCCCTGCCTGTAAACACGCCGCCCATCTCCCGCTGACCATAGCCGACCGCGCCAGGCATTGATACTCTCCCCATCAGCCATGCTCTACTCCACCATCATCGTCGCGGCTTCGGCCTTTGCTGGCTTTGCCGCCGCCCAAAACAGCACCGTCATCCCCTGCTGCACCCTCCCGGCCACGCAGATCCCAGCCGACGACCGCTCCTCCATGTGCAACGCCAACCAGAACACGTGCGTCGAGCTCTGCGGTGGCCTCGGTGACATTGCCAGCAACGGCAACGAGTGTGATGACGTAAGCCACGCTGATGCCTTCCCACTGTCGATGAGCCCTTGCTAACCCGCCCCAGACCACCCTCGAGAACAGCTGCACATGCGCCAACGGTACCGACATCACCTCGAGTCTCGCAAACTACCAACAGTCTGTCGTCGGTCTCATGTGCCAGAACTTCTGGTTCGACGCCTGCATCGGCGCCAGTGGAAGCAACGCCGCCCAACAGCGCGCCTGTGTCACCACGCGCGAGAGTGAGTGCGGTAACCTGACCACCGACGGCGCCAACACTGGCGGCAGCAGCGACGACGACGACAGCTCCTCTTCCTCCGCTTCTGCTTCCTCCACCCCCACCGCGAGTGGCAGCTCCTCCCCGTCTGCGTCCGGTAGCGGCGCAGCGGCCACGACCACTGCTGCTGGTGCCGCCGCCAACCTTGCCGTGTATGGAACACCTGCTCTCGCGGGTGGTCTCCTCGCTGTGTTCGGCTTCATCTTGTAAGCGCACGATGTTGTCTCTGGAGTGTGGCAGCGGGCCGGCCCCGGGTTGGACGGCGACATGGATAGATATGCGTTACAGATATTAGCATACCGGCATGGCATACCTTTGAAGATTGCTTAGTCTCTTCGGCGTTTCTTTAGCACTGGTGTTGCCTTGATTGCATGCCTCGACCGGGTCCTTTCTGCGCAGCATGGGAAATGAAATGAGAGAAGGAGGAGGAGACTTAATGCGATGTTACGATGGATACACGACTTGCAATACCCAATACTATCACCCAATTTACTACGCGATTGTGTCTGTACTGGCAACTGTGCCACACTGACTTGAACATGAGATGCACGATCCCGGTTGCTGGGAGTAATGTTGCGTTGCTAGCGAAGTCTGCTTACATGGAGCTACCGAGGTGCACAGCTTGCTTGGGCCTGTATGCTGTTGCTGCGCGACGAGCATAGTCCTACCTACAGTCTTAATGTGTGGTCGCTAGTCTGTCAACACGTCACTCTGTCACCGCGTGCAGTTTCATGGTACCCCAGATGTCACCCAAGGAAGCTTTAGTCTTGCCACCAATCTATTGGCCAATGCAATGCATGCTGCAGCGTTGATCAACGGACCAAGCATGGTGCAGCTGGCCGGCTGTCAGGGTGCATAATCGATAAGCTTGCTGGTGACCCTTGCCGAATGAGCGCATCCTCACTGATTTTCGACAAAGGTGTTGAGACGACTGCATTCAACAACTTGCAAGCTATCCTCACGTCTCTATCCAGGCCTCTTTCTCTCCGAGGTGGCAGTTCGAGAAATACATCGCTCCGATCCTCCGACTTGGCTGTTGAAGCTCTCGGCGACACCGTCTCACAAGAAGCCGAGGCCTTTGCTCACAGACAGGTGCGCTGGTAGGTGCTTTCCTGGACCGCGGTGTGACCTACAGCAGACTTTTGAGGGTCACCCTGACACAGCAAAAGGAGAGTAAATAAGCTGGCGTTCTTCAGACCCACCAGATCGCTATTCGGCACGTTTCTACCTCAGAACTGCTACGTCAGGGCTAGCCACTGCCACACCCCACCTCTTTTACGCTCTTCCGCCGTCCTCAACACCTACACTCAAATTCTTCGAATTCGGAATCGCACAACAAGAACAATGGCGACTCTCAGTGCCGGACGCAAGCACAAGGTGACCGTGGTCGGCTCGGGCAACTGGTGAGTCTACACACCCCCCACGTCAAATTTTCGGACAAGTTGGACGAAAGCCGCTTCGTGTCATGCTTCGAATAGCCTTGCGATCATTTGTACACACAGACTAAAGAATTCAGGGGCACTACCATGGCCAAGCTTGTTGCAGAGAACGTCAAGGAGAACCCAGGTCTATTCGAAGAGACTGTACAGATGTGGGTATTCGAGGAGGAGGTCCAAATTCCAAAGGAGTCGCAGCACTACAACGGCTCAGATCAGCCTCAAAAGCTGTCTGAAATCATCAACACAGTCCACGAGAACGTCAAATATCTACCCAACATTAAGCTCCCACCAAACGTCGTTGCCAACCCAGACCTCCCCGACTCCTGCAAGAACTCCACGATGCTCATCTTTGTTCTCCCACATCAGTTCATTGCAAGATCCTGCCAGCAGCTGGTTGGCAAGATCCTGCCATATGCGCGGGCAATTTGCTGTACAAAGGGTGTAGATGTCAGCGAGAAGGGCATACGGTTGATGTCAGAGACCATTGGCATGACCCTCAACATCTACTGCGGTGCCTTGTCAGGAGCCAACATTGCTTCTGAAATCGCACAGGAAAAGTACTCAGAGACTACTGTCGCTTACGACCCTCCGCCGATGGACTCGCGCAATCCCACGCCCCGCGGATCGCCAAATGCTTCGCAGGTTGACCTTATCAACCCCAGCAAGACCACCCCAGGCCCACGATCTGCGCGCCTCACCCCTCTCCCAACCGAGTACCCAGCCCTCTCGCACGAGAACGTTCGCAGGCTTTTCCACCGTCCATACTTCCACGTACATCTGGTCAACGATGTCGCCGGTGTCTCACTGGGAGGTGCCTTGAAGAACATCATCGCTCTCGCTGCCGGATTCGTCGACGGACTTGGCTGGGGAGACAATGCCAAGGCAGCCGTGATGCGTGTCGGCATCTTGGAGATGGTCAAGTTTGGAAAGGCGTTCTTTGGCGAGAGCGCTCGCACAAGCACCTTTACGGAAGAAAGCTGCGGTGTCGCAGATGTCGTCACATCATGCATGGGTGGTCGCAATTTCCGCTGCGCAAAGATGGCGATTGCTCGTGGCAAGACAATTTACGAAATCGAGCAGTCAGAGCTCAATGGCCAAAAGCTGCAGGGCACCAGTACAGCATATGAGGTCAACGAGTTCTTGAAGGCACAGGGCATGGAAGACGACTTTCCACTGTTCACTGCAGTGTACAATATCCTGGAAGGCAAGAATAAGCCCGAGGATATCCCCGATCTCATTGAGAAGAAGCATTAGACTGTGGAACCAATGGGGCCAATGTCTGAGTGCAAACGATGAGCAAAGATCGATTGAATGTGGGAAGGCAGGCCAGCAGGAAATACCCAATAGACCGATACAATACTATACACCATTGACGCCGTCGACAGTCCGACTAATGTCTCTTTCCTCCTCTCTCACTGTGCTTGCTATGTCATCACGGGCTCACCCTGACCTGCATTATCCTGACCTTCATGCATACATAGTGCTGTGTGACAAAGGATGAGCACGGCAGCTTGTGCGAGTCCCACAACCGCTGCTTCACAACTTTCCATTCCAACAAATCTATCTCACAAGAAGATTTGATGATGATAAGAGTATGAATCTAATATTAAATATAATGACATTCTAGTGTGTCTGTATCTGTGTCTCGAATGCACGTTCTATATGCAGTCTAGCAGGTAAAAGCTAACAGGGACCCGGGTATTCCCATCCTCAAAACGACAGAGCCATATGATATGATGCCTCCATTTAAAAAAAAGCAAAGGGAAAAGAAAGAAAAAAACGCCCTCTAATGCAGGTAGGTAGGTAACCACGCTAAAATCATCATCACAACGAACCCAACGAACCGAAACAAATGTCTCTCTTTACAGATTAACCTGGAACTTTGGGTTCGTCCTTATGCTCTCGCCACGATACTTGAAGAAAATGGGCACGGGGATGAACGCAAGCGAGATGAAGCCGAGCAGCGAGTTGCCCCACCCCAGACCCAAAGCATCGTACATGCTCAGACCAGCGAGGGGGAGGACACCGCCAAAGACGGATCGGAGCACGGTGTTTGCTGCGATAGCGGAGGCGGCGTGGATGGTGAAGGCGTCGACGAGGTACGTCTGGATAGTCATCATGCAGGTCAAGTTACCCAAACCGATGAGGGAAGTAGCCATGATGGGGACGATCCAGTGGACTTTGTAATACGTGGTCCATCCGTAGATGAAGACGCCGATGGGCAGGGCGACCGCACCGGGGACGGTGAGACGCATGGGGAGACGGTGTTCTGGGCGGACGTTGCCAAGAGCTTGTTGTTTCTGGATGAGCTTGTCCGAGACTGTGCCTAGGGCTGCCATGCCGATCATCATGCCCACGCCTACGCCAATGTATGCCAGGCCCACGGAGCCAGAGGAAAACCTGTATTGGCCCTCGAAGACGAAAGTTATGGTTGTGAAGAAAAGGTAGAGAATACCGTAGTTGATGGCAACGTAGAGGGACATGAGGCCTACAATGGGCGAGAGGAGGAGCATCTTCATCGGCCGCACAATAGCCTGGGTAATGATTTCCTTGGGTGGCAGGTCCTTTGCGAGTTTGGAGCGGAGCGCAGAGTTTCCAGTTTCCTTGCGGAGGGCTGCGGCCTTGCGCTCGAGGAGAATGGGGTGGTAGGTCTCGCGGGCTACGGCGAGGACAAGGAGTCCTGTTACGCCACCGGCAATGGCCAGGATCCAAAACACCCAGCGCCAGGACGCGTTGTCGACGAGGAAACCACCACAGATGGGGCCGATGACGGGGCCGAGGAGGGGACCGCTGGACCAGATGGCCATGGCGCCTGCTCGTTGCTGGGGAGGAAACATGTCTGCGATTGTGCCGCCACCGAGGGTCAGGGGCGCGGCTCCTGCACATCCGGCAAGGAAACGGAAGGCGATGAGCATGCCCATTGATGTGGATAGGGCGCAGGCGACGTTGAAAATGACGAAAAGAAAAGCAGAGATGTGGTATAGTGGTGTTCGACCGTAGAGTTCAGACATGGGGGCGATGATGAGGGGACCGATGGCGAATCCGATGAGGTAGACTGATACTACGAAGGCGGCGATTAGGTTGGACGACTCATTGAAGGCCTCGAGGACTTGCGGTACACCCGGTGCGAAGAAGGAGGACGCCAGGGGCGTGATGAGTGTGGTGGCGCCAATAGCACCGACGATGCCCCATTTCTTTCCTTGAGTCCAGTTTTGGGGGTTTGCTGGGTCAGAGGGGCCTTCCCAGTCGACGATGTTGGGGTCGCTGACTTGGGTGGGGGCGTGTGCGGCGACGTCGTCACCAGAGAGGGTTCGCTCGTCGGTGTGGGTTGATTGAGCATTGCTTCGGATGCCTTTCTCTACGTCGCTGGGATAGGTGTCTTCTGGCAAGTGGTCTGCGTCGTGGCCTTGGATATAAGCTTCCCTGGTCTTTTCATCCTTGAGGTCCCGACCCTCCCATGCAGGGCTCATTGAGCCTGGTGTGGCCATTATGAAGATCGATCTCTACGAGCGTCAGTATGTTTGACTAGTAGCCTTGTAGCGTCCGACGTGATCGAATGTAACACCGTGCTCGTATCCGAGCGTGCTTTACACAACATGAAGCGAGGAAGGGAATATCTTACCAAGAGCTTGTCAGTCGAACCGCGACCGTGGAACTGGGTGTAGATCGGAATTTGCTGTGGGATGTCCAGTGATACTACCGATTTGAGTAAAAGGGTAGGCGCGCCAGTCTTTAAAGGAGGATACAAAGGAAGGTAGCACCAACAGTGCAAAAGTGCTAATTACGAATTACGGAGCCGTGATGCTACGACCCTCCGCAAACAAAGCTCCCGAGTCCCGGACTCTTGACCCCATGCTGTTTGGGACATCTGGGTGGGAGATAGGCGGACGATCGCACTACCGTATTGGCCGTACCCATGCCTGGGACCTAGGCCTCCTCACCTGCTAGTTGCCATTTTGCATCTGGTGTTGTTCCGCGGACAAGGATAGATCTGCATTTGGTTCCAGACAGCCAATTAACGAAAGACGGCGCATCAGCGACCCGCTTGGTGGCGGCCTCGGGAGGGCTTGTTTCGTCGAGCAAGCGAGCTTATGTGCGCCACCAGAGGGGCAACCACGCGATTAAAGGGATGCGCGGAGGATAGTGCGGAGCAACGGAGGATCAGTGTTGGGGGTTGTGCAAAGTGAAGGGCGTTCGCTGATGCATGCGATCTCATTCAAAAGGGCTTTGTGAGACATGCTGAACCTTTGGTGAGGTCTGGTATTTTGTGCGGCGGCACTTTTCCATGTTGCAAGTTGAGTGGATGGCACTACGTAGGTGCTGGGGCGGTCTTGCAACACATTATTAAAGTCCTCTCGGCAACCATTACAGAAGAGAAGGTGACAGTTACAGGCATTCGTGTAAGCGGTTAGCAGATGGCGTGCACCTAAACCAGTTCAACAGGCGCGACGCATCTTGACTCTAGTTGAGAGCCCTCGGTCCTCCGCTTTCCCATCAACTCCCTTAACTCCATCATCTCCATCCTGACACTACTCATCCTAAGGTACCTATTGTCTGCAGTTGTCGCTAAGTTCATGTGTAGAATCAAGATTCGCTCTCCATTTCCCCGCCATGGCCGCTCCACTGTTTTCCTCTGCCCAGGAACGCGCAAGCCGAATCGAATACATTTACAGTATGTAAAAGTTGTGTGACGTACGCGCAGTGTAGCTCGAGTCCCCCCCCCCCCCCCCGACATCTACCTAAGCGAGGTGTACTTCACCATCAAATGATACAGGGAATCTCTTGACTCACATCTTGGCGACAGATGTTTGTAACATCTGTCACAGAAGGTCGTGTCCATTACCTCGATCCACCTAGTAAGCCTACAGGGTGTAGACGTATTGGATCAGATGCCTGTTAAAGTTCAACGAATCATCTTCTCAGTCTCGCTGAATGTTGAATGTGCTATTCGTCAAACTTTAACAAGGATCTGATTCGATGTGTCTATATCCTGTACTCTACTCGGCTCGCTCGGAATCATGGTAGTCACCCCGCAACCCTAGAAGCAAGTCGATCAAGAAGTTCTTCGGCCGAGACAGTTCTTCGTGTACTTTTGTGTGGGGACCCCACCCCCGCACGAAGAGTAATCAACTAGGAACCTTCTCAGCGGTACTGCTGAACCGGTCCGTTTGTACACGAAGCTCACGTCCCAAAGTGGAGCATCCCAAGTCTTGACCGCCTTCTTGGAGTACAGTGTCCCAGTGCAGCATCCTGCAATCGCACCATTTCCTCGTCGGTGGCGAAGAAGTAGACTTCCAGAATCTGTGCGTTCGTGAGCGGAATCTCGTCATCCATTGTCGACGTTCGACTCGTAGAATCGGCAGGTATATATTCAGTAGATGGCCGCTTCCACTTCCATTGTATCATTGCAGCGAAACAAAATCCTCTCGAGTGTACTGTCGCCGAGGCTGTGCTGGAATGCAGGCGAGTGGTGAATGAAAAGGCTACTTTGGAACTTGAATATTGTCTTCGACTTCGTGCCACTGTCAACGACGATCGTGACGATGGTATCAAGCGCTGCCATACATGCAGCGTCAGCGGAAGCTTATGAAACTCAAGTTCCAGAGTGAACACTGGAGACGCCACGTCTACATGCGCGTATATTACGTCTGGTGTTATCTTCGGATTTGCCATGACAGCTTGAGTTGAATGCTATACTGACCGAGGAGTCTTCGCAAGAGCGTAGCAGATATGCGGGTTGTGTACACATTTTGACGGTGCGTGAGGAAGTCAGGATATGCTTCGAGGGAGGCCGAAGGCATCAAGTATAAGACAGGGCCAAGATTGACCTAAAAACAACGAATGTAACGCACCTTCTCCCATCTTTTATGCATCAAGCCAGCTGGAGCACGCTTAACGCACTCCTTTGTTTGGATATCGTAGGCACGCACACTCACTTGTAGTTGCCATGCCGAAGCTACCTGCGTATTGCTGTCTAATTGGGTGGCACGGACGAGTGAAAGTCTTTGCACAGGACGATGAAACATGGTGCACTGGGAATCTGTGAAGTTGACTGGTCTCATGTCTACGTAGGATGCGAAGACTACTTAGTCGTGACCAGCCAGTCCGTTGTACGGCGTAGTGCCAGTACTGGTACATTCATCTTTCAATTCTTGATATCGTTATGCTCGTGACGACCTGCTCTGCTGCCTCCTCTCTAATCCCTCTTCAGCGGTGTGTAAGTCTCTGTTATGCCCTCGCTCGTGATGATCATCATCTGCAGACCGTCACCAACCTCAATATGCCTCTCAACCGCACTCGTAAACGCATCTCGTACAAGGTCCTCGACGTGATTCTGCGGTAGCGGCTCCGCTTGCTTCGACTTCAGGTCGTGGCCGACTCCGCTGCCTGGCTCGTACATGTTCTTGAAGTTGACCTGGTTATCGAGGAAAGGCATGATGAGCGACGCCGCCGCACCAGCGGCTCTGCACTGTTCCCTCTCGTAGCTGCCTACTGGATCGTACGAGTACAGCGCGCCCTTGCCCTCCTCGTCCAGACCACCCAGGATAGCGTGTACGTAGTAGGGAAAGAAGCGTTTGTTGTAGAGGATGTGGCTGAGTCGTTGCGCGCATGCGGTGACGGACATGGGCTTGCCATGCTGGTACTTGTACATCTTGACAATGGTGTCCAGGCGCTCCTTCAGTGCATCGCCATCTGCGGCAAATCCAACCACCGACAATACTATCCTGGCGCCCTTATTGTCTGACCCCTCACCACCAATCTTGAAGAGTTTGGGTGCGTATCGGGTGTTGATGTTGTAGCCAGAGGTGGAACGTGTGTCGCCGGCGAGGATGGCAAAGTCCTTGCCTGAGATGCCTAGTGTTGAGCCGCCGTTGTCGGTGTAGCTTCGTAGTGTCAGCAACAGTCCATTCAACGAATGACTGGGGTGTTCCTACGGATAGAAGCCGTGTTGCCTCTCGCCTGACGGTACAGTTGTGGGGGTCTGCTTGAATGAGTAGCCTGGGCCACCTTGCGGGGGTGCACCTGTGTAGAGTGCGGCCATGGTGTCGTCGGAAAGCGCAGTGATGGAATGTGTGCAGCCAGAAGGGCTCGACGGGATATCGGAGATCTTGTAAGGCAAAGTGGTCGCGGTGTTTGGCGTTGGTGATATGAAGCTCGGGGGTTACGCGGAGCAAGATGCCTGGAGCATGGGCCACTTTGATGTCTTGGCACCCATCATCACAGTGAGAGACATTGGCACATTTCAGTGACCAGTATTTGTAAGAATCAGGGGAACTACAGTGATACTGAACAGCTAAGTCTACCGAATTGGACCTCGAATGTGCTCAAGAACGGGAGCGGATCTCCTACGAAGAGAGCAACTCCCGGATTGCCACACATCTATCGTACAGGTCTTCATTCATTGTCATCCTCTCCCATCCCTCGACCTAGAACGTCGCCTCTTGGGCGATCGCGATCCACTACTCCACCCATTCCTTGCAGACGACTCGTCTCGGCCTCGATGCTCCAGCTGCTTCCTCTTACTTGAGGTCTGGAAACCGGCTGAGTTGGATTGTTCCTCGTCCCCACCCGCTGTGACTCTCTCGGCAGCGCTCTGTCCCTGTGATGGCTTTCCTGCGGGTGTACCCGTGCCACTCGACGTCCCAGACTTCGCCGCCGAGACGAATGCAACAGCATCCCGGGGCAGCTTGGACTTTCCTTGCTCTCTGGCCTTCAAGATATTCTTTTGCGATGTTCTGAGTTCCTCCACATAAGCCCAGCCAGGAAACGCAACCGGAATCGCAATTTCATTTGACAAGGTAGTCGCATACAAATCTTCTTCGCTGAGTCCCGCAAAGTCTGTCAATCTCTGCAAGTGTCCAGGATCTCGCAGTACTGACGAACCCTCCAATCGCTGGTTGAAATGCTGTCCTTTCTTCTTCAGGTCAAGGAATTGCGCAAATTTCTTTGTGGCTTTCAGTGGCGGTGATCCAGGTGGAGACGTTGGTATATCGAAATTTGGAACGGTTGGTAAAGTGAGATTTTGGATCATGGCGCGAGTCGACGTTGATGATGGGGCGGCGGCATCGTCTTGTTCACCGTGTTCTGGAGGAGGCGAGACTGTGGGACCTTGTGACGGGCCACTCAATGGGGCGGAAGCGATGGGTTCTTGAGGGATGGGTTCAGTTTTGGTTGGGGGTTTGATCACAGGCGCATTCGCATTGGGAGTGGTTGTCAACTCGATATTAGTAGCTATCAAAGTCCTTCTTGAACATTTGTGAGCCTCACCTCTGAGTTTTTGGCGGGCGCGACCTCGTCCTCGTCACTACTTGGGTAGTCGACTCCGAGCATTTTAGCCGCTCAATGCTGGCGGACGCTTTGCGACATCTTGGTGAGAGTAGACCTGAAGAGAGCTTGGGCCAATCAGGTCTTGGCGGTGGACGAGCTGCGCAACACCGACTGCCTGCCTGTACCACCACCTCAACCCCAACTTCACATCTGGACGTGTCTTCGCTCTCAGAACGTACACAGAGCTCCTACTGTTCTTCTGCCGTGTAGCCAGCCCTAAAGTAAAATCCTCCAGCATGAACCATCTCCCTCAAGCGTGGGGCCGTGTATGTACTTCGCCTGCCCGTCACAATAGCA
Source organism: Plenodomus lindquistii (assembly GCA_025504975.1). Classification (NCBI taxonomy): domain Eukaryota; kingdom Fungi; phylum Ascomycota; class Dothideomycetes; order Pleosporales; family Leptosphaeriaceae; genus Plenodomus; species Plenodomus lindquistii. Next base: position 1,168,144 of record JANUWI010000008.1, read on the forward strand.
ACTTCTAACATGCAATCCAGCCCAGAGACGACGTATACGGTGCATACGACCCATCACACTTTCAGGCCGCCGGCCCCAACCAGCACACCCAGAGCCCGATCGTGACCGGTACCTCAGTACTCGCCGCCAAGTTCAAGGATGGTGTGGTCATTGCCGCAGATAACTTGGGTAAGGCGACAGACAGATGGGTGAATTGGAAAGTTACTTGGGGTTGACTTGTCATCTTAGCCTCGTACGGATCGCTTGCCCGCTTCACTGACGTCAAGCGTCTACGGAAATTCAACGACGAGGTAGTCGTAGGTTTCGGCGGCGACGTATCAGACATGCAGTACCTGGACCGTCTGCTCAACTCCCTCGATATCCGCGAGAACTACTCCTCAAGCGAGACACAGCTGAACGCGAAGAACCTCCACACATACCTAGCCAAAGTCATGTATAACCGCCGGTCCAAGTTTGACCCTCTGTGGAATCACCTGCTCATCGTTGGCATGGATGGCGAGTCAAAGCCCTTCCTCGCCAGCGCAGATCTCCTCGGTACCACCTTCTCATCTCCCTCCCTCGCTACCGGTTTCGGAGCTCATCTCGCCCAGCCGATTCTGAGAACGATACTGCCTGACGAGGCTGCAGTAGCGAACGTCACCAAGGAGCAAGCAGTAGAGAAGGTCAAGGAGTGCATGAAGGTCTTGTTCTACAGGGACGCCAGGAGCATGGACAAGTACTCGATTGCTGTAGTCACAAAGGAAGGCGTTGAGCTAGATGAGGACGTAAAGCTGGAGAACCAGAGCTGGGCGTTTGCGGATAGGATCAGGGGATATGGCACACAGACGGCGTAGTCTCTAGAAGCTGGCTAGATGGAAGTATATCACGATCGATCAGGCGCCTGTTACCGCAGAAGTAGCGAGGCAGCTAACGATAGACACGAATAATGTACCTTTGACGGTATGAATGCATATGCTCCTTGGTTCCGTCAATAGGGTCTGCGTGCATCGTCATCGTTGAATATCAGTGCATGATGCAAGCCATCGGCAAGAAAGCGAACGAACGCGGGACAAGCTCCGCAGCCCTCTGCGGGGAAGCTCCGCTTATAAACATACCACACGGAGCAACCACGTTTTGGTAGCTTGCTTTCGTAACTAACGGCCCGGAACCTGGTTCACGTCTGAAGCTATACCGGCTTAAATAAGAGTATTGCATACGGTCCCCTGCATTGCCAATACCACCCTATCGCGGATCTGCAGCTCCTTACAATGGCAGCCAGAACCCAATCATTGGCGAAGAGGATAGTGTTCACGGGTGGCTCGGGTGTGGCCGGCCGACATGTCATCGAGAAGCTACTTTCCTTTGGACACGAGGTGCTCAATGTCGACATTACACCGCTGAACAATCCAAAAGTGCACACCATAAAAGCGGATCTCACAGATGGAGCTCAAGCATTCAACAGCTTATCATGTCATTTTGAGATTAGCGAACCATTCAGAAAACCGATCAGGACACCAGATGCACTTGTGCACTTTGCTGGTACGTCTTGTAAAATCTATACGAACGAGGAAATAGTTAATACTTCTCAGGCATACCGCAACCTATGCGACTTCCAGACAATGAGACCTTCCGTATAAATACCATGGGCTCGTACAATGTCATAGAAGCTGCTTGTAAACTCGGCATCAAGAAGATTATTCTCGCCTCCAGTATCACCACATATGGTGTTACATATGCAGAAGGCGAGCACGACTTCCCACACTTCCCCATCACTGAAGAAACCCCCACTATTCCAATGGACGTCTATGCCACCAGCAAAGTGTGTATGGAGCGGATAGGGGATAGCTTCGCGCGACGATTTCCAGGAGTAGATATTTATTGTCTACGCATCGCTGCTGTTGTATTTCCAGAAAAGCACGCCGACACAATGAACGATTATGCGAATAATCCAGGAGACTGGAAATGTCACGCGTGGAGTTATGTTGACGCGAGAGACCTGGGCAATATCGTACAGTGTTGTATACAGAAAGATGGGCTAGGATATCAAGTGTTCAACGCCGTCAACGATGAGATTACGAATGATGAGGAAGAGAGCACAGAAGTGTTCTTGAGGAAAACATGTCCAGGAGTCGAAATCAAAAGTGCATTGGGTAAAAGAGAGGCACCGTTGAGTAATTTGAAGTTGAGGGATATGCTTGGGTTCAGAGAAGAGTATCCGTGGCGGACAGTGCTGGGGAAGGGGAAGTCATAATGGCGTCCGGTATAGCAAATGTTGTGCATCTCATACCTTGTAAGCATACACAGAAGCATACGCGAAAGCATACACGATCAGAAAGACACCTTGAAATCATCTTCAGCCTTGAAATGTCCTCGGTCAATCAATATGCGCTACTATTCTGGCTTTGCACCTTCCTAACGGGCCTCGGCTACTCGGTAGCTTGCCTATGAGCTCATGGAATGGGCAGGTGCCCTCTTCATCTCGCATCACCAACTTCAAGACAGACCTCTCGACCAGCAAGAACACTGGTAGCCAATAGGAAGCATGGCTGCACCAAAGATCACGTTTTATGTCGACATCGTCTCGCCCTTCGCTTACGTTGCCTTTTACACGCTCAAGGTACTGCATCCCTGCACGTCCCAGAGAGTGAATACTAATCAACACCGCGCGCGCAGCACTCCCCGGTCTTCAATGGAGTCGAGATCACGTGTGTACCCATTGTGTTGGGTGGTTTGATGAAGAAGTGTGGAAACACGCCGCCGTTGATGATTCACAGTACGTTCACCTAACGACCACGCACGCAGAGAGTACAGTACACTAACAACGACTACTCAGATAAGAAGAAATGGATCGACAATGAACGAACCCGCTCGGCAGACCAGATGAAGGTGCCCATGACCAGAGAGACTCCACCAGGCTTTCCAGTCAACACGCTGCACATTCAACGCGCGTTGACGTCGCTTTCCCTCGTTCGTCCAGAGCTGGTAGAACGCGCAGTCACCCTATTCTGGCGGGACATGTGGGCTGAATGGAAAGAGCCCACGAAACCCGAGAACATTCTCGCTATCATCAAGACCGTAGTGGGAAATGAAGAGGAGGCGCAGAAGATCGTGAGTGCGATGCAGAGTGATGAGGTGAAGAAGGCCTTGAGTAGCAACACGGACAAGGCGTTCGAGGATGGCGCTTTTGGGCTGCCGTGGTTTGTTGGTGAGTATCAAGTTCTTGGGGTGAATCGGATCCAGCTTGCTAATGAATGGGTAGCTACAAACGCAAAGGGCAAGACGGAAAGGTTCTGGGGGGTCGATCACATAGGCCATGTATGCGATCATCTGGAGCTTGAGCGACCAAACGACAAAGCTTGGAGAGCGGTGTTATAATCAAGGCCTTCCAGTAGTGTAAGCTTTCTCCTGTTCCTATTTCTGCTTCATTGTTAGTACATATACATCTCATTCGTTCTGCATATCGCGATCGAGATGATAGGGGTGTCGCCATACACGTTGTACGTGATTGATTAATCAGTACTCACCCACATTCCTAGCAAAGAGAGTAATCAGGAAGAGTGGTTGGTCAGTCAGCACGTGACCTCGCTGCAGCGTCTGCATGGTGATCGCGTATGGCTCTAGCAAGGGGTGAGTGAAATTCGACCTCTGGGACACGCAAGCACACCGTGGTCTATTTCATCTTCTCCCACCTCGCAGTCTCTCCCAATTCCCGGTTCCTTTAGACGGTTTCTGAAAATCTCAATTAATCACAACTTTTAACTCCTCTTGTCAACCGAAACTTCTCCGTTCCTCAGCTGCATATTCCAAATGGATATTTCCCGCCGTTACCAATTACTAGATGATGTAGAGCGCTATTAGACATACATAGATTCCTTGCAAAGATGGCTCGTCAAGAACGCTCAGCAGCGCGGAATCGAGCTGGCTGCCTATAGAATAGAGCACAGCAATCGCACCAAAGGCAAGAAGAACTACAAGATGACTGTGGCCAACAAGCTAGAGTCTTACGAGGTTCACAGTAACTTTGACTATCCACAGTCCCATCGCCGAGTATATCATACGCTTCTCCAGACCCAGGACAATGCTATTCGTATTGATCCCAGGTGGGCAGAAGTAGGGTAGACCTAGACATGAATCTCCACGACACGATCTCACGGCTTCTCATCGATCATAAGACCAAATCGAAGCCCAAGTATGCAGAGACTGCAGGGCAAAACGTACCCCATCTGTCGTCACCTCCTGATTTGATTCGATGTGTTGCCGAGATGATGGCGACACTCAATCGAGAACACAGAGGTACCGAGCTGCTGCGTGCGAAGCAGCGCATGGGTCATGACTGGGATGAGCTCAAGAAGTCTTATGCTACTGATAGAGACTACGTGCACAGACGTGCACCTTGACAGACCTCACGGTGTGTGTTACCACTTCATCTTTTCTAGAATTGTGCCAGAAACTCGAGCTCTATCAATCAAGCGTACGCCAAAAGCTATTCGCTTGATGTCGACGCACGCTCGAGGCGTTCCTTGTCATCATCATGCGAGGGCGACTACCAAGCACATTTCGGTACCCATGCTATGCACTATGCTCTATAGCCCGTGCAGTGTTGGGCACCGAGTCAAGCTTTCGACGCCGCGTGCGGAGGGTCACAGAGGTCTTGATGGGGAGGAAGTTGCATCAGGATTCGCTTGGGCTTGAGATGGCTTGGAGCCTGGCTGGTACGAAGGATGAGGATAGTGTTTGGGTAGATTTGGTGTCTGAGTGAGCCACCGTTGACCACGGTGTTCTTTCCACATAAGGCTCTCTAAGTGACGTGAGTAATAGTGATCGAATTAGTGCATGTTCACATCCTGTATCACCTCACGATGCATCGTCATCTCTGCTTACTGTGTCGTAGCATGTCTCTGATACTCCACAGCTTATCCCCACTCGATCGTCGTGGTCCTTGAAACGGCTATCTTTGTCTACGAACGCCTGATTCCGTCCCCACTATGCAATGACGGCCTTACCTTTCCTCCAACAAATTACCCTAACAATGACAATAATTACCTTCCATTCCTGTCCTCCCATTGGGCCTATTGATTTGGCAATTACCATTCGCAGCCCTCCTACTCACGTTGCAATATGTATTCCTTGTTGCGCAATACTTATCACATAGGTCATATACATCTCCATATCTATCGCCACCTAGCTATTAATACCGCCCACTTCGCAACACAGCAGCTCTTCGAACAATCAATCTGCTCAGCCATCAAGGAGCCAGCCCTCGCTCATGCATTAGCAATATACCCGTCAGCAGGCAGTACCCACAGCCATGGAAGCGAGGCTAAATGGGGGTTAAACCGTTTCGAAACAAGGTGGCATGGCCGTTCCCTGTACCGCGCCGCATCGCAACAGAACGGATGGTCCAGGTGGAGAGAGATTTGCGGTCATTGGGGGATAGGGACGGATTTGTGCAGTGGAATTGATGGTAAATATAGAAGATTTTCTCATTGATGAGGAAGGGTTGTACGGAGGATGCGTTGCTAGCCTAGAGGAGAATGGGAGGGTATGCGGTGTGGTGGATTTGCGGGTTACACAGGGAGACGGATGGTACCGAACTATGTATGGATTACAGAGGGCGAAGTTTGCGGTGTAGAGTCAGGGGGTAACCCATTGCGACCTTGTACTTTGACTCGACGCAAGTTGTTACCATCAGGGCATAAACGTGTCTCAGTTTTAGAGTAGGGCGAAGCTGGGCTGAGTGCTTGCTTCATTCCAGAGATGGGCCAACACGGCCGACTGCGCCGCAAGGGACGGGCCTTGGTTCCTGTTGGTGAGGATGGCATGGCGTCCGGGGAAGGCGTCGGTTTCCATCCCACCATGACGCCTCAGCCAGTCATTCAAGTGGCGATCCCACCGACCAGACTTGAACGTGGACGTTTTCCCGAAGAACTGAAGAAGGGCTGCCAACGCACAGAGATGTCCATGTCACCCGTCAGTCATCAGTCAGATACGCATACACATCTGCATCTCATGTCATGATGCACTGGCATCGTACTACCCCACGATGGCAACAGCAAAAAAAAAAAAAAAGCCCCAAAAATAACCGTGTAGTGCAGGAAACTGCAGAAAAGCAGGAAACAAATTTAGCTGGATGGAGTTAGGAAGAGGCACAATATCCAGGATGAGGGCAAGATGTTCGGGACAAGAGTCCCAGATCAGAGGGGTGCTTGCAGACCAGAGTAGAGTGGTTGACGGACGTTGTGCCAGGCTTTGCAGACGTGCATGACTAGCGTGCGTGGGGATGGATGCGGTCGGTTGATAGGCGCACTCTACCCATGCAAATGCGATGCAGGCGCTCACCATGACCACACCAAGCTGACGCCCAAGACCAGCCGGCGACATGTTAGGCTTTGACGGTGCGCTCGCTGATGGTGCTGAGCTCGCTGATGGTGCTGATGGGGGCCGAGTCTTTATCTCCGTCAGTGCGAATTCCAAAGCTGCCCACCGGCCGAGGGAGCGTCCCTCGAGCAAGATTCCAGATTCTGTCTTGGACTCGATGTCGCCCGTCCAGAGTCGCAGGCGTTGGTGGCTGTGGGGCGGGGCGGCGCCTTCCTGGAGTCGTCGAGGCTCCTTCCCGCAACGATTGGTGGCCGCAACACGAGTGAGCGCTTCCCGCACGCTTATGCGGCTTAGCGGCCTCTTGTCCTCATGCACCCACCATGTCCCCTCCAGCCAACCACCACCCACATCCACCATGTCGCGTTTTGCAGGCGTTAAACAGCCCCAAGCAATTGGGTGTCGACGATCCGCTCCCCTGGCCGGCCAGCGCCCACATGCTGGCCACAAGTCTGCTCTCGAGGGCACGAGGCGTGGACATGGACCCGTCTCTCGGCTCGCCTCTAGCTGTACCGTGTACCTCCAGAGCTCCCCCGGCGTTTGGAGGCGCAAGAGCGCACCCGTACAACCTCGCAGACTGACCTCTATTCTGGCCCCCCGTGAACGTTCTGTCGTCCCATCGCGACGCTGACGAGAGCATAAGCACCTTGTCAGACGCTCGTACACAGCACGCTCGTTGCGCTGCAGTCCTTCCGGCCTGGATGCGCGTCGTTTGCCATCCATCTGTCGACTTCATCCGGGCGTCTATTTCTGGCTCAATCCCCCCCTCCTCCCTCTGGGCGCCATTGCAACCATCTCGTCTCTGCGCTTGGCCTATCAGACGGGGACCTGCAGTGGTGCAAGCAAGCGTCGTCTAGCCGCCATACATTTAGTCGTTGTAAGTACCCGCCCGCTTCCACTGAATATCTCTCCACCCGTGCTCTCCCCTCCATCCAATCCGTGTGCTCGCCGCCTTCCAAGCGCCCCAGGTCATAAGCCCAGCGCTTCGCCCATTGCCTCTGCTCCTTTCTCTTCTCTTTAGCAGGTCTCATATTGTAATACGTCGTGCGTCTTCTCGACTCTTGTTTTCTAAACCGCACTTCCTGCGACTCGTCTAAGCTGGACTGGATCATAGTCGTCGTCCTTCCATCTCACCCTTGAATCTTTCCTCTTGCTCGCCTGTTCCTTGATGAGATTCTCAAACACCTTCGAGTGAACACTGCACCGTCTGAGGATGTCCACCAACGATAAAAAGGTTTCAACGGTTACGATTGAAAGACGAAGTTCGGAAAACAGCCTCGAGATCAAAACACCGCGCACAGCACGCTTCGCCGAAGCAACTTCAGTCTACTCTCCAGTTGACCCACCTCGGTCACCACTCGCATATCCTACCAACCACTACAAGCCGCAACCCCAAGTAGCAGACGTCGGCTTCGGCTACATGCAACCAGTCGAAATGGAGGAGACCGACCGCAAATACCTTCCCCCACCAACGCCAAAGACTCCACTACGGAGTGCTTTGAAGTCGCCGGGTGCTCCTCCACGGACACCTGGTGGCGCAGCGTCAATTATGAGCCCTACCTTCAAGCAAGAGCAGATGCTTGAGAAGCGGGAGGCCATGACCGAAAAGGAGCAGGCCAAAGACTTGGTGCGTTCTCTTTTCTATCACAATGTTTGCACACACTAATGTGACCCAGAAAATCAAAGTACGAGTCAGGCTCGCGAAGATCTTCCTTCGAGGCATCAACTTTGCCTGCAGTCTTATCGTCCTTTCCATGATAGCTACAGCATTCGCCATCTTCAACGCCACAAAAACCCTCGCACCGCGAAACAACCTTCCACCATGGGCGGAGAACACCAAGGTATGGCCTCAAATACTGCTGCTCACCATCGCCGTTATCTCGCTGGTCATGTCTATCGTCGTCATCATCGCCTACTGGAAAGGTGGCCATCGGAAAGCAGAGAAGGTTGCTGCCTACTACACCGTCTTCGCTATTGGATTCTTCATCTTCAGCATCATCATGTGGGCTGTAGGTGCAGCCGTCTTCAACCAGAGCAAAGCGCAGAACAACAACAAAGACATGTGGGGTTGGTCCTGCGTAGACAACAAGCGACGACACCTTTTCGAAGATGACATTGCTTACGGCCTTGTCTGCCGTCTTCAGGTCAGTGATCCCTCAAAGCGATTGATTCTCCCCGATACTAACAATTTGTAGAACTGGGCACTTGTCTGCTGCATTATCGAGGTCGTCATTGAGGTCCTCTGTATTACAATCTACGGCATCGTCTTCTACCGATTCTGGTCAAAGCGCAAGCTCAGGAAGTCCATGGCTCAGCGTGATCGTGCCCGCTCCGATCTCTACCTCGCACAGCTCCGATCTCAGTCCGCTCCCAACACTCCCGGCTTTGGCCCAATGTCTCCTCGCTCCGGAGGTTGGAGACCCCCTCCAGGCCACCCCATGTACGTCGACCCTCACTCTGCTGCTGAGGCGGGCGAGAGCGACAAGGTCCAATATGCATACGCCCGCGAGATTGCCCAACCCCAGCCCTTTACCCTTCAAATGCCACCAATCAAGATCACTGGCGCAACACCCAAGATGGAGCAAGACGGCTTTGATGCGCCCGCACGCACACAGACTGTTTCGCCACCACTCCCATCGCCTGCTTTTGTAGAGCGACACAACGACCACGTCGAAGCCGCACCCGGCGAGCAGACCTACGCCGCCGTGCCCATTCCAGGCGCATACACTCCCCTTGCCTCACCCTCATACCCACCACCCCAACAACAACAAGTCCCAAGCTTCGACTTTGGGTCTTCGGTAACGGGACAAAGATGAGCGGGTCCAACCCACGTGCGTGCGTCTGTTTTTAGGTTGCTATCATCAATTTGCATAGCGCTGCGTTGTAATCGTTGCGTCTTCTCTTCAAACTCTTTTCCACCTGGGATCTTTGGCACGGCGATCTCTGGCGAAATAAACTGTACATTTTTTTTGGGGGATATATAAAGAGTAGCCCTCCGGCTGGGAAACTTCTTTTTTGGGTTGCGTTCACTTTGTCGCTGTCCGTGTTGGGGACATGTCTATCGCTTGATACCGTCCGCTTCCGCCTTTTTCTTAAAGAGCTGGGGGAGCTGGACCTTTCTTTGTTATTGTTTGCTACGTCGAGATACCTTTTGAGTGAACGGATGCCCTACTCTTGGCTGGACGAGATGGAATATGTAAAGTGAAGACTGGCGTGAGAAGATTGTATGAAGAATGGACATTATTACAATATTCTAAAGATTGACGTTTGATTTTTTCCACCTACTTCGCGCTGTGAATGTCTGGACTTCTCTTATCAATCAATCAACCAGTGCTCATCCAGTATGTATTCCATCTATACTTGAAGCCACAGGACAATTAAAGCTTACGTCACGCCACACCATACCCACACCACACACTTCTGAAAGTCTCTACCAACGTTTAGGAAATACTTTGTTCCTCACACCATCGTCCCTGCCTAGCCCAGCCCAGCCCAGCCCAGCCCAGCAACCCAAGCGTCTCCCCAAACCTCCATCTCATCAGTCTCTCACGCCACTAGTACCTACAAATGTGTGCGCACATATACACGTGGCCGCATATTAGGTCTCTCTCGTACGCTACGCGCTTTGGTGTCTGGTTTCCGCTACGTAACCGCCTGGCAAGGATGAGACGTCGAGTTTTGGGAGTGAGCGCGCGGGTGGGTGAATGGGTTGGGTAGAGCTAGAGGTACTTCTTAGACTAGACTAGAATCAATTGAGATGGGGGGGGGGTGTATATAATTCATGCATGACTATAGCGTTATATATCTGGAAAAATAGAAATAAAAATAAAAATAAAAAAATCTGGAACAAAGATGTGATTCTAGGCAGAAGGAGTGTCGCTTTTGACCTGTGTTGTGGGTTGAGAAGGTAAGAGGTGGGATATTTATCTATCTACGGCTTGATACGTTTGGTGGGTGGGTGGGTGGGTGCGCATGAAGATGGTGGGGTGGAGTGTGGAGAGATGAAGTAAGAAGAATATTTAGGACAAGGGGGTAGACAAAGGGGCATGAGGAATGGTAGTGCGCTTGCTGGTGCATGCGTGGAAAGGTAATGTAATGTGATGTGATGTGTTGGAATGAAAGTGTTGTAGGCCAACTACCAACTACCTATGGTATGGTATAACTTACGAGATGCTAAGCAGAAGATTATTTTATCCACGTACATATTCGTGCGTGGTAAAGTCTAACTAACAGATGAGATGAGGTTGATGTTGCTGTTATTATTTGCCATCTAGGTTCAAAGCAAGCCAGCAAGCAAGCCATGTATCCATCACATGAGCAGCCAGCATTCGCCATTCGTCAACTGTACGTGTCACACCCACGCGACAAGCAGTTGTGAAATCGCCTCCCCCCTCCAGCTCATCCATGCAGCAAGCCACGACGACAAATCCGAACTCTTGCGGTGTATATAAACCCCCATCTTTCCATCTCCCCTTTACCAACTTCTTTCCTCTTACCCCACATTCCATATTCCTTGCATATCCCACGATCCACACTCACAATCACAATCACAACCACCATACATACCAGTCAGTTCCAGAGCAAACACAAAACACAACCAACATGCCACAATACCAGTACTGCTCCTGCGGTAACCCCCGCAGACTACTCTCCGGCAGCGCATTCGCATGCAACATATGCGGCCTCACGAGGAACCAGTATGCAGATGCCTACACGAGGCAGCTTGAGCAAGTACAGAGGGAAAAGGAGAGCTTGGAGAGAAGGGAAAGGGAATTGCAGGCGAGGCAGAGACAGTTGGGGGGTGCGGGGAGAGCGCCAGCGGTGCCGTTGCCACGGTGGAGTTATTGGGATTATGATTCGGGTGATGAGTATTGAGTGTTGAGTGGGGAGGTGGGTTGGGCTGGGATGGGGTGAAGGAGAGGAGTAGGAAAGAGATAGTCTGGTCAAGGGGGGAATGAGATGTATTTTGTTCGAGCTTGGAGATGGGCATAGCTGAGATTATTGTTAAAACTCTTCCCATGATTTACTTACCAAGTGTGTTTCAAAGTGATGAAGAATGATGAGAACCGGCACAAAAAAAAGACAGGTCAGTTAGCTGAAGATGTAAGAAACCTACTGGTCAGCAACATCACGACCAAACATCACAAACAGACAACAACCAAGCAAAGAGTTGATCACACAATGGTTATACGGAACATCACCCAAGTGAAGCCTCCATTGTACATGTGATCGTAGACCCGCTCGTTTCGAGACCCGGTCATGCTCCATTGATAGGCCGCAAGTTCAGTGCTTGCTGTTTTGTAGATACACCCAGGACTCCGTAGGACCAGACCCTCCGAGACCGAGATGCTGAATATCGTGCAAAATCTTGAATCGTTCCCATTTTCCTTCACACCTAGTCGACGACACGCTTATCGGACAATGCCCTCGAATCGGTTCTTGTACCACTTGATGGTCTCGTTCTGGTTGACGCGGTGGGAGGCGCCAATCTTGCTCTGGCACCGCCTGCGCTTGGCGACGCGCTCACCGGGGCGGGTCATGCAGACGTAGAAGTCCATACCGTAGATACTGTGTCACGTCAGTGTGTGCGCCTCGCCTTCTCTCTACAGTGATTCCACATACCCAATGCTAGGGTCGTACTTGATGCCCAAATCGATGTGCTCGGAGATACCGAAACCAAAGTTGCCAGACTCGGAGAAGTTGCGCTTGCGGAGCTCGTACTCCTTGACCTTGAGGCCGCGCTCGAGAATCTCCTCAGCCTTGGGGCCGCGGACAGTGACGTGGACGGCAATCTTCTCGTTCCTTCGGATGCCGAAAGTGCGGACAGTGTAGCGGGCCTTGGAGTAGACGGGCGTCTGACCGGAGAGCTGCTCGAGCACCTTTGCGGCACGGGTGAGACGATCACCAGACTCGCCGACGGAGATGTTGAGGACGAGCTTCTGGATGCGGAGATCCCGCATGGGGTTGGAGGCCTTGGAGTCGGACTGCCATTGCTGTTAGTTGTTTGTTCCATTGCTGCTGAGCGTTCGAGACGGCGGTGGGCGGTGCGTACCATGGTGGTTGACTGTGCGGGTTAGTTGGGCGTGGGTGGCTGTCGAGTTGTCGCTGCAGTTGAAGTTGGTGGATTTTCAGGTTGTTTAGCGAGACCGTGGGAATGCCAAGACCGAGAGATGGTGGTCCGTGCGTCGAAAGCTTCGCGAACTTCAACACCAAAGCAAAGGTATGCAGCAGCACGCCGACACACACCCCCCCACGGCCAACTTTTGCGGGGTTCCTTTTCAAGTCGTCCAAAACACCCAGTCTTTGAAACCACAAGTCGTCCTCGGACGCGCAACACCAAACCATGTCTGGCGCCGCAAACAGACAGGGCAAGATGGTAAGTGGTTATGCCTGGGAGCTCATGTCCTTGACCTGAGAGAAGACGCGCACAGAAACTGACTGACGCTCGTTGAATAGCAAAATCTAGTAAGCCCTCCACCAACCGCTCACAGCCGCATTGTACTCATAGCATCTAGATCAACTACCGTATGAAAGTCACCCTTCAAGACGGTAGACAGATGGTTGGGCAGATGCTCGCCTTCGACAAGGTTAGTGTCGCGTAAGCTTTGCATGGGTACTGTACTGATTATGCGATTGCAGCACATGAACCTCGTCCTCGCCGACACTGAGGAGTTCCGCCGTACACGGAGAAGAGGCAAGGCCGCACCAGGCGCAGCACAGCAAGTCACCGAGACCGAGGAGCGACGCGCACTTGGACTTGCCATCATTCGTGGCGCACACGTCATTTCCCTTTCCGTTGATGGACCGCCTCCAGCAGACCCCGCTGCGCGATTGGGAGCGACTACAGGAGCCCCTACTACGGGCGCAACATTGGCTGCTGGACCCGGTGTCGCACGACCGGCTGGCCGTGGTCTGCCCGTCGGCTTGACTGGACCTGCTGCTGGTGTCGGCGGCCCCGGCCCTGGCTTTGGAGGTGGCTTCCCTGGCGCCCCAGGAGGCTTCGGTGGTCCTCCTGGATTCCCTGGACGCGGTGGCCCGCCTGGTGGTCCTCGTACGTTCACCTCCTCCATGTTGCACAATGAAGACATTGCTAACTTGTGGGCAGCTGGTTTCCCTCCTGGTGGTCCCCCCGGATTCGGTGGTCCTCCCGGTTTCGCTGGTGGCCCACCAGGCTTCCCAGGTCGTGGCGGACCTCCTGGTTTCGGTGGTAGATAAGAAAGGACTGCATATCAACTATACAAATCTATAAGTGATCTCGACAACAACGGAGTCCAGCCGCAACAAGGCAGTCGGATAAGAGTAGGAGTAGCGCATTGCGAAATCACGTACGGGCGGGAAATTTGTCAACATCGGTCTTCGAGGCAACGGTGCAATCACCTGCCAATGTCGAGCCATAGACAAGAAGCTTCATTGGGAGAAGCGCGTATGATACCAGACTTTCAAAAGCGTTTCGGGCCCTTTTGGACGGCCATGGAATAGGTCAACATTTGAATGGCCACAATGACAACTCTTGAAGAACCTGACATATCTCACGGACTGTGTGCATGTAAACCTGTGATTCTTCGATCTTCATTCCTTCAACTTGTTCGCCTTCTCACCAATCGCGCCAATCGCATTTCGCCTATATGCTCGTGCACGTGACTAGTTTCCCGTTCTCGCAGCTGCGGTTCCCTACTCTGACAAAAAGCTTGGCAACCGACCTCCGCTTCCTCAACCACCAGCCGCAGTCCGCACAGCCCCACGACTTCACGGCCTCTCACCCTCGACAACACCCGGACAATCTACCCACAGCTCCGCAAACATGGCCGCCGCGATCAAAGCCCTCAATGCGAAGATTCGCTCAAACAAGTACACGGATTACTTTTGCTCGACCCGTACGTTTTTACCCGGTTTTCCGCGCGCGCGCAAGTACAGAGGAAGAGACGGGCGACACATGGAGCTCTGTGGATGGTCAGAGGAAGCATGAGCAAAGTTTAAAAAGGAATATAGGCTGACGTGTTTGTGTTTTTCATGGTGTAGATTTCTGGGGCCCGGCGAGTAACTTTGGTATTCCGATTGCGGCGATTGCGGATATGAGTAAGGATCCTGAGATGTATGTTTACCCTCCTCTCTTTCTCCCCTCCCCAAACTCCCCTTCCCCTTCCCCTTTGCGTTCCCCCATACTCGTTACACCCACACATACTCACATATCCACTTCACAGCATCTCGGGCCGCATGACCGGCGCCCTAACCCTCTACTCTGGCACCTTCATGCGCTACGCCCTCGCCGTCACACCCGCGAATTACCTGCTGTTTGGCTGCCACGCCATCAACTTTAGCTCGCAGCTCGTGCAAGGGTACCGATACCTGAATTATTGGAACTTTGGCGGTAGGGAAGCGAGTCTCGAGGGGAAGTTGAAGAGTGAGGCGGAGATGGTGGGGGATAAGGCGAGGGATGTTGCGGGGAAGGTGGAGGATAAGGTTAGGGGGGCTGTTGGGAAATAAGAAGTTTGTGGAAGGTGGAGATGAGGAGAGGGGGGTGGGTATATATGCGTGTGGGTGATGAGGTGGCCATGCAGACATGTGAAGCAAGCGTAGCTGCATGAACAAAATGCTACCTACAGTGGACTTGCATCTTAGGTCATGTCCTGAAGAGTCACTGTGTTCAAATGCAAGTTCATATTCAAGTACAAACACGTGCTGTGAACATGTTCTCATGGATATTCAAAGTTTATACAATACATTCCCTTCCTTCCCTCCGAAACATACACACACACACACACACACACACACATATATATATATATATATATATCCCCCCACATACAAGCCCCTCACATCACCACACTGCATCTCCGTCACCATCACCATCTACATCAAACTACTCCTCCCCCCAATCTCCGTCCCCCCCTGCCCATTCGGCAAATCCCCATCCCGTCCATCCACAAACTCCCTATAAATCCTCTCCAACCGCATGCGCTCCTGCGCACTAATACTACTTCTCCCCGTGGTCAAAGAACTCTCAATATGCTTCCATTGAATCTGGGGATCTTTTCTTTCTTGATCCACATTATCGGCGTCTTTGGCGTTACTGGTAGCATTGCCGTTAGTCGTTGTATTCTGGATACTTGAATCCGAAGAACCGGGTCGTTGGAGCTGCTTTTGTTTCCGTCGTAATGCTTGTAAAGCTGCAATTTTCTGCGCAATCATTGCGCGCTCCGTCAACTGTGCGCTGGCAAGGTGTGCGGAAGTCGAACTCGATATGGGTGCTGCGGTGGGATCATCGCCGTATTTGAAGTGTGTGAATTCTGGGATTCCCTTTTCTCCCCTTTTCCCAGTGTTCGCACCGCCCTTTCCTCCTCCGCCAATCTTTGTGGGATCCCCACCTTCACTATCCCCAAGGACGTCGTGGATAGCTTCCAACTGCGCATTGTACACTACAGCCTGCAGATCCGCACCGCTGTATCCCTCCGTGCGTTGCGCGATTTCGCGCAGGTTTTCGCCAGACGAGTCAGACGTCAAGAGACTAGGCGCGAGATGCAGTTTGCGAGTTACAGCTTTGAGGATATCAATGCGTTCTTCCACATCGGGCATATCGCATAGCAGACTCTTGTCCAAGCGCCCTGGTCGCAGAAGCGCAGGATCAATCAAGTCTGGGCGCGAAGTAGCAGCGAGTACGTAGACGCCGGATAGACCTTCTGCACCGTCCATTTGCGTGAGCAGTTGGTTGACCACGCGATCCGTCACGCCTGTCGAGTCGTGACCACGCTTGGGCGCAATGGAATCGAATTCGTCGAAGAAGAGGACGCAGGGTCGGGCTGCTTCTGCACGCTCAAACAGGTCGCGCACGGATTTTTCGGAGGCACCAATGTATTTGTTGAGGATTTCGGGGCCTTTGACGGATATGAAGTTTAGACCGCATTCTCCTGCTACGGCGGAGGCGAGCAGTGTCTTGCCGCAACCGGGGTAGCCGTATAGCAGTAGACCTGATCGTAGGCGGAGCGGACATTGCGCGAAGATGGGAGCGTAGGTTGTGGGGTATTGTAGTGTCTCGAGGAGGATTTGGCGCGTGGTGTGGAGACCACCTATTGAATCCCACTTTGTAGTTGAGGATTGGAGGGTCACGTTCCGGAGAGAGGCAGGTGTAAAGCCAGAGAGTGCTTGTGTGTAGTCTTCTCGTGTGAGGGTGACAGTATTTGACAAGTCATTGACAGAGCGAATGAGGGCTTCATTGCGGGCGCGGGAGGTGAGGAGAACGAGATCCCCAGGCATGTAACCGTCGGTTTGGCCGGCGAGGTCGAGAAAGTCGATTGCAGAATCGATTACGAAGCCCCATTCTCCGTTGTCGGTGTCCTGGTGTATGCTTCCGGCACTGGGCTGGCTGCGATGTGATGTACTTGGTCGGCTGGTGGATGGTGAGTCTGGGAATGCATGGCCGTTAGTCCGATGTTCTGATTGAGTCTTTGCGTCTTTTCGTGCCAACATCTCCAGCACCTTTCGTCTACCATCCTTGTTGGGCGCTTTCAAGCTGACGATCTCGCGAACGATGTGACCACCGACAATGACGTTGTTGAGAGACTCCTTGCCCTGCGCGGTGGCCAGCAGCACCACGCCAGAGTCCATTGAGCAGTACTGCCTGATGATGTTGATGAGGCACTCACTGACTTGGCGGCTGCGACCGTTGTCATTGCCCACTTGTAGCTCAGTCTCTACAGGGCAGAGCTTGTCTAGATCGTCGAGTATGACCACGGCGTTTCCACCTCCTCTGGCACCCCATGATGCAGACGCGAAGAGGCGGTTCAATGTCTCTTTGATGGTTGCGACTCTTATCTCATCCGTTATCAGCTTTCGACATGGAAAATAGATGGTGTTGAAAAGGTATTCAGTTCGTAGTTGGTGGGCGAGGAGCTGAGCACAGTTCGACTTTCCTGCTCCAAGTCCACCTGTAAGTAGCACAGAAGAGTTGTGCGTGAGATGTGATCGTAATTGCTCGATCAGGGGGTCGATTCCAACAAGATTTGCGGGTGTTTTTGGTAGAGGGTCGCCCTGTTGCCATCCTCTTGTCCAACTTGATGGTATCGCAATCTCCTGGCCAAGCTCGATTGCGGGTTTTCTTTCTGGATAAAGCACCCAGGACACCCCAGATCCTTGCTGTGGTGGATCGAATCGTACAATGCCACCTTGCCATCTGTTGGCAGCATCTATTGGCGGAGGTAGAACCATGCCGTCAGTGACCGGTCCATCCAAAAGACCATTCTTCTTCCCATACATGGTCTTGATTTTGACAATCGCATCCTCCTGTTCCTGTTTCGACTCACCGCCGAAGCGAAGGGAGGCATTGCTCAGGGAGGCTGATGTAGAGAATGGAACGATCTTGATGGTCTTCACCACAGGATCCCTGGACTCCTTCATTCCCTGTGGCTTCATTGCAGGTGGTTTCGCTGTCTGGCTGGGAGCACCCTCGATGCGAACAAGCCCACCCACAAATCCCTCGAAGCCTAAGACCTTGCAGAGATCAGATGAGAGCGCAACGTGACGACTGTCCGGCGCATCTTCCCAAGCTGCGATTTTGGCAACGACCCGAGTGGCTGGCTTCTCCTGATCCTGTTCTTTCGACATGTCGACCGGTTCTTGTAGTCCTGCAGGCTTAATGATGGCCACGGAGACCCAATTCGCACCCCGCAGAGCCTTTGTGAGCAGTACGTCCTTGTCCACCCATACTTTGAGACCGTCGGCGTCTGCATCCTCCTCTTCGTCGAACCATTCTTTGGCCACGCCGCGGTCAACACCTCGAAGAAACACGGTGCCTTTGCTTGCATGATCTTCACGGCCACTGCGCCGCCTGACTGTGCTGGCTGTGCTCCTGCCACTTTTTCTCGAAGCACCACCAACGCTCCTGCTCTCTCGTGTAGAACTACGTTCTTTCTGGCGCGTCTTTGGCGCAACAATGACCTCGGCGTCGGGAGAGATCTTGACGAAGAGGGAGGTGACCGTGGGCGCAGGGGTAATGGAGGTGACGATGATGTTTGCGGTCGTTGTAGGAGAGAGGTGGAGCGTTAGGGGGTGAGGCGTCTGGGCTTGAGGATTCGGGAGGGCGCGAATTTGTGAGAGGAAGTTGAGTTCGAGGAACTGCGCGTGTAGCTCGATCATCTCCCAATCGACAGGAGTCAATGGCTCGATGTTGATGGTGTGCGCCTGAGGGGGGTCCACGTGCAGTATGATGCCGACTTTCTGTCCCTCGTGCAGGCCAATCAAGCGCGCAAAGGTCGCATCGACTTCTACAGGTGGCAGATCTTGCTGACTTGCGTTTGGGTTGGCCCTCATTCCATCCCGTGTGACGACAGGCGCCAGTCTCCGCTTACTCTGCATGCCCGTCCATCCCACGAAGACGGACCTTTGAGGGGCAGCGGTGCGCGCATCGGAAGCACCCGGCGGTGCAGGCTGGCGGTAGGTGAGCTCGACGACGACATTCTGCGCAACCTGGGGGAACTGTCAGCATCGACACTTGGAAGGGTTGGGGAAGACGCGAACAGTATTGGCATTCACAAGCACTGAAACCAGTGAAGAGGGAAGATTGACAAGGCAATTCTTCAGCGAGGGCTGCAAGGCGACCTCAGCCTGGACAACATTGCCCGCAGGCTTCTTCGGCGGCATGATGCTTGGTGGTGGAGAGTGAAGGGCAGTTGGTTGCGCCCAAGATGGCTGCGACTATTCACTACCAACGGCTGCTCGAGCTCTCCCCATCATGCCGAGGTCGTCGGCGCCGATGATCTCGCACAGGGCCCAAAGGCGGTGGCAGATGGGACGGGCGTGACAGCCAATGGCGCCGTGGCCCTGGAAACGCGGTCGACGCGCTGCAACATGGAAACGCGACCAGCCAGCCCCATGCCCCAAAATTGCGACTAGACACGACCGGCAGCACCCTCCACCCCCCACTACACTACGCCGCGCCCCGACGACAACATCCCGCGCTGTCATCACGAAACCGCATACCTGAGCAAGCATGGCGCTCCTTACCGCGAGTGCGCCGGTGAATTATGACGAGCAGGAAGGTGGGTGTACCCTGGCGCAACACCAACAGGGCTCAGCTAACAGCGTACGAATAGGCGCCTTTATCGACTTTCTCAGGACGTTCAAATCGTCCTCCACCGAAGCTGCAGACCAGCTGGAGAACCTAAACCTCAATGGCGACGGCGACGAGTACGACATGGTGGACGGCGACGACGACCCTGCGCCAAATGGCACACAATCGCGCAACAAGTCGAAGCTCAAGTACATGAATCAGCTGCAAGATATTGCAGATCGTGTACGCGACGAGATCCAAATAGACCTGAACGATATAGAGGCAGTGAGTTGCGAACGCTGTGCAGACATGGCACTCTGTTGAGCAGTGATATAGTATGAGAAAGCGACCACGGATGAGGAGCACAACTTCAAGCTCGTCGACTCAATCGAGCGCAACGCCCAACATTACCTTGAAATTCTATCGCGAGCAGTAGACAAGTGTCTACCAGCGCCAACAAGAGACCTCAGGTACAACCATCCTTGGACATGAAAAAGATCCAGGACTAACAAGAGGCAGCTTCAAGGATGATGTCTTGGACGTGATCATGACCCAGCGCTCAAAACGTAACGAGAGGATGCAGGAGCTTCAGGGCATCGACGACACTGCCCAGGCCGCGCCAGAGTCCATGTTCCCCGCAGCCTTGACCCGACGATACACCCTCAACTTCATCCCCAGGATACCGGCTGGCGCCAGCAGTCAACGAAGCATGAAAGCTCTCGCTGTACGAAATGTCCGAGGAGAGCATCTTGGTCACCTCATCACTGTTCGTGGTATCGCCACACGAGTGTCTGATGTCAAGCCAGCGGTGCTTGTGAACGCCTACTCCTGCGATCGCTGCGGAAGCGAAGTCTTCCAGCCTGTCACCACGAAGCAATTCACACCCCTCGTGGAGTGCCCGTCAGAAGAGTGCAAGAGCAACAAGACCAAGGGGCAACTATTCCTTTCTACCCGCGCCTCCAAGTTCCTTCCCTTCCAGGAGGTCAAGATTCAGGAAATGGCCGATCAGGTACCCGTAGGTCACATTCCCAGGCAGTTGACCATCCACTGCCATGGCGCACTGGTCCGACAAATCAACCCTGGAGACGTCGTCGATGTCGCTGGTATCTTCCTGCCAACACCCTATACTGGCTTCAAGGCTATCCGCGCCGGTCTGCTAACAGATACCTACCTGGAAGCACAACACGTTATGCAGCACAAGAAGGCTTACGATGACATTGTCTTAGCCCAACCCACCCTGCGAAGGATGAACGAGCTTGAGAGGACCGGTCAGCTATACGAGTACCTTTCGCGATCCATTGCCCCTGAGATCTTCGGCCATGTGGATGTCAAGAAGGCACTTCTTCTTCAACTCATCGGTGGTGTCACAAAGGAAGTCGGCGACGGTATGCGCATCCGTGGTGACATCAACGTCTGCCTCATGGGTGATCCTGGTGTGGCCAAATCGCAATTGCTCAAGTATATCACCAAGGTCGCGCCGCGCGGTGTCTACACAACCGGTCGTGGTAGCAGTGGCGTTGGTCTCACTGCAGCCGTCATGCGCGACCCCGTCACAGATGAGATGGTCCTCGAAGGTGGTGCTCTTGTCCTCGCTGACAATGGCATGTGCTGCATTGATGAGTTTGACAAGATGGACGATAGTGATCGGACTGCTATTCACGAGGTCATGGAACAGCAGACAATCTCTATCAGCAAAGCTGGTATCACGACGACTCTCAACGCCCGCACATCGATCCTCGCCGCCGCCAATCCTCTGTACGGTCGCTACAACCCCCGCCTCTCGCCTATCGAGAACATCAACCTTCCCGCTGCGCTCTTATCCCGTTTTGATGTTCTTTTCCTCATTCTAGATACCCCTGCTCGCGATTCTGACGAAGAGTTGGCACGCCACGTAACTTACGTGCACATGCACAATGCTCACCCTGAGGCACCTGGTGGCATCATCTTCAGCCCAGCCGAAGTACGACAATGGGTTGCTCGCGCGAGGTCTTACCGACCCACTGTACCCAAGGAGGTGTCCGACTACATGGTCGGTGCCTACGTACGTATGCGCCAGCAGCAGAAACGCGACGATGGAAACAAAAAAGCATTCACCCACACATCGCCACGTACACTTCTTGGTGTACTGCGTCTTGCCCAAGCTTTGGCGCGTCTGCGGTTCGCCGACCAGGTCATTTCGGAAGATGTCGACGAGGCGCTGCGTCTTACAGAGGTCAGCAAGGCCAGTCTGTACGCGGATGAGAACCGCAGGGACGATCACACACCAAGCAGCAAGATCTACCACCTCATCAAGTCGATGGAGGCCAGCGGTGCTGCTGCTGTCGGTGATGGCACTAGGGGAGAGTTGGATCTGCGCCGCGTTAGGGAGCGTGTATTGGCCAAGGGCTTCACTGCTGATCAGTTCGAGCAGGCCATTGATGAGTACGCGTTGCTTGATGTAAGTTTCCCAAGGTACCATGAGTATGAGGATCATATACTAACACATCATTCTAGGTCTGGCAAACTACTGGAGAGGGCACAAGGTTGATCTTCATCGAAGCAGGCGACGATCAAGATATGGATGACGAATATGCATACTAGACGGCATAATGGTGAAGGCGGTATTGAAGTTTTCAAGTATGGCGTCTCATGGCGTTGCAGATATCAGCGTTTCTGGGTGCAAGTTTGGCATCGTTTGCGATTGGAGATCCGCGACGAGTTTGTAGCATATGGATTATATGAGTCGTTGCTTCACGCTCACATTTCCCCTAAACTTGAAGCCGAATGATATTCTGGCACATTCCTCGTGTTGCGTGTAAAGCGACCACTTCCACATGCCAAGGTCATAAGGCTACCATATTCATGCGGGCCTAGCATCATCGCCGGATGCATTTCGCGGGGTCGCTACCGTAAAGTGGGAGAGCTCCAGAACTATCACAACGTCACACATCGACTATACTCGACCCATCCTGAACAAACCGAGTTGTGTCGCACAAATGAGCATTTAAATCGCACCTCTTTCCCGGTCATACCTTCTCGATTAGGCTTACCTTGGCTATCCATCCCGCGCGAATTCTGTTAGTAATTGCGACGATAACGTAGCTCTCGCGCGCCTAGAGGGCTAGCTCCCACGACACCAGCCAACCTTACAACCTCCCCACACAGCCATCTCGCGCATTGCTTCGCGATCCAGAGAGACCTCCCACCCGTCGCAGCAATGGCAGGCAACAACTTTGCCCAATTCCTCGTCGTAGGCCGTACGTCTCCCCTCCTCCCCCACAACACACTCTGTCGCGCACACTCAGGCTAATACCTTGCTCCAGCAACATGTTTCTTCCTGGGCATCCTCTTCGCCCAACTCCCCTATGACTACAACGTGCTATGGACCCTCCCCGAAGACCGAACCACCTACTTCACTATCCTCGAAGAACACATTAAATTCCTATACGCGTCGCCACCAATCGTCTCCCGCATCCTCAACATCGCAATCGGCACCGGCATCCTCGGCTTCCTGATCAAACTCTTCAAGCCCAACCAGGCAAACATGCTATTCGATGGCGCATCCCTAGTCCTCTACATGGCGGGAATAACAGTATACCTTACCAACATTGTCAAGGGCTTCCGCGTCGTCACCGCGGGGGTTTACGGCGATGTGAGTAAAGCGAACCCTGGCGAGTTGTCCGAAGACGATGCGGCGGATTATATCAGCCGCGAGGATACGTTGCGCGTGTTTGCGGCGAGTAACACTATTTTGGCGCTGGTGCTGGTGGGGGTCCTGGTGTTGCAGGCGGGGCAGTGGTATGCAAAGCGCGCCGAGGAGAAGGAGTTGGCCGAGTTTGAGAGGCAGGCTGAGGAGAAGAAAACGGCGGGGAAGAAGAAGTTGTAAGGTGTTCGCTTTCAGGACGTGGTTAGGTAAATGGTTGGGACATAGTCCGGATGGGTTGGCGCCTTGAGGACAGAGAGTGCGCATGGGATAGGGTAATGTATTTGCAGGTTTGGGATTTTGAAGAGAGCATATATGGATGCAAAGATCGCGGCATGGTCGTTGATTGCGTGACATATTTGATATGGACGAGGGCTAGTTGTTTGGCACATATACTATGACACATGACATGCTCGATGGGCTCTTCTTTGCGTCACATGTGTATCCAATGCTGCCGGGCTGTGTTCAAGTACATTTACTGTGCTATTGGCCGATATGCCATCAGGGTCCAATTTTGCTGGCGCGTCGCGTTTGCTGTTGTCGTGCCTTCCTTCTTCGCAGCGTCTGAGCGTCTACAAACACGACACCTCGACCGCTCCTCCGAAGTTGACCGCTTCTTCTGACATTCAACTCGACTAGTTCATCCCGATTTCTTAGTAACTACTAATTGCACATTCGCAGTACATCTCTCTTCATGCCCACCGATTACCTTTTCCCATCAAGAGGCACTTGCGGTGAACGACCTGTACACATGACAGCTACACCTATGGTGTCAGACATCCGCAGAATTCTTCTTGAACTATATGAGCGTTTACATATACTGTCATCACAGTGAGCCGGCAGGTCCAACGCTTGAGAGCAAGTTCTTCCACAGTGACAGCTCCGTCAGCAGCCAGGCTTGTAGAGATGGAACCACGAACACGCAGGACCTCAAATGCACCAGGCGGCCTTTTGAGTCGGCAGTTGGCCGGCATCAATAGTCTCTTGACAAAGGCGAGCCAAAAGTCTGACGCACAAAGAAATCAGAAGCCACCCATTCCACCTAGCCAAAGTATGTCCACTCCTGATCCAGGAACCGACTCCACAACGAACGCGCCGAAGACCAGCGGATCAGAGACCAGTCACAGTGAGATCGAAGAGATGTACAGCCGCCTCATACGCAGTCGTAGGGTTGAGCCAGAGAATAAAAAGACCACCGCCACCAGTTCGGGTCAGTCTATCTCCACATCGGTATCTACTAAGCATGGAAGCTGATTTGGGCCCAGATACCGAGACTTCACAAGTTCACTTACGCGGAGGACGCGATGCTGATCTCGGTGACGATCCGAAGGCACTGCTAGCAAGCATGGATCGCGCGCAATCCACCCCACCACCGGACTCAACGGGTGATGATGACGACGATGATGGCCCAAGTCAAATGCTTGCAGAGATAGAAGGAATCTCGGAAAGGCAGACACAAGAAGACATTGAGAGCGACCCTCGCCTGATGCTGGCAGAACTTGATCGAGAGCCTTTATCAACTCGTGGAAACGTCCCAACTGATGAGCACGACCTTGCTGAGCTACGTCGCAGGTTGAGAGACTCATTTCTTCTCTCGCATTTTGGAAGCGACGAAAACAAAGCACCTGACGTTATGGTCCTCATATCGACCCGACAGAATGCCACGAACAGCAAGACCAGCGAGACTGATACTGGCCTGCCACAGAAATGTATCGCTTACGCAATTGCAATGATACTGGAAAGTGCGGACTGCGGCTGGGAGGTAGCTAGAGGCTGGACAACCTACTTGTATAGCTCCGGCTTGGACGGATATTCAGCTCAAGCAGCTAAGAATGCGCTGGTCAAGCGTGCGACTCAGGAACTTGATGGTATCATCCAGAATGTCCTTGATGTGGAAGAAGGTCACAGACTAGCTGAAGAGAAGGATAGACTTCCTTGCCGACTCATCATCTCCAATCTGGCCGCTGGTGCTGAAGAAGAAGACGTCCGCTTCTTCTTTCGCTCGTTCGCGTGCAACATGTAAGTATCATCGACGTTTTCCTTGGAAACTTCAACTGACTCGTTCATCTAGTCGCGATCTGAAGTTCCTCGAGAAGAGGGATCCGATCAAGAGAACGAAAACGGTCCAGTTGGATATGTGGACAAGGAATGCCGCCGTGACAGCTTCTTATATGCATGGAAGTATCTTCGGGCTGAATCTGAACATCAAGCTGGCCGTGGGTACAGAAAAGTAGCCTACAAGAGCCGATCGCTTGACATTCGAGAGGAATATGTTTCCTTTGTCCGATAGCAATAGTCTCCTCTCAAGGATGCGCCAAAAAGGTTGTCTGGATCATGAGGCATTGGCTGGAACGGCCTCAGGCAACTTTTATGCTTTTGTATAAAAGTCCAGAAGGTAACTGCCTAAAAAGACACATGGTCTTTGAGCGAGTGGCAAGCAGATGAAATCTAGAGTGTTACTATACAGAGTGTTAGGGTGGCCAAGTTGTGGTTATAGGGCGTCTTGGCATCGATCGGGACCGCCCGTATCATCTTGCGACTCCACCATTTGCCATCCCCCACTTACGGGAGACACCATACCTGTGGGCAAATGGCTTCGTCTCCCTGCGTGATTCGTCTCTGTTTTTTCCTTGACGACCACGGGTGACAATACGCAGACTTGGTCTGAACAATCAACATGGAGGATTCAGTCGACATCACGTACAACGATGCGATTGCCGCGATGCGCGCAAAAGAATATCCTATGCTTGAAGGTAGGCCCCCCAAGATTCATTTGATGTCGCATGCCAACAATAACTAGGTACAACATACCTCGATCATGCTGGGACAACACTCTACGCGAAGTCGCTGATCGAACGCTTCTCCGCCGACATGATGTCCAACCTATATGGCAACCCACATTCAGCCTCCAACGCCTCCCAACTCACGACGCGTCGTATCGAAGATGTCCGGTTACAACTCTTGCAGCTTTTCAATGCCGATCCACAGGAGTTCGATGTTGTCTTTGTTGCCAACGCAACTGCCGGTATCAAGCTAGTCATGGACGCATTCAGGGATCAAGAAGAAGGATTCTGGTACGGCTACCACCGAGACGCACACACCAGTCTGATAGGTGTGCGTGAGGCGGCCACAGAGCATCAATGCTTCGCGTCGGACGCAGAGGTCAATGACTGGATCGAGCATCAAGACAGTGGAGTTGGACAAGCAAAGCTATTCGCCTACCCGGCACAATCCAACATGAACGGGCGGCGTCTGCCTTTACAATGGTCGCATCGTATTCGGACGAATAAACCGGCGAATGTCTTTACCTTGTTGGATGCTGCAGCTCTTGTGTCGACCTCGCCGCTCGACCTAGGGAATACTGATGAGGCCCCCGACTTTACTGTTTTGAGCCTCTACAAGATGTTTGGCTTTCCCGACCTCGGCGCACTAATTGTTAGGCAAGCATCAGCCTCGGCCTTTGATCGACGCCGTTACTTTGGTGGTGGCACAGTCGAGATGGTCGTATGCCTAAAGGAGCAATGGCATGCGAAGAAGGCAGACTCGCTCCACGAAAGGTTGGAAGATGGTACCTTGCCAATACACAGCATTATGGCGCTGGAAAACGCCATGGCCGTCCATCAAGAGCTGTACACTTCGCTAGACAAGGTCTCCAAGCATACAACTTACCTTGCGAAGAAGCTGTACGAGGGTCTTTCGTCTTTGCAACACAGCAACGGCAAGGATGTATGCCACATATATCGAGACCCAACATCCACTTATGGAGACGGGCGTACCCAAGGACCTGCTGTTGCATTCAATCTTCGGAATGAACATGGTGGCTGGGTTAGCAACGCAGAGGTGGAGAAACTGGCAGCCATCAAAAACATCCAACTCAGGACCGGCGGACTTTGCAACCCTGGTGGCGTTGCAAGTTCTCTCGGACTGGCTCCTTGGGAGATGCGAGAGAATTTCTCAGCTGGACAACGATGTGGTAATGATAACGACATTATCCGAGCGAAGCCGACGGGCATGATACGCGTTAGCTTCGGAGCGATGAGTGTGCTGGAAGATGTGCACTCATGCATCGACTTCGTACGCGAATTCTTCGTCCAAGGTAGTCCACCAACACCAACAATACCAATGAGCTCTGCAGTTGAGGGGCCACCAACTCCTCGGAGCCGCCTACACGTAGAGAGTTTGACGATATATCCTATCAAGAGTTGCGCTGGCTTCAGCGTGCCACCTGGTAGCGCGTGGACTGTGCGACCCGAAGGGCTTGCGTGGGACCGTGAGTGGTGTCTTATCCATCAAGGCACAGGAGCGGCGTTGAGCCAGAAGCGCTACCCGAAGATGGCACTTATACGCCCCAGTATTGATCTCGAAAAAGGCATTCTGCGTGTGAGCCTCGCTGGCGTGCTGCAGGGCTCAACTGGCATCGATGAGATCACCGTACCTCTTTCCGCAGACCCGCGCATGTTTGTAGACGAGGACGTCTACAAATCTGCAAATGCGAGGGTGTGCGGCGATTCAGTACAGGCAAGGACATATCGATCAAGCCACATTTCTTCCTTCTTCACGCAAGCCCTCGGGGTGGCTTGTCATCTTGCCCGCTTTCCTGCCGTTGGCAACGGAAGTGGCTCAACAAGACATTCCAAGGCGCACCTCCAAAAGCATCGAAAGGCTGGCGCCATGCACATTCCCGGCGCTTTCCCAGATGCGATATCACTTACGCCCGGCGCGTGCGTGTCAAAACCAATTCTACTATCAAATGAGAGCCCCATACTCACAATCTCTCGATCAAGCCTCAACCGCTTAAACGAATTGATCAAAGCAGAGGGCGGTAAGGCAGCGCAAGCAGAAGTCTTCCGAGCCAACATTGTGGTTGCAGAGAACCCAGACTACCCGCCTGGGCTCGAGGACCCATACGCGGAGGACGAGTGGCGCTACTTGCGGATTGGCCAGCAGTACTTTGAGATGCTTGGGGCCTGCAGAAGGTGTCAAATGGTATGCATTGATCAACAAACCGCCGAAAAGAACCAGGAGCCCTTTGTCACACTTTCCAAAACACGCCGATTCGACGGTCGGGTGTACTTTGGCGAGCATACATGTCATGTTAACTTGGGAGGCGTGTCTACGCCACTGGGGCAAAATCCCACCATTATGGTAGGAGATGCAGTGTGCTCTTTCCGGGACGATGAAATAGATCGGGACAGTCAGCTGCATGGCCTGGTGGGCTGAGGCCGTTCAGAGGCCAGCTCATATCCTCCGATGTCATGTTGCGGCGTAGGCTTATTCTGGGATGCAGCTGGGGTCTTGCAGTAGAGCATGCCAAGCACGTTGACGCGAGTATGCTTCTGCGCGTAGGTTCATGTTACAAAACGTAGCACACAGCAATTGACGAATCAGATGTCAGAAGTGTCCCGGGTCTTGAATACGCGGGTCGCCCTCTCCGGCCGTCAAGTGTCTCAGGTATCCCGCCGGGAGCACTTGTGATGAACCGAAAACGTTATGTGTAAGCGCTGGGCAATGGCGTTTCGAGAAAAAGCCTCTGGAAAAGTTTGGGCCTGTTACGATCACTTTAGCAGCCACTTGCCGCACGGGACCCGTCTTGACATGGGCAAAGCGTTGGCGTTGTAAGGCGCGCGCTCTACGACAAACCTGGGAAAGGTGACTGGTACGTGGAACGGCTGGTCAGATGGGCGGAAGCATGGTATCAGGTGGAAGCGCGCGACATGTCGAACCAGCATAGAGAAATACACAGCGGCTGCGAGCAGGACATAAAGTGGTCTATTGCACCCACGAGATCAGATGCACGCCTTGCACACACTATCGTTCTATTTCGAGCATCACTCACTCGTCGAGCAGTTCACTTGTTCCTACTCCGCCCTACTGACGCCAGCGTCTCATCAGCTCGTCTCAGGCTCTGCTTCCCCGTTCCAGCTTTACAGCTCGACTAGGTTGCCACGTTTGCCAGGCCAGATTGCGAGCCTGCCGGCCGCCCATCAGCACCCATATCACACATCCGAAAGCTACCCAGCGAATCAAGCTGTCCAGAGGACCGGTCAAGGATTCTCGAGACCTGCAGGGGCCTTACCAAATCACACGCATTGTTTCATTGCGCCGCAGCCAATCCGAGTGCGGCACCAGACGTGGTTCGCTGAGCGCACGGCCTCATCCTAGTCATCCCTAGTACTCGGCGCTTAGAGAGGTCTGCACCTGGCGATTCGCCTACCCGCCTAAGAATAGGCCAGAAATATACGGCGGCCCTCTTGCCATCAACAACGCATGCGCATCAAGGCTAGTGTCAAAGTGTACGTACAATAAACACACACTCCCCCGGCGCCAAAGTACCTGCTGCCTGCCTCGCTCTCTCCACCATTCCACTTTGCTGTGGAAGAAGGCTCAGCACAGCCCGCTCGCTCGCAGTATCATCGACAAGCAGCTCAAGTCACTCGTTCCGAGCACCGTCTACTGCATCACCATGGCCGCCACTGATTCCAAGCCGGCGCTGTCCACCCTCAAGACACCTCTGTCTGCGACCTACCCGTCAGAACTCAGGTCCCCAATGGTTCACTCGGCCACCACCCCCATCTTTGCCAACATCAAGCGCGAGGACGACTTGAAGACACCAATCACCCCACCCACGGCCTATCTGGAGTTTCTGAAGAATCTGTCACCGGTTCTCACCAGTCCCATGTCTACAGGCACCAGCTCTCGATTCGTTTTTGAAGCCAATCGTCCAGTGTCTGTCACTTCATCAGCATCCAGCGGCTCGTTCACATCAACATCCGCCCCATTGGACAAGGACTCGCCAGCAACGTCGAGGTCCAGCAGCTGCAGCCGATGCGATCACTCCAAGGAAGACCCACCAATGTCTGCTCCTCCGACTAAACTTCAAATGGTTACCATCCCCCCTCCATCACCTTTCAACAGGCCGCACTCAGCGCGCACACCTCGCCTATATATTCCTCAATCACCCTATTCGCCAGCCAACGTGCGCTCTCCAGCAAGCGCAAAGTCCATCCAATCGCCCTATTCTGCCATGTCACCAAAGACCTGGGATGCGGAAAAGAAGACTGGCCGCTCCAGGCGCGTCAGCGTGCGCGAAGTTGTCACTCGCACAGTAACGTACAGTAGCACACCAGTCGACGCAAAAGCGCCACAATTTCCACAAATCGACCCCGCACCCCGCGGTAAGAGGAGAAAGATTGAGTAAGAGTCCTCTGTGCACCACGAGCCACTTAATTTGGACTCTGCCTCGAGCTTGTGCGGTTGCACAACCGCGCGTACCACCTTACGAACGACTCACGAACTTCTACTGGCTGGCGTTTTGGTCAGCGCCTAGCAGTCTTGCCTCTTGGCTACATGCTTCTCAGCAACACACACGTCGACC
Source organism: Plenodomus lindquistii (assembly GCA_025504975.1). Taxonomy (NCBI): domain Eukaryota; kingdom Fungi; phylum Ascomycota; class Dothideomycetes; order Pleosporales; family Leptosphaeriaceae; genus Plenodomus; species Plenodomus lindquistii. The sequence goes on from JANUWI010000008.1 coordinate 1,198,597, forward strand.
ATCCATCCGATCAACTAATAATCATCGGGTCCTGGCGATCCGATCGTAACAATTTACCTTCATCCACATTGGCCTCGAAAGAGACACACGCTCAAACATCAATATCAATCTCGGCTCACTACCACGGCTACCAACCCATTTTCCTATGTTCTATCTTGAAATCCACCACATTATTTTGTACCCCAGAGGAACGACATTACGACCATGTCGTTTCGCAACTCATGACTCTTCACGGCGCGGAAAAATTCTTGGAGGCGTTGGGGCTTTACCTTTTTCTAACGCGGATACCTCTAACTGTATGTACTGGCGGTGAAGTTGCGCCAGCCCGCTTGTTGTTGTTTTTAACTGGCCGAAGAAGACGGGAAAAGTGAAGATCACTTTCCTATTTCTGCTGCAATGTTCCTTGGATTGGGCGAGAACTTGGGGAGAGGGCAAGAGCCGTCCACGTGTTGTTGTTGTGGATGGGTGGATGGGTGGGTTTGTGCTGGGCGGCTAGATCTTGCATGGGATGACCTGGGGTTGGGCGGCAAAAGAGGCCTGCCTGTCTGCACTTGCATCCGAGCGAATGAGTGGATGGAAATCTCTAACAAGTACGACAACATACTACATATTCTTTATGATATGATATGAGAAGCAAAAGAGAGTATACAATCAAGGAATAATCTACATAACTTGCATATCTGACATTTCTCTTGTTGTTTGCCTGCGAAACGCGAATTCAGTTTAACACCAGAGAGAGCAGTTTTGACCTTCTCCCAGCCTCGCCCCCCCCCCAATCATGCTCATGCAAGCTGCGACCAAACATGTGACCTATCCGGCTCCCGCAAATCATCCCCTCAATAACACCCACTCTATACAATCGCCTGCCAATCTATCCGCACCTATCGATCGAAAGAAAAATGCCACCATCGGCATCCCATCCGATGCTTGCACCCTCTCCATCCTATCACGCCCCCGCTCGCATACCCCATGCCATGCCATCCAATCCACACTCACAACAGGTCCATCCATACTCAAGCTCACGCATCACGAAATCACTGCCAGCAAAACCCAGCCTAACCCACTGCTCTGCCCTTCTTCCTTCTCACTGGCGCGGAATCCACAAACATCCACATCCCAGCGCTCTGTAACCTTCCCGCCGTGCCCCGACTCGACCAATCAGATCGCCGGGCCGGGTGTCGGAGGAGGAATGAGCGGCGTAGCCGTCCGTAGCTGGGCGCTTAGCTGGACCAATGTTCCGGTTCCGCGCGCGCTTTTCTTTTCGCGTGGTCATGTCACATGTGTGGTGGTTAGGGGGGACGTTGGGGGCATGGGGATGGGGATGAGTGAGGGAGGTTGCGAGTCAGTGGGGTCGTGGAGGGGGGCTTTTGGCTTGGGGAGGTGGGGATGGGATATGTTGGATGT